>JANIJP010000008.1:0-624677 GCA_030557985.1 Millerago ficus
CCTGAATTACTATGGGAATTCCAAGATTTGAACACCAATGGTTTAAACGAAACCACCTACTTTTAATAGATCACGTCAACTTTAATGAATGTTATTTTTATAAAAATAAATTGTAAGATTGATAACCATTTATATCTAGTTTAATGGATAATCAGATAATGATATAAGTAACAAATAAAAGGTAATAAGTAATATAATATCAATAAAATACCACAAACAACGAAAAATTTACTTTTAGAATAGTTGAACTGTCTCATATCTTCAATATTACCGTTTCCGAACTCTGATTCTCTAGTGAGAATGGCGAATGGCAGTTGGTTCCGACTTGGACGCTAAAGAGGTGGCATATGTAATATATAGGCTATATAGCCTGAGAGCGGTGTTATAATTTATTACCCCAGATTTTTTTTCAGCCTTATATGTTTTTTACAGTTTGAAGTTTGGACAAAATAATTTTACCTGTCAATTTTCCAATTTCCGGGGTAAAATATTTTGCTCTGAAACCTTAAAGCGATGACTTTTTTAATACAAACATAGCGTTCATGCACCCATTAGCTTTTGTAGTTTAAACTCCCTTTTTATTCAGATCATCTTGTTTGTGATTTTCTATTATTTACAGACTCCAGAGCTTGTTTTGTGTTTTTATATTTTAGAGAATCAGTTATAAACTGTTGATGTAGTGTCCATAACAAAACTTTTAATTAAATTAATTATTATATGTTAACGTAATCTTCGTTATATTTAGTTAGAATGTTCATTCTTGAACAAAAGTCAAGTTAAACAGAAAAAATATTGAAGATTAACTATGAATTCTACAATAGATATTAACAAACAAACATTAAATTATAATTCAATAAACAATTGCAAATTATAATTAATTAAAATTAATTACTAAAACTTTGAACGTATACTTCATGAATCATTATAGATCATCAGATCTCATTAATTAGTCATCTTGGTATGTACAGCGATTAAACTTCAGATCTTTCTAAAACAACGGCATTTTCTTGATGTTGGACATCAACTTTTTCATTGAATTTAACATTTTCTTCTTTTAAAGCACTAGTTTTAGTAACTTGACCTTTGAATTTTCTTAATGGAATACCAGAAGCATATAATTCGTCAATTTCTTCATAAGTTCTACCACCAGTTTCGGTTTGAACAAAGAATAAAACAACCCATAATAAGACAGAAATACCAGCAAAGATAAACATAGTTTTACCACCTAAGTTTGCACGATCTGGGTTAAAAATATATGGTAAAACAAATGACCAAACCATACCCATAGCATTAGTGGAAAATAAAGCAAGAGCAACAGTTTTAGTTCTTAATAAAGAGGTTGGATTTTCAACAGCAATTGGGTAAGGAAGGGAACCGATTAAAGCATTGTAAACACCACCATATAACATCATAAAGGCAACACTACCAGTTGTAGCTTTTGCATTACTAGTAGCAGAACCTAAACCACCAATTAAAAAATCAATAACAATAATAGAAGCTAAACCAGATAAGATACCATTTCTTCTACCAACCTTATCAACTAAATACAAGGAAACAAAACAACCAGCTAAAGAGATAGCTTGAGCACCACAAGTGTATCTGAAAGATTTTGCGTTGTCATAACCCAATAATTGGAAATAGTAAGTAGTGTAACTTGCTGTGAAAAACACACCAGAATTAGGTTGAATAATAAATGGGAAAATAGAAACAAATGTTCTTTTAATATTAATTGATTTGAATAAATCAAAGTAAGAAGAGTTTTGAGAAAAGTTTTTAGCTTCTTCCAAGGTCATCTTAGTAATATTGATTTGTTCTTCAGCAACAACTTCATCTTTTAATAATTTAACTAAAGATTTTTTGGCTTTTTCATCATTTCCGTGAATAATATGGAACGTTGGTGATTCTGGAACAAATACTAATAAAATTAAAGCAACAGCTGAGAACCCCCATTGTGCTGCAAAAATAGCTCTATAAGCCCAAACATCATCAATATCTTTACCTGATAAACTGTAATTAATGATGAAACAAATCAAAGGACCAATAGAGTAAGCACAGTTACATAACGCAGTAGCAGCACCTCTTAAAACAAATGGTGAAACATCTGAAACATAAGAGATTGCTGCTGGTTGAATGAAACCTAACATAAGAGCATTTAAAGTTTTACCAGCTAAAAACAACTCAACATTAGTTGATGCAAACTCCATACCAATAAAGGCAAAAGAGATTAATGTAGCAAGAATAAGAACAGTTTTTTTACCGATTCTATCACAAACTTCAGAACTTAAAAATTGACCTATCATTTGAGAAGCAAGAGGAACACCAGAGAATGCTGATTGCCATTTAGCTTCAATAACATATGAACCATCAGCGTAAGCAACACCAAAGTGTTTTCTGAATTGTTCGATTGAGATAACAACACCACCAGCTTGAGATTCAAAAGATGTTAAGATCAAAGCCCAAACCATGATAAGAATACAAAAACAGGCATATGGGTATTTCTTAACGGCTTGAAACTTAGATAAATCAGCATCTTGTAATTCAGTGACTCTAGCAGCAGTGTTGTTTTGTTCATGGTTAGCAACCTGATCAAAGGAGCTTGATTGAGACTTTTCTTTTGATAAATTCATAATTAGAAAGTATTGATGATGATTAACAATAAAATATGGGGAAGTTTTCAGAGGAATGGTGCCAATATTTATACGTGTGGGAAATAGGCGCCTGTAGCTTGCAGAATAAGTACCCCAGATATCAAGTGCTTAATACATCCGTCAAATTAATTTAAAAAAAGAGTCACTTGAGTCGTTAAAAATTGAATCATTCAAAAGATTTTCGCTTAAATATTTTTTTAGTCTACAGAGCGGCTATTTTAGTATAGAGATGGCTGATTTTATGTCCGTTGCTCCACTTTAAAATTAAACGCAAAAAAAAATTAAATAAAAAAATAGACGGTAATATAAAGGTAATCATATAACAAGTGATGAATTCGCAGTCAGGTTAATCACAGTTTTAAACCCCAATTATTTTAATCGTGTGTGATCTGATGATGGCAAAGCTGGACTTTATCTTATTTCTTTCATTTTTGATCACTTCTGTGGTTGCTATTATTCCAAAAAAGGATTATAAACCTGATGTGTTTGTTTGCACTGATATTTCAAATGAACCTGATGATGCCGAGTCATTAGTGAGATTACTTCTATACACCAATGAATTGAACCTAAAGGGTATTGTTGCTACTACATCCTACTGGTTGAATAATACAATTCATGAAGAAGATATTTATCCAATTTTGGATGCTTATGAACAAGTTTTACCAAATTTATTAAAACATTCCCCAGATTATCCAAGTGCTGATTATTTTAGATCAATTGTTACAAGTGGTAAACCAGTTTATGGTTTAAAGGCTTTAGAAGAAGATAGCTTAAGTCAAGGTGCTGAAAATTTGATTGAACAGGTTGATGAAGTTGAAGATACTCTATTTGTTTTATTATGGGGTGGTGCTAATGTTTTAGCCGAATCCTTAGATTGGGTTAAAGCCAATAGAGATGAAGAAGCGGTTATTTCTTTTACTTCTAAAATTATTGTTTATGCAATTTCAGACCAAGATAATTCTGGACCTTGGATTAGATTTAACTTCCCAAGATTGAAATATATTGCCTCAATTCATTCTTTTAATGACTACGGTAATTCAGCTTGGGTTGGTATCTCTGGTGAAATCTATAATAGTTTTGATTTTGGTGGTCCAGATACTTCTTTAGTTACAAAAGAATGGGCTAAAGAAAACATTCAACAATATGGTCCATTAGGTGAATCCTATCCAATGTTTGCATTTAATATGGAAGGTGACACGCCATCCACATTGTATGTTTTACCAAATGGTTTAGGTGATCCAAAACACCCGGAATTTGGTTCTTGGGGTGGTCGTTATAAATTAACAGATTTACATGGTGATTTCCAACATTATGGTGATGCTTTAGACCATGTTATTGGTAAAGATGGTAGAGAACATGTCAGTAACAAAGCTACCATTTGGAGATGGAGAGAAGCATTCCAAAATGATTTTGCAACTAGAATTCAATGGACTATTAAAGATTTCAATGAAACGGCACATCAGCCAATTATTGTTTCTAATGAAGTTGAAAATGTTTTACCAGAATACATTAAAGTTGAAGCTGGAAGTAAGGTTAATTTAGATATTTCTAAATCATATGATTTGAATGGTAGAGAGTTAAACTTCAATTGGATTTTTTACAAAGAATTGACTGCTACCCAAGGTAATCTATTAGAAGTTCCAGATATTGAGTTGAAACCGGTTAACAATGCCTCTTCTGTCGTTGAGATAGCCGTTCCATCATTCAGAGACGCGTGTTTTAATATTTTTGGCCAGGCATTGGAAGAATGCAAAAGCTACCACTTCATTGCAGAAGTTACCAATGATGCTACTCCAAGAGTTTTTGCCTACAAAAGATTTGTTTTGAACGTTGTCCCAGGTCCTAACGATGACTACGATAATGTTAAGGCCACTGAAGGAGACATTGTTGAGGCTATGGCAGCCCTTCATGATGAATTGTAATTTAAAAAATATAATGCATGTACCTACGCTCAATTAGGAAATAAGAAAGAAAAAAAAAAAAAAAAAATTGTAGGATCCGGAATAAAAGAGTCGGAATTCGATTTTTTTCCAGCGTGACTCCTGTTGGGGTGTCCAGTTTTTTTTTTAAGTATGGGGAAATATTTTCTGCGATCTCGAAAACACCAAAAGCAACAAAAATAGCTGGTGTCCCACCCTAATCTAAGAAATTCTGCTGAAGAACGTGTCCAGTTGATGCGAGAAGGGAGAAACACACAATATGGCGTCTACTACTGAGCTCTACGGACCGTGGAAGGTCAACGGTGCTCCCCTTACACAAGCTGCTACCCAAGCTACACCTCCAGAGGCTAAACCAGTTAAAACTAGAGTCAGAACAGGTTGTTTCAACTGTCGTAAGATACACAAGAAGTGTGATGAGCAAAAGCCAGTCTGTCTTGCGTGCAACGTGAAAAAATTACAATGTGAATGGCCCACACCTGAAGAACCAAAGAGAAAAAATAATCGTACAAAGAGAAAACAGAAAGAGAGCTCCGTTGAGGCTGCTGAAAACCCTAAAGAGAAGATACCTAAAACCAGATCACCAGGAACAACTAATAACACAACAACATCTAGTACACCACAGGATGATGCCATTACAGTTAAAACAACTGCCGTTCCTCCATCTGCAAAAAATGCTCTTGAAAATTATACAAAAAATTTAGAAAACATTGACAGTTCATTAACCTACAGCACCCTTTCTGGCACGAACCAGAATGAATGGATAAGCCCTAAAAATTTGATTCCAGGTACCTTACTTCCAAAAGATGACAAAGTCAACAATCAACTAAATGATCAGATTACTGCTTCATATCCTTCAATTTTATCAAATGCTTCACCTAATCTTCCACTTGATGTTCCTGGTTTCTTTACTAGTCCATCTGTTGAAAACTTTGAAATTCTAAACTTTGAAGATCCACAATCTATATTAAGAGATTATATGTTTGCTAATGCTACAAACTTTGAATCTAATACTGATCCATTTAATCATGATGCTCTATCAGATGATAGAATGTCTCCAAAAAGTGATGATCAAACCACACTGTTAACTAAAAAGGAAGAAGAGATGATGTTAATGAAAAATTATCTTTATAATGTTTGTCCATGGTTAGATATGTTTGATTTATCAAGACAAATGGGTTTGAAATCTGTTCAACTTTCAAAAAAATCTTCATCATTACATTACGCCATTTTAGCAATTAGTGCTAAACAGATTGAAAAAACTGTTGCTCCACATGATCATGCAAGATCAAATATGTTATATCAAACTGCTTTAAAACATTTAATCCCTTCAGTTAAAAAATCTCCAAACATTGGAGCAATTACTGCTTGTGTCATATTATGTGTTTTAGATATGATGTCAATATCACCAGAAAAATGGAGATACCATTTAGAAGGTTGTTCAGCTTTATTTAAAGCTACTGGAATTAATGGTTTCAGTGAAAAATATGAAAGATCTTTATTCTGGGTCTTTGCAAGAATGGATGTTAATAGTGCCGTTATTGGTGATGAATCAACAATGATTGAATGTGAAAAATGGTTACCTGAAGGCGTTTCCATATATAATGCTGCTGAATTATTTAAAAAGGAAGATTCTTATGAAATGTATGCAAATTATATGGTTTTCTTATGTTCAAGAGTTGTTAATTTAATTTCTTCTGAAAATGATCAATTTGATAATGAATGGAGAATTTTATGGGATGAAGTTAATCAATGGCATCAAGATAGACCTGATGTTATGAAAGTTATTATTGAAATTGAAAGTTCCCCATTCCCAGAAGTCTTATATGATAATGGTCCAGCCATTTCAAGTAATCAATTATATCATATGGCAATGATTCTATTAATGGAAAATAAACCAAGATTATTCAAAATAAATCCAAAATTATCAAAACCACCAACATGGCATGCAAAACAAATATGTGCAATTAGTATTCATAATGATCATCATGGTTGTTGGAATAATTCAGTCCAAACTTTATGGATTGCTGGTAGATTATTAACTCATGAAGATGAACACAAAATAATTTTAGATTTATTAGATAAAATTGAATCTACAACTGGTTGGGCAATGAAATTTAGGGCAAAAGATCTCATAGAATTTTGGGGTCAAACATAAACATTTTTTTATTATTTAATTAAGGAAAGTATAGATTAATACATTTGAATGAAACAATTAATCAGTAGTTCTAACCTTTGTCTCTATATTAATTAAAAACAGGATACCTATCTCAATTTTTAAAATCATTAAATTACTTTTGATGGTGGAATACTTTTTTCCTTTATTTGTTTAGTTACTCATATAATTAATCCTTAATAGATAGATTATTAAAAATGTTAATTGGATCAATATTTAGCTAGTTTAGTATTTAAATTAAACATTAATGCAACTATGTAAGCATAATCAAGAATAATATCAACACTGACACTAGAGCACTAGCTAGAATATAGAGTACGTCCTCGCAAAAAATTAAATCTATCGGTAGGGTACAGTGTTTAATATCAATTATATGACATCGTGGTCGACGTAGTGTACTACGTATTATAACCTATAACTTATAGCTCATCATCACAATATCATGTGCAATATGAGCAGTCGACGTCGAATATAATAATAATAATATTAATAATTAATATAATTATATATATATATAAATATTAAATATATAATTTATTTTTTAATTTAAAAAATCAAGTAAATAAATTGTATTGACACAGAGTATAAATATAAGAATAAGCTTAAGATTCTAGAGTAATTAACGTTTTAAGCTTATTCTTAATATTCTTATTTTCATAAAATCCCAATCCGGTAATTTATTTTTAAAAATAAGAATAAGATTCCCGAGTAAAAATCATCTAATATTTTGTTGTCAAATTTTTTGATAGATGTACGACGGATAAATTTTTTTATATAATATTTAATTTATATAATTTTATTATGACGTCATAATAACTATAAATGGCCATTAGTACTAATATTAGCAATAATTAAAACAATGTATTAATATAAAATCAATCATCAAACTCAACTAGGCGTAATTTCTAGTTCTAGTTGTAAAAAAATGGGGGAATTAATAATTAAATTAGCTAAAATTAATATTTATATTAAAATTTGAAAATTAAATTTATTAACGAAATTATAACTTAGCATTAAACATTATTGCAAACAACTCGACCTATTACAATTGATCACAGTGATGGATAATTTATTTTTTTAGTTGGTTATAATTATTGATATTTTTAAAATTAATCTTTTTTGTTCAATTGATTCTTTTCTCTCTGAATTTCTTCATACTCATCTTTAGTTTGAATATCTTGTTTCTTAGGCACTCTTTTATTTGAATAAAATAATGTCAAAATAAAGGTAAAACAAGTAACACCTAGTATTAAATAATAAACATTTCTTAAACTTTCCATTATTGCTTCCAATACTATTTGTTTTTGTTCACCTTCAAGTTGTCTAATAAATTGTGGTGATGAAATATATTTAGTGATTTGTGAAATATCATCATTTGAAAATAAATCTGGATAGTTAAGCACTGCTTGTTTTAATTTACTCTTTGCTGATGAATTAAAAACTGTTTGTGATACACTACCTCCAATAGCACCACCTAATGAACGACTGAAATTAAATAGGGAAGTTGTTAAAATAGTGGATCCGTCAGTTTTTGGAGCCGCTAATTGTGATGCCATAATACCACTTTGTAATAAAGTACCTAAAAAATAACCTGGAAGAACAAGATACCCACCACGAATTGAAGGTGATGAGTCAACTTGTAATGTTGTGACTAAACCAAACCCAACACAACCCATCATACCCCCAAAAATTGCAAAGGGCTTAATATATCTCGTTTTTCCAATCAATACTGCTGTTGAAATATTACCAAAAATTAAACCTCCAACGGCTGGTAATGTATCAATACCACTTTTTAATGCACCATCACCAATAATAAGTTGAAAATAAGTAATTATATAGATGCAGATACCTAAAAAGCAAAAAAAGGTTGTAGATAAAGCAATAACTGGAATATCCACTTGTGGAACTTTAACAATTTCAAGTGGAATAACTGGAGCTTTTGAGTATTTAAAATTCCAGATACAGAAAAAGATGATTAATATACCACCTAGAATAAAACAAGAAATAACGGCACCTGAATTCCATGGAAATTGAATACCACCAAATGTAATTGCTAATAAAAATAAGACTGTTCCTGCTGTTAATAGGAAAGTTCCAAAGTAGTCTAAAGACAAAAATTTTTCTTTTAAACTACCTTTTGTTTTTGGTGGATTGAAGCATAGAATCAATGCAATTAATGCTGCACCACCTAATGGAAGGTTTAAATAAAAACACCATCTCCAGGAAACATTATCTGTAAAAGCACCTCCAATGATTGGACCCAATATAGAAGAAATTGCAAACGTGAAACCAATACACATAAAGACCAAAGGTCTTTTATTGATTGGGACCAATTCTGAACCAATAATAAAACTTAATGTTTGAATACCACCACCACCAATACCACCAAGAACTCGACCACCAATTAAAACGTTCATATTTGGTGCCAATGCACACATTAAGGAACCTGCTTCAAATATTATAATTGCAATGACTAATGAATACTTTCTACCAAACACAATTGAAACCTTACCCCAGGTAGCTGCAAACACACACATCGTCAATAGATAACCAGATGAAACCCAACCAATATCATCATAAGCATTAAACTTAGTTCCAATAGTTTCAAATATTGGCATTACAATGGTTTGGTCAAGACTGATCAAAAATAAGCTTATAAAGCATGCTGATAAACTCATCATTAATGGGAAACCATGAAGGTATTGATCGTGAACGGTTGTACCATCACCAGCATTACTTTCAAAAAACTTGTGTTTGGAAGTTACTTGTTCTGGATCAGTTATTAACTGTTTTGTGGATTCATTTAGACTTAACTTTGTAGGGATCTCTTCAACCTCAATTGGAAAATCTTGAGGTGTTTCTTTCATTGTAAGAACTACCATCTTATTTTAAAGGATACTGTGCGCTTGTTGCTGAAATATCCTTTGAAATAAGGAAAAATATCAAACAGGAGTTTAATGTAGAAATTAAACTTTTATTATAGTGATTATCTGTTCAAAAATGGAATTATTCAACTTTAAAGTTCAAATTGTATGTTTTATATACGCTTTTCAAATCCGAGGGCATCAATGCTGGGCACTACCGTTCCAAAATAAAAATAATTGTCAATTATACACCCTTTTTTAATAGTTTTTTTTATCCAATTATTTAATCTCTTAGATATGTATACGTGTTATAAATACTTTAATGCAGCTGGAACAGGTTTTATTAGTCTGGGCAGTTTGTGTTTTTCATTCCCAATTCTCAAATGAAGTCTTGTTTGTCGGAATTCATTTTTTGACACAAAAAAACAATGCAATCCAGCCTTACTTTATTATATTCAATTAAGATGTTAACCAAAAGGCTAATTTTGTTAATAGCATTTTAAATTGATTCAGGATATTCTAAATAATGCGATAATGCCGTTTTTTAATAAAATTATTTTATACATTTTTCCCTGTAGTTTACTATAATAAGTATACAATGCAGATCTTTGCATACTTGTTTTTACTATTGTATAATACAACTATTTTGGGTTGAATTTAAAGTTGAAATAATAGTTCAGATTTGAATTTAGAATAGAAAAATTTCAGACCAATTTTTTAACTTTTATCTGGTAAATTTGTTGCACTAGTGACTCTACATACCATTTCAAATTGCGGAATTGAAGATTAAAAAATAGTACTGTACACCATTACATTATTATTATGTCGGAATTCAAAAATGCGCAGTACTTCTCTTCAAGAATCAAGGTTAAAAATTCAAATATATCAAAACTTACAACTACTTTTAAATTAATTATTTACTGCGCAGAAAAGATTTTTAGTTGATACTTGATACATCACTTTTTTGGGAGTAAAAATTAAAGTTCAAAAATCATAGAGAGATTACAGTAATTGTAATATAAAATCAACCCCAAAAAGGGTTTTTTGAGGCTTCAATAAAAAATAATTTCAATCTTGGCAATGTGATAATCAAATTTTGATCTGATTTTCAGATTTTTCACTACAATTATTTGTAAACAACGAAAGATTTTTTAATATTACCAGAAACCTATACTAACACACAAAACACTATTAACACCCATTTTTTTTTAAAATTGTTTATCTTATATCCTGGAATGAACCTGATCCATTGATATCTAAAGCTAAGAAATTGAAGAAATCATCATGAGTCAATTGAAATTCATCAAATGATTGAATATTTGCAGTTTGGAAGTTTGCAAATGAATTAGCATGATTGAATAAACTTTTTGTACTTAAATTGCTTTTCTTCTGCTTTTCAGCCAACTTATTAAACCAGAATAATAAAGAATGTGAAGCATTTCTGATATCTGAAAAGACAATTGCTGGTTCTTTATTTTCACTTGCAATTTCTTCATCATCATTTTCTTCACCAATAGATTGATTATCCAATTTATCACTTGTACTATTATTAATTGAACTTGCATATAAGTTGTTAACATAAGATAAATCTTGAACGTTTAAGAATTTCAAAATCTTATGATAAACCATTGATGATTCCCAAATTTTACCAATTCTGAATAAAATATCAGAAAAAAGATTTAAAATATTTTGGAATTGAATTAATCTTTCATTATTTGGTTGATAAACTGCATCCATGAATAGAATTCTTGAATTAATCCAAATATAAAAACCAAAATGAGGACCTAAACTTTCAAAAATTTGATCATCCTTTAAATTTGAAACAAAATTATAAACTCTCATTGCAGAATCAATACAGATTTGTCTTGAAGTTTTTGAAGATTTAAAGAATTCTGATTCACCTTGTGGATAAGCATTTGCACCATGTAATTTAATTAATGTAGTATAATAAAAGACAAAAAATATAATATCATAAATTTTTAAGTTATCAATTTCGCCAGTTTCTAAAAACAATTTATATTTTAATGGAATTGAATTGTTTAACCATAAAAATAATTGATTTTCAATGTTTTTGAAAGTGATTTTCCAATTGTTAACTTCATAATGATCATTAATATCAATATCTTCAATTAAAAAGTTATGAATATCACCAATTAATTTGTTTAATTCAATATAATATGAAAAGGAATCATAGTGATCATTATTTATTAGGTGCTGGGCAAGTCCATTTGAAGGAGAGATTGGTGAAGATTTTGATAAAGCATCAATTTGTTTCAAAGTTTTGGTTTGAGTAACAGCAACATTTGGATTTGGATTTATCCAATAGTTTAATTCTAATGGTAATAAACAAGTTGCTTTACTTGGTTTTAATTTCATCTCATGAGATGAAGAAATTGCATATAGTTTATCCAAGATAAAGATACACCAAAAGCAATGTCTTCTTGATTCTTCATCAACCCAGGTTTTTGGTTTTTTCAACAAGTTTAATGACTTACTTGTAATTGTTTTATGCTCTTTTCTAGCAAGTGTGTCATTTGAATGAATTGAAGAACTAATTGAACTTGGAGAATCAGCTGGTATCATTGATAATTTAATACCATTTTCATTACCAAGTTTCAAGTAATTTGCATAATCAGAAGCAATTGAAACATAATTCCATGCTTCTGGAACTTTGATACTTCCTCCTAAGGAATCATAAGCTAAAATGATCATTGATTGTAAACTTTCTAAATTAATTTTTTTTAATGAGGTTGAAATAATTTTTTCTTTACATTTTGAATAATAAAGTTTCTTATCAGCTTCAGTCATTTGATCATTGTTTAAAAATTTTAAGGTAATCAAAACAATTGAATAAATGATTAATGGTGGTTCAACACCTTCACTCATTTTCTGTATAGCTTGTTCGTAGTCCTTTGAGTTTGAAGTATGGATCAATGGAAAGATTGAGATGATCTTAAGGAAAAACAAGTCAACTAAAAACAAACATTGATTGATTGAAGGTAGACCAAAAGCGTGAGATCCAGCCTGTGGATTAAGTAGTGTTGGTATTTGAAGGGATTTTGGGCCCAATGAAGAAGAAGAAGAGGACTCGACTGTGCCGATGTATAAAGCTCTATCTGAATCATATTCCATCTTACTCTTCATGCTGATAAGTTCATTTCTGAGGAAAGTAACTTCGTCTTCGAGATGATCAAGTCTTTGGGTCATACCTTTACCATAACCAGGCTTGAGACCAGGTTTCTTCATAAGTGAGTAATTGCAGACGTTCATTCCATTTTTCTTGCAAAACGAGCAAGAGGGCTTGTTCCCGTCACATTTGACTTTCTTGAGACGACAGTAGTCACAGGACTTTGAGAGCTTGCCCGTGTCAACCTGCTCCAGCTCATGGACCGACGACACCGACGTATTTCTTCTTTTGCGTGCAGGTTCCATCATGGTGGGTGTGTTGCTTAGAAGGTAGAATTCATTCCTTCCCCAGATTTAAAGGTTTTTTTTTTTTTCATTTTTTCGTGAATATGGAGTTGACACACCCGGTGCATGATTGACTCCACTTTCGGGAAAACAACACGCCGGCTCTTGAAATTAATATAAGCAGCTCATCGCGCCCACTAATGACCCACTAAATAAGTATATAAAGCCACTTTTCTCCTGAAATTTGCACTGTTTTCTTTGTAAGTTGTAAATATTAATAAAATGTCACTCGAGCCAGGTATCTACACCCCTTCTGCCACTTTCTTCAAAGCTGATTTACACACTATCGATTTCGAAACCCAGATCGCACATACTAAATACTTGCAAAAAAATGGTATTAAAGGTGTTGTTTTAATGGGTTCTACTGGTGAAAATGCTCATTTAACTAGAGAAGAAAGATTTGAATTAGTCTCAACCGTTAGCAAAAATGTCCCAGATTTCCCAATTTTAGTTGGTATTGCTGCAAACTCATATGAAGATGCTTTAATTGAAATCGCTAATGCTAAAAAAGCTGGTGCTTCTCATGCTTTAGTTTTATCATCTTCTTATTTCGGGCCTTCAATTACTCAAGAAGGTATCATTGACTATTTCACCAAAATTGCAGACAATTCTGTTTTACCTGTTTTATTATACTTATACCCAGGTGTTACTAACGGTTTAGTCTTTACTGCTAACACCGTTCTTAAATTATCAACTCATCCAAATATTGTTGGTACTAAATTATCTCATTCTGATATCTCTGAATACATCCAAATCGGTTTAAACCCAGATATCAGCTCTGGTAAGAACAACTTCCAAGTCTTTACTGGTTTAGGTAACTTATTATTACCAGCTTTATCAGTTGGTATTGTTGGTGCCGTTGATGCTATTAGTGGTGCTTTCCCAAAAATTTATGTTGAATTATTTGATGCTTTCCAAAGTGGTGACTTAGAAAAAGCTAAAAAATTACAATTAATTATTACAAAAGCTGAAACCGTTTTAAAATTTGGTGTTATTGGTATCAAAAAGACTATTCACTTACAAGGTTTTGGTGAAACTCATTTAGGTAGAATCCCATTAAATCATGACATACCTGCTGGCGGTTGGGAAACTTTAGATGAAGCTTTTGCTGATATTAAAAGTTATGATACTAGTTCAAAATAAATAATAAAATAAAATGTACATTTTTTCATTGATTGATTAATTTTTTGGTAGACGAGTTTTAATTATACATAAAACAAATGCAATAACACAAATTGAACTCGATATGATTTGTGCACGTCTAATACTTGTTTCATATGAATGACTGACAATTGTTTTAATTTCTGGTGGTAATGTTTTAATATAACTAATTGACCTTATAACTTTTTCAATAATTTTATCAATTTCATTTTGATCTAAATCAAGTCCTTCAAAATTTTTAATTAATTGAATTCTTAAAACTTTTAATAAAATTGTTGATGTAATTGCAACACCATAAACACTACCAATTGCTCTAAATAAATATAATGTTGAAGTTGAACTTGCTTGTAAACTTCTTGGAAATGCAAAAACAAATGTAAATAATAATGCTGGATTACAAACACCTAAACCAGTATTTGCAGGTATCAATAGAAAATTTAAAGCCTTTTGTGGAAATTCTTTAGAAATTAACAATGCTAAAAAATTACCTGATCCTAATAAGAAAACACCAAAATGATATAGATAAACTAAATTATCAGTACTTCTATTCATAAAATATGCAGTTAATAATGAACCAACACTTGTAAATAAAGAAGGAATACCCAATCTTAAACCTGCTTTGGAAGGTGAATCATCTAAAACAATTTGAAATAATAATGGTAAAATAAAAATATAAGCCAAACTTGCAAAACCAGTTAATGCGGAGATTAATAAAACAAGATAATTTGATAATGTTTTAATTTTCTTAAATGGTATAATTGGAATTCTTGATGTTGTAATTTCAACCTTATAAAATAAAAATAAAATTATAAATGATGAAATACTCAATGAATAAGAAGTCCAAGATTTTGAATACAATGATAATAATTGAAATGTTAAACCAGTAACTAATAAAAATGAACCTTGTAAATCAATACTTTGAAAAATATTTTTCTTTTTCAATTCTTTTTGATCTTTAATATGAAAATAACCAAAGATTAAACCAATTGAACTAATTGGAACTTGACCTAAAAAGCAAAATCTCCAACCAATTTTTTCTGCAATAAAACCACCTAATGAGGCACCTAAAATACTACCTAAACCAATTAAAATATTTTGAAATCCTTGAAACAAACCTCTTTTGGAAGGTGGAATGATATCTGAGTTAATAACGGTTGCTAATGTGATTAAACCACCACCTCCAATACCCGTTAATGCTCTTGCAAAAAATAATGTAAAAATATCTGGGGATAATGAACAACCAATACAACCTAATGCAAAAACAATTGTTGCAAAAAAATAACAGGCTCTTCTACCAAGGATATCTGAAAATGAACCATATAAAGGTTGGAATGAAGTGGATGTGATTAAGTATGAAGTTGTTATCCAAGATCCTAAATTTGCAGCATCAAATTCTGAACCAATTGTGGCATAAGTTGATGCAGTAATTGTTGAATCAAAAACAGCTAAAAAGACATTTAGTAACAATGAAACTTCAATCTGAACAATATTTGGGATTTTTAAGATTGATATTTCAGGAATGTCTTCTTCTTCTGGTGATATTAGGGCTTCTTCTTGGTTTAGTAGTTGATCTTCAATTGAACCGTAGTTGTTTTGGTTTAGTTGAGCAAGATCCTCAACATCTTCACTTGCCAATAGCAAGACTGATTCCGTTGTGGAGAATTTTCTATGATGTGATAATTTAGGTGACAACGTGGGAGACATTGTTTCGTCAGTCTCTCATAACAAGGAGAAATATTAAGAGAAAATTAATGTGTTATATACAAACACAATTGCTCATCCATTTTTTTTTTGATGTGTTGATGTGTGGCTCGTTAATGTGATGTAGAGTGGCTTGTGAAGGCAGATCACAATGGGAACGGAAAAAAAACACACAACCACACAAAAACCACGGTGGCTGTTAATGAGGCGTGGTTAGTACCAAGATCTAGGATGCATTGTTATTATATTCCATAGAAATTTTGCCACAGTGTGCCGTTATGTTCTACTTTTTAGGTTGTCTCTCTGGCACCTGCCACAACAATGCACATTGATAATGAGATGTATTTAAATTCACGTGACTTTGACAGGAAACTTTAAATAACTAGTTAAAAAAGAGGTTTATGAATCAGATGATGGTTACTAGTAACTAATGAACATGATTGAAATAGATATACAATCTTGTTTTGTTACATTTTAGTTTCATAAACTTGAAAAAGTTTTAATTTACATGAATTGATAAATTTATTAGCATTATTTTTGTCTTGGAATGTGCAAATAAGAGGCATTTAAGAATAATTATATGTATGAGTCAGATGGTTTAATGTATTATAATTATGTAGTGATCTCAAAAAGGTTTTTGTTTCTTCTCCAAATGTTAATTTCTTGGATTTTGATTTTTAGATTTGTGCGGTTATGCTTTTACAAAAAATATGGCTTTAAGAACATTTAAATAGTATTTTAGTACATGAAAGACTAACCCAAAGAAAAGTATAGCAACTGGTTTAAACTACTAATCCTCCAGGGATAAGTTACACCAAATTTTATTGAAGAATATCAATTTAACTGAATGACTGTTTTTATAATTGGGTCATATGCACCTTCCAACAATCTTTGGTAAGAAAATATCAGACAATAACTAATCTTTAAATTTTAAATCCAAGGAAGAAAAAGTTATCGGCAACAAAACTAGCTAAACATGGGTTTTAAGTGATTAATTCTTATAAAATACTGAAAAAAGGGGTCTAATTATTTGGTTTTTAATAAAAAATTGCTAAATATTCTCTTAATTTGCCTTTAATAATTCAAAATCTTTAGATACTTAAAGCCCATCTCTCAAAGAATACGAACTTGGCTCACTTAATTTTGAATAAAATTTGATATTAACTAGTTCATGTCTTTTTTTTCTTGATTTCTGCATTAAGGGTAGAGATTAAACCCTGAAATTCAAATTACAGCCTATCACAGTTTTATTTGTTGCTGCGGAAATAGTAATTTTTGGACCCTTAATTTAATTAAAATTTGATTCCCGAATCCTCCATGTATCATTAAAAAAAATCAAATGAATCAACTAGTTTCAGGTTAAAAACGTTAAATATAATACTTCTTGATCACAAAGTACCAAAAATATACGAATTAAAGGTTAAAATTTACTAATATTAATAATTGTTATCTTCAAGACATTTTGACAGGTGGAAATTGAATAAATAACTTTAATATTAGCTAAAATTGAAAGATCTGGTAGTTGGAGATCTTACAATGGGTATTCATAATTTCTTAAACTCAAATGATTATCGAAACACAAAAAAAATCTCATTCATACTTCCAAGGTTCTGTAAAAGGATCTTTTTCTTTGTTAAAATTGAACCAAAATTTTTGTAATTAAAAATAAATTTGACACAAAGGTGAAATAGTTCAATGGACGAACACAATATTTTACTCAAAATCAAGACAGATTAATCATTAAAGGATTTAAGAAATTATTTCAATAATTAACAAAACTATCAAAGGAAGACTGTACAAAAGCAAAAAAATCATAGAATTCAAATTTAACATTTCTGGGCTAAAATTAAAAAATTGAACTCGGAGAATTTGAATCTCCCGAATTCCAGAGTCAAGACTTGAGACCAGATCAAATTGATAAAATCTATGTACAAGAATAATGCTATTGGTGGAAAATTATACGTAATGTCTTTTTGATAATAATGTACGGCTCTACGGTTTTATGAACAATGTAACTGTTGGATCAATCATCAAGGGTACATAATTGGCTGCTTTATGCTAATATTAGTGCAGAAGTCTTTTGGCGAGAATGGATTTGAAAATGTAGGCTTAACTTAAGAGAATACATACAAGCATAAACATATGATTTTAAAAGCCAAACAGGTAGTCTGATTGTTTAAAAATAGATGAATTAAGAAACCTAACCACCTTGTGATTCAATTTAGTTGAACGAAAATGGTTCTATAAAGTGATGAGGTGATGAGATGTTATGGCTAATTTTTGCTCTAATCTCCATGTGTCACCAACTGCCAATTAACTAAATTTTTTTTTTGTGTACATAACTTACAACGTTTATGTACCGTTATGCTACTCACTACAATTTTTTTTTCAAAGTGCACAAGATAAAACAATTAATTAACAATTTCAAGTATTTATTTAAATTTAATTTTTCATAGCTCATTAAAGGTAACTTAAACAGTTGGAGCGTGTGGCATTGGTGAACTTGGAACGACCAAATAACTGTTTTCAGGATTAGCAACACCTGCGTAAATGATCAAGAAACCAGTAAAAGTAGCAAATAAACCAATAACACCACCAGCTTTAGTTGCTGCAACAATACCAGTGAAACAACCAATTGCTAAGCACATTATAAAGGACCAGACAAATAAGAATAAGAAGAAGAATGGCCAAGTAGATTTAAATGTACATAACCACATTAAAAATGCAAATATAACCCAAGCTGATAAAAAGAAACCCATAACTTGATTAAATTCTTCAGTAGTACCATAACTTGAAGTAACACCCCAAACATCAGCGATAATAAAAGCATAGGACATCCAGAAACCACCAAAAGCACCTAAACTTGTAGCAGCAAAAGTATTTTCCAAAACAAGACACCAAAGACCAGCGATAGATTCTAAAACACCACCTAAGAATAAAGAGGCACCAGCTAACATACTAATGTTTGTAGCACTTCTGGCTTGAACGTTAACTAAAGAGACAACAAAACAACAGATACAGAAACCAGTTAAACCTAATGGAACTGGGTTACCCATTGGACGGGTTGGTAATCTGTGTAAACCTGGATTTAAACTACCAGCAAATGCATTTTCTAAATCAGCTCTTTTGAAAGCTTGTTTACCCAAGTAAACAATGTCACCGTTTGTTGAGGTTCTAACTTTTAGTAGTTCAGGTTCAATATCATATGGAGAAGTTGTGTGTATTGATTCATTTGAGTAGTTGTTTCTAGTATCGTCTTCCTTTTCGAAGACTTGTTGTTGCGAAGAACTTGACATTTTTGTAAGATGAAGATGAGAATAGAGGCAGTGAAAGAGAAAAGGAGAAAAGAGGAAAACGGATGGACTTTATAGTTCCAGACATTGGCACCCAGTGACATTAAGTGGGTTACAACACAACATGTTTGAGTACAGATGACTCCGGAGTACGAGAATATTTTTATAGAGAGGGACTGATTGCGATGGGAAAATCTAAGAGAGATGATTCTGAGTCCTACGAAGGTGGAAATGAGGGCTAGTTTATATACGGAAATAAAGAAAGAGGGGTGTATTAGAAGCGTATAAAGAGCTGGTATCGCTGAGTTTGATTATATGTTGATGTTAAGGACATAAGAACATCAAATCGAAATTGAACCAGGTGATACTTATTCCCATAGAGGAAGCATGAAACCCTGTGTTCAGCCTCGCATCGTGGTGAGCCGTGTCGGGCTGAGAGACGACAAACTGCGCCAATCAGGACTGCGAGACTGTCAGCATCAGAATCTCCTAAACAGCATGGCCATTATATATATCTCTCACTCGCACTCCCCAGGTTTTCTGTTAAAGTCACTGTGGGGACCAAGAAGCTCTCAGCCTGGAGGGGTAATCGTCATGGCTAAAATTTTTTTTTCGCCAATTGCGTGGCAGTCCTTTCGCGGTTCTAGAATCTAGAATTCTGCCCGCCCGGGTTCCGTACAGATTTTAAGCGATGAGTATGCGCCGCGCTTCGGGCTTATGTCATCATTGGATCATTGGATTACATATTACATAATTTGCATGTGATATCCACGTGATGAAAATGGTTACAAGGACCTGGCCTCTTTTTTTGCTTCCTATATTTACTCTTTCCGTTTTATCTCTAACAGTAGCGTTCTACCGCCATCAAATTCATCCACAATGAGTAGATACAACCTCATATTCTTTATTATATTTATAACGTTCCTTCTTCCTGGACCTCCTGTGTCGCCCATAGCATCAGATGAGCAGTATAGCAAACTGGCACTTTTCAAATCAGAGCTCTACGACTCTTACTATCAACTCACAAATGCCACCTTCAGCCAGAATAATCACAACTTGACTGGGTTCAAATTGAGTTACCAGGACGCTGTTAACGGTGAACTTAATCAAACATATCCACTTCCTGGCAAAGATTATGACCATTGGCTTAACAACCAAGAATATTCAATTTTGCCTGACACAATAACAGACACAGCTAAATCAATTTGGGATTTACAACAAAATGATCCAGTATCAGAATTTTCAAATTATTATACAAACATTTCATCATCATTAAAAGGTGAATTCAGTTTAGTCAATAACACTTTTGTTCCATTACCATTACAACTACCCACATATTTGGAACATTTCAATGAAGATCTGAATATACCTTCTTCTGATATAACAAATTTATTAACAACAATGGGTAATATCACTGATCAGTCAGGTACAATTAGAGTTGATATTTCTCCAATTAATTACATCAATAATGAATATTTCAACAGTTTAGATTCAATAGTTAAATTAGTTAATATTGATTTTGAAATTTCTGATTTTGATGAATCAAATAAACAAACCATTGAAACTAAAGGTTTTTATTTTGTTGAATCAGGTAATATAATAACTTCAACAAACAGTGCTAAATTTTTTAGTTTCTACGGTGGTTTACAACATTTAACTTTCAATGAAGAAAATTTTAAAAATTCTCAAGAATTATCATTAAACTATTATAATCATACTTTTTTCAAAACTTTAGATCCAAATAATAACCTTGATATTAATTTTAATTATTTAACTCAAGTTTTAGAAAGATCAATCAATCATTGTGAATATGTTTCATATTTCCATTTAGATAAAGTTGGTTTATCTAAAAATGAAATTGAAAGTATCGATAAAGAATTACAAAAACCAATTGGTCGTCCAATTGATTTTAGCAACATTCCAGGCTTAAATTTAACAGGTGTTTTATATTCTCCTGATTGTGCTATTCAAATTGATGTTCCTAATGTTTATGGTTTAAAAACTGAAATTTTAATCTTTAGATACCACAAAATTGTCATTGTTGGTATTCTTTTATTATTCATTCAAATTATTTTAATTATGAAACAAATGAATTATTCAAATACTCCTTCAACAATTTCAAGAATTTCATTTTGGTCAATTTGTTTAATGAGCTTAGTTGATGGTTCTTTAGCAATGCTTTATTTAGTTGGTTCTGCAATTTTAAACAAATTATATTTACCATTAACTGTTAGTGCATTTTTATCCTTCATTTTAGCATCAATTTTTGAAATGAGATTTATGATTAGTATTTTTACATCACAATTAAATGAAAGAAGTTTAAATATTTTTACTGCATTACAAGGAAGACCTTTAGATGAAAATTATGAATCAAATCCTACTCAAACTAATGATACAACAAATAATAATGATCCACCTGATGAAGCCCAAGTTAGTGGTACAATTTATTCAAGATTTTTCTTTGTTTTGATCATTTTTACATTTGTTACTTTAAATTCAATAATGTGGCCAAAACATATTAGAAAAAGTTTTGAATATATTACTTTATTCATTTTAAACTCATACTGGTTACCACAAGTTTATAGAAATGTTATTAAAGGTTCTCATCGCTCTTTTAAAAAATGGTTCATCTTTGGTACAACAATTGTTAGAACTCTACCAATTTTTTATGTTTTTGTTGTTAGATCAAATGTTTTTGAACATCATTATGATTTAAATTATTTCTTAACTTTAGTATTTTGGTTATCATTTCAAATACTATTATTATTTTTACAAGAAATTTTTGGTTCAAGATTCTTTTTACCTAAAAAATGGTTACCAAAAACTTATAATTATCATCCAATTTTAAGTGAATCAGATTTAGAAAATGGTTTTGGTATTGAACGTGATCATAATCATGAAGAAAGTCCATTAACAAATGATGCTCAATCTCAAACAATTAAAAACTTAAGCAATGGTCATTGTTCTGTTGATTGTGCAATTTGTATGAATGAAGTTGAATTACCAATTTTAAAATCAAATTTAGATCATGCTTCAACTTTCTTATTAAGAAGAACTTATATGGTTACTCCATGCAGACATATTTTCCATACTCAATGTCTTGAAGCATGGATGAAGTATAAACTACAATGTCCAGTTTGTAGAAATTCTTTACCACCTTTATGAAATGTACGATTTATTAATTTATGAAAGTTTAAATTTGTAGATAATTGGGGACCGGGTTACTCATACCTACATCATTTGGGTAATTCCCACGATGGAATTATCTATCAAAGTTGGAGTTTTTGATTTTAAATTTGGGTATACATGTTGTTGGCCTTAGACAAAAAACCCGGACACCAACAATATGATGTTATGTACAGAGATGATCTACATATTTCTTAGAATAAAGGCAACCTTAATATATTAAGTTTACAACAAAATGGCCAACAATAAGTCGTAAGTGATATTTTTTTTTGTTAAATTGGGGTATTTGCTATTAACACATATGTTATAGTTTTAAAGCATGTCTTTTTGGTAAGTTTTGTGATGTTTTTTAATGAGATGAGATAACTAACAAAAGATGTCAAGACATGGATGGTTTATTAATTAATACTGAAGACATCTATACTGAAATCACTAATGAATTACTAGCTGAACATGGGAAAGGTGAACTCACTTGGGAAATTAAAATTCAACTTCAAGGGAGACCAGGTCCAGACGTAAGTTAAAATTTGATTTACAATGAATTAATACTAACTTTTTTTTTTAAAGTCATCAAGATTATTGATTGAAGCCTATGATTTACCATATACACCAGAAGAACTAATAGCTAGAAACAGTGCAACTTTATTAACAAAATGGTCAAAATGTAAATTTTTACCTGGTGCTTTAGAATTATTAGAATATTTACATAAAAATGAAATTCCATTTGCATTAGCAACATCATCAAATACAATTAATTTTGAAAAAAAAACTGCTCATTTACAACATGGTTTTAAATTATTTGGTGATCATATTGTTACTGGTGATGATGAAAGAATTCCAAAAGGTAGAGGTAAACCATTTCCAGATATTTGGTTAACTGCTTTAAAATCATTAAATTCAGCTTCTGATAAAGAAGATATCAAACCACATGAATGTTTAGTCTTTGAAGATGCTTTACCTGGTATTACTGCAGGTAAAGCTGCCGGTGCATATGTCATTTGGATTCCAGATCAAAGAGCTTTAGAAGTTATGGGCGGTGAAGAAGTTAATCATATTGGTGATCAAGGTGTTATTTTAAAATCTTTAGAAGAATTTGATCCAAAGAAATACGGTTTATAAGAAAATTTACAATTATAGAGTAATATAGAATAAAAGTATATATCTTTTCTATGTAAAATTTAATTAAAATTGAAGATATATTCAACATGGACAAATGTATAAATTAATAATAAAATAAAAAAAGTAACTGAAAATAGTATAATTAGCAACTAGTTCCAATTATTGCGGCTAAGGTTATATTGGTGAGTTACGGAATAAGTATGAAACTGATTCACCGTTATGTAAACGACGGATACTTTCAGCAAGAACACCACTAATATCAATAGTATCTAATTTTGGGCATAATTTTAATTTTTCTTCAAATGGAACAGTATTGGTACAAACAACTCTGTCTAATTTACTGTTGTTAATGTTGTTAATGGCATTACCTGATAAGATACCGTGAGTGACAATAGCAATAACTGATTTAGCTTTGTTTTCTAATAAGATTTCAGCAGCTTTAGCTAAAGTACCACAAGTATCAGCCATATCATCAACAATCAAACAAACTTTGTTGGTAACATCACCGACTAAGACCATTCTACTGACTTCATTGGCTCTAGCTCTTTCTTTATGGATTAATGCAAAGTTTAAGTCTAATCTGTCAGCAAGACCAGCAGCTCTTTTGGCACCACCAGCATCTGGAGAAACGATAATGGCTTCTTCATGATCAACAGATTCTTTGATATATCTGACAACACTTGGTTCAGCATACAAGTTATCGACTGGGACGTCAAAGAAACCTTGGATTTGAGAAGCATGTAAGTCCATGGTGATGACATGGTCACAACCGGCGGTGGTTAGCATATCAGCCATTAATTTAGCAGTAATTGGAGCTCTGGACTTATCTTTTCTGTCTTGTCTGGCATATGGAAAGTTTGGAATAACGGCTGTGATACGACGGGCAGAGGCAGTCTTACAAGCGTTGATCATGATCAAAAGCTCTAAAACACGGTCGTTAACCACACCAGAACCAATTTGTGTAACAATGTAGATGTCTTGATCTCTGACGGATTCGCTGATGGAAAATGAGACTTCACCACATGAATCTCTCTTCAAGTAACAGTCTGTAAGCTTGAGACCAAGTCTTTTGGCGACAAGTTCAGCAAGACCACTGTGGACATCACTTGCGATAAGCTTAATGGAATTTCTAGCCATGGTTTTCTAATTAAAATCTGGGGTTTGTTGGAATGGATAAGTAGACAAAAGTGTAAAAACTGAGTCTAAATATGACGAGTTGAAGTAACTTCACTGGAAAGTTTCCCTTTGGACAGAGTTAAAAGCGAGCTTAACTAGTAAATTCAAATGTAAAGAAGTCATCGAGACCAAATAAATTTTTTTTAAATTAAATTTTCAAAAAATTACATAATCCTTTTCGCCGGGAATACTATATACACTTATTTCTTGCCTTTTGGCTTTCTTTTGTTCTCTTTGATGACAATAGTACCATTTTTCACATCTTCGGATGCGTCTTTGAACTTTTCTTGCGATTCAAGGAAAAACATGAGATCTTTTACCTGTTCTTCAAGATCTTGATTCTGGATCTTGAGTTTCTCATTTTGTAATTTCATCTCTTTAAGATTATTAGATAAACTTTCTGAGAGTGCCTGTTCATCTTTCCATTTCTTTTCTAACGTATGTGCTAAATTCTTCATCTTATCTGCCATTCCTGATTGACTTTTAGCTCTATCAATATCACTTTCTGCTTTGGAGTTGAGCTGTTCAACAACTTTTTGTAGATTTGCTAACGATTCTTCCAATGTATTTAATCTTTCTTCTTTAGCTGATAATTCTTGTTTAGATAAATGATTGCTTTCTGATAATCTTGATTCATAATATTCACGTTGAGATTCTAATTGAGAAAGCAAAACATTCGAATATTCAATACTGTAATCTAAATTTTTTCCTTTAGAATCTCCAGCTAATGAACAAGAAGATGAAGAAGGAGAATTTAGTTCCACTAATTTACCATCTGCTTCATTTTGTAATAATCTATGGACGTAATTATCCCCTGCATAATCCCAAACTCTCTGTGTTGTAATATCCATTGAAAAACAATGATTTGTTGATTCATAATGCTCAATTGCATGCTTGGATTCATATCTACCACAACCAACATTACCACATATTAGACAAACCCATAAATTAGAAGCACTTCCACATGACGAACAACAATCAGAAGATTTTAGTTCCATTGGATCAATTGCAATATTTGAGTATCTGCAAACTGGGCAAGTATCATCTCTCCATTTACTTAAACAATCACAATGAAACGTATGTTGACATGAAATTGTCAAAAGACCAGTGACATCTGAATCCATTCTTTCAAGACAAACAGGACATGTTGGTAATTCTTTAACAAAAGATGAAGACTTTGATCTTTTAACTTGCATTGTGAATGGATCTTCCATTAGATAAGGTATACCTGAACCTGGAGTATTTAATGGTTTGAAAATAACAGATTTAACAAATATAGTACGACACTTTTCTGATTCCATTGAATTGAATGGAATACCGTTGAAGTCATCTTGAAATTTTCTTGCTTGATCATTTTTTCTAAATTTCATTAATACCATAAATCTATTATTTGCATCATCTGACCTTATAAGTCTAAAATGTGAAATGTTTTTAACAACTGATTCTCCTAAAAATGCCAATAAGTCTGTTGGTGACATGTAAGAAGGAACTGCCACTATTGCCACCGTTGTATCATCAGAGTCAACTTCAATCGTCTTGTCTTTAGAATCATCATGCTCTCTGTATAGCTTCACAACACCGTATCCCATATATCTAGCCTTCAATGGCTCTTTTGACTTTGAGTAGTTCACCATATCTTCAGAATCTGCTGAATAAATACTAATTCCTGATTCTCTGTAATCTAAACCAATTTTAGTTCTCTTTGGTAGGTCTGTAGTTGTAGTTTTTTGATCTTGTGCAGTATCGAGTCCAATAAACAAATCCTGTTGCCGTAGAGCTTCTTCACACCAACTATCCTGACCCTGAGTATTGTAAAGTTCAAGCTCTATATAGAAACCTGCCATTAATTCTCAATAAATTGGATGAGTTTATCGAGTATTTTGCCTCATCGATAATTTACAAAAATACAATCATCTCGGATTTATGTCGGAAATAGTCTGACACATATCATTTACTCCATACACAAAATCACATTTTGAACACTCAATAATTAACTTCATTTTCAGATCTTTGCTATAAAGGTTTAAAGCTTTCAAATAGGGCTTTTTTTTCTTGTTGTAAGACTTTTGTTGAAACCCACCCTCTTCCAGGAATAAAAATTCTTTTTAAACGGTTACCATTTTTGTCAACAGTTGGATAGTTAAGTACTGATGGAATTGGTAAATTTGGGTTGTGAATATTGATATCAGTTCTTGCCTTTCTTTGTGGTTTTGATGGAGAAATTGTTTTGAGTGGGTGTGGATTTTCTTTGACTGAACCACTATCTTCTTTGTTCACTTGTATAGTCAAATCAATAGTATTTGCACTCATGCTATTCAGGAATACTTTTGGGATATTCTCTTTGTTTTCAGATAATGCCGATGAAAAGTTCAATAAAGCTTGAGTATTGCAGGTTGTGTCATTAATTGAAGTTATTTCATCTTCATCAATATTAATAGGATCATTAGGACTCTCAACTTTAACTTTATTAGTCTCTGCAATAACAGAATAAATAAAATATGTAACAAATGCAAATATCAAGAATGTTATAAAATTAATGGTTTTATTAATGTAGTTGGACCAGCTCACTAAATTCCCTGGTTTTTGGTGAACTTCTAAAAAATTCTTTGAACTATCAAATAAACATTCTGCTGTCTTCAAAATAATCAAATGTGCCCTTTTCTCTTCTGAAACCCACTCAAAGCAGCTAGAAAAAGTTAATATCTTTGTGAAATAATTAAAAACACACAAATAACTTACTTTTCAAGACCAATTGTTGACCTTTCATTCTGGAAAATTATTTTAAAATCTTCAACAATTCCCTTTCTATACATTTGGAAACACCTTGAAGCAACATAATCATCCATACATTCAACCAACCCTTCAAAATTCACTGAATTTTCAGAAATCAACTGTTGTGGCTTGTATATACCCAGACCATCAGAAATAAATCCATTAAGATCTAATTTGGGAAGACCAAGACAAATTAAATAGAAACCAAACACAAATAAAGCACAAAAAAAGTAATTGAATGCTCTTTCTTCTTTCATAATCAGCATAAATAACAATGGAAGTTTGAAAGAATAAGTATTGTAATATTTTTTTTGTGTGTGCGCTTTTGTGTCAAATAAAAAAAGAACTACAGAAAAAATTATCTAATTTTACTTTTCAATTATATATGACTATTATACAGGACAAACATTAAACACTTTATTGAGCGTTAACGAATTGTTGAGCTTTGGCTTTGACGTATTCAGCACCTTTAACATCATCATTGTTTTCTTCTAATGATAACCATTTAGCAAAGAAAAATTTAGCTTGTTTACGAGTAATCTTTCTTTGTAAAACTCTTTCAAATAATTCTTCAGCTTTTTTCTTTTCATCTTTCTTAATTTCTTGATCAATGTAAACGTTCCAAATATCAATACGTTTTGGAACATCAGCAATTAAACCTTCAAATAATGTTCTACCTTGTTCAGCATCACCTTTCTTGAATTCTAATTGAGCAAATTTACGAACAACTTCAACATGGTCACGTTTTGGTAAAACATTTAAAGCATTACCTAAAACTTCATGAGCTTTAGTGTGTTCTTCACGGTCTAATAAGTAATCACCAAATGAAACCCAAACAGCAACTGAAGTTTTACCAAATTTCTTAGTAATAGTTTTAAATAACTCATCAGCTTTACTGAAGTTTTCTGATAAAATGTAAATACTGACCAATTTTTGATGCATTGTTAATGAATCCATGTATTCAGTTGAACGTTTGAAAACATCTTCTAGAGTTTCTGGAGTACCAAATGTGTTTTCCAAATTTAATAATGCAATCCAAATGTTTAATTTTTCTTGTTCTTCACGGTAACTAATTGTCTTCAATGCACGTTCACCAATTTCTCTAGCCTTTTCAATTTCACTTAATTGTAATTGGAAAGACATATAGTTCATCCAAACGATTGAAGAGTTTGGATTACCAATGATTAATCTTTCAAAATCAGAAACAGATTGTGGAGCTTTTGATTTAATGTCACCAGTAGTATCTTCAATGATTTGTTTAGAAGTCTTCTTCTTCTTTTTGTTTTTAGTTTGAGTAAAGTCTTCTTCATCACTTGATTCTTCATCTTCAACTTGATCTAAGATTTGAGCAGTCCAGTCGAAACCATTGGTTCCTAAACCAGAAAGACCAGTTGATTTTTCTTCTTCTTCTTCATCATCACTTTCAGATTCAGATTCAGATTCAGAATCTTCATTATCTTTTTTGAATTCAAGTTCTTCATCAGAGTTTTCAGGTTCTTCAGCATCAGCAAATTCTTCATCATCTTCATCAGCATCTTTCATTTCTGAATCTTCTTCAAAGTATGAAGCTTTCATACCTAATGATAATTGTTTCTTGTCACCTTTAACTGAGAGAATTTTAACTTTAACTCTATCACCTTCACCAAACAATGCTTTAACATCATGAACTGAGTTATCTGAAATTTGAGAACGGTGACACAAACCACTGACATTTTGGGTACCATCTAAGATGACGAAAACACCAAAATCAGTAACATTTCTAATAGTACCTTCATAGATTTCACCAGCTTTGATGTCATTAAAGATTTTAATGCTCTTTAAGTCACTGTTAATTTCAGATTCTTTCAAAGTCAATAAAACATTGTCATTACCGTTACCAACACCTGAGACTTTAGCAGTAACCAATTGGTTTAATTTGAAGTATTTCTTCCAATCTTTTAAAAAAGAATCAGATAAGTTAGTAACTCTAACATAACCAGTAATTTGAGAACTGATACCAATGAAAACACCCTTATCAGTAATGTTTTTAACAAAACCTTTAATAATATCACCACGTTTGAGCTCTGAAGCTGAAGTGTATAATTTTTCTTTGGAATCAGCTGAACGTAAAGAAACGTTGATTCTCTTTTTGAAATCGTTAACAGATAAAACAACTGATGGAATGGTATCATTATGAGCATAAACTTCTGCTAAGCTATAACTGTAATCATCTAAAGCATCAGTAATGTAAGCTGAAGCAACAACATCTTTACCTAATTCAACAAGAACATAATCTTCATTAACTTTAATAACACGAGCTGGTAATTTTTGACCAACTCTAACATCCTCGAATGAAGAAATTTCAACATCTCTAGCAGTTAAAGCAAATGATTTCTTTTCTAAGTTAATGGATTGAACTCTAACTTTCAAAGCAGAACCAATTGGGAAATTTTGTTCAATATTGGCTAATAATTCAGAATCGTTTGACAAGTCCATGAATTGGATCACACCAGTAGCACCTGGAGCTAAATCAACATAGAAGTAAGATCCACCAGCTTTCTTAATGAAACCAGTGTATTCTTCACCAACAAATAAATCTTGAATAGACAAAATCTTTGGAGTTTCTGGTCTATCAATAGTAAATTCAATAGCACTGTTGTTTGATCTTGAATAAGTGCTTGATGAAAAAGCATTATTACGAAGATCGGTGTAACCAATGACTTCAACATCTAATGCTTGACCTTCTTTGAAAGTGATTAATGGACCCTTTGGATATTCAATTTTGTTAAATGAATCATACACTTGAGAAGCATGGATTCTACCAATAATGTTATCAGCAACTTTAATTTCTAAATAAGTTTCTTTAATGGATTCAACAACAGCTTTAGTAACTTTACCAGGAACTAAATCATTTAAGTTTTTAATTGATTTATCAAGTGGTTTAATAGCAGCTCTATTTTCATAGTTGTCTCTTAAACTTAAGAAGAATCTTCCATTTTCTTCATCAACTGAAAGAACTTTAGCAGAAACAGATTGGTTGATTTTGAACATAGAACTTAAATCAGTGACACGTTGGTAACTAGCGTTCTTACCTAAAACTAAACCAACTAATCTATTACCAAATGCAACAAAAACACCATGATGAGTAATTGATTTGACATAACCTGGAATTGCAATATTTGAAACTTTAATATCATCAAAAGTAACTGGGAGCACTCCATTTCTAGCACCTTCAATCATTGTTTGTTTAGCAGTTAAAACCAAACTTCTAATACGAGGATTCTTTTCAAGAAGTAAGGCTTCAATCTTAGAACCAACTGTTAATTTCTTAAAAAGTGTACGGTTATCTTGATAGTTATCATCAGAAAGATGAGCATCTGCAATAACACCTCTTAAATCACTACCTGGTAATTCAACAATAACTGAATCTTTAGTTTTTTCAACAATAACACCTTCAACAATTGATTTACCTGCAACTAATTCTTCTAAACCTTTACTTTGAGCATCAGAGACGTCTTTAGATAATCTGCATGAAACACTGATTTTGTTTTCTGCTTTGTTAAAGGAAAGAATTCTAACAGTAATAGTTTGACCTAGTTTAATATTATCTTCAATTTTTTCAACATAAGCATCACTAATTTCAGAAACTGGTAAGAATGCAGTGATATCACCAAAAAATTGGACAAGGGCACCTTTTGCTAAAATTGCAACAACAGTACCGGAAGCTTTATCGTTAACTTTGAGATCATCAAATGATTTAATAACATTTTCAGCAGAAACTAATGATTTTTTCAATGTAACGTTAAGTTCATTTCTGGTTTTAGAAAATGATAAAACTCTACCTTTAACTTTAGAACCAATTTTGAATTTTCTTTCTGGGTAAATTAATTTAACATCACCTAAATGAATTGGTTTAACAACAGCTTCAAAAGTATCAAAAACTTTAATAATTAAACCTTCTTCAGCAGAAACTTTCAAAACTTCACCTTCAATTAATTCACCAGCTGGAATGTCTTGAGCTCTCATGTATTTTTGTTTGATTATATCAGTGTTTAAAGTTAAAACGTATACATCATCAATTGGAGAATAACCTAAAACTCTAGCTGGATGATTTGTACCATTACTGTAAGTAGTTTCTAATGCAGAACGATCACCTTCAATTCTTGAAAAATGAACTTGACCTATTTTATCATCAGCAAATTTGACATATAGGTAATTGTCGTCATGACCTTGAACTTGAACAGATTCAATAATTTTACCAGCTGGGAATTCTTCTAATGGAGCTGATGAAGTTTTTGAGTCATATGCAGTTTTTTTTAAGTTTGTAACATGTGGTAAGATGGATAAGTATAATTTTTGAGCACCACCAGATTGGAAGACAGCTAAAATTCTAGCATTAACGTATTTTGCAATGGCAGCTTTCTTTTTAATATCAGCTTCCTTAAATAAATGTAAATGTGAGTAATTGATGGAACCATCAACTAGAGAAAAAGCTCTGGTAAGGACACCATCTTCAGTGATATCTGAAACTAATGCACTGACTAAGTTACCTGGAACAAGAGAATCAACGGAAGCGATAGATTCAACAATATCTTTTTTAGGATTAGTTGTGAGTTTAACAGTAACAGAACGACCTTTGTTACCTGTGATTGTAGAAAAAAAAATTGAACCAGTAGTGAAATCTTGTAGTTTCTTATTAGCAGCTTTAATATCTTTGTTAGAAAGGAAACCTGTTAAATTTTTCTTACCAATGTCAAGAATCAAACCATGATCTTCAACACTGGAAACAGAAACTTGTAATGTAGTGTTTTCAATTAAATCTTCAGCTGGATCTAAAGGTTTGTTAACATCTTCTGGTTCAACAGATAAGTAAATACGTTTCTTTCTGTTCACGGATTGATCAAGTGGTTCAATAACAACAGCACGAAGCCATTGACCAAGTTTGACGTATTTTTTTAAATCTGGTAAAACATCATTATCATTATCTTCATTATCACTATCATCAAGAGAATCAAGTTGTTTGGTAATGTATTTTGAGATATTAGTGATTGGAACGAAACCATATAAGTTATCTGGTAAAGCTAAAACAATATCCAATTTGTTAATTTGAGAAACTTGACCAAAGACAAGAGAACCTGGAACTAATTTGGAAAAACTTAAGTTTTCAACTGGAATGATTTCTTTATCAATTAAATCTTCTGGATCAATAGTTTTAGTTTTTCTCTTCTTTTTTTCAGGACGACCAGCTTCAGCAGATGGTTCAGTGGTACTAGTAGTTTCTTTAGAGAACAAAACATCACTGGTAGCTTCATTGGAAATTTCTTTCAATTCTAAAGCAGATAGAACTGAAGCACCACCTCTTGGAAATGAAACTTCATTAGAATCTAAAATAGATTTTTCTGGAGCTCTTGTACCGTCTTCTCTAGTTAAAGGAGACTCCTTTTTAGCATCAGATCTTCTTCTTTTAGGAGGAGCCATGATGACAAGATAACACCTCTTAAATTTTGAATTAAAGATTGAATAATTATATTAGTTATGTTAGCTTATACTTAAATCAAAAAAAAAATTTAAAAAAAATTTACTTTAGCGTGGCCGAACCATTACCCAATCCGGAAGGAGCAGATGAGCTTCATCAACTAAATTAAATCTATACTAAACTGATAACTAATGGGCATAGAAATGTTTTAAAACAGTCAAATACAGTTTATGAGAGTGAAAAAATTGAAATTCAGGTTTAAATAATAATTAAATTCTAACATTTTTTTGTAATACTTCAATTTTAAATATTACTACAAAATGTGTCATTTAGCTAACATGTTTTTTATATTGAAGTCTATGCGCTACACTCTATTGTAACAATTGACCAATGACTTTTGTTAGTTTGGAAGCTGGAACTTCTTCACTGGCTGTTTTTGTGGTAATAAATTTAGAAGTTTTGTTTTTTAAGTAAGTTTGTTCAATTAATTTGATACTGTGTTCATCAACAATTGATCCAAATTCTTTGTTTTTAGCAACAAATTCATCAAATTTGTTAGCAATAAGAAGTTCATAAAGGGAGATCAAGTTTTGAATTTTAGTGTGGTAGTCATTTGGAATAGAAAAGATTGATGCAGGGAGTAAATGTAAGTATAATGGGAAATCTTGATCAATGAATTCAATTAAACCTTTGACTAAAACCTTTACTGTTGATTCTTCTCTTTCTGGTGAGTTGTCTTCACTTAATTCATATAGTTTCAATAATGCTAAGTTTGAGTTTAAATCACTGTAATCATTGTCATATTGGTTTTGTAAATAGTCTTGTAATTCTTCAATAACTGAGACATCGTATCTCTTTAAAGTAAATATGATTTCATTTATAGATTCTGGTCTTTGAGATAATGGGTTGGTAAGTCTGTCACTCATCTTGGTGTTGTGGGTGTATTGAATATAGTTTATTCGTTCAGTATTCATTCACTTTATTTCTGACGAAAATTTGAAAAACTTCCATATAATATCATCCGGACACCACACATTATGTACTACAAAATGGCATATATGTAAATTACTGTTTATGAATACAAATTAGGTACCTAGTTTGATGCATTTCTCATTGAAAGGAAACAGTTCCATAGAACACCAACTGTGTTAAATTGTTAGTAAAAAAACTTGTTAAAAGATTAAAGAATATAAGAGGTTACATACTTGATGAGGAAAATGGAACTTGAAACTTTTTTGGCATAACTAAGAAGTTAATGAATTGTACTAATGGCCAAACCATATAGTTGGCAGTCAATGTACTAAAATAGATTTTTCTAATTTTCTCTGATAATGTGACTTTATCACCACCTTCTAAAACAAAGTTAGAGTATGAGAAAAATGCGAATAATGATATTGGAGAATAAACCAATTGATCTGATAGGACTCTTTCTAGAACTGAAACAAAAGTTGGTTCTAAATTATAGAAATGATTTAGAACCCAATACCAACATTTTTGACAAAATGCCATTAAAAAGCCCCAGAAAATGAAACCAACAAATCTATGAAAGTTGAAAATATCTTTATCAGTTTGTTCTGATAACTGTTGATAATTATTCTCTGTTAAACTGTTTGTTCTTTGTCTATATAAACTAGAGGTATCACCATAATCTGTATAAAATGATTCATCTGGTTGATCTCTAAATGAATGAAGAGAGATTGAGGCTGAGGACTGTGATCTTAACCTTATTTGGCCATGTGACATAGCATAGAAACAAGATAAACTTTGAGCTAATGTATCTGATAACCCAAAAAGCAATGTGTTAGAAGTGATGATTGTAAGCAATGGTGACTTAGCATATAGTGTTTCATACTTGTAGATAAGTTTGTACAATAAGGAGACAAACAGAGAAAGAATTGCCCAATTGAGAATGGGTATATTAACAATTTTAAACTGAGCTAGGTACCGTATGAGTCTGTATATGTAAGTTTGTTTGTATTTGGCATTTGGAGCTTGGTTCTGTACTTCTAAATCAGTACTAGTGGGCAGTGTTATATCAATAGTTCTGGATGAATCGTTTGTGTTTCTTCGAGACATTGGGGTCCTCACAGACTGGAGACTCTCTGCGGACACGGACATTGTTATGTGGCAATTATCTGAGTTCAACTAGATGGAAGTGGCAAATAGTGCTGGTAAATAACGGAAATAACCTCAATTGAGTAATTGTGTCAGTTTACTCGCTATCGTTTTTTTTTTTTTATTTTTATCAGATTAACGAGTTAGGGCTCCCGAGATGAGAAGAAAATCGTTAGAAAAAACAGTCATGTGATTTAGAAGAGGGTTTTACTAACTGTGACTTGTTTTCGCGAATTTTGAACCAGTTCGGGCACATTTTCTGAAAATTTTCAACTTTTCAGTATGAAAACTTCGCGAATTCGACGTTTTTTGCTAGTGAATTTGCTGGTACGGGACACACTACCCAAAAATTTCCAAGCCTGAAAAACAAAAACTTGAAAAGTTAAAAAGATTGAACATTTAGTTATTACCACCAGAAGTTTGTCAACGTAATAGTCAATATGCTTATCCCAAAAGAAGACAGAACCAAAATCCACCAATACTTATTCAGTGGTATGTTACATTCATGAACTGAGATTCACCCATACACGTTTTTGAGAGAGTCGTTGGAACACATGGATTAGAGAATAGAATAGGAATAATAAACTCAAGTAATACATACAAAGAAACATCAGAAAGATCAACAGAAACAACAAACATTTATGAAGGAATTAGTATTGCGGCAGTATAGATATCATCCCAGTAACAACCATAGTTTTGCACTAGTCACAAATATTTTATTGATCTATTTTATTTAACAAATTTATTCAATTTCAACAATCATACAGTGGACACTCTACAAACATAACAATATTATAATCATACTATTCAAATACTTTAGAGATCAAAACTATGAAGAATTATCCTTTCAAGTCTTACCTTTCCATGTTTTCCATAACCTCTATGAAATTCTCAAAAGCTCCAAATGGTGTATCTCAACTCTTTTCTCTTTCAGATTTACTAACTCTATTAAACAGAAGGTGTTGTTGTTGCTAAAAAAGACTACAACCAAGCTAAACACGAAGAAATTGACACCAGAAACTTATATGTCATCAAAGCTTTACAATCATTAACTTCTAAAGGTTACGTCAAAACTCAATTCTCATGGCAATACTATTACTACACCTTAACTGATGAAGGTCTTGAATACTTACGTGAATACTTACACGTTCCAGAAGGTATTTTCCCAAAAACCAGATTACAAGAATCTGCTCCAGAAAGACCAAGATACGGTAGAAGAAACTAAGTTTGATTCTTTCGCAAGGTTGAATTGTATTTTTGTAAATCAGTTAATATAAAAATATCATTACGTTAATATTACTGTAGATTTAATGATAATTAAACATATTAATTGTACTCCACTTTATAGGCACAGAACAAACAGGTTGAATTTATTGAAAAAAACTACAAAATCACGTGAGTTAGATTAGGGCTACAATTTTTTGTAGCAAAAACACCCAAACATTTTCCAAAATCACTCTGGAGTGGAAAAAAAAAACTCAAAGCTGGAAGAGTTAAACAACAGTTAAAGAGGAAGTAACTGGAACAGAATTATACAATATGAAATTAAACATTTCCTACCCAGCTAACGGTACCAACAAATCCGTTGATATCGATGATGACCACAAATTACGTGTCTTCTACGAAAAGAGAATCGGTGCTGAAGTCGAAGGTGACTCAGTTGGTGATGAATTCAAAGGTTACATCTTCAAAATTGCTGGTGGTAACGACAAACAAGGTTTCCCAATGAAACAAGGTGTTTTATTACCAAACAGAGTTAAATTATTATTACGTGACGGTGTCTCTTGTTACAGAGCCAGAAGAAACGGTGAAAGAAAGAGAAAATCTGTTAGAGGTGCTATTGTCAGTGCTGATTTATCTGCTTTACACTTAACCATTGTCAAACAAGGTGATGCTGAAATTGAAGGTTTAACTGATGTCCAAACTGCTAAAAGATTAGGTCCAAAAAGAGCTAACCACATCAGAAAATTCTTTGGTTTAACCAAAGAAGATGATGTTAGACAATTCGTTATCAGAAGAGAAATCGTCAAAGGTGACAAAACCTACACTAAAGCTCCAAAGATTCAACGTTTAGTTACTCCACAAAAATTACAAAGAAAACGTCAATTAAAAGCTGCTAAAGTCAAAAACGCTCAAGCTCAAAGAGATGCTGCTGCTGAATACGCTCAATTATTAGCTAAACGTTTACACGAACAAAAAGTTGAAATTAAAAAGAGAAGAGCTTCTTCATTAAAAGCTTAAGTTTAATGACGGTTAATTTGTTTTAATAGAAGATGAATGAAATGTAGGAGGGTTTTTAACAAAGAAATGATGAAAAATTAAAGAAAAAAAACGAATATCAAAGAAAAGAAGTTTGCAATATGCTTTTCAAATTAGACTAGTCTAATACTGTTTTTGTATTGTATCAAATGGATATTTATATAATCTGTAAAATATAAAAGGAAAAAAGGTTTAAATTTTAGTGTAGTCTGTCAGATTTCATGTGCAGATCGCCACATCCGGACATCTCGCCCTATCTGGTAGTTTTTAGTTTAGCTCGATAAATTTAGCATTATTTCACATTGATTGTGCAACAAATCCAAATCAGAATGGCTGGTGACGATTTATATGTGAGTTCAGTGAATTTGGAGGATCTATAATATATACTAATTCAATTTACAGTCTTTTCCAACTCCTTCTGAAGCCTTTGGCGTACGAAACAATAACCAACGGAAACCAGTGAATCAACAAAACCAATCAACAAGTGCATATACAAGAAACCCTCCTCTGCATCCTAGCCAGTCCAACCAGTCTAATGGAAGTTCACAAAAAATACAACAACAGCGTGTCGTATCCAATCCTCAGTCGAATGGAAGACCACAACAGATTGTGAACCAGGGTTTTAGCAACTCTCAACCTACAACACCACATACTCAGTATGCTCAAAAATACAACAATCAACAGAATTTCCAACCACAGGGATATCCTCAGTACTCACAATCACAACCACAGCTGCAACAACCTCAACCTCAACTTCAACAGCCTCAATATCAACAATCAAGAAATGGAGGACAACCAAGAATAACATCTGCTCCTTCCTCATATAGTCCTCCAAAGGGAGTCTATCAGCAACAACTTCCTAATTTACCAAAGGATCCAAACTACAGAATTGATGCAAGTCAAATTTTGGAACGTCAATTAAGAGAATTATTTGATCGTTTTGATAGAAACAGAGATGGTAAATTAGATGAAGCTGAGTTGGCAGCAGTTTTGGGAAATGATGATGGAACTAGATTCCAGAGCAGTACTGTTAGACTGATGATTAGATTATTTGATTCTGATGACAGTAATTGCATTGAATTTAAAGAATTTTACCATTTGTGGAACTACATACTTCATTGGAAAAAAACATTCCAAAAATATGATATTGATCAAAACCAAAAGATTTCATTTGGTGAATATCAAACTGCAATTGAAAGTTTTGGTTACAGACTTCCAACAGATATCGTTCTATTTATATTTCAAAAATTTGGTGATTTTAATGCCAATAAACCAATGACATTAAAGTTTGATATGTTCGTTGAAAGTTTAATCTGGTTATTACGTTGCACTAATATTTTCAAAAAATTTGACTTAAAAGGAAATGGTATTGCAACCATATCATTCCAAGATTTTGTTCATGAATTCCTTGCATTTGTTTAAAACAGTTAAACTTCAAAATGGATACAAATATAGAATTAATTAATAACTTTTCCACGCTCAATTTCTACATTGTATCACATTTATAAAAAATAATATATTAAAATCGACAAATTAACAATATAAACAGAAGTAGTATCAAACTGAAAATTCTTTAGCATCTTTAGACTTTTCACTGATTTCAACTTGTTCAACAAGTGATTCATCAGAACCACCTTCTATAACAGTGGTTTCTTCAATAACTTTACCACCATTCATTAGAATCTTTGCTAATTTCATTAAGTCTTCTCTACCTTCCCATAGTGGATAGAATGTAATGTAAGAAGCTGCTACAACAAGAGAAATTAACATTAAGATAAACCATTGAATGAAATATCCTTTTGAGAATGTGTAGCTTGAACCATAAAAGGCAACAGGAACAATAACATAACCACCAAATAAAGCAATACAGTTAAGGACTAATGAAATTTTAGAATCTCTGTTTAATTTCTTTTTGTTAGCAGAATCAGCGTGCATCAATTTAATTTCATCATCTTTAGCATCATCACCAGCTTCAAAAGCATCAGCCCAAAGATCAAAGTCAAAATCAACAGGATCTCTTTTAATCATTGACAAAATTGGAATAATAATGAAAGAACAACCAACACTAACAAAGTTACCAATTAATAAAGCTTGGGAACCCATTAATGAAGTCTTGTTAACAAAACCACTTTCAGATTGAGCGGAACCAATCCAACAGGCTAAACCAACTAAAGTAGATAATGGTGCACCATAAGTACAACCAAAGTTACTAGTTTTCTTCCAGAATAGAGTTAAAGTTAAAATAGCAACACCTGGAGCTAAAATGATACCATAGAAACTGATTAACCAACCAACAGTAACACCAATATAGTTGAAAATAACAGAAATACATGAAATGAATAAACTGAAACAAATGGTACAGATGTGACTCATGTTAACTAATTGTTTACCAGTAGCACTTGGGTTAATGTAACCTCTGTAAACATCATAAGTAGCAATACTTGAGAAAGCAATTAATTCTGCAGACATAGCAGATGTAACTGACATAAACAAATTTAAGACAGCAGCAGCTGCACCAGAAGTACCAAGAATAGTACCAAATGCATAGATAACAGGCAAACCAGCGTTAGCTTCAGCACTAGTTAAAGCTTCTGGATACGTTCTGAATTCTGGGTAAACTAATAAAGCACGACAAACTAAACCACCAGCAGTACCTAATGCCCATGGAACAGTAGCCCAAGCCATACCACCTAAAAAGTAACCTTTCAAAACACTTTTAGCAGCAATGGCCTTTTGAGCATAACTTGGATCACCAAGGACACCAGATAAACCACCAATGAAGACAGAATAAGTAATTTCAAACATTTCCTTGTTTCTGAAGTTTAAGTAATTAATACCATTAGAGGTTGGTGGGAATTCTTCTGAGGCTTGCATGATCATATCGTAAAGGTTACCTAAACCACCTGTAATTGGAGAAGTAATAACTTTGAAACACATGACAATGACGACGATGTAGATAATAACAGTGTGGATCCAATCAGAGATAAAAGTAGCTCTTAAACCACCAAAAGTTGTGTAAACACAAACACCTAATGGAAGTAAGAAATTAGCAGCGATAATGTTGATACCAGTTGCAGCATTGAAACCTTGAGAAGCACCTAATAACAGACAACCACTAACCATAACATTAGTTGCAGTAACGTAAAATAGGTATACCCAATGAGTTTGTTTATTGTAACGAGTTTTAATGATTTCAGCAACTGTATGACAACCAGGAGCTTTCTTTTTAATTTCAATAGCCAATTGGGTAAAAAGAGTGATCTGAAGACCACCCATAACAGCATATAAGAAACCACCAGAGATACCATAAGTATAACCCCATAAACCTGAAGTCAATAAAGTAGCTGGCCAGATCCAAGAACTGACCACCGCAGAACTAACTAAACCACTTCCAACTGATCTTGAAGCTGTTGTAAAACCTTCTGAATTCTGCTGTTGATTCATAAATCTAGATAGGATAAATGTGATGCAACACATAATAAGAGCAAAAGCTGCACCTAAACCCAAAATATAACCATAACCGTATGATTGTGGTAAGATTGTACCTGTTTCCACCATTTTCTATACTTCAAAAGGTGAGTAATTGATTGTTCAATTCAATTGTAATACATTTCGGCAGGAATTTTGTCATATTTATATCTCCTGAAGGATTGAGATTAGAACTTCCTATAAGAGAAATTAATTATAGATAATCCACATGTATCTACATCAAAAGGGTGCCTGAATCACTCCCTTATCGTACTGCTAATTTAACTCTACAGAGAGTAGTATTGTAAGAGTACATAATTTTGACCGGGCACGACAGCTGATAAGAATTTCTAACGCGCGTTACTGTTTTAGTACTTCGGATCAATTTTTGTGTCAACATAAATCCAACGACAACTGGTAAAATGCGAGTTTCCTAATTGGGAGACCCGACTATGATTTGGGCGTTGATTTATCATCAATAGGGAGCAAGTTTCCTTATGCAGACTTGACTCGTTGAATCTCATCAGTCGATTCAGATGGAATGTTTATAGTTACGTTATGTAGAATTTGGCACCAGATCTTGCTCAATCAAGTCATACTGAACCAAATTTAACGAATTTTACAGTCTATTAAAGACATGCTATGAATATGATATTATCATTTGATCCACTGTGGAATCTGGGTAATTTGGGCCAAGAAAAGGGACCACATAATATTTCAGGGACTTCATTATAGTGCGGATTAATCATTAGGCTTAAAGCCCATGATTCCCATATTTTGATAAAGGCATACAGCGCGTACAAACCCGGATATCAGGATTAGAAACAGATACTGAACAATACTATGTGATGTTTATTATGCATGCAACAACGATCAGAGTGTGATGCGTGATCTACCATATCTTGATCAAAATTTGTGTGGAGTGTACACAAAACCAAAAAAAACACACAATCACCAGTCCACAAAAAAAGTGGAATAATTGAATCCACAATATAATCTTTTGTAGTATCAACACAAGATCTTGAATCATTAGCGCATCAGATCAAAAATGACTATTTCATCAGACTACGAGAAGCTATTAGCCAATAGTAAACTGAGCTATGAACATTTCAAATCAAACACAGGATTTAGCTCAGATACTTCATACAAAGCCACTTATGATAAGAAATATTACGTTGGTATTAAGAATTTGCCTGCTCAGACACAATCATTGAAGTCAAGAAATGGATCTACTTTGAACTTATTACTTGTTGGTCAGATTGGGTTGGGTAAAACAACTTTCATCAATACTTTGTTTGGTACTTCATTATTACCTAATATTTGGCACAATGTCACTCATAACAAATCTAATACTTCGTTTCCTGAAACTACAAGTGTCGTTAAAAAGAAGTTATTCTTAGTTGAAAACAATTTTGAACTAGACTTTACTGTTCTTAATACTCTAGGATTCTGTGATTCAATTGATAACCAGTTTTCTTATGTTCCAATTACTGAGTATATTGATCAACAATTAAGATTATACATGTTCCAAGAAGAGCAACCAAACAGACTTGAATTAACAGATAATCGTGTCCATGTTTGTTTATATTTTATTAACCCAACTTCAAAAGGGTTATCAACTAGTGATATTGAAGCTTTAAGACACATCTCCAACAGAGTTAATTTGATTCCTGTTATTGCAAAAGCAGACACATTAACAATTGAAGAGATGGATGAATTAAAAAGTTTAATTCGTCAAATTATTGATGTTCAAGAAATCAAAATCTGTGAACATATTGAAGATGAAGAGGTTAAAGCTAAAATTTTAGAGCAGGTTCCTTATTCAATCATTGGTTCCGAATCTTATGCTATTAAAGAAGATGGTACTTCTGTTAGAGGAAGAAAATACGATTGGGGTATTGCTGAAGTTGACAATGAAGATCATTGTGACTTTACAAAATTGAAAAGTGTTTTGTTAGCAACAAATATGATTGATTTAATTTCTTCAACTGAATCTTATTATGAGAGATGTCGTGATAAGTTATTAAAGACAAGAATTAGTCAAGCAAAAGAAAAACTTCAAGAAAATGATGAATTGGTTCAAGGTTTTGACTTTGAAAACCTTGATAAAAATGGGTTAAGAAATTACAAAGTTTTATCCAAATTCAACAAATCAATTGTTGATGATTTTGTTATTGAATGGAATCCAATTTTTGTCCAAAAACAATTACTCCAAAGAAAGAAGTTTAACGAGATAGTTGCATTTGAAGAGAAAAAATTCAAAGATTGGAAAAAAGCTTTATTTTCTAAACAAAATCTCTTGAATGAAGAAATTGAAGAATTAAGTACAGAAGTTAAAAAATTGAGTGAAGTTGTTCATCAATTACAACATTCAACTACTGAAGAAAAAATGACTCCAGTTGGTGAAGACGGTATTGAAAGACCTGATTCATCATCAACAAAGCCAATTGAAGCCAACTGAATCTCAGAAAACTGACAAAATAACAACTGACAAAATAAACTTCAAGATGTTACCTTTTTAATGAATAATAGCTTAGAAATAGATTTGGAAATCCCCAAAATGTAGTTTGTACATGCTCATCGGATCAACTGAAGCCTTTCTGTTGGCACATATTTTTTTTTTATTTTTCCGATGACCTCAAATGCTAAACGAGCTATGTTTTTGTATAAAGCTCTCCTATTCTTCTTTTAGAACTTAATACATTAGTGTATTTTCACATATTAACATGTTCAATATACTGTACTTTCCTAGAAAAGTGCGAAACTTTCTCTGGGGTGAACCTCCAAGTGACCCAAAAGAAGCCAAACTTTTATTTAAAATTGACTGTTTTGTACTAAGTTTCTGTTGTTTAAACTATTGGGTTAACTACTTAGATCGTACAAATGTTGCAAATGCTTTTGTTTCTGGTATGGCTGAAGATTTAGGAATGGTTGGGAATGAATATAATGTCATTAATACGGTGTTTACAGTTGGTTATATCATTGGTATGATTCCAAATAATTTAATTCTTTTAAAAGTTCCACCACGTTATTGGTTATCCTTCTGTTGTTTTGTTTGGGGTATCCTAACACTTGCAATGTTCAGAGTTCAAAATTATCAACAAATTTGTGTTATCAGATTTTTTCAAGCTTTATTTGAAAGTTCAACTTTTACAGGAAGTCATTTATTATTAGGTTCATGGTATAATGCTGAAGATAAAGTCAATGAACATACTGGTTTGACTCAAAGTTCGGAACTTACAAAACGTTCTGCTATTTTTACATCTTCTGGTTTATTAGGTTCTTTGTTTAGTTCCTTTATGCAAGCTGCCATTTACACCAACATGAATAATTACAGAGGTTTAGCAGGTTGGAGATGGTTATTCATTATTGATTTCATTATTACCATTCCAATTGCCATTTATACTTATGTTTGTTTTCCAGATACCCCAGAAACTTGTAAAGCATGGTATTTTTCCAAAGAAGAAATTAAATTAGCACAACAAAGAGTTAAAAACCCACAAATGAAGAAGAATTTTGGTTTAGACGTTTTTAAAAGAGTTGCTGGTAGATGGCATTTTTACTTATTTAGTTTACTTTGGGTTTTTGGTAGTTTAAATGAATCATTTGCATCAAATTCTTTATTTGCCGTCTACTTAAAATATTTTGATTATCCAATTAAAGATAGAAACCATTTCCCAATGGGAGTTTATGCCGTTGGTATCGTTTCAACGATTGGTTCTTCATTATTTGTTGATCACACAGGTGGTAGATATCATTGGATAACTGCTCTTTACATTTCATTTTTCCTATTGATTGGTGCAATCTTAATTTTAATTGATCCATATAATAGAGCACTTCAATTTACTGGACAATATTTAAGTGGTATTTCCTATGCTGGTCAAGCTACTTTTTTTGCATGGGCTAATTTAGTCACTAGAAATGATTTACAAGAAAGAGCCATTGTCATTGCATCAATGAATATGTTTGGTGGTGCAGTTAATGCTTGGTGGTCATTGCTTTTCTTTAATGTTTCAACTGCTCCTGAATATAAAAAGGGTTGTTATTCATTAATTGCTACAACATTAGCAACAATTGTTGTTGCTTATCTCATTAGACGCTTACAATTAAGAGACAACAAGGTCTACTTGACTACTGTTGATGATGCCATTGAAACATTCGAAGAAGTTCAAGAGGAAGAAAAAAGAACTGAGTTATGATTTTATTTATTCTGATTTATGCATATAGTTAATATTTAAAACCATTCGTAGCTACTACAAAATTTAAAATATCGTTACATTCATCATTTATTCATTTGCATTTGGGAATGATTGTTTCAATCTTTGTGCTAAAATTAAAAATTCTGGAGTTTCTAATTCACCATAATATTTTAATCCTTCAATTAAACCATTCAAATGTTGATTAAAACTGTCTAAATATTCATTTAAATATGAATTTAATTTTTCTAATCTTTCCAAGTTTTTGTTATAATCATAATGCTGGCCTTTAAGTCTAGTGCTATATTTTTCAAACAATTCAAAATTTAATAAAATCAAAACCTTTCTTAATGATAATAAAAATCCAGCATATGCATTAATAATATGAATCAACCTACTAAATATTTTAATTAATTTTTCATTAGTTAAGATTGAATTCTTTAAAACAGTATTCAAAAATTTTTGTAAATTAATATTAATCTCTTCTGTTTCATTCAAATTATTAAATTCATTTCTAAAAGTATCCCAATTAAGTTCAATGACATCATTAGTTAAGAAGCAAAAATAGATTTTAAAGAAATCTTTCATCCTATCATGTAATGATCTTGCTCTTGTTATCCATTTTGGAATTGGTTTATCAAAATATCTATATTTCCAAATTTTATTCTTGTTAATTTCCAGCCATGATTCATTCAATAATTGATCAGAAAAATGTAAATTCATTAAGTGTCTAAATATTAATTGATATTGAATAACATTTGTTCTTGTGATAATTAAGTTTAATGGGAAAGGTAAGATAAGATCAAAATTAATATAATTAATACCTTTTGAGCTTTCAGCTGATTTTGATTCATTATTTGGATCTGTTTCATTTGGGTCCAAAGTTTTCGTTATCAGTTGTTTCAATGTATCGAAATTATTTGAATGTAAAGCAACTTCAGCATCAATAGCTTCAACTCTTAAAATTTCAATTAAATAGTCATAAATAGATTCTTTTTCAACAGTGACGTTCAATAGTTTGAGAATCAAATCATTGTCATCATCAATGTTATAAATAGAGTTAAAAGATCTTCTCAACTTTGTAGCAGAAACAACATCATGTGGTTTCTTCAATTCATTAGAGGTAGAACTTAAGAAATCATTGACAGATGCAGCATTTGGTAATAAATAATATTTCTTCAGTTGTGTTAAGATGTTTCCAAAATCATAACCATTTAAAAGTAGATCAATGATATAATTGTTTGAAGTTGAGTAAGCCTCTTCTAAAACCAATAATAGATTGGAACTGTCTAAACTAAGCACAAAGTTATTAGAAAATGAATCTAATTTAACACCACATTCTTTTAGAACATTAAGGTATTTACCAGTTAATAACACTTTTATTTGTAAATCTTTGTTTGAAAATTGTTTTGGTAAACCATCAGTTTTAATAACAAACTTTGAATCCCAATATTGTTCAGCATTAAAGTTGTTTAGTTTAAAATCATGAACTAAGTTAGAAGAAATAAAAAACTCATGATGTGGATCATTTAATTCTCCTTTTGTTATCCAATCATTTAACATTGTAATATAGCCTTTACTGATATTTCTTAATAAAGTTGTTAAAAACTCATTTGACTTGAAATCACCAATGTTTGAATCTAATCTTTCTTGAACAATTTGAATAACAAGACCACCTTTTACAACATGATGATTTGTTGTATCTGATAATAAATCAATTGATCCATGATTTTGTAAATCAGTTTTCATATTGGCAACAAAGTTATCAAATGCATTCTTTGGAGTTTCTTTTTGTCTTAATTCATTCAAAGAGTAAATATTACTAACAATTTCATATAAAAGGGTCATTTTGTTTGTGATACTAATTCTTAAGTCTTGAACCAATTGTCTTAATGAAAAATCTCTATTATTGTAAAATTGATGTCCAATGTTGTCAACAAACTTGATATACAATTTCAAGAATTGCCTTATTTCAAAAACAAATGACTGTATGACTTGACCATATGATGCTGTGTTATAAATTTCTGTGAATGTTGTTAAAGAAACAAACATCTTGGATTGATGGATTAACTTTTTAGTGACATCTTTCAAACTGGAGTCCAAGTGTCTATTAATTTTGTAATCTGGACCTGCTTTTCGCAGAGACTCAATATTTGGATTATAAGTATCAGTATACCGTATATATGAACCCTCCATCCCTATTAGTACGTGTAGTAGATCATTTATCACGAGACCTTCCTGTACTCTTGTATCTTGAATCTCACTTAGTGGGACTGGTTTGGTTTTTGACAGCTCAGCAAAAGTAGGCTGGAAATTCACAAGCCTAGAACCAAGAGATTGGTTCTCTTGTGCGACAAGATGGACTATATCAACACCCATTGCACTCTCTATCAGCTAAAACACGAATATTTAAATGTTTTTGTAAAATGTAAACAAACAAATAAACAAACAATCAAAAAAAATTCGCGAAATAGTTAGATGCACGGGCAAAAATTGAACTTCCGGGTAATGTTTTGACTTCAATTTGAAAATTGCCACTAACATTAAAGATATATGTATTGATTAAACCACACAATTACAACAGAATCGCAATGTTTCTAACCAGAAGTGAATATGACCGTGGTGTCAGCACATTTTCCCCAGAGGGTCGTCTTTTCCAGGTGGAATACTCTCTTGAAGCCATCAAAGTATGTTAATTGTCTCTTGTTGTTGTTCTGATCAAGTACTAACTGCTCCAACAGCTAGGTTCCACTGCTATAGGGATTGCCACCAGTGAAGGTGTTGTCTTGGGTGTGGAGAAGAGAGTCACATCCCCATTGCTTGAGTCTTCCTCAATTGAGAAGATTGTTGAGATTGACACACATGTTGGTTGTGCCATGTCTGGTTTGACTGCTGATGCCAGATCCATGATTGACCACGCTAGAGTCAGCTCTGTTAACCATTCATTATACTATGACGAACAAATTGGTGTCGAAAGTTTGACCCAATCTGTTGCTGATCTTGCATTGAGATTTGGTGAAGGTGCTTCTGGTGAAGAAAGATTGATGTCAAGACCATTTGGTGTTGCTCTATTAATCGCTGGTTTCGATAAAGAAAAAGGTCCTCAATTATACCACACTGAACCATCAGGAACTTTCTACAGATATGATGCCAAAGCTATTGGTTCTGGTTCTGAAGGTGCTCAAGCTGAATTACAAAATGAATATCACAGCTCTTTAACAATGAAAGAAGCCGAATTATTAATCTTAAAGATTTTAAAACAAGTCATGGAAGAAAAATTAGATGAAAATAACGTTCAATTGAGTTCTGTTACTGAAAGCGAGGGTTTTAAGATTTATGATAATGATGTTACTTCAGAAATAATTAAAGTTCTTAAAGAACAAGAAACTGAAGAAAACCCAGAAGCATAGATTAATCGTATAGTATCATGAATTAATAAAATTATATTACGAATAAATTTACTGTAAAACTTTTAAACTGTTTATTCAACTAAATGAGAATATTCAGGAACTTCTTTAACTTTAGCATTGAAGAATTTTTCTAATTTATTAGCATTTTTGAAGTATGTGGTACTTTCACCATTATAACTTCTACAATTCTTAAAGATTAATTTAGAATCATAGACAAATTCTTCCATAGTTGAATAATGATCGTTTTCAAGTTTTTGTTCCATTGTACTCAAATCCATTGGTTCTTTAATAACTTCATAATAATCTGGAACTTCTTCTTTATTAACAGGTGTTGCAAATGGCCATGATGCTGCATTGTTTTGTAATTCTGTCAATAAATGTTGCATGTATGCATGATGTGGACTTCTTCTTGGTCTTTGAGCCAATTCATCCATTTCTGGAGTCCAACCACTTTCTTTTAATCCAGGAATTGTCATTGGATCAATTGGTTTTATATTTTGTAAATCTTTAAACTGTTTTAAGCCTGGTCTAACTAAATGACTCTTGGAAATTTCTCTAATCTTTCTTTGAATTGCAACTTTTTGTAATAATAAGATTTTAGCACTATCAAGGTACCGTATTCTTGGTAGCATTGAGCATTGCATTAATGTACCACCTTCATAATCTTTAATATAACCCATCCATACTTGTTTATCCAGCGTTATTTCTTTAGTGAAACCTTGTTTTTTGAAATAACCAATGGCATAATTATCAGCATAAGTTAAGAAATATTTAATTGGAGAAGTTGCACGAACATAATCTTTTAAATGATTCATCAAATGAGCACCATAACCTCTAACTTGTTCTGTAGAACTAATGGCACAGAAAACAATTTCAGCAAACTCTCTTGAATCAAAAGGCCTATATGTGATACCACCAACAACAGTCAATGGTTTTCTAACAACAGCCATTGATAAATGACTTCTATCATAAACTAATCTTGCAATATATTCTCTAGGCATTTTTGGCAATTGTTTTTGGAAAATGTTCTTAAGACCAGTAAGAACCATCATATTCTCCTTTGTATTATCATTATTAACAACTCTGAATTCAATTTTACCTTCCCTTTCTTCTAAAACTGAAGGTCTTTCCTTGAATGTATATGTCTGATTATCAAATTCAAAAGTTGTTGTACGTTTTGCCTCATCATCGGCATCATCGTCATCTCTTTTATCACCATCTGCAACTTTGTTCTCATCTTCTTCATCCTCATCTTCATCTTCGTCATCATCTTCCCCATCATTATCTTCATTATCATTGTCATCTTCATTAGCACTGTTCTTAACATCTTCCTCCTCCTCTTTCAATTTGGCCCTTTTCGCCAGTGGCTGATCGTCATGAGTATCTATGGCGACTCTTTTACTATCTTCCCCCATCTGATTCTGAAATTTCCTTGTAGGTGGTCAGATATAGCTGATTTTCGGTTAATTTACACTTTAAATTGGCTTAAAGGTTTATTTCCTCGACAGAAATTTGTAAACAAAAAAAATCCCAAAATCTGCTGACTAAATAAATCCGAAAGTCCGTTCTCTACAAGTATTCATACAAATCATTATTAAATTAAAGTAGAATAAATCACCAATCGTCATCACTAAAGTCTTCTTCCATTGCAGCAACCGCAGCTTCTGCCTGTTTGTGGACTTCATCTAATCCACTGACAACTTCAATGTATTTTGGATCATTTAATGCATTTTTAACGAATTCCCAGCCTTGAAGTTTAAATTCATTAACAATGTTTGGTGAACAAGCAGAACAGTGATCATATGCTGGTGTTTCTAATTTCAAAATTTGATTGTTTGAAAGAAAACCTCTTATTTGATGTGAAAGTTCACCTAAAATTGTAGATTCTTTAGTACTAGCGTCACCTTGAGATGGATGTTGTAATAATGAAACAACTAGTTCCACAACCAATGAGGAAGCTAACATAGAAACACCAGGTCTTGTAACGGTACACATTTGATCCAAAGTTCTATCAGTCAAACTATCTGTTGGTGCCATAACATCATTACAGAAATAACAACCTAAATTACCATTAACACCATGTCTCATCACCAAGTAGCTATCAAACCCCAAAGCTGCATTCATAACAATCTTAGAGTAGGCATTACCTATAACTGTTGGTAACCATCTAGTTTCTCTGGAGTCTGTTAATAAGAAAATGACATCGTGCTCTTTGATTAAAGCTTCCAATTTATCAAATTCTTTATGTTGTTTAGTTTCATTAGTTATTGGATGTCCAATCATTGGAATTTCTAAATCAAGGCCAACAGAGTTAACTAATGGGAAAATCTTCTTTAATGATTCTGCGGCTTGTAAAGATTTAGATTTACCAACGTCTTCAAAGTTAAACAATGGTTGTCTAACAGGATTTGAAAATGAAACTTTACCATTATCAACAAAAGTCATGTTTCTAACACCCCAACCAAGTAAAGCCCTTGAAACGTAGCTACCCAATGTACCAGAACCTAATAATAAGAATTTCTTAGTCTTAAGTATTTCTAAATCTAATTCAGGCACAATTCTCCATTTCATAAGTTTTAAATTCAAATCAACTGATTGTTCGGAAAGTTTGACAGGATCAATTAATGAGGACAAATCTGATAATTTTGGACCAAGTTTATTCTGTAAAGTTCTTTCCCAACCTGTCACCTTTGATGTATCAGTTTCAATGTTAGATAATGATAGTTTAAAAGATTCTCCAGTTGATCTGTAAACGTTAACAGTGACATTTTTAAGTCCATAAATTGATAATGCAGTGAGGAAATTACTTAATAATTTTGATGGTTTATTTGATACAACACATGAATCTATGAAACCAACTTCAATAGAATCATTAGTGATATCATTTAATGCAGTTAATGGTAAGTATTTATCATCTTTTATTATGAAATAACCAAATTGATTTTCATCTTCAATAAAATCTATAATCTCATCAGGAATTGTGTCAAGTTTGCTTTCACTTAATACCGTCCATTTAGAATGCAAAATTGGATTAGCAACCCAGTAATAAAACTTAAACTTCTTTAAATCAGCAAAGCAAATGACATCTAATGAATTAAGCAATGACGGGTTAGTAAGAATAGATTTGTTATTAATGTTTTGTAATATCACATCTCCTCGTTCTTTTAAAAACTGAGATTTGTTTAAGTTTTTGAACTCCTCAATTGTGTTAAAATTGACTATGGAACCATTTAGAAACAAGACCGAGTTCTCTGGATACAATGATTTGTCTATTGGTGACTCAAAACTGGAAGAAGAAAGGTTCAGAGCAGTTGGTTCATTAGTTGGTAATGATTTGATGTTTATGGTTGCAAAAATAGGTTTAGAGCTGGAATCAAGTTTGAATTCGTCCAATTTCAAGTTTGACAATTTCTGGAAGAAAGAAGAATCGACGAAAGACTTCAATGGAGTGTATTTGAGCGTATTTTCAGCCATTATCAGTAGAATAAATAAGGATAATGTAAACAAAGAGGCAAACAATGAAATTTACGAATTTAAGTTTAAAAAAATATTACGTAATAATTTGATATACACTCTAATCTTCCAAAGTCATATCGTCCAATTCGTCCAAAAGTTCGTCAATGTCGATACCTGGAGCATCTTCTTCTTCATCTTCGTCCATATCTTCTTCGTTGGTTTGGTAGGCAGTTTGTTGATCTTTATATAGATTAACAGATTGTCTTAATTCTGCATCTTCTTCTAATTCTTGTAAGAATAATTCGTAATCCTTTTCAGCTCTTTCAGCTTCTTGTTTAGCTTGTCTTGATTCATCATTAGCATGGATATCACTGTGTTCTTTAGCCATTCTCTTCAACTTCCAGTTTCTGTTTCTTCTTGTCTTTCTGACGTATAATTTTTTCACTAAGACGACATCAGGAAGGTTATTAGAATCTAAATCATCCCATAGTTCAGAGTTATAGTTGGAGTTTGTAGTGTAGTAACCCATGACTGAATCACCTGGATGTAAAATACCACCTAAGTGACATCTGACATAGAATTCTCGGTCATTAACACCAAGGTCTGAGGATCTAGCACATGTAATATCAGCTTGAACAAATCTACCTTTAGTGAAACCAGTTGGTTCAACATCTAAGACAATGAATTCAACTAATTGTGAAACTTCAGCTAATGATGGGAATGGTTTTTTCCAGTAAACATTTGGAGCTAAATCAGCAGTTTGTAAAGTAATTGGATCTAAAAATTGAATAGTATTTGAAACTTTAGAACATAAAACAACTCTTGAAATATTACTTAATGAATGTGCAATTTTTTTTGGTAAAATGACTAAATCATCCCTACAAATTGGAACAATTTCAACAGAGAATGAAAACTTATAAGATGCAGTACCTGAATGAATATCTTGAGAAACTAATTCTTCAGATTTTTTAGATTTGGTTGGAACAACAGAATTTAAGAAATCAATCATTTTAACAGCATGAGATTTTTGAGCATAAAAGAAATCTAAACCATCTTTTGACTCTTGGATGGAAATGGTGTCAACATGAGCATTATGTTTTAAGATAAGTTGTTCTAAGAATAAGAAAGTTCTTTTATGGTGAACTTTTTGTCTAATTTGAACAGTAGCTCTCCAAGTATTAACGGTATATGATTTAGCACAATCTGGACATTGCATGGCAATAACGACGTATTCGACTTCAAAACTTTGTTGAATGATGGTGTTGGCCATGGCTTCACCTTGAACTGTTAACTTCACTTTAACACGACGAGAATGTGGTTCTGTCCAAAGGAAAGAAGCATCAATCAAACGAACTTTGTTCAAACCTTTTAATCTTCTTAAACATAGTGCTAAAAGTTCTCTGGATTCCAATTCAGCTCTGATCCATTGACCTGGTGGTTGCAAGAAACGTTCACAGTTTCTACAGAAGGAAAGATTGGCCTCACGAGGAATACCTTCTGTGATATCAACAGTAAGCTTGATACAGTCGTAACACATGACCAGACCTTGGGACCCGTCCATAGGGACACCACAGTTACAACATAGCACGGTGGCAATACCAGTTTGCTGCTGTGAGACGTCTAAAGGAGTATAAGACATTATGACTGGTGATAAATAGTATTTGTAATCTATAGTGAAGAGCTCTAAAACTTTCTGAAATTTTTTTTGTATGAAAAAAAAAAATGTGATGAGTTCGCTTATGTAACTTTACATAGTGATAGGAACATATAATTGCACTGTTTATTAGCAAAAATATTGTGGTATGACCTCTTTAATTGGAACTGTCGAGCAGCTTTCACTTCCTAGAGATTGTCTCCAAGTGGAACGGTCTCTTTTGCAGTACTGCAAGTTTGCTGGAGTTCTGTCATTGATGAGTCTTGCAGTGCTCCTTGATCTGACTTTGGAAGGGACAGGCACTAGAGAGAAAACTCAAGGAGAACAGGACTTTTCACTTGTTATTGGTGTTATTCTTTTTATTATAGCAGCAGTGGTGCTTATTCTAGGGCTCTACAATTACTTTGATGTCACATATCGCCTCGTGGGCCAGAGACCACTTCCAGGAATCACAATTTCCATGAAAATGCTTCTAATTTTCACAATGATTGTGCTACTAGCCACTAATATAATGGTTTTAGTGACGGTATAATACCTCAATCACCATAATATACCACCATAATGCCCTATAATTACGTTTTATAGCAGCTGTTTACACTATTTGGTTGTGGAGCTCTGGTGTTCGGGTTTCAAAGGGAGCGTTTTTTTTTTTTTTTTTTGTTTCTTTTGTTATGATTTTAATTTATTTCTCTAATCACAAGAAACTTCAAATTTACTGAAAAATCCTTTCAAATGGCTGTAAATAAGTGTAAAGGGTGTGGGCACACGGAGTTTACGCGTGATATCCACAGTGCATCTTCTGATCTGGCGTGTGTGAAGTGTGGTCGTGTTTTTGAAGAGAACCCTATTGTTTCTGAAGTCACATTTGGTGAATCATCTAATGGTGCTGCTGTTGTGCAAGGTTCCTTTGTTGGTCCTGATCAGTCTACTGCTGCGTTTGCTAATGGTCCCCGTGGTAGTTCTATGGACAGTAGAACCAAAACTTTAGCTAGTGCAAAGAGAAAAATCAGGGCCGTCTCAAACGCTTTAAAAATCCCTGAGTACGTTGCTGAAGCTGCTTATCAATGGTTCAGTTTGGCATTGACTAATAACTTTGTCAAAGGTAGAAGATCTCAAAATGTCATTGCTTCTTGTTTATACATTGCTTGTCGTAAAGAAAAAACGCATCATATGTTAATTGATTTCAGTGCAAGATTACAAATTTCAGTCTATTCAGTTGGTTCAACCTTTTTGAAGATGGTTAAAGTTTTACATATTACTAATTTACCATTAGCTGATCCTTCCTTATTTATTCAACATTTCGCTGAAAAATTAGACTTTGGTGATGATAAATTAAAAGTTGTTAGAGATGCCGTTAAATTAGCTCAAAGAATGGCTGATGATTGGATCCATGAAGGTAGAAGACCTGCAGGTATTGCTGGTGCTTGTTTACTTTTAGCTTCTAGAATGAACAATTTTAGAAGAACGCATTCAGAAATTGTTGCTGTTGCTCATGTTGGTGAAGAAACTTTGCAAAGAAGATTAAATGAATTTCGTCAAACTGGTGCTGCCAATTTAACTGTTGAAGAATTTAGAAATAGAGAAGAATTTGATAAATCTTTGCCTCCATCCTATACCAAAAAACTGGAAAAAAATGCTCAGATTCTGAAAGATGCTAAGGACTCTCATGATTACGTTGAAGCAGTTAAATCTGTCAACAAAGATAGTGGTACTATAGATAAAAATGATCTACCAAATGATGTTGAAGATCAAGCTTTAATGACTAGTTTATTGAAGGGTATTGATGTTAATTCTAATGAAATTTTACAGCAATTAGAAAGAGTGAAAGAAAGACAACAAAAGGAACTACAAAGAGTTCTGACAACAAACAATCTGAAAGTCAACACAAATAATGAGAATACAGAAGAACCAGAAGAAGAAATAATAACAGCCGAAGAGATTGTTATTGATTTGGATGCTCCAAAGAACTTACATAAATTACCAACAACTGAAGATATTTTATCAGGAATTTCATCACACCCAACTGAATTCGATGATATTGATGACGATGAAATTGATCTTTTCCTATTAACTGAAGAAGAAGCTTTATTAAAGGAACGTGTTTGGGTTGGTTTAAACGAAGACTTCCTTTTAGATCAGGAAAGAAAGAGATTAAAAGCTGAAGCCGATGAAATTTCAGGTCATCATCAACCTAAAAGAAGAAGAAAACCAAAAACAGAGAAAGAAGCTATTGATTCTTTTGAAGCTGATGGTGTTGATGGTGCGTTGAACTCAATTGGTGAAAGCGCATCTGCTACAGCATCTGCTAGAAACATGATCACAAAGAAAGCACCTTCTAGAAAGATTAATTACTCAGCTTTACATAATTTATTTGGATCCTAACCAGGTCTTCTCTTTTAATGAACTTAATGAATATATCCTGCTAATGAACATTGACACAATAACTTTGTAGTTTTATCTATACACTCAGTACTAAAAAAACATTACGTAAATGTTTTTTATGTAAGCGATGAGCTTGAAAAATTTTTTTTTTTCTTTTGACATAAAAAAAATTAATCTTAACAGTTTATAAACTTTAAGTTAAACTTCTTTTCAAGTCTTTTAGAAATGGTCAAGAAGAGAGGGGCAGCCGTTTTGCCAAACAACATTATCTTGTTACAGAATTTGGTCCGTCGTGATCCTGAATCATATCGTGAAGAATTTTTACAACAATATGCCCATTATGAATCTTTAAGAGATTTATTCATGTCAAATCCATCAGGTTCTCAAAGTACTGATGAATTTGCTGAATTAATCAGTTTTGTTTCTGCTGTTTGTGCTTGTTTCCCAAAAGAAACCAAACAATTTCCAGATGAATTAAAATCATTAATTACAAACAATCATAGAGATCTATCACCAGAATTAAGAGAAAAAATTATTCAATGTCTAGTGATGTTAAGAAACAAAGGTATTATCACTGCTGAATCTTTGATTCAAACTATCTTTCCGTTATTAGCTGCTTATTCTGGTGCTGCTAATTTAAATACTCACCACTCAAAGGCTCTTCGTCGTCAAGTTTATACCACTTTAATTACTTTGTTAAAATCCGTTAATACTGGTGCTAAAAATCAAAAATTAAACAGATCAACACAAGCTTTATTATTTAATTTATTAGAACAAAAAGATGCTCAAGGTTTATGGGCTACTAAATTAACTAGAGAATTATGGAGAAGAGGTATTTGGGATGATTCAAGAACTGTTGAAATTATGACCCAAGCTACTTTACATCCAGACTCAAAAGTTGCTATCTCTGGTGTTAAATTCTTCTTAGGTGCTGATAAAGAAAGAGAAGAAAACTTTGAAGATGAATCTGATGAAGAAGGTTTTGATTTAACTGCTATTAAACATAAAATGAACATTAACAAAAAATCTGGTAAGAGAGCTAAAAAATTAGATAAAGCTTTAAAACTAATGACCAACAAGAATAAACCAAAACACTCTGCCACATATTTGAACTTCTCAGCTCTTCATTTATTAAGAGATCCACAAGGGTTTGCCGAACAATTATTTGAATCTCATTTACAAGGTAAGAGTTCAAACAAATTTGATTTAGAACAAAAAATTGCATTAATGAATCTAGTATCAAGATTGATTGGTACCCATAAATTGACTGTTTTAGGTATTTACTCATTCTTCTTGAAATACTTAACTCCAAAACAAAGAGATGTTACTCAAATCATGGCTGCTGCTGCTCAAGCTTCTCATGATTTGGTTCCACCAGAAACTATTTCTGTTGTCATTAGAAAAATTGCAGATGATTTTGTTTCTGATGGTGTTGCCCCAGAAGTTGCTGCTGCTGGTATTAACACTATTAGAGAAATCTTATCAAGAAATCCTTTAGCTATTGATGAAACTTTATTACATGATTTAGTTGCTTACAAAGGTTCTAAATCAAAACCTGTTAACATTGCTGCTAAATCATTAATTTCTTTATATAGAGAAGTTGCCCCAGAAATGTTACACCGTAAAGATCGTGGTAAAACTGCCACTATGGAATTATCTGCAGGTGAAACAAAAACATTGCAATATGGTGTTGAATCTGGTGTTTCTGGTATTCCAGGTATTGAACTATTAGCCAAATGGAGACAAGAACAAGGTCTTGGTGCTAATGATGATGAAGATAATGATGCTAACTGGGAAGTTGATGAAGAAGAAGTTAACGATTCTGATATTGAAGGTGATTGGGTTAATGTTGAATCTGATAAAGAATATGACGTTGAATTTTCTGATGATGAACAAGATAAATCTGAAAAGAAATCTGAAGAAGCTGAAAATGAAAGTGATTCTGATTTAGAATTATCTGATGATGAAGATAAAGAAATGAAAGATGGCGATGACAATGAAGAAGAAACCAAACCAGCTGCCAAATTGGATGCTGCTGCTGCTTTCCAAGAATTGGCTTCTACTCGTATTTTAACACCTGCAGATTTTGCTAAGATTGAAGAATTAAAAATTCAAGCAGGTCTTGATAAATTATCAGGTAAAAATAGAAATGAAGACCAAGTTGATTCTTCTAAATTAGTTGGTCCAGTTAAATACAAACAATTACGTGAAGAAAGAATTGCTCAAGCTGCTGAAGGTCGTGAAGATAGAGATAAATTCGGTTCACGTAGAGGTAAACGTGAAAATGTTCATTCAACAACTAACAGAGAAAAAGCACGTAAGAAGAATTTCGTCATGATGATTCATAAAAGAGATGTTCAAGGTAAAGCTAAAACATCCTTACGTGATAAGCAAAAGATTTTAAGAGCTCACATTGACAAACAAAAGAAGAAAGGTTTTTAAGTTATATCACATCATTTTGTAATTTTAGAGGAATTTTATAAATTAATGCATTTTTTATTATAATTATTACTGTAAATTTATACAAGGTTCTATTTTTTTAACTTCTTTGGAGCTTTCTTTGTGACTTTATGCGATCTGGTTGTAACTTTACCATGTTTACGATCATTGATTTTCTTTTGTTCACCAAAGTTGTCTCTATCCATATCCATTAAAGCTTCTCTCTTAGCAACACTTGCTGGTTGCAAAGAATCAGCGATGACAAAATCATCAACAACTTGTTCATATTTGTCCATTTTTTTACCAATTCTTTCTTCAATAGATAAGATTCTTTCAACATCTTTTTGAGTAACAAAACTGACAGCTTCACCAGATCTACCAGCACGCGCAGTACGACCAACTCTATGAACGAAATCATCAGCATCAGCAGGAATATCATAATTGACAACCATTTCAACAGATTGTATATCTAAACCTCTTGAAGCAACGTCAGTAGCAATCAAAACTCTTGCTGCACCAGCTTTGAATCTATGTAAAGAATTTGTTCTTTCACTTTGTGGCATTTGTGAATGTAAGGAAGCAACTCTAATGTCTAATTTTCGTAGAGTTCGTCTTAAAACTTCAGCAGTATGTGTTCTATTAACAAAGACAATAACAGTTTTTTCTTCATTTTCTTCTAAAGTTAGTAATTTATGTAAATAAGCTTCTTTAACATATGATGGTAAAAATAAATAACTAATGGCTAATTTATCTGGAATTGCAACACTATCAACAGTATCAACTTCATGAATGAAAACTGGTAATTTATCACCTGCAACCGGTTTATCTTTTAAAGCTCTAACTGAATCAGTAACAGTGGCAGTAAATAATAGTGTTTGTCTATGTGCTGGATCTGGTAATATACTAAAACAACGTTGTAAATCACTACTGAAAGTGTTACTTAATAATCTATCAGCTTCATCTAAAACCAAAAATTTAACTCTTCTTAAACCATTGACTGTATCTTCACCACTATTTAAAATATGATCTGCTAATCTACCTGGAGTTGCAACAACAAAATGTGGTTTGTTTTGTAATTTAATGGCTTGTTCCACGAAATCTTCACCACCAACAACAACTGCAACTCTAATATTCATTGCTGAACCCAAAGCAGCGAATTGTTCTGCAATTTGTAATGCTAATTCTCTTGTTGGTGTTAAAATTAAACCATAAATGGCAACTGGATCTTCAGACCATTTGGTTAACATTGGTGCACCAAAGGCAATTGTTTTACCAGAACCAGTTTTAGCACCACCAATACAATCACGGCCTTCTAAAATCTTGGGTATACAGGCTTTTTGAATAGCTGTTGGTGTAGTAATTTTCATTGCTGCCAAAGCTTCTGAAAGCCATTTTGACACTCCAACTTCCTTGAATGTTGACATTATTGTATAAAAATTTAATTATTTTGTGTCAATATAATTTTCTTAAATCAAATAAATTTTTTTTCTACAAAGAAAAACGTGCCCGAACCGGCGATGAGGTCACGTGCAAAATACAGTATTTCTAACACTATTTACAGAATTTATTAACATTATTTACGTATTTATAACTTACCAGCACATTCACCCATCATATAAACCAACTGTTCAATGTTTTCTTGTTTTAACCCACTGATTGGCACAATTTTCCAACCTTTTTCAACAACATAATTTTTTAACAAATGAAATTTCTCTCTTGTATCTTCTAAATCAGCTTTTGTTGCAGCAACTAGAACTCTTTTGTCTTCCATTCTATTACCCATTTCACCTAATAAAATTTCTAAATCTTTGATTGGATCTTCATTTCCTAAACTAATAACGAAAACTAAACCACCAGATCTTTCAACATGACGTAAGAAATCCATGCCCATACCTTTATTTTGTGAAGCACCTTTAATTAAACCAGGAATATCAGCAACAGTAAATGAAGGTTTATCTAAACCTAATGGAATAGTACCAATTGTTGGTTGCAAAGTTGTAAATTCCCAATGGCCAACTCTTGGTCTTGCATTTGAAATTGCTCTTAATAAAGTTGATTTACCAGCATTTGGTAAACCAACTAAACCTAAATCTGCTAATAGTTTCAATTCAAATAAGAAATGACCTTCAATGTAATTTCTACCTTTTTTACAAAATCTTGGGTTTCTAACTTCATTCGTTAAAAAATGCATGTTACCTAAACCGCCTTTACCACCAGAAAGTAATAAAACTGGACGTTCTGAAGGTTTTGATAAATCAATACCATGAATTGGGAATAAATCACTTTCTTTCTCTTCTTTAATTAAGTTATAATCATACTTTTGAACTTTTTTGTCTAATTTTTTGAAATATTCCTTTTCTTGATGCCATTCTTCATCTTTGTCTTTATCTTTAAATTTCCAACCTTCACCAATACTCCAACTATCTCTTTGTAATTGTAATAAATTTGGCTCAGTATCACCATAATATTCACCTTTCGCACTCATTTCAACTTTAACATCATCTTTGCCTTCATCTTTGAAAATCTGTGGATCTGGTACCCATCTAATTGTTGTACCAACAGGAACAGTTATTAAAACATCTTTACCAACTTTACCATCTAATTGTCTCTTTTGACCATTATTACCATGACCGGCTTGATAAAATTGTTTTAATTTATTTAGAGAAGTTAAACCTTCAATGGCTTGAACATAAATATTACCACCATCACCACCATCACCACCATCTGGTGGACCGATTGATCTACCTGCATCTCTGAAAAATGAAATGGAACCATCACCACCTTTACCAGAACGTAATCTAACAACTCTAATATCTGAAAATGTTGTACTTGTTGATTCAGCTTTTGGTCTTTGCTTTGCAGTTAAATTTGAAAAAGGTGAAGATCTTAATTGATTAATATTAAATGGTATTTCAATTCTCATAAATCCATATTTTTCTTGTCTTAAAACTTTGAATGGAATGTTTCTAAAGTTTTGATTAGAATTATAATCATCCATTTGTCTAATATGTGAATTTGATATTATTGAATCATTTGAATCTTCTTCTAAACTATTTAACCAAGCTTCATTTTCATCTTGACCTGGAGCATGTTCAGGAATATTATGAATAAATCTTACAGTTGAAGCTATATTCAACTTCACCAGTGGCTTATGCCTCACTAGAGACTTCAAATTCAACAACATTAAGGCTTTAATATGATTTTAAATGAAATGTTTACTATCATTTGAAAAATTAAATATTTTTTTGTTTTTCAAAGAATCCAAATTGATGAGGTAGTGCCCATACCGTGAATTTTTGTGTCATATTTCTACAAAGGATAAAATACCAAATAAAAAGGGACAAATGAAGTATTATCATGTTAATATTTTATTTTTGGGTTATAAATATTTTCTAATAGTTCAATATTTTTTTCGGAAATGAAAAAACACAAATTGATATGTTTAAAGAGCTACAATGAATTATTAAAGTCAATTAATTTCATTACAACTTCCAAAAATTAAACAGTGAAACCCATAACTCTTTTTGGTCTATATGGGTCATCAAGGTAAGCAACTTCTTCTTCAGTAAGTTTGAATTGAGAAGCAGCCAGTGCTTCATCAATTCTTTCAACTTTATTAAATCCAACAATTGGGAAAGCGCCTTTACTTAATACCCAAGCAGTTGAAACAATTGCCATTGTAACTCCTCTATCTTTTGCAATTTTTTCAACGCGATTAACAGTTTCAATATCTTCTTCAGTTAAAGTATCAAGACCTAAATTTTTAAATTGAGGATCTGATTTATGTCTATCACCAGTTTCAGAAGCAGGTCTTGTAAGAACACCTCTTGCATTTGGTGACCATGGTAAGATACCTAATCCATGTTTTTTAGCAAATGGGATCATTTCCCTTTCTTCTTCACGGTATAATAAATTATAATAATTTTGAACTAAAATAAATTTATGATAATTGTATTTATCAGCAGTGAATTGTAATTCAGCAAAATCAGTACCTCTCATTGACGAAGCACCTAAATATCTAACCCAACCTTTTTCAACAACATCATTTAAAGCTCTCATAATTTCTAATGGTTCAGTATCTTTATCTAATCTATGAATTTGTAAAACATCAATATAAGTACCTAATCTTTTAATTGAACCTTCAACACCATCAAAAATATGTTTTCTTGATAAACCTTGAGAGTTGACTAAATCAACAGCTTGAACATCTGGGCCATAACCACTATGTCTTAAATCTAAATCTTCATCAATTGGGAAGAATAGTTTAGTTAAAATAACAACTTTATCTCTTTTAATATTATACTTTGTTAAGAATTTACCTAATAAAACTTCAGAATAACCGTTTGAATACATATCAGCAGTATCATAAGTTCTTAAACCTAAATCATAAGCTCTTTTTAAAATTGCAAATATTTTTTCTTCATCTTCTTCAACCCAATCAGCCCAACTCTTCTTACCAAATGACATGAATCCAATGACGATCTTGGAGATCTTTAAACCAGATTTTCCTAATCTTTTCCATTCAATAATGTTGTTTGAAATTGCACTCATTCTTTTCTATAGGGGTATTAAGTTGTAAGAAATGTGTCATAAATTTAAATTTTTTTGAATATTATTAATTGATGTAGAATGCCTGATCCACGGAATTGAACCGTAATTAAACATTAATAACCCAATTACGTATTGCTAATCACTATAAACTATTCTTAACTTCAATATTTATTCTTAACTTCAATATTTGTCGGAATTGACCCTTAACTATCCATATTCTTTATCAGCATCACATCTGATGAGGCTGTGTCCCGAACCGAAATCATACCTGAGTTCGATCATCACCATACCAAATTGGAAATAAACATGTTCTAAACTGCATAATTTTATTCACTTTGTTCTCAAATTTTTCATAAATTCGACAACTGATTGGCTCAAAACTAAGAACAAAGGAAATGATTTAAATTAATTGTTCATTAAAAGAAAAAATGGGTATTTTTTAAAAATTTCTCATGATTTTCTACAATATTTTAAAATTTCAATTGAATTTCACAAGGAATGATGAATCATCCAAATCTTGAAGATAAAGGAATTACTTTTCTTGAAGAATTGAAAAAGATGTATAATTTTTATAATATATCACCACCAATTACAAAACTTGAAGAAATTTGGTCCAATTATTCATTAAGTGCAGCTGGTTATACATTTTCACCAAATTTTAATAATCCATTCGATCCATTATGGCATTTAATTCCAGATGTTAGATTCATAAAAGGAAATCATTCAGAATTAGCAAGATTAGATGTTTTGTTCCCATCAAATGCCTTAGTTATTGCAGTTTACATTTCGAAAAGACTGAACACATCAATTCAAATTGAAAGTTCAGTTCGAATTGCAAGCAGTACTCCAATGATTCCACAACAATTAAAAGTCAATTATGCAACTTTTAAAAAACGAATCAACTTATTAAAAGATCCAAGATTTGTTGTAAGTTATCCAGAATTTAATAATGAGAAAAAAAGGTTTAAAAAAATTATAATTGATTTAATTACTGAATTAAAAGAAAATGAAGAAAAAATTCCAAAAAGATATACAAAATCAAAGGAACAATTTTATAAAGAATTTGGATTAAATACTTCAAATCTTACAGAAAAAGATAAGAAAATACCTGAATTTGATGAAAATTTATACAACTTTCATATGATTCAAAAAAAAAAAATTCAAAAAAGATTCATAAAACATTAATTGAAAGAAATGAAATTTTATTAAAATTAAATCCAAATTGGAAACTAACACCAAAGAATAGAACTAAAAAAGAAGAAACAGTTGAAGAAAATTTTGATAGATTAGTTAAAGAAGCTCTAGCTGATTATTAAATTTAAAACCTTTCGATGTCCGGTATATATTTGTTGTGGGGTTGTACCTGATGATCAGTGGGGATTATATATCTAATGGCATGACTTTTAAGGTGAAATTCTGTAAGTATATAAAGATTGAATATCACATTTTTTAATTTCTTTCTTTTATTTATATCAATGCATTTCTTCTTGAGAAATTTAAGCCTTTTCAATTTTTGTTGGTTTTGACATATTTGTGGTGGTACACACTGCATATATGTCAAGATATATGAGATTTTTTTCAAGAATCGATGCATTCACTACAGCAAGGGTATGACATAACTTGCATATATCTAGACTATACAACTATAGATCTAGTCGTAATATATAAAAAACACATAAACAAGACGAGGGTTTATAGACAAATATTTATACGGTTTTACTTTCATCTAAAAACATCTAAAATTCAAAAGTAACTTTAGCACCAACTTCTCTGGCCTTTTGAGTGATATCAGCTAATTTAACAACTTTTTCAGCAGCTGAATCTAATTCGTTAACGGCGTAGATTTTCAATCCAGATTGAGCAATCAATTCAGAAGCTTTTTCGAAGTTAGTACCTTGTAATCTAACAACGATTGGAACTTCAACACCTAAGTTTTTAGTAGCAGCAATTAAACCTTCGGCAACGTAATCACATCTAACGATACCACCAAAAATGTTAACGAAGATACCGGTAACATTCTTTTCAGATAAAATTAATTTGAAAGCGTTTTCAATAGTTTCTGGGGTAGCACCACCACCACAATCTAAGAAGTTAGCTGGTTTACCACCGTATAAAGTGATGACATCCATAGTAGCCATGGCTAAACCAGCACCATTAACTAAACAACCAATGTTACCATCTAATTTAATAAAGTTTAAGTTTGATTTAGAAGCTTCAACTTCATCTGGATCTTCTTGAGTTAAATCTCTCCATTCAAAGACTTCTTTTTGACGGTATTCAGCATTGTCATCGAAACCGAATTTAGCATCCATAGCTAAAACTTTGTGGTCAACAGTTTCTGATAATGGATTGATTTCAATTTGGGTAGCATCTTTTTCAACAAAGATTTTGTATAATTTTTTAACAGTTTCAGCAGCTTCGGCTTGAGCGTGTTTAGTGTAACCTAAGACTGAGGCGACGGCAGCAGCTTGTTCATCAGTGACACCTTTTTCTAAATCAACTGGGAAAGTTTTAATAGCAGATGGGTCTTTAGCAGCAACACCTTCAATGTCCATACCACCTTGAGCGGAAGCAACAATGATTGGTTTTTGGGTAGCTCTGTCTAATAAGATGGCTAAGTAAGCTTCAGTTCTGTCGAAAGCTCTTTCAACAACGTAAACAGCAGTAACTTCTTTACCAGCAGCACCAGTTTGTTTGGTGATAATTTTGTGATTTAAGAATTCTTTAGCTAAAGATCTAACTTGTTCTGGAGAATCAGCTAAGTGGACACCACCTTGGAAACCAGTATCAAAGTGACCTTTACCTCTACCACCAGTTAAAGCTTGAGCTTTAACGACTAAGTCTTCGGTGTTTAGCTTCTTAGCAATTTCGTAGGCACCTTCAACGGTGGTTGAAGCATCACCATTTGGGACACCAACACCGTAAGATCTTAATAAAGCAGCAGAACGGTATTCATGAATAGACAAGTGTCTTTTTTGAGATTGGATGGCAGTCTAAATTTAAATGTTAGTTTTTATACTTATATAGAAACATGTTGATGATAGTTGTTGCAATTGGGATTCAATTGATGATCTTTAACAGCGATTCAAGAGCCACAAGTGCATTTCACAAGATCCAACCATTAAATTGAAAGAAAAGTGTTGAATCAATGTCAACATGAATAGGGATTGTGGGGGGATGGACGATTGTAGGACTTGAGGGTGTAATTAGATCAAGAATTGAAAGGAGAGCAAAGAACCAGTTCAGTATTGACGAGAAGTACTCACTCTAGAGGCCCTTAGAAGGGACTTGTTGGCAGATTTGAAGAGCATTGTGCTTGTTGTTGGTTGTTGTAGAAGAGGAAGATTAAATTTTTTCCTGTATACGTTTTTGGTGGGAATTGGGTTTTGCCGTAAAAGCGAATCGCGTTAGGAGGTGTCTGGTGACTACAAAGGGAAACTACTGTGAGGCTGTTCGGGGCCAATGGGGTGGCCATTGCGCAAGGATTTGGAGGTGCTTTAGGTGGGTGGTTTCCTCTATATCCTGAACACTCAAACCTCGTTGGCCACATCACGTTATGATTCGATCCCACGAATTTTAAGTGGGTTCTTTTTGCGAGGCTATTGGGGGTGCTCAGCAGATACCCTTTTGGTGGTGAAATCATTGAGGGCAGCTGGGTGTTTACTGTGGTAAAGTGTATCTACAAACTTATTTGGCACTGATTACCACTTCAACCACGGCTCAAGGGCCCGATCGTATGGAAACAAACTGACTAAATCCCACTGACCTGTCAAACTCAGCTCACTCTTCCAGCCTGTCTGCCTTGTCTGCTCTGATGAGTGGAAATTCCGACTGTTTAGGTAAGCAGTCACGTGGTGTTGACAGAAAAAAATATTGTATCACATGACTTGGCACGTGGTTAAATTGGTCATGTGACTATGCCTCCGGGTAACATCTTCTATTTCTCTTTTAAGTAATACAATAATTTTCTGCTCATCTCTGTACTTAAATACCCATCCAACTAGCAATGTCACACGCTAAGGAGATCAGACAGAAGAAAGAACTACAGGCTAAGATCCAGCTGGCAGTTTCCAATACATCCAGTCTAGTTTCAAGTTGGCTAAAACCAGTTAAGGACGCTGCATCTTACTCTGTTTCTAATGATAAATCAAAAGATGAATTCTTTAATCTTCCCATTATTGGAGGTAATTCAGGTCTTTCCATTGGTGCTCATTTAACAAATACTGAAGATATTAATACCATCGGTGATTATGTTAAAACAGGTAAATCTTTAACATCTTTAAGTATTAAAAAGAAAGGTCTTAATGAAAAAAAGCCAAATATTAAAACAATTCAACAATCAAAGGCATTAACTGCTTTACAACATAAGATAAGGAAAACTAATATGAAGAAATCAAAACCTGTGATAAGGAAACAAGTACAAAATAATAATGATGATAGTGATGATGATGAAATAGTTCAAAAAAGTGCACCAAAAAAATCTTTTGGTTTATTAATTGATTCAAAAATTAAAAAAAAAAAATAATAGATATCTACATAGAATAATAAATGTAATTAGACGTATTTTATTTTTAAAACAACTAAAAGATCATTAAAACGTAAAAAAAAATGTAATCATCAAAGTCATGAACAAAACAAATAAAAAATAATAAAAAAAAATATCAGTTTTAAAAAAACTGGTACATGAAATAAAATAAATAAAAATAAACTTTTTTTTTCTATAATAATAATCATTAAAAATCATTTAACGTCAGTTTTAACTTCAGTTTTTTCATCAGTTTTATTTTCAGCTTTTTCAGGTGATAATAATGAATTAACTGATAATTTATTTGGTTTCATCTCATCAAGTGTTAAAGTTTCTGTACTTGATTTTGATCTATGTAAACTTGGTTGAAGTTCATCAATTTTTTTATCTTTATTTAATAAAGCATTACCAAATTGGTATGGATGTGATTCATTTGGGAAAAATCCTGAAAATGATCCATATGAATTTCTTGATGAAATTGATGAAATTGATGAATGTCCTGAATATAACGTTGAATGATGCGTTGAATTAGATGAAATTGAATTAATGTTTGGATTGTTTATAGTTGAATTGTTTAACTCAATAACTGATGGTCTTAATTGAGATGTTAAATGGTTAATATTTGGAATACTAGATTTAATATTTCTATAATCATCAGGTATTGATCTTGGTGGATTATGAAGTTGTGGCGGTGATAATGGAGTTGTTTTATCAGTTTGTTGTTGTTGAAGGTATGTGTTCAAAGATTCAGTTCTCTTTTTATTAGCAATCATTGATGGATTTGGATATAAATGTGGTAATGAAGTTGTTTGTTCTTTACAAAGTTTATTTTCACTTGATGGAGATAATAAAATTGATTTAGAACGATCATAACCTGATGATGATGGAATAAAATGACCAGAAACTTGTGAACTAATTGATCCTCCTCTAGTTGATGGTGATGTTGATCTATTGTATGGTTGTAATGGATCAACTAAAGATGGATGTCTACCAGTAGAACCACTCCAAAAGTGAATTGATTCTTGTCTTTGTTTAGCATTTGCAACAAATGGATTAACAAGCTGTTGTGGTTGAGGTGGTAATTGTTGATTAGGATTGGCAGTTGATAAAGGAGAAGGAACATAACTTTCTGCTCTTGTTAAGAAATTTTGTTGAATTGATGATAAATTCTCTTGATATTGTAAATTATTTGGATTTTTTAATATTGGTATAATTTGTGGAATTTGATCTGAAATTCTTAAAACATCTGAAACTGTAGATCTAATATCATTATGTAAATGATCAGATTGTGTTGATAATGAAGATTGTTGTTTGATTAATTCTCTAGCAACAATATGATGATCTTCTTGTTGTTGGGAACTTCTATCAGAAAGTGATGAAATAGAACCTTGAACTTTTGACACATATAATGGATATGGTTGATAATGATGAGGTAAAGCTCTTGGTTGTGGCTGAGGTTGATGTTGTTGTGGTGTTGGTTGTCTTTGATATTGTTCATGTTGAATTGCATGGTTTGGAATAGCATAAGGTTGTGGTTGATGGATTTGATGATGTTGAACAGGATGTTGTGGCATTGAATGATGATGTTGAGCTGGATGGAGTTGTTGTTGAGGTCTTCCATAGTAATAATTAACAGAATTTGGAGAAACAGATCTTAAATTATCATCATTTGCGGCTTTGTTTGAAGATCTTCTTTTAATTAAACTTAAACTACTTTCATCACCTTTACGGAAATATCCAGTTGAATGTCTAAATTCCCAAATCAAATCATCAGACTTTGATTCACTATCGTGTTTAGTATCATGGTTCAAATCAAAAACTTTATGAAAACCATACATATGAAGTTGTCTAACAAAACTTGAAACGTTACCATGTTTAAAATAATTTGTTAAAACGTTTGCAAATTCAGCACCTGGATGTAAAGCAAAGACACAATCATCGTCTTTTCTTGACCACCATATTAGGTTTGATAGACTTTCATCAGACAGCATAGCATATAATTTATGAACAAAAGCTGTTTTTTTAGCAAAAACAATTAATGATTGAGAACCATTATTTGGTTTAAATCGACTTTCATAATTATCCATATTTTTTCCAGGGAAATCTGAATTTAACTTTTCAGATAGCATTGGTTTTTTGTTTTGGATATAACTATTTAACTTTTAATTGGTATTTTCCATTCAATTCTTAAATAAAGTGCAAATATTGGATAAGAAATTCTAAGAATAAAACCGATAAAGGCACAGATAAATGACAGAGTTTGAATGAATAAAACCTATGATCTTGTAGAAATTTTAAAGGGACAACACGCGTCAGAATAAAGCAGTTGAAGTCCAGAGAGTTTTGATGAAGCTTGCTTGAGGAATGAAGGCAATAACAGTGAGTTGTTGGACTGTTGTTGCTGGGGTATGATAGTAGATAAGCAAAGGTCGAGGGGGGAGCAGAGCAGGGGGGCAGAGAGTATGAGCCTGAGTGCGGTTGTGAGTGTTTTGCCTAGTGGGTCAGGGGCGGAAACAGGCAGGGGCGTGGGTATTTAAATGTAAACAATTAGTGTTTATTGATGTTTTTTTATTTAAGGACCAAAAAAGAGCGACAAAAATTTGAAAAGTTTTTGATGTTCAGCAGCTGCATTACAACAGTTTTTTGAGATTTGGGCAGTCTGGAAATTAACGAACACGGACAGATTTTTGCATGAATCGAAACTTTTTCATTTGAGATGTTTTCGGTTTTTGTGCTAGTGTCATTTGGCTCTGGCACTCTACTCTAGTTGCCCTGTTTGTGGGCTCTGTAGTGGTCAGTTTTGTATTTAGGTTTTCTGTGCGTGTTTGGTTGCCCCCTCCATCTAGACTCTTGCAAGCACGTCCATGCTGCGTTTCCGTTGAAATGCACTTTATTTGGATGTCAGCGATTTTAGTTTTTACCTACATTATCTGCGTGTTCGTATTGGAGCTGGTATTATCTCTATGATGATAACCAGCAACTCATTGTGGTGTTGATAGTGTTGTAGCTGGCCTTTTGCTCCCCGAAATTAAATTTCTCTAGCTTCAGCCATGACTTCAACCAAATTTTAGACTCATACACTAATGACGTATGTTAGTGACACTCTCATTACTTCCTTCTTTATCTCAAAATAAATCGGATGATTTCAAAAATAATTCAGTAGGTACTCTGCTTCTCATGTCACTCTAACTCATCAAGTTTGTACCTTATTTCAAAATTGTTCTTTTGCCGCAAAATATGCTTCTTCTAGATCTAATTTGGGTCATCTTAATTTACAAACCGTAGAACTACCGAAGATCAAGCTATGTCTATCATCTCCACAATAGCAACCTTATACTATTTTGAGGTCATCAACACGTCAATAATTCGTGATACTTCGGCATTCAACAGCGAATATTACTCCAATGTTATATTTGCGGACATCTAGATGCTAATACTATTAACCTTACGCTTACTACTTCCATCAATTTTTTTTTCAACCACTAAAATGTGTTCAATATATGCTGCTATACCGGAGATCTTCACATACTTGGTTGCCGATGAGTTAAATTTATAAACATATTGAACAAACCTGTATATTGTACACAGTGATGTCTACAATCCAAGACCTTATACTCACTCTTCTGTATACATTTGATTCCATTCTATTCTTCGTAATTCCACCACTTACTGTTTGTGGCATAAATAAAATATCTATACAGACCTCATTTCAAGACGTAAAAAATGAATTTTTATAATGGCCTGTATGGAATAGGCCAAAAGATTCTTTTACGTACAGTTTGTAAAAATTCAAATAAATTTCACACCTCTTAAAATGCAGGACTATGATTACTTTTAATTACGCTTTATAACCATATTAGATGAGCCCATGCTTATGTATCTCATATATGGCAATTGATCCTACTTGATGGGAAATCATATACATGATACACCGGTAAATGAGGTTGGTAAGCCTCTTCTGAAAAACTAAAAACTAAACCCAATCGCCAACATTTTAGATGTTGTATACAGCTAGATTCGGGATTTGTCAATTGTTTAATAACATCTGGTATTTGGTAAAGCTGTTAGATTAACCTTTAATGTAATTAGGTACACTATCATTTTTTTAATTTAGAAAAAAAGAATCCTGTCATGTACTGTAGAACTAGAAATGATGTACAACCAGGACCTGAAATACTGGACGACAATTCATAAATTTGAAATACATCCAAACTATTACGCTCAAAACAAGCTTAAAAGCAAGCAATATAATGGGAAAGTAGGTTCGTGACACTTACACGTCATGTACCACGCAACCTATGTCTGTACATGGGATCCAACAACGGAATTGGAGAAGCCCCTTTTATATACCTGTGCCATTTATGCATCAAAAAAACCGTTGAAGAAATTTCTGCCCATGATTCAAAAATCTCACATCTCATGACTTAAATTGCATGATGCCGCATATTGTTACATTTTCGGTTTTTCAAAAAATTTGTACATCCTCTAGCCGTTCTAAAAGAAATGAATAACATGATTTTTATCTTCAATAAATTGATTGGAAGAACACTTAAAATGTCTCTAACGGTTGGTAGAATATGCAATCTTTCCGTCAAATCTCATCTGATGTTAATTCTTTTTAAATCGAATTCATAACTTGTTGTTAAAAGTACCATAATTTCATTTCAACTTGAAATATCATTATTGATCCTAACTTGCAAATTTTTAAACTACGTCGTATGTACTTCTGTCAAACGTTCCCAATTACAGTTTGTATTTTTCACCACTTTCATTACAGCTCGGTTAAATCCAAATAAATAGACTATTTAATTTTTTTGGTATGCAATAGTTCCTAGATGGGCTCGTATAATTAAAATTGTCTGCAACAATTCTTCATGAGTACATATGCCAGCTGATGATCAGCATATATGTATCATGATCCATACTTTCGCGTCCATTTCTGGCCCTTTGTTACCACTTTAAATTTTAAATAATTTTAGTTTTCCAAATTACTATTTAAATATTGATAGAATTATAAACTAGATTCATTTTGAACTTGAAATTATCAAAAGAACAAGGGTTCTATATTCTCTTACACCACATCTATGCTTTAATCATACGTTTCCTGCAATTTTTGAAAGCATATTTGAAAATATCCTGCATGAATTAATGTATGTACAACATTTGCGAGCTGTGACTGACACACAAAAGGTAAATTCATCATTCATGCACTATTAAAAAGACTCTACATTTTGACTCACAAATTTATATAAACAAAGATGTTGTTAGACAATGCACTTACCTATCAGCCAGTCCATCTGTTGGGTGGAAGTATCCGAGATCATTTTAGATTGATGAGTTGTTTCAATGTTCCATATACAACTGGCTTTCACATGAAAAAAAAGAAATTTCTGACTCAACAAATGCAAAAAATGAATAATTAGTTGTAGTATCCGTACCATGCTCAACATTCCTAATAAATTTATATGATTCAATCCAAACAATAAGCCTTGTTTTAATCCTTGGCTTTGATCAGTCTGTTGGCTTTGATACGTTGGTGTAAGAGTCCAATAATTTTTTAACTCGTTCACATTTAATAGATAATTTTAAAAAACGTTTTATTACGTTCTCTAATGTCAGATAAACCCAAATTTAAGCCATCATGCTTATCTGATGAATAATAACTAAAAGAATTCACCAAAGTTTTTAACTAGATTAACTATAAACTTATTATCAATTCCGTTAATTAAAATATTTTAAAGAAAATAATTCTATCAAATTAGAGTTCATTCTATAGATCTAAAAAATTCTAGAAACACGTTCTTTCTCTCGCTTATATCATTTGACATATATGGAGTTCCAAACTATTTCCTATCTAAATTTCTATACACCTTTTTTCATAGAAATATTAGAAGATCAACAGTGAACATGCAATGCAATAGTATTGGTTCACTTACACATTCTAATATTGAACATATAAAGTCCCTGTTTGTTGCCATTATGTTTCCTTGCAATTCGTATGTGGACACTGCAAGTTAGTTGATCATGCTACATTTTTAACTGTTCAAGTTTGAGGTACACAGTGACCTGTTCTTCAATTTTAAGCCCGTGTTGATCATCTGACTCAAATCAAGCAAAATATCAAACATTCATTTACATATGGAAGTCTAGATCAAATCAGAATGAGTGAATTAATTCCTCTATCAAGGTTTAATTAAGCGAGAAATAAATATAGAACAAATTGAATGTTCCTTCTTGATCTACGTTATTGACTCATAAAATTATATCATTGTTAAACAACGATGCATTTAGAAAGACATTTTTAAACAATACTAAAAATTCGACTTAAACCCTCAAAGACAAGACAAGACAACGGCCCGTTCTCGTATTATTGAAAAGGACACAACTTCGCATACAAATTTGGTGTCTCAATATATAATTCTGGAGTGTTTACTCCATTGATCTTTCTTATGTATGTACTAAAAATCTGTTTAAGGCGCAACCGAGGTGATCTGCATTAATCTATAGAAGAATCAAGATTACACAATTTTCACAATCAATCTATTCAAAAGCAGTAAAATTAACCCAAGATGGACAGTCATCATTCAACTTTAATTAGTTAATTCTCAAATGTGTACCCTCTTTCGAAATATTACATGCAAATTGTATTATATTGCAATCCTTGATCAAATTATATGCAAAAAAAATCTACGTCACCATGACCATAATATACATCATTGATCTCCTTGCAAATACATACTGTACGTATATAATTGTGTCAGCGTAAATAAATTTAAAGCTTGTATTAGGGTGCAACGTTTACGCTCAACAAAATTTACGTCTTCTTGTACTCCCTATAAAAGATTAAAGAGTTGATGATTAAATTTTTAGTGTCAAACCTTACCAAGAACAATACAATCACTCAAAACATAAAAAATAGCAATATTTGTAAAGAAATCAGCCTTATTTCATGATATCACAACAATACACACATTTTCATACACGTTATAGTTTATTCCCTAAGAAAAACCTTTGACCACTTTACAGTATCAACGTTAAATTTACGAGAAATAAATTTGTGTTTTTCCCTAGCCATGATGCAATCAATTGTGAAGTTTCACTAACATCGACAAACATGAAAAACAAGCACATTTGTTGTTCAACTCTATAACTTCACAACATAGGCTATGTTGAATCAACTTTAGCGAGAACTTCGCTGAATCTCGTATTCCTTCATCAGATCTCGATCTCTTACATGCCTTTTGACATTTCCCACTACAGCTGTAATGAGATCTAGATATTCTCCGCTTGCTATATTTAGGTGAAATTTCTTAGTTGCTTAAGCAATAATCAACTTAAATTATTTGATTCCCCAGTAGGTAATAAGTTGAAATCATTACTACATTGTTCTTTCCACTGGTTGATTCAAAATGAGATGATTATTTTATAGCAATGTTATGTATTATAGCTTATGATTCAAAATAATTTTGACACATCATTCCAAAGGAAAAAAAAATTAGAATAGCAACATGAACTACGCAACTTTGAATATCAGATATGAACTTAGGTACTTTGATTGCTAACAAAGCTGGCTGTGCTTACCGGGATTAGTTATGGTGCTGTTAAATAAAATTAGTGTGCTATACCTTCTTGAATAATAAATGATTTTAACAAAGCCACGGCTTTAACCTACAAATTTATTCATAACTAAAATCAATGTATATAAGATAAAATGATTTATACTAAATGAAAGAGAGCTGAAAGTGAAAAAAGACCAAAACATATAAAAACTATAGCTTTTAATTATTGCAATTAACAAGTAAACTTTTTCCTCATTAAGTAAAATTGCAAAAAAAGCCTAGATATAACAAAAATAAAAGAAATATAATTAAATAACAAAACAAAAAAACAGTACAAAACACTTATGATCCATATAAGAAATTTTGAATGTAAATAAATCAAAAAAAAATAACATGTGCTTTATCTTCTTCATTATTTCATCATACACAACAAAGCATAAACATCAAAAAGGTTGTTAAAGAAAACTTACAAAATGGTACATTTTTTACCAGATTTTTTCTTTTGTTTCTTTTCTTGACCCATTAATGAAGCTCTGGTGGCAGATTTGAAAACTTCATCAACGTTATAGTTCTTTTTAGCAGAACATTCAATGTATTTTATAGCACCAATTTTTTCAGCAACTTGTTGACCTTCAGCTGCAGAAACTGGACTCACACCTTCAGCTTGTAATTTTTGAATAGTAGCTGGATCATCTCTTAGATCAACTTTACAACCAACTAAAATAATTGGAACACCATGACAGAAATGTAAAACTTCAGAAATCCATTTTTCTTGAACATTACTTAAAGATTCTGGTAAATCAATTGAGAAACAAATCAAAACAACGTTTGTGTCTGGGTAAGAGAGAGGTCTTAATCTATCATAATCTTCTTGACCAGCAGTATCCCATAGAGCTAATTCAACTCTACGACCATCTAAATCGACATCAGCAACGTAGTTATCAAAAACGGTTGGAACGTAAATATCTGGGAAAGTACCTTTTGAAAAGACAATTAACAAACAGGTTTTACCACAGGCACCATCACCAACAATGACTAATTTTCTTCTGATTTGTGTATGGACTTGTGACATTTTTAATAATTATATGAACTTTGATTATAAAAAAAAAGATTTGAAAAAATGTGAATGTGAGAGGGGGGTTAAATTATAGTATGAATTGATGGAATGAAAGATATATCACTTTGAAAATAAATGATAAAATATTAAAACAATTGAAAATGAAAGAATATAATCTAAAAAAAATTCAATTCTGAAACGTAAGTTAGTAAACAGTCAACAAATAAATTGAACTCACCAGTGATTAGGGATATGTTATGTGTTGGTAATACTTGTAGTTAAAATTATTATTTGAAGTTGAAAATCAGATATTTGGATTAAAATAGAACAGATTTTTGACATGATAATGAATTTGTAAACAATCAAAACAAAAAATAAACATACTGATGGGTATCAACTTCAAAACAAACAATGTAATCACTAATTGAGTTTCAGCGTTCTAAGAAAATCACAAAGAACTCAATTCAATTGTCTCCACAAGGTTAAGGCATTGTTAACACCAAGATCGAATCGAATCAAAATATAGACTGGAAAGGATAACGGCAAAAAACAACCACCCACAGATCAAAACACAATGACATTCAGGGGTCCACAAGGGGCACAGGTGAGCAGGCAGGACAGATACATACAGTTCAAATGGAAATGGTTGTAGAGAGAACGGGTTAGATTGTGTAACGCAAACTTGTTCTTGTTCTTGTTGTTTGGAAGGTACAACTTTGTGTTTTTTTTGCCATTTTTGATTTCAGATTTTTTTAGAACAAAAAATGGCGAAAATTCGGGCTGAGACAAGTATGAGATGTCTGGGTGTCTAATCACGTGTGTGGTTACTCGGCCTTGGTCATTTTGTCTCGGCATTCGGCATTCGGAGTTTTTTTTAATTTATTTTGGCACATACAAAAATTAAGTTAAAAATCATTATACGTTACTTTTCTTATTAAATTTATCTATACTTGTTGGCTGTTGGTAGCAGAAGTTTGGTTTAAGTATTTGGCGAACTTACTGGTTTGGTGGATACCACATTCGGTTTTGGCACGGCCTTTCCAACGACCAGCTCTTTCGTCTTCACCTTCAGCAACTGGATGAGTTGAATGGTAATCACCAACAGATCTGTAACCTAAATCTAAAAGTTCATTGTATGGGACGTCGTTTTGTTTAATGTAATCTAAGACTTGGTTGAAAGTCCAGTTGGCAAATGGGTTAATTTTAATAATGTTTGCATGTTCATCAACTTCAATAATTGCTAAAGAGTTTCTAGCACCACCTTGAGATTTTCTTCTACCAGTGAAAACTGCAACAACACCTAATTCATCATAAGCTCTTTGAGCTGGTTCAACTTTGACTAAGTAATCATATTTTTCTTCTTCAGTATCCCAAAGACTTTCACCATGGTTTTCAGCAAATTCTTTTTCAGAGTTTGAGTTTAATGGTTTATAAATATTAATTTTATTTTCTGGATAACGTTGCTGTATTTTAGCAACTAAATCTAAAGTTTGTGGGAAATGGTGTAAAGTATCCATAAAGATCAATTCAACTTTTGAACCATTTGGAATTTTTGATAAAATATCAACAGTGACTAAACCAGTTAATCCAAAAGCAGTTGTTTGATATAAATTTGGGAAATTAACTAAAGACCATTCAATAATTTCTTGTGGTTCTAATTTTGATAAAGTTTCATTCAAATATTTAAGATGATCTTCTGTGAAGATAACTTTATTTTTAATGTTGTAAACTTTGTCACCTTTATCTTCAGACATTTTTTTATATATGTGATTGAATGCAAAAATGAAGGTGAATTGAAAAAGTAATGGGTAATATTAAATAAGGATGTCAACAATAAAAATGTAGACAAATGCTATTGATTCAATGATAAATTGAGAATAAGATTCAAAATTGATAAGTGAAAACAAGGGAAAGAAAGGTTTTAAACTGAAAAGTTTTGCAATGGAAAAAATTTCTATTCTTTATCATAGGGAAATATTAATAATAAAGCCTGTCACGTGAAATCATCCACACTTATTTCCTAATTCGGTTTCTTTGTGGCTTGTGAGGCGAGTGGCGGCACCGGTATGCGCACTACTTCCATAGTTAAGACATTCGCCGGGTGACCTCTGTGGCTCGTTGTGGCGTTCGATTGTGGCTTTGAAATCGATCCGAGAGGCTCGTGGACCGAACAAAAGGGGAAATTTGTTCCTCGAGCTGTGGTTGGTGGGCAGGTTTAACCGTTTATTCTGTGCAATTTCAACGGCCTCCATTGTCCTCTGGCAATTGGCCTGCTATGGCTGTACACTGTACAGCAACTATTTAAAAATTAAAACATGTTTTGAGGCTTGAGGCACATCGCACATAACTGATTATGTAATATTATGATACACCCACACACCATTTACTCTCTTCTATCTTCTTCTCTGTATGAAAAACTGTGTATGTACTCACCACATTAGGCCAGTATCACCATGTCAGAACTAGATAAGGCATTGGACAGCACAAAACAATCTTTGGAACACCTTGTTGAGTCCTTCATTGAACTAGGGATCATTGTCCATGATTTCCAAGGAACAGAAAATTCAAAAGATGCATTATCAATAAGGTTGAACCAAACTGTTGATGAATTGAAAAAATTACAAAAACCTGCTAATAATCAACTAGATCAAGTTCCGATCCCATTAGATGTGCTGCAATACATTGAAGATGGTAGAAACCCTGATGTTTACACCAGAGAATTTGTTGAAGCTACTAGAAAATCAAATCAATATCTAAGAGGTAAAATGTATGCATTGAAAGATCTAAGAGATTTACTTGGACAAAAGATAAGTGATGAGTTTCCTGAATTAAAGGATGTCGTTGATGATATAACTAAAAGAACGGATGGTAATTAGACTAGCCCAATTTTTAATGTGATAATGAATTTATAATGAAAGTACTATTGTAACACTACAATTTTCCAAAAATACGATAATCAATATCTATTTGTAAACTCTTGCTCTTGGAATATATGGTTCTTCCAAATATTTGATTTCTTCTTCAGTTAAGATTAAATTAGCACCAACAACTAAATCATCAACTCTTTCTTCAGAACTCAAACCAACAATTGGTGAAGCACCTTTAGAAATAACCCAAGCAGTTGCAATTGAAGCTCTTGGAACGTTTCTCTTTGCAGCAATTTCACCAACTCTATTGATGATTTCAATATCAATTGCCTTTGAAGCATCATCAGCTTTAATAACCCAAGATAAATTTTCTTGTTCTCTTAAAGTTAATTCAGAATCATCTTTTGGAACTGGTCTTGCTAATAAACCACGAGCTAATGGAGACCAAGGAATAATACCAACACCAGTTTTATTAGCATAATAGTTTAATTCATTTTCATCTTCTCTATTCAATAAGTTATAATAACTTTGAACAGAGATGAATTTATGCCATCCATTTTTTTCTGCAATATTTTGTAATTCAACAAATTCAACAGCTCTTGTGGTTGAAGCACCAATGTATCTTGTTAAACCTTTTTCAACAACATCATTCAAAGCTCTTAAGGTTTCTTCTGGTGGAGTTGTTGGATCAAATCTATGAATTTGATAAACATCAATATAAGTACCCAATCTTTTAACAGAATTTTCAGCTGCATCAATGATATGTCTTCTTGATAAACCTCTGTTATTAATTAAATTAACTTCATCAATTTTAGAACCTTGTAATCTTGATAATTGTTGATATCCATAATCTTCATCAACAGGAGCAAAAACTTTTGTTAAAATAACAACTTTATCTCTTTTAATGTTATATTTTTTTAAAAATTTACCTAAAATAATTTCACTTAAACCATTTGAATAAACATCAGCTGTATCATAAGTTCTAATACCAACATCATAAGCTTTTTTTAAAATTTTAAATATTTTTTCTTCATCATCTTCAACCCATTTTGCCCAATCTTTTGAACCAAATGACATGAATCCAACAATAACATTTGAAATTTTTAAACCAGAATTACCTAAATTCTTCCAAGGAACAGTAATTTGTTCAGACATGATTAATACTCAATTGACTTTAAAGAATTGATTGAAGTCAAGTAAAAGGAATAAAAGGATTGGGAATAACCCATTTTATATTATTTATTAGGTGTGGCCATTGTGGTTAATTTCCCGAATTGGTATACCACATATTTGACACAAAAAAAACTTGTATAACTACACATATAATTTTATTCGTTAAAGCATGATATTAAACTTTTCTATATGTACAGGTATGTGAGATTTTAAATTTTAGATATCACTCTATAACTTCCATTGTAAACCTTCATTTGAAGAAGTTTCAGTTTTAACATCTAAGACAAAGTTTAAATATTTAACTAACCCAGCTTTGTTTTTGAATGATGCATCTTCAGTGAAACGTTTAATGACCGCATTTCTTGAAACTGGAGAATCAGATTGTTTTGATTCAGAAGCAATGAAAGCTTCAATGTCAGAAGCTTTTGGTAAACCAAAGTTATGTGGATATTGATTGAATGTAATGTTGAAATGTTGATCTAATTTCAAACTTGAATCTCTTTTAAAGAATGGTAATAAATCTTTAATTGAAATTTCTTGTAATGATTTATAAGTCCAATTTGGTAATTCTTTTGATTTTCTAATTAATTTAGAAGAAACAGCTTCATTAAAATCAGATTTTTTCATAAATTGATTAGCAGCATTTAATTCATTTGTTAAAGCTTCATAAATATCAGATTTAGCACCACGCTGTAATAATTCTAAAGCAACTTTTAAAGATAATAAAGATTTAGACTTTAAAGTTTCTAAAGTTTTCAAAGCAAATTCAGAACCATTTGCTTTTAAACCTTCAAAGATTGATTCAACAGATGCAGATGAATTGAAAATTTCATCAATTAATTTTAATTCTTGGGCAGAATGTTTAAATTTATAGTTTGATGGTAATGGTTCAGTGAAATTTTCAATAATGTTATTTATGACAGTAAATTTATCATTTGATTTTTTTAAATCAACTCTAGTTAATTCTTTTTCTAATTGTGGTAATCTTTCAGATGGGATATAATGAGTTGATAAACCAGAGAAATAGTTATCAATACCAGATAATTTTTCACCAGTTAAAGCTAAATAAGCACCAAATGGACTTGAAACTAACTTGTTTAAAGCAAAAGTAGTACCAACATCTGGGAAGAAACCAATATCCATTTCAGGCATGGCCCATAAAGTGTTTTCAGTAGCAATTCTGAAAGGAGTGTGGATGGCTAAACCAACACCACCACCCATGGTAATACCGTTTTGTAAAGAGACAATTGGTTTTGGATAAGTGGCAAGTAAGTAGTTTAAAGAGTATTCGTGTAAGAAGAACTTGATAGAGTCGTTAGCGTTACCATTCAAGTTGTTTTCAGCACAGGATGCAACATCACCACCGGCACAGAAGGCTCTACCAACGGAGTTTTGGATAAGCAAGTCAGTGATTTCTGATTTTGAGTATTCAGCGATTCTTGGGTGCAACTTTAGGATCATGGACTCGTTAAGGGCATTGAGCTTCTTTGGTCTGTTCAAAGTGATGATCTTGGTGTTGTTGACGTTTGAGAAGACGACATCGTCCTCAGCGACAGTGGAGTAGCTCATTTTGGACAGTCTGGATATCAAATTTCTAGAATGCTTCACTGAACGGTTCAACATTGTGAGAATTAAGGGATGAATTGAGAATTTAAATAATTTCCTTTGCTTGTTCTCCAATTTTTTTTGGGATCTTTTTCGGTAAAAATTTGTGGTGATACGCGAATATTTCTGTAAGGGGGAATTTCAGTGCACGTGTAAAACAGGTCTGATTCACGTGACTTTTTTCTCCTTTTTCAGTTCAGCCTCGTTAAAAAAAAATAAATTATCACCAGATTTATAAATAAATTTGTTAAACGAAGAGCTCAGATCCAGTACAAAAACCACACCAAAATGGCCACCATCACACACAGGGCACAGCCGGATCAGCCTCTTGTCATTGACACGCCTCCGTCTGATGCTCCTATCGAGAAGCTCAACGACTTCTACTGGACTGCCCACACCGAGCCTCATACCATCAGAAGAAAGCTCATCATGAAGAAATACCCTGAGATCACACAACTCTGTGGGCCAGAACCCTTGACCAAGTACATTGTCTGTGGTGTTGTTGCTCTCCAGCTCTCAGTCGCGTATTATCTACGTAACAAGAGCTTCTTCTCCTGGCAGTTCTTCCTCCTCAGTTACGTTATTGGTGCTACTGCTAACCAAAACGTCTTCCTAGCCATCCACGAGCTCTCTCACAACCTTGCATTCAAATCACCAATCCACAACAAACTCTTTGCCATTTTTACAAACATCCCAATTGGTATCCCATACTCTGCCTCTTTCCAACCATACCATCAACTTCATCACAAGTATTTAGGTGATGATGTCCTAGATACCGATCTACCAACTTACTACGAGGCAATCTTCCTTTCAAACATCTTGGGTAAGTCCTTCTTTGCTACTTTCCAAATCTTCTTCTATGCATTAAGACCAATGTTTGTTACTCAAATTAAATTCACCTACATTCATCTTCTAAACGTGATTAACCAATTCTTTGTGGATTACCTCATCGTTAAATATTGGGGTGGTAATGCTTTATTATATTTCATCTTCAGTTCATTCCTAGCTGGTTCTTTACATCCATGCTCAGGTCATTTCATTGCTGAACATTATATCTTGGATCCTCCAGATCATTACGATAAAGATCATGACGTTCCACCATTAGAAACTTACTCCTATTACGGGATCTTAAACTTTTTTACTTGGAACGTTGGTCTTCATAATGAACATCATGATTTCCCATACGTTGCATGGTCAAAATTATTTAAAATAAATGAGATTGCAAATGAATTTTACTGTGATTTACCAAGACATGAATCTTGGGTTATGGTTATTGTTGATTTCATCTTTGATAAAAACGTCTTACTATACAATAGAGTTAGAAGAGAAACCAAAAAAGTTGACACTAAAAAAACTAAATAAGTTATTTGTTTATTTAAAATTCTAATAGCTTATTGCTATCAATTTTTATGACTATTTATGAATTTGTTTCGTACGAAATTGTTTTTTACTAAAAAAAAAGCCTTTTATATAATAAGGAAAATCGAATACCATATAGACTCTTTTGATAAAAGATTGTAGTCTTAATTAAGTAAATTTATCCCGAAACGGTTTTTTTCTGTACAAGCTTTATATTTTTGTCACAAAAAATTGACAAATTATTAAAATTTCATTCGTTAAAAATTAAGCTTAAAAAAGTGATCTGACAAAAATTTAAAAAAATGTGAAAAATCGTTTCATTTTAATTCAACAACAAAGTTATAAATACAACAAAAATCAACGTTTTTACTTGATTTTCTAGTACTGAAGACTCTCAGAAACAAATGTCATTCAACAAGGAAACCCCAAATGCCCCAATTAGGGAGCGTATGGAACAACTAATTCGTCAAAAACAAAAAGAAATCACCCAAGGTTTGGAAACTTTAGAACCAAATGGTGTTAAATTCAGACCTGATGAATGGAGTAGAGGTGAAGAGCAAGGTGGTGGTATCTCCATGGTGTTGGAAAACGGTGATACTTTTGAAAAAGGTGGTGTTAACATCAGTATTGTTTATGGTAAATTACCACCTGCTGCAGTTTCAAGAATGAGAGCTGATCATAAAAACTTGAAAGCTTTAGATAATGGTTTCGTTCCATTCTACGCTTGTGGTTTATCAATGGTTATCCATCCAAGTAATCCTCATGCCCCAACTACCCATTTAAACTACCGTTATTTTGAAACTTGGAATCCAGATGGTACTCCACAAACCTGGTGGTTTGGTGGTGGTGCTGATTTAACTCCATCTTACTTGTACGAAGAAGATGCTAAGTTATTCCACAGTGAACACAAAAAGGCTTTAGATAAACATGATGCTACTTTATACCCAAAATTCAAGAAATGGTGTGATGAATACTTTTATATCAAACACAGACAAGAAACTAGAGGTATTGGTGGTATCTTCTTTGATGATTTAGATGACAGAAACCCAGAAGAAATCTTAAAAATGGTTGAAGATTGTTTCGATGCCTTCTTACCTTCTTATGTCCCAACCATTGCTAAAAGAAAAGATCAACCTTTCACTGAAGAAGAAAAACAATGGCAACAAATAAGAAGAGGTAGATATGTTGAATTCAACTTGGTCTTAGATAGAGGTACCCAATTCGGTTTGCAAACTCCAGGTTCAAGAGTTGAATCAATCTTAATGTCTTTACCAACAACTGCTAGTTGGAAATATAACCATCATCCAGAAAAAGGATCTAGAGAAGACCAATTATTAGAAGTCTTAAAAAATCCAGTTGAATGGATTTAATGAATTACAAATAGAGAATTGTATATAGTCTAATGAACTAGGAACGTTGAAATGATTTAATATTGATATAGATTTGTAGACTTTATCACGTGACACACGCCATTTCGTGTTTTTTGTAACGCGTTTTCTCAAGTTTTTTTTGTTTTCATTTCGTAAGTTGTTTATAAAAGATTGGTACTAAAGGGTGAAAAGAGAAGTTTTATATGAACTCGAAACAACTAGCCGAATTAGTAAGTGAATTTTGTTTTTGGATTTGAAGGTTTTGGTACTAAAAAATTATAGGGAAGTACCTTTAGTGGGTTTTTACATGAATTCCCTGGTATAAGAAGTAAGTAATGTTCTCAAGTTGAGTTGAAACACAGTTACTAACCTCAAAATTAGTTGATAGTTTTACAAAAATTCAATCAAAAGATGTTGAATTTTATGTATTGTCTCATGCACATGATGATCATATGAATGGTTTATCAAATAGAAATTTCCCAAGCAGGAAAATTTACTGTTCAAGTATTACAAAAGATATAATAAAAGTACATCCAAAATATCAGCATGCTGTATCATATTTAACTCCATTAGAATTGAATAAAAAATTTGAAATTCAATATAAAAAGGAAACAGTTTTTTTAACATTGATACCGTCAAATCATTGTCCTGGATCAGTTATGTTTTTAATTGAACAAAAAAATGGTAAAAATATTTTATGCACAGGTGATATGAGAGCTGAAAAGAACTGGATTAATTACGTTCTTGCTAAAAACATTGCATTGTTCCCATATACAACACTTTCTAAAACTTTGGATAATATTTATTTGGATACAACTTATGGATATCGTGGAGAACCATTTATTTCTATGCAAGATAATTATCAAGGTTTAAGATTATTGACATATATCTTGGATTTATATCCAAAAGATTTATCAAGTGAAGAAATTGGATTCTTTTTTAGTGATTCAATTTTAGGATTTGAAGATGTTTGGATTCAATTAGGAAATTTTTTTAATGAAAGTTTCCATTTTAATGATAAACAGTTAAGAAATAGAAATTTTTCACTTTCAAATCAAAATGATTATGAATTTTCAACATTAATGAGATCAATCTTAAATGAGAATGATAAAAATTCGAAATTTCACGTTTGTGGTAAAAATCCATTAAAATGTCCAAGAGCTGAAAAGATTAAATTTAGAGTTAGAGTAAAAGCATGTATTGATGTTGATATTCATACTTTAATGGATCATATTCAACCAAAACCTTTTGAAGACTTAGTGTCATGTCTTGAATTTGAATATGAATTATCAAATGGTTCAAAAGTTTATAAAGATTTAAGAGATCCAGAGAAATTTTATTTACTACCAAAAGGTAGTGATCATTTATTATCAAATGAAATTCTTTATTTTTGCAGCAGACACTCATCTTTTGAAGAATGCAGAGAATTTGTTAAATTATTTAGACCAAAACAAGTATATCCAATTGTTGAATCACTTGCTACATGGCAAGCTGGGTTTCAAATAAAAAGACAATTTGGTGATATTTGTAAAGATGAAGGAAAATTTATTAAATTCACTTACGATGAAGAAAGAGAACTGCTATATGATGCCAAACCATTTTTTGCACGTGGACCAGAAATAATTAATAAATTTGATCCAGATGGTTCTTTTTACAATGATTTACATAAAAGTTTAACAAACTTAGATTCATTTAAATTAGATTTTAAAGGTCAACAAACTATTAATACTGCATTTCCTGAACTTGCAACAAAGAAAGAACTTCAGAAGCAAAACCAATTCTATCAATGCATGTATGATGATAGGAAATTAAGAGGTATGAATCAGTATAGATATCAACAAAAAATTGAAGATGATCCAAAACAAGGTCTTAATAGATTATGTGGGAATACTAATTATAATGATGATGATGAATATAAATATGATTCAGTTGATAGTCAAGACTTGGATGATTCAAATCCATTGGCTTGTTTGGCTAAAGAAAACTATCAAGAACAGTTCAAATTAAAAAGAGAACAATTAAAATCTCAAAGTTTTACTGCACCAGGTATTAAAGAAATATTAACTATTGAAACTCAAGATGAAGAATTTGAAGAAGAAGTCAGTGAATTACAAGTGAATGAGTCAATGGCCTCACATGATGGAGAATTGACAGAAGAAAGAACAACAATTGATGATGAAAAAAATGCTAGTATATTACAAATAAATGAATCATTTACCTCATCAAACGGAGAATTGACACATGAAGGAAATACAATTGATGATAATGATATTGAAATTGAAATTCATGATTTCCAAATAAACTCATTAACTTTACTAAGTGAAGAAAACCCAATTCAAAGTTTGACAACAAGCAAAAGTTTATTACTATCATCAATTAAAAAATCCAACTGTATAACCAAACCACAATCACATAAGTCTAACAATATAAAATCAAGAGAGAAAGTTAAAGAAATGGTTATGATTGATAGAAATGGATTTTTCAGTGTCACAATAGAGACATGTAATATAGATATGAAAATACTTATGACTTATGATTAACGTTACATAGAATTAGAAATAAATTATTAAAAATGACTTATATGTAAAAAACAATTACCCAAAAACAACCCAAAAAAAATGTATAAACTAATGCAAAAATGAAAACCAAATAAAACTTTTGATATTGTCTAATTTTCTCTCCATTGATGACCACATTTTGTACATTTCAAGAAAGTAGTCATAGGTTCATCCGCAGATCTGATTTGCAATTGGAAGAAATAAGCCTTATCAAAACCACAAGACTCAACTGGACATTGTGTGGTAGTTTGATCGACGTTATCCCAGGCACCATCACCACCTAAAACATCATCAATATCTTTTCTAGGTAGTTCTTTTCTGTCGTAGATCTCGATACCAGCAATAGGAAACTCGTATGGACAAGTTGGACAGTATAATCTGTTGATGTTGTCACCAGCTGGTGATATCAGCAGCATGTTAGAGCAGGTAGGACAGAATGAAAGCATCTTAAAAGTGGATTACCGTTTATTAAGAAAGTAATATTTAGGTCAAAAATATTTTTTTGTATGCATTCTCGAAATTTTCCGAATACGGTTCAAGATCAAAACTTTCACTTAACAACTAATTTCATCAATTTCTCAACTGATATCATGGTTAATCTGGTAGGAAAAGTGAAGGATATGCTCAGTGTGGGTAAAACAGATGCCAGTGTGTCCGGTGAGAGTGGAATTGAACAACAGGGAGAGGCTGAAAAAGAAATACAAGATGACCAGATGAAAGAATGGTTTAAAGTCCCAATTGGAAACGAATCTGAATTAAATGAAAGTGAAGATACAAACATGGAAGATGCTGAACCAAAGTTGACATTATCTCCTACAAAGTCACTCAAACGTACGCGAACAAGTTCTCCTGTTGTTCGTAAGACAAAAAAAGCAAAAGAAGCAGAAATCAACCAGCAAGATACACCTAGAAGAGTTACAAGAAGTCGAACTGGTAACAGTACCCCTAAAAGATCAATAAAGAAAGTCACTGATATTTCAAGTGAAGAAGATAATGATAATGATGATGATGATGATGATGATGATGGTTATAATGTTAATAATAGTGGTAGTGATAGTGGTAGTGATTTAAGTACAGATGCTTCATTGATTTCCTCTTCAGATGAAGAAGTAATTTATCAACCTGTTAAGGTTAAAACTCCTAGAAAGAAATATAACAAAGTTATAAAAGTTGAAAAAGATGAAGTTATTGAAACAAGTAAAACAAAATTCATTTATGTTAATGATGCTAGAACTAAAAGACCAATTAAAACTAAAACAACAGAAGCTAAAAAGGCATTTGTATTAAAATCTGATGCATTTCAAAGTCCTAAAAAGCAAAAAATTGGTATTCTTCAATTATCAAAGACTCCATCACCAAGTAAAAAAGGTTTTATGAAATCTCCAGTTAAATTAACACCTTCATCAACAGGTAGAGCTGGTTCACCAAGAAAATTACAAAGAACTGAATTACAAGATCAATCAGCAAGAAAAAGAGCTAATAGAACATTATATTCAAAACTTTTAAATGATGGTGTTAGTGATGATGACGATGATGAAGATTATAAAGAAAATGTTGAAATTGCAGAAAGAATTATTAAGGAATCTAGAGGTTATAATCAAAGTGCCAAATCTACTCCAATGGCAACACCAAAAAAGCAATTAATGCCATTTGATTTACCAATTTTTGATCCAAATTTTGTTCCAACTCCATTACCAACAAAAGAATCAACAGAAGCATTTTTTGACGGTAAATATAATGATGTTGCATTGTTTTTAGATGGTGCAGAAGGTTATTTTGAACAACATACAACTTTGATGAAACCATCACATAATTCAATGGCACAAGCTCCACAATTAGATTATGATGAATTTAATAGTTTTGTTTTACTTAGTGGATTTTTACATAATGAACAAAAGTTGAAACTATTGAAGAAATATGAAGAGATGTATCATCAATTTTTATTTGAGTTGAAAGAAGGTTTTAATTTATTATTTTATGGTACTGGATCAAAAAGGTTATTATTATTAAATTTTGTTGAAGATTATTTATTGGAATACATTGATGTTCCAGTTTTAGTTGTTAATGGATATAATCCAGCAGTTAAATTTAGTGAAATTTTAATGGAAATGTTTAAGATTTTAGATTTAAACAAAAGAATTCCAAGAAGAACTAATGAATGTGTTGATTTCTTAGTTGATCATTTTAAAAACTCAACAGATTCTTCAAGGTTAATAATTCTTATGCATAATATTGATGGGGAATCATTTAGAGATGAAAAGATTCAAGATTATATTTCAAAACTTTCATCAATTAAACAATTTCATTTAATTGCATCAGTTGATCATATTAATTCTCCATTGTTATGGGATTCTTTAAGATTGTCTAATTTCAACTTTGTTTGGCATAATGTGCCTACTTACCAGGATTACATTACAGAAATTTCATTCCGTGATCCATTGATGCTAGGTCAATCACAAAAGTCATCAGGGTCCAATGGTGCCAAATATGTGTTATCTTCATTGACCAATAGTTCTAAAGCATTATACAAGATTCTTGCAGATCAACAATTAGAGAATATGAAAGATCAATTACTCGAGAAACAAATGAGCAGTTCCAATAACGGTCTCAAAGGTCATCTCAGATTTGGTGTTGAATTTACAGTATTTTATAGATTATGTGTTGAAAAGTTCATTACGTCTAATGAGGTCAACTTCAGAACCATGTTAACGGAATTTGTGGAACATAAAATGGCCGTTTTAACTAGAGATAGAGCAGGGACTGAAATTGTCTACATTCCGTACACTTTTGATGAACTTCAACAATTAGTTCAAAACGAATTACAATAAAAATTTTTTGTGTTTTTGTGTTAAATTTAGTGTAATTGGTACTCATCGCTTCAAAATCCGATTTTTGTAGGACCAAAAAAACAAATTGCAATTTTGTCGTCATTCCAAACACAAACTTCAGAGCAATTGCCACCATGAACAAGTTGCTGCCGGGCACTCAGCTCCAGGTCGGTTCTCACCGTGTCGAGGTTGTTAGCTATCTTGCTGAAGGTAAGTTTCCAGTGGTTCTTTTTAGTGGAAAATGAGTCCTTCCTCATGGTTTCCCCCGTCTATCAGTACCGATAACTAACATGAGTTAAAAATAGGTGGGTTTGCCCATATTTACACAGTGAAGTACTCACCAATTGAAGATGGCAAAGAGATTGGGGTCTTGAAAAGGGTTATGGTGAACTCCAAGGCCAACTTGACTGCTTTGAGAAGAGAAGTTGATACAATGCAAAAACTAGCATCAAGTAAATACATTGTGAGACTATTTGATAGTAATGCTCAAAAATTACCAGATGGAACATATGAAGTCTTACTATTGATGGAATACTGTCCAAATAAGAGTTTGTTGGATTACATGAATCTACATTTAAAGACTAAACTTTCATTAGATCAAATTACTAAGATCATGTTACAAATTTCTATTGCAGTTTATTCAATGCATTCAATGAATTTAATCCATAGAGATTTGAAAATTGAAAACGTTTTAATTGATTCAGATGGTAATTTCAAATTAGCAGATTTTGGTTCAAGTTCTCCATATATTAATCCACCAACAAATCAAGAAGAATTTCAATTAATTGCCCATGATATTATTCAAAATACAACACCACAATATAGAGCACCTGAGATGATTGATCTTTACAAGAGCATTCCAATTGATAACAAATCAGATATTTGGGCTTTAGGTGTATTCTTGTACAAATTAATGTATTATACAACTCCATTTGAAACTCAAGGTGAATTATCAATTTTACATGGTTATTATCAATTTCCTCCACAACCTCATTATCCATCAAAATTAATTAATTTAATTATTATTATGTTACAAGTTAATGTTACAGTTAGACCAAATATTTATCAAGTTGTTGTTGAAATTTGTAAACTTAGAAATGAACCAGTTCCAGTTAAAGATTTTTATGGTGTTGGTCCATATGATTTTGATGCTTATGCACAATTTCAAAAATTCTTACAAGATAAGAAAACAGAAGAAGAAAATACTATTTCAGATCATATAATGAAAAAGAAACATGAATATGCTGAAAAATCTCAAGAAAATTCAACATCTGTTGTTAATGATACTTCACAAATTGATCAACTTCATAAATTAGAACATACTCCAAGTGTTTCTGAACCTAAAGAACCTGAAGTCGCCGCAGGAGAAGTTAATGATGATGATGATGACGATGAAGCTGAATTAGACAATGTTGAAGAAAGATTTCCTGATGTTAATGTATTAGATGAAAAAATTACACAAGAATCCTTCCATCGTTCAGTTTCAAATGTTGATGCATTACCAACTCCAAAAGCTGCACCAATTTCAGTTCCACAAGCAGTTACAAGGACTGAAACTCCAGATTTAAAGGTTTCAAAATCAATACCGTCAGAAACGTGGCCAAATACTGAATCACATTCGCATCAATCATCAGTTTCAAGTGAAGTACATCACAGTCATGAATCTTCAATTTCTAGTGAAGGTGGAGTTAAAGTTGTTGAAAATAAAACTGAAGGTGTTGATACTGTTACTCCATTACCACAATTTGATAGTTCAAGACCAAAAATTGATAAAAAAAATAGTTTTTATGCATTATTTGATGATTTTGATCCAAATATTGAAGGTGATAAAGTTGAAGAACGTCAAACTTCAGTTTCTAGTACAGTTAGTGAAATTAGTGCATTACCAAGTTTCCCTGGTAGACCAAAAGTTGATAAAAAGAATAGTTTTTTTGCATTATTTGATGAATTTGATCCAAATTTATCATCAGATCAAATAAATCAAAAGCAACAGCAAGAATTACAAAAACAACAAGCATCAAGACCATCAACAGATGAAGGATTTAAACAACAACAATTGTTATATCAACAACGATTACAGCAACAGCAACAGCAATTACAACAATTGCATCAACAGCAGTCGAGAAATCCATTTGCAGGTCAATCTGAACAAACAACAGGAGTTAATCCATGGAAAAAATATCAACAACCAGTTCCACAGCATCCAATCATTATTAACAATCATATTCAGTATAGTAATAATGCAGATGCTAGAAATTTATCAACATCATTACCAAAACAAAATTTTATGAATCTTGTACCAATTAGTCAACATCCATCACAAAGACCATCACAAATAAATTTACCATATGGTACAGGAAAGAATAATAGTGCAGTTCCATTAGTTCAAACTAATTCTTTACCATTAGTTCAATCAACAACACCAAAATTAATTGATTTAGAATTATCAAAACCAAATTCAAAAAGACCACAATTTGATTTAAATATGTTAAATTTAGATGTTTCTAGTACAAATACAACACCAATGAATACAGGTAAGAGTAAAAAAACAGATAATGTTACAGTTACAAGTGTTGAAAGAGGTATTGATGAAGAAAGTATTAATCTTGAAGATTATAGTGATGATGATGATTTAAAAGTTGAAGAGATTCAAATTCCAAAACCAAAGAATACAGTACAAAATCCAAATGTTGTTCCATCAAGGAAATCTATTGATTCTAATGCAATTAGATCAAGTGTTTCATCAGCAAGAAAATCAATTGAATTAAATTTAAATCTTCAAGAGTTGAATTTAAATGGTGGTAATAAAAAAATTGATAAGAATAAAGTTTCAATTCTAATTGATGATAAAGATAAAGAAATCAATGAAGAAAATGAAGATGGTGAAATTAATGAAGATGATGAAGATAGATCAAGATTAAGAAGATCAGGTTCTAAACATATTAGATCAAGATCAATTTCAAAACTTCGAAAATCAATTGATGAATCAAAGAGAAAATCATTTCTTGGATTTTAAATAAACATACAGGTACAATTCTTAATAAAAAATCTTGTAAATTATATTAAAATTATATTAAACTTCATTATCATAAATAATTAAATGCTGTAAACCTGCTTTCCCCCTTCTTCTCTATACTTTTAAACCGTAATGTATTAGAACGTTTTTAAAATCATCACCAGTCAAGTAATAGTAACCTCTATTGAACAAATGGAACAAACTTGAAGGCAAGTATGCAAAGAAAGCATAGACGCTGAATGTGAAGACGATTAAGAAAAAAGAATGCAACATGAACGCTTCTTCACTCTTCATTAGATAGTATGGTAAATGGATATAATAAGCCCAATACATTTTCAAGAAGAAGTTTCTGATTTTTGCCACAAGAAAATAGGAGTCCTTGTCCATTTCCTCGTTTGTTGGATAATATTCAAAAGTACCAGCCATTGTATAATTTTAATGTGATTTTATCTTTTGTTTGTTTGTTTGTTGTGTTTTTCTCCTATTTATTTAAATTTTTGCGTGTTGGAACAGGTGTCGCGACTTTTTCGCGAATTTTGAAAAACAAGTTGAGAATTACATTTGACACGTGACATACGGCTTACGTCAGCGGAGTTACTAGAAATAGACCACGGTCCGCAAAAATTGATGAAATACTGATGAAATGAGCTGATAAAAGGGGTAATATTGAAGAGTGTATAGGGAAGCTGAAGTAGGTGTGGTCAGGACCGGTCAGGACCTGTGTGTTTGATGTAAAGTTGGTTTAGTCTTTGCAAGTTTTGTAGGGACTCGTTCAGGCACCCTGGAAAGTGAGCAGCCAATTCCAGGGTTTGGAATGAAAAGTGAAAGGGAGGAAGTGATGGGATGGTGTTAGAAAATTTAACTTGGTATTAAATAAAAGCTGTTGATGAGGTGAGAATAATGGTCAAATCTATTTAATTTCAACTTTTAAACTGATTGAGATGATTACAATTAAAAGACTTGAAATCTATGGGAAAAACCCTGAACACTGCAAAGCTTAAAAAAGGGAATGAGATTTTTCTTGGCCTTTTTGGACCCCTAAAAGAGCAAAAAGGATCTAGACCATGGTGGAAGTTGGTATTTCGGTTTAAATTGGAGGTTTAATGGCACAGGGATAGATGGTAGTGTTTGTGTCTTAATTGCTGCTTTTACTGTGTTACTTTCCATCTCTTTTAGAGACTTTTGCCGGTCTCTAGGGCCCAAGTTCCGCCATTTGACACTCTGGCCAAAACTCGTCGGTGATAAAGTGACATGGATGAGAAATATTGAGAATTTTACTAAAAAAAATGGAAGAAAGAGGGAAATGAGGATATGATAGTGTTTATGATAGTTAATAGTATGTATGTATTTATTCCATCAGTTTTAATTCAACTCATTTCTTCTTGTTCTTTTCCTCAGCTTCCACTTCCTGAATTGACGCGGCACTGTATATGTCCGACTTCAATTGCAAACCCTGGCCATAGCCCTGTGAGATGGGAACTAAAAGGAGATTTCTGATATGGAACTAGACGGACTTGATGGTTGTGATGGTCTATATTAGGTCCTTTATACTATACATTTGTTTGTTCTTTGTTTCCAAATTTATTGAGTTCCCGTACCTGTTTCAAAACCCTTTTTCCCTTGCAAATCGCCCCTGTGAATCGAATTTTGAACCGAATTTCGTGATGCAACACATCTGTGATCCCGTGGCTGCACATCCGCATTCAAACGCATCCAATCAGCCAATCACATCACGCCATTCTGCTTCCTTCTTTAAAAACTCTGTCGTTTTTCAACTCAAGGCCTCTTTTCAGGGTTTTGTCTACCCAGCTTGGCAACGAGTGCGACTACAACCAGTGCAAATCAATTTCGGATGCTCACCCTTGCTTTAATTCTTTGAATTTCTCCTTATTTCTTCTTTCTACTTATTCATTCAAGTCACATCTTTAACCTCCAACTTTCCTGTCTTTATCCCAAAAGATTTCCTGTTCTTGTCCCGTTATCTAGCATTTTTGCTTTTTTCCCACACCACAGCAAAAAAAAAACTAAAAAAAAATCAAAAACTCACCCATAACAACTTTTACAAATTCTTAATAAAACAAACAAATCTATTGCTGGAACTTTGTTAATGTCCGGCCCGATGCCTTTAGTTCTTTCACAAAAACCTTTGCAACAAAATCATCCCACAATGGTACAAAACTCGGTCTCTTTACCTCCAATATCATCAATCTTAACTCTCATCAACAATGAAAAACCACAACAGACTCCTCCTCCACCACCACCGCAACAACAACAAGCCCCACAGCCACCACAGGCTCCACAGGCTCCGCAGGCTCCACAAGCTCCTTCTCAGCAACAACAAGCTCCACCACACCAGCCATCACCTCCATTAACTCAAAGAGCTTCCGTTCTTAAAGAAGAACCAAAATACTATCATCATCAGACATTCCCAATAATGATCCCAAATGATAATCCTTATTTGAATGATCAACAAAGGTATCAAATGGAACAGGAACATATGTACCGTCAACCCGTTGCACAACATCCATATGCTGCATATCAAGCTGTTCCTGTTCAATTACAACATCATCATTTACCATTAGCTTATCCACAAGCATATCCAATGCAACAAAATTCCATTAAAGCTTATCAACCATATTTAGATCCATCAAGATCACCACAATCACAAGCTTTGATGGCACAACAACAACAATCCATCATTACACAAAACTCAACTTTAAAAGAAACTAAAAATCCAAGAAAGTACAAATGTAAAACTTGTGAAAAACTGTTTACTACTTCTGGTCATTTAGCAAGACATTCAAGAATTCATACAGGTGAAAGAAAACATGTTTGTCCATTCCCATCTTGTGATGCAAGATTTGCAAGACATGATAACTGTATGCAACATTTCAGAACTCATAAAAACTCTAAAATTAGAAAAAGAAGATCTGGTGGTAAAATTTAAAATACTACTGTCTTTGTGTTTACGAGTTTATGTTCTACTAAGTTATCGTTGTTTATTTTCATTTTTTTTTTGCTTTCCCATTTTGTTTGCTGAGTTTTGCTTTTGTTTTAGTTTTGTTTAATTCTGAAATGATTTAAGGATTATCCAGAAATCATTTCTCTATTGTTATTGTATTATTGTTTTATTTTAGGTTTAGTATACAAGGAGTTTATCATAACAAATTTGTAGAAATCGAGACTAAAAAGACCCAACAAGAATATCTCCTATAATGTCGTACAGATAATAAAATAATCGTTATGCATCTAATAACATCCGATTTATCATAACGGCCTTAGATTTAAAAATTCGCTTATAAGCTCTTTATTTTGAGGTTACAATGGCAAGGCAAACAAAAAAAAAAAAAAAAAAAAAAAAAAAAAATAAAAAAACTCCATTTCCTAATCAACAACAAATCTCCCATATTGGAAAAAAAGCCTTATAAGATCCCTGATGTGTGACTCAAGAATCCCTCCAACGACGCCCACTGAGGTGCCCAGCACCCCTAGCAGACATCACAGAAACTCCACTTCCTCGACTTCCTCGAGAAATTTCGATGAAGAAGCCGTTATTGATGATTATTACTCTAGATCAATGTCTTCACCTGCAATACTGGCAACATCTGTTGAGAGCACAAACGAACTATTGCCAACTCTATCACACATCTCGCTGCTATCGTTGAGGGACTCTATTGACAAGAAACAACCGTTATCAAGAACACATTCAAGAGTCTCCTCTTTCCATCAACAGCAAAGACATCCATTATACAGAACAAGAAGAAGTTCATCACAGTTGCAATCACCAACAACGACGACCTTCACTGGAACACAACCAATAAACATCACAAGGGCTCCAACAACTCCAAAGTTTGGTCCGATTTCATTAAACGAATCTCCATCACAGTTTAATCTAGGTTCATTGCATACAAGAAATTTACCAATGAGAAGAACAAGTTCGCAGTTAAGCACAGTTGAGGATGTCACAGCATCACCTGTTTTGGGTCCAGTTGGGAGTGATGTTCCCATGACTCCATTAATGTTAAGTCATGAGCATTAAAAATTATAATCTTAGAAAGATGGTTTAGATTTTTGGGAAGAAAAAAGGTATATATAAATATTTATTGAACGAGTATCATGAAAGACTACAAAGTGTAAGTATATTCGATTAACAGATTGAGATTATTGTATTATCTTTGGACAAATCTATTGTCTAGAGTTAATAATGTCAACAAATTCAGCTTTTAATGAAGCACCACCAACTAAGAAACCATCAACATCGGCCTTGTCTTTGAAAGTTGGAGCGTTCTTACCGTTGGCAGAACCACCATATAAGATTCTGATTGATTCAGCAACTTCAGCACCTAATTTTGAAGCTAAGAATTTTCTGATGTTAGCATGGGTTTCTTGAGCATCTTCTGGAGTAGCAGCAAGACCAGTACCAATAGCCCAAACAGGTTCGTAGGCAATGACAATGTTAGACCAGTCACTGACTTCTTTTAAGACGGCAGTTAATTGTCTTTCGTTGATGGAATCAGTGATACCAGCTTGTCTTTCTTCAAGAGTTTCACCAATGGCAAGAATGACTTTCAAACCTTGTTCTAAAGCGTATTTAACTTTTTCAGCAACGAATTCATCAGATTCTTTGAAGATGGTTCTTCTTTCAGAGTGACCTAATAAGACCCAAGTGGCACCAACGTCTTTAATTTGTTCAACAGAGATTTCACCAGTGTAAGCACCTGAACCTTTAACGTAAGCATTTTGAGCAGAGACTTCAACTTGAGGGTTGGTGTTCAAGGAGACTGTCAAGTCCAAGTAGGTTGATGGAGGAGCAATGACGACTTCAGTGTTTGGGTCTAAAGAAGCAGTGTTCAATCTTTCAACAATCTCCTTAATGCTGGCTTTTGAACCGTTTAATTTGAAGTTACCACCGACGAAGAATTTTCTAGCCTTTGCACAATGTTAGTAATGTGTTCTATATAAGCAATTGAGCCGGAACAAGCCACAATACTCACCATTTTTATTAGTTTTTAATAGTGTTGTTTGTTGTTGTAAAAAAATGAAATTAAATTTCACTTTTCAGATCATTTCTATGGGGCATCACGTAACGAAAAATCCCGGGGGTCTGGATGAATAAATTTTAACGTTGAATTACTACATTTGTACAATTTATTACCAAAGAACTCTTCTAGATTGACCATTGATTGATCACTTCTTTTAGAGGAATTCTGGCTTGAATTCGTTATCACAGTGTCTGTGAATTATTTCATTAGAAATGTCTAAGTTTGTTTTCAGCTTTTATAATATACTACGACTCCAAGTGTCTAATGTCTACTCTGATGTCAGTGCTCAGTCTAATATATCACATATATGAACTTGTCTGTACTACAATCGATTTAAATAAATTCAATATAGTTTACTCACTAACACTTTTCTTAAATAATTCACGAAGTTTACGGTCTTTTTCTCTCTGTTCTTTCAAAGTTTCAGGGTCTGAAAACAAAACATCTGTATAACTGTTTGAATTCTTTAAAACTTCATCTTTGATCTCTTTTTGGTATGCACCTTCTTCGTAAGCTTCACACCATTTTTCCAATGGTGTAACTAATTTATATCTTTCAGTCTCCATGTTTTTCTCCATAATAACAAATTGACAATGTGGAATATTCTTTAAACTTTCAAATTCTTCATACGTCCATCTATACCATTTCATTAAAAACACTCTTGCCCAAATACCATGTGTCACCAACACCAACACTTCTGGAAATTTATCACTTGCAAATTGTCTAAATAATGTCTCATTGAAACCTGAACATCTATCATAAACATCTGCTGCACTTTCACCTAATGGAATTCTATAAAAAAAATGACCATAATGTGCTCTATCTTTCCAGACTTTCTCCATCTCTTCAGCTTCACTTTGGAAATTACCAAAATCTTGTTCTCTCATTCTTGGTTCTTCATGAATCTTATAACTATGACCTGAATCCTTAATTGTCTCCAATATACCATTCAACGTTTGTCTCGTACGTTTGTAAGGAGATGTGTAAAACAGAATTGAATCATCTTTGTGTAGTAACTGTTTCAATCTAATACCTGCATTATGAGCTTGTTCATGGCCTCTAGTGGTTAAAGGGACCTTATGATTCGGAATGTGTTGGTTGACAGTCTTGTCCTTGTTTCCTTCAGATTCACCGTGACGAATTAGCACGATCAACTATTCCTTGTTAGTACATGAACAGAAACATTTCATCAAATAACACTCACTCTTGGTCTACCCATCTTCTTCTAATGTTTAATACGGTTTATTAGTGAATATGGTGATGGTTAAAATTTCATTTGTCTCGCGAAATCATGTCTACAATTATTATAGTTGCGATGAGTTTATATACTGTACAATTCAAAGTTTATTTAAGGTCTGATGGCAGTGTCTGCAAGGAACTCGGTAACGTATTCTTGTTCAGCATCAGTGGCAGTGTAACCAATTTTTTGGAATAATGGTAATAATTCATGGAAGTTAACATCTTTAGAACTTAATTGAGCATTTGCTGATGGTTGCTGTTGTTTCTTTTTGATCAATTGGTAATAATGATTGTTTAATTCATCAACAGATTCAATTAAAGATTCTATTTTATCAATGTTTGATTGAGATTTAACACCTGAAGTTTCTAAAATGGTGGAATTGTTGAAATGATCTTGATCAAATGATGACAAGTATAATGAAACTAAATGATGGTTATGAATAAAAACTGGGATTTCTTCAAAGATGTTTGAATGAGTTAATTCATTGGCTTGAAGTGATTCAGGTTGGAAATCATTGGAGATTAAAGTGTTTAAATAATTACTGGTTAATCTAAAGGCTTTGATACTTAATAAACCGTATTTGGCCTTTAATGGATCATGCACTAGTAAAACAGCATTTGGAGAAACTTTCAATTGGTTATTAGCCATGGCTTCAATGATTTGTTCATTGATGAATTTACCAGAGTTTGAAGTTTGGTAAAAACCTAAATATTGCACACTGTTGGAACCACCTTCTTTCAACTCTTCAATCAAGTCCTCCTGGAACTTGATGTTGTTTCTGGTCTTGTATGGCGACGTACTGTCGGTGGTATAGTTTGGGAAGCTGTAAGATTGAGTGATCTTTAACAAATCTTGATTGACATCAACACCAAACAATGGACCCGCAACACTGTTTGGAAGGCCTTGAGAGGCGTGTTTGACAATTTTCAAGGCAACACTGGACTCTATCTGCACTTGGGACACGCTTGGAGCAGTATACTCGAGCTTTTTACTGGACATTTTACCTTGTTTCTAACAGTTTTAAACTCACTTCAAATGAAAAGTTTTTTTTTTTTGGCCATGAAAGAAAAAAAAAAAAAAAAAAAAAAAGATACGAGGGTCTTCGCGGTCGGAATTGTTTGTGATGTCGTCGAAAAAAAATTTGAATTTTGATGACTATTAACTCTTCTGTTTAAAATTAAAGTCAAAAGATGTCTGCTGAGCAAGTCACTGAGCAAGTCGCCAAATTGCACCTCGACGAAGTCACTGGGGAACAAGTCTCCAAGTCTGAGTTGAAAAAACGTCAAAAACAACGTCAAAAAGAAGCTGAAAGAGCTGAAAAGGCTAAAAAGCAAGCTGAATCAAAAGCTGCTTCAGGTGAAGGTTCAAAAAAGAAAAAAGATACTTTACAAGATTTAACTCCAAACCAATACTATGAAATTAGATCAAGACAAATTGAAGAATTGAGACAAACAAAAACTCCAAACCCATATCCTCATAAATTCCATGTCACTAAATCTGTTAAAGAAGTTTTATCTGAATACTCTTCATTAAAAAGAGGTGAAACTTTAAAAGATATCTCAATTAGTGTCGCTGGTAGAATCATCGCCAAAAGAGAATCTGGTTCTAAATTAAAATTCTACGTTTTAAAAAGTGATGGTGTTCAAATTCAAATCATGGCTCAAGCTCAAGATTCAACTGAAAACTATGAAGAAAGTCATGATTTATTAAGAAGAGGTGATATCATCGGTGTTACTGGTTACCCAGGTAGAACTGAACCAAAGAAAGGTGGTGAAGGTGAATTATCAATCTTTGCTACTTCTGTTCAATTATTAACTCCATGTTTACACATGTTACCAACTGATCATTTCGGTTTCAAAGATCAAGAAGCAAGATATAGAAAACGTTACTTAGATTTAATCGTTAATAACTCTACTAGAGATAGATTCATTGTTAGATCTAAAATTATTTCTTACATTAGAAGATTCCTTGATAACAGAGAATTTATTGAAGTTGAAACTCCAATGATGAACGTTATTGCTGGTGGTGCTACTGCTAAACCATTCATTACTCATCATAATGATTTAGATTTAGATATGTACATGAGAATTGCTCCAGAATTATTCTTAAAAGAATTAGTCGTTGGTGGTATGGATCGTGTTTATGAAATTGGTCGTCAATTTAGAAATGAAGGTATTGATATGACCCATAACCCAGAATTTACTACTTGTGAATTCTATCAAGCCTTTGCTGATGTTTATGACTTGATGGATATGACTGAATTATTATTCAGTGAAATGGTTAAAGAAATTACTGGTTCTTATCAAATTACTTATCACCCAGATGGTCCAGATGGTAAAGAATTAACTCTTGATTTCCAAAGACCATGGAAAAGAATTAACATGATTGAAGAATTAGAAAAAACTTTTGATGTTAAATTCCCACCAGGTGATCAATTACACACTGCTGAAACTGGTGAATTCTTAAAGAAAATCTTAATTAAACATAAATTAGATTGTCCACCACCATTAACCAACGCTAGAATGCTTGACAAGTTAGTTGGTGAATTAGAAGATACTTGTATCAACCCAACTTTCATCTTTGGTCATCCACAAATGATGTCTCCATTAGCTAAATATCATCGTGATATCCCAGGTTTATGTGAAAGATTTGAAGTTTTCGTTGCTACCAAAGAAATCTGTAATGCTTACACTGAATTAAACGATCCATTTGATCAAAGAGCTAGATTTGAAGAACAAGCTAGACAAAAAGATCAAGGTGATGATGAAGCTCAATTAATTGATGAAACCTTCTGTAACGCTTTAGAATACGGTTTACCACCAACCGGTGGTTGGGGTTGTGGTATTGATAGATTAGCCATGTTCTTAACCAACTCTAACACCATTAGAGAAGTTTTATTATTCCCAACTTTGAAACCAGATGATTCTGTCATTCCAACCAGAGAATAGATTGGTTATTTAACCTAATTTTTACAGTCATTGATTTTTAATATTTATTGTAGTTGATCTCATTAAAAGTATTGTAAAACAATTACCTACAACTGTGTTCTCCAAGGTCAATAAACAACATGAACCTTCTAAAGACCCTGTAAGAAATTACTCTTGTAAATAGGTAAATGCCAAAGTACTCGATCGTCCAAATAGGCACTGCCTATTTACCAGAATTTTTAAAAAATGTAAATAGACAGTAATTAATAGAGTAATTACAATATATAAGACTACTATATAAACTCAGAGAAAAATGAGATTGGTGATAAGTAATTTATTTCTTAATATTGGTGATTTTGATAGTTTAATTAAATGTTTTTTTGAAAACTTTGGCCGCAGCCTATTTGCAAGAGTAAAAAAAATACAACAATAGCTATAGCCTATATATAAATGCAGAAGCTATAAACTAAGAATAATTTTAACTTTGTGGCATAGAGAAAGGTTTATTTATGATGAACTTCTTTAAAATGTACTATTTTAATTAAAAAGCAATTAGTATGATTTAGAGAAACTATGTTACTTTTGACGTTAAAGTTGGATTACTACCAACTTCAAGTAGCATAACAAAATAAAAATAATATTATTTTAACGTCGAGTAGGGACTATCGTTAATATTATATAATTGACTTTTTTTGAATATAATGACGTATTAATTTTATAATTGATTAATCAATCGAATTATATATATTAATAATAATAATTATAATAATTTATAATTTTAAATATTTCTTTTAAAATTCAAAGTTAATTATTTATAATTTGAATTTAAAATAACATTAAAATTCCAAAAATCGGTAAACCGACCCCAAAATTGATAATATTTGAAAAAAGTTTATTTCGTTAAAAATAGTCATATTTCTAATTATTTTTCAATAAATAAACCAATAAGCAGTAAATTAACAACATTATTTTCACTTTGGTTGGTTTTAAAGTTTTAAAAGATCAATTTTTAAGGTTACTGAAGTTTTACTTTTATGATCAATATTTGTTCTTTAAAAATTAGATGAAGATCAAAGTTAATAAACTTTAACAACCATTTTATTTAATGTGTTGAGTATGGGTCTTTTTGAAACATTAATTTAAAAATTAATTGTAGAAGATCTAAATAGATTATAAAGACGTTTATTTAAAGACAAGTTTAGAGATGTTCTAATTTCAGATATTCATGCCAATTTGATTCAATTTTTTTTAATAACCAAATTCATGGATTAGTGATTATAGTAAAGTATGGCAATTCATTCATTAAAGTTGCAGTGGTGATATATTAAGATGTAAATTTGAGATTTATCAACATGACGGATTTGAAAACGGATTTAAAAATATCAAAATTTTTGTGTCAAATTTTTTCAGACATTTAATTCATAAAATTTCGAATAAAACATGTAAAAAACATCAATGTTTTAAGAAATTGGGCAGATATAAAGAAAAACTGTAGATCATACGAACAATAAAATTTCTAACAGATTTAATAGCTTCTTAGTAAATTAATAAATTCTTTATGGCTTGAACTATTTTCTTCATTTTTTTATCATTTTATCTCTATTTGTAAAAAAAACACTCATAAAACTCTTCTAATCACTATTATTTAAAATAATACAATTAGCTTGATACTAATTATAACCATTTAGAACCTATAAATTGGTTTTTCTGCTTAGTCACGTGACCCAAAAACTCACCGTTAGATTGCAAAACCGCTTCTTTAGAGACAAATTCCCGGATAGTTTAATGGTTTAGAATTATCGTTTGTCGATTTTCATTGGCAGTTCATGGTAGATCGGGGTTCGATTCCCCGTCCGGGAGCTTTTTTTTTTTGAAAATTTTACCAATGTCAACGGGTTTTTTTTTAGTTTGAATGGAGGAAGAGCTAGATCTTTCTAAAGATCACAAGAGTCTAATTAATATTCACTTATTTAATAAAGGATTACAGAAATCGTCGTTACATGTAGTTTTTTGTAAAATTTATTGTCTTCATGATTTCGGATCAGTAAAACCTTTAAATTAGTTGAGTTTCGGTGGACCAATTGGACAGCTGGATAGGTGGATCTAAACCAGAGATTTGACCTCTTTCTTCTCTTACAGAAATAATAGCCCAAATCGCGTCAGATTGCGTAAAATATGTTTGGTTAGGTCCGATGCTTATTGACATCAAAATTAAATTTGTTTTCATTTATCATAAAGACAATACGTCTCATTAACACTTATGGCCCTTAGGTCCAACCAACTCCACTAATACAGAGAAGAGAATGTCTGGAATCAAGCAGGAGAAACCTGAAACCATTGATGATATTTTCAAAAAATCATCATCTAAAAGGACTAAGAAAAGAGCTAAAATTTATCAACATTTTAAAGAAATTGGATCTGCTCACCAATTTCATTGCAAATGTACCCTCAACGTTCCCAGCTGTGATGTTATTATTCCTGAAAAACCTTTAGCAAGCATTACTGCTGGAACTTTATCTGCTCTTACAAAGTCTTTAAAGAAACATCTTTTAGAAGTTCATAGATTTACAAAAGAAATGTTAGATGAACCACAGATCAAACAAGAACCAGCAACTGAATCTGATGAAACCAATGTACTATATTCTGAAACATATTATGAGACATCAGCTTCTGAAGTATCTTCATCAGAATTCGAATTGAAGGAACAGTCACAGAGATCAAATAAAAAAATATGCATAAGGAAACAAGAGGAGAAACTTGAACCTCAATCAGAACCAGAACAGATTCCATTAAATCAAACATCTATTATCCAATTTGCACTTTGGGTATTTTCAGATTTGAATTCATTTGAAACATTAAATAATGATAAATTTAGCAATTTTTTAAATTTAATAAAATTACCACAAGATATTGATTTGATAAGTTCAGCAATAAGGAATTTGAAAGGTAAAAGAGATAAGACTTTAAAATATTTAATTGATAATGAAATACCGTTAAGCTGTGGTTTATCTGCAATGAATTTGGAACAAAAATGTTATTTAGTGATATCAATCAATTTCAGTATATTTTCTTCAAAAATTCAAAATTTAATATTGAGTTGTGTTGCTTTTGATCCATCTACTACATCACCAGTTTTACTTGCACAAAGAGTTAAAAACTGTTTACAAAAAAGTCATATTGTAGACATTGTTAAATTATTTGTTTATGATTATGAACCAATAATTTTTCAAATAGTTAAAGAGTTAAATCAAAGTCATATGGATTTATATTATAAATTTAAACATTTGAGATCATTCTCTTCCACAATTGGTATATTATTAGATTCATTCATCACACCCAAACAAAAATGTTCTACTGAAAACGTTCAATCTTTTGATATTTTTAACATTAATGCAAATCAAAAATATTGGGATGAATTACAGGAAATTTATTCTACAAAAGCTAGAAATTGTTTATCATCAATGTTAAATCCAGAACACAATAAAAATATTACTGAATTCTTTATTTTTATTGAATCAGTAAGGAGCATAGTTAATGAACCAAATACATTAGCAAAATATGAAGAGGCTATACAGATATTAGGAGTTTCTAATGATACACTACTTATACAACCAATTAATACCAAGGGATCTTATTCATTTATTATATGTTTAGAATCATTTATTATAAATGCACCAATTTTAAAGTATATGGAAACAATGGATGGTATTGGTGAAAACTTTCCTGTTGTTAATTATGCAGAATTTGATTTAGCACATGCTTTAGTTAATGGCTTTAACGCTTTAAAGTATATGTTGATAGAAGATACTGGTGATATTAGATCTCCAAAGTTGAATTATCTTTCATCTTTAAGAATATTAAGAACTATTTTTATTAAGATACGAAGATGTGCAAAAGCTGCTAAAAAATATTTATCATTACAAATTAGCATAAATGAAGTATTAACCATCATTGATGAAAATATTAATGAGATGGAAAATGAAACATTGATAGTTTTATTAGATTATTTAAAACCATCAAATTTTAACATTGTTCAAAATGAGCATAATGACATTATTTTAAATTTTATGAATGAAGTTGAAACAATCAATGGAACAAATTCAGAATTAAAAGTTTTACAAAATGATTTAAGACAATTGATTTATACTTTTGGAGTAAATGTTGGTATTTTTTCAAAAAAATTTAAAAATATTAATAAATTCAATTTTGAATCTGATGATGTTAAACAGAATCGTTTAAACTATGAAATTTCAATGTTTGAAAAGTTTTTATTATTTAATAATCAAAGAAAGGAATATGAAAGAGAAACAATTGAATTTACACATTTTTTAGCAATTTATGATACTAATTATAATGCTATTAACACTGATGATTTAGATTTTTCAATAAATTGTTCACATGCAACTTTATTACTTCATTTGTTTAATCCAGAAACTATTAGAAAGAATCCAGAACTTGAAAAAATTAATGTGAGGTTTAAAAATAGCAAAACTCCTGATTCATTTTTTACAATGAAACTTATTCAAGAGTTAATAGATTTAAAACATATAAAATTATCTAATAAAAATTATCAAAACATTAAAGAATATGAAGATTTAATTAAATTTTTTGATGGTATTAATAAACTTCCAATTTTAACAATGATATTAAAAGAATTTGGACATTTATTTGTTTCAAATTGTGATTTAAATTTTGTTGCTTTTGATAAAGCATTTAAAAATTTATTAAGAAATAGATATGAAGATTTATCTGGAGCTGCTGTTTCATTTTCAGATTTATTGATTGCAGAAAGTGCATTTGCATTAGAATTCGAACCAGATGATCACTTAGCTGAATGAATGTATGAATTGATTAGAATTACGAAAATAAATGAAGAATAAAATAAACCATTCTATTATTGTATTAAATTATGCAAATTAGAACCAAAAAATGTAATATAGAGAAAACCCAAGAAAATATAATATACAAGCTAATAAAAATAAGTTAAAATGAACATCATCTTCTGATTTCACCTTTTCTTTTTAATTCCAATGCTTTTTTATATGGAGGAGCAGTTGGACTTTGCACAGGATCTAAACTGATTCTGCTAATATCGGATTCAATGGTATAAGTGGCATCAGAATCATAACTTGATAAATCACCACATGCAATAAATGGAGCAACATTTCTCTTTTCTTCAATGTATTCTAAATCATCTTTCAATTCATAACGACCAATGTTGGCACCTTTGAAAAATTCTTCAGTAGAGGTATTAAGACCTAATTCAGGTTTCCAAGTTTCACTTGGTTTGTATCCTAGACACACAATAAATGCTTCTAAAGAAGTACCTCTAGATGATCTTGGTTTAGCACAGATAACTTTTTCAAATAAATGGCCTAATTGAGAGTACATCAAATCGATATCTCTACCTCTGAAAATTTTGGCAACAAAAGTACCACCTGGTCTCAAAAGACAGGTAGTTAGTTGTAAAGCAGCAAGAATCAATTGAGCTTGAATATATTCATCTAAATCGTGTAAACCAGTAACATCTGGAGCACCATCACTGCAAACGAAATCAGCTGGTTCACCACCAAAGATCTCCTGAATCTTAGTGAATGTCTTTGGATGTGTGATATCAGCTTGTAGAGTAGTGACACCGTTGATTGGGGCCATTGGTTGTAAATCAACTGCCACTATCTTTGGTGGAGTTTGATTCTCATCATTGTTGTTGTTTTCGTAAAGCTCACGAGAAAGGACCTGGGACCAGGAACCTGGAGCAGCACAAAGATCAACAACTCTTCTAACACCTTTGAAGAGTTGGAACTGATCGTTTAGTTGTAATAATTTGAAAGCAGAACGAGCTCTCCAGCCTTCTTCTTTGGCTTTTCTGTTGAAAGTTAGTGTTTGAAACGGGGAAAAAACGGCTAGTTCAACCAAACCTTATATAAAACCTACCTATAGTACAAATCTCTCTTGTCCTTACTACTCTTCCCCATGATTACAGACAAATATCTCTTGATAGTTTGTACATCTACTTCAAATTTCCAAAAAAATTTGAGCTTCGATGAGCCGGAATTGAAATTTAGTCACATGACCAAAATCCAGTTCCGACCGAAAATTATAATTTTTCACTTTTTCAGTCAAAAAAAAAATGGACATTTGTATTAAAGAGAGTTTCAACTAAACGAAAAGTCGAAGATGATGCAAAGACTGATATCAAGAAACGTCCGTTCAGTTCGTTCTTTTGCCACTACTCGCAGTCTTTTGCGTGGTGCCATTGATCCAAACGTTAAGGACACTGAACTTAGCTCAAAGGCTCCAACAATCAACAATTCAATTGAATACGCACCAAGAACATTAACACCAGAAGTGGTCAATGAAACCATCAACTCTCCACTTCCTATAAACGCTGAAATAAACTACTATGCCCCACTAAGACACGAAAAAAGATTTGGTGACCTTGTTGCTGAAGTTCAATTCAGAGCCTATGATCATGAAAATTTAGACTTTTTAGGTGATTTTGCATTAAGAGCAGCTTACTATTTAGATATCCCAGTTTCTGGTGTTTTTCCACTACCAACCAGACGTGAAAGATGGACCGTTATCAGAGCTCCTTTCGTTCATGCCAAATCCAAAGAAAATTTCATGAGATTAACACATAAAAGAGTCATTAAAGCTTATGATGCTACTCCTGAAGTTATCGATTTATGGGTCTCATACATCGCCAAACACAGTAACTCAGGTGTGGGGATCAAAGTCAGCACTTATCAAAAGGAACCAATACATTTAAGTAAAGAATTAGATGAAATTGAAATCAGTAAATTAGATAAAGTTAGTGGATCCCTTGGTGGTCAAAACGCTAAGAACTCTGCTGTTAACAAGAGAGTTGAAGAAATATTGAATGATCCTCTTTTCAAAAGACATTTGGAACCAGAATCAGTCAAAGCTGAAGAAGTTAATGAAAAGCAAATAGAAAAATAAGTGATGTTTTAAGATATTACTTTCAAAAAGAATACATCGTGTATATATTATTATTATTATAAAGTTCTGAAATTAAGTATCTTGTAGAAATTTAACCGTACATTTCCCAATCTTCTTCCTCTTCTTCACTGTCTTCAATTGGGGTAATGATTTTTTCATTCTTTAATAAGTCTTTTCTACATAGTGGACAAGTACCTTTGACACTTAACCATGGAGAAATACATTCTAAATCAAACTGATGCTTACCATCACAAGGTAGTCTAACAACTAATGGATATGGATCATCGAGGAAATCGTTTGTGCAAATAGAACAAGCCTGATCTGGTTTTAATAGTTTCTTATCAACTCTTTCTAATGAATCAATGTATTCCTGTGGTATACCTTCAACATCACCAGTTCCTGCCATAAGTTGTTCAAGAAGACTATCTCTCATAATTGTGTCGTCAAGGAGTCTAATGGCAGACTCTAATTGGCCCTGTGCGAAGTGTTGATGCTCTGGTTGGGAAGTTTCTGTGAGGAAATTGTTTAGTACCGATAGTAATGTTTCATGATGACGGTCAGTGGAGGCATTGTTAGTGGATTGTTGATTTCCAGTGGTGTTGTGTTCCTCTGTAGAGTGTTAGCAAAGCACAAATGAACCAATTAGAGTGCACATACCTTCGTAGTTTGACATTATTTCTAAATATTGAAGAGTTTGCCATTGTATTAGGATTGATTTTCTCGGATATTTCTACAGATCTATAGAGTAGGATATTCATTATAAATCGTAATTCTTAGATAGAATTCTATATGCTGGGCTTTCCTTTTCAGTTTGTTTTTTCTTTTTAGACTTTGTCTCTTGTTCTGTTATTTTTCTCTTTTGTTGAACTGGATTACCTTCTTTTGCCAATTTTTTCATCACTTTACTGACAACTGAACCAAGTTTGACCTTTTCAGCATATGATGAACCCAATGGACGTTCTTTACCCCAACAGCATCTTAATGGGATGTTCTCAACAACAATCAAAGCTGGTTTTGTGTCATCATTGGAGTTTTGTTTAAGAATTTCAGTTGCTGCTTTTTCTGCTGAAGAACGTTCATTAAATGTGATATAACCAGCTTTTGCATTATGTTGACAAACAAATGATTTAATAGATCCATAATTGTTGAAATAATCAGAAATTTTGTATTCAGGTAATGATTCATCAATACCAAAGATGAAAAAAGTCTTTAAAGTTTCATCTTCTGGAGTTTTCAAAGAACCATTTAATGGTAATTTTGAAAGAATTTTTGTAATATCAACTGAACTTATATGAGATGGTAATGATTCCTTTTCTTGTTTTTTAGTTGCACTCTTGTTATTTATCGATAATGCCAATTTAGTCAACACTTCTTTTGCCTTTTCAGCATCTGATGTGTGTTGAGCACCACCGATTTTATCAAATTTACCCTCGTTATCAGCAACGTATAGTTTAGATACGACATTAGTAGGTTCTGAAGAGTTGACATTTATACCAGCCATCTTCAAAGCAGCATCACGGAGCTTAATAGGGATACCGTATGTAAGATCTAGCAAACATGACTGGCAGCAGTTACGTTGTCTCGCACACGTGAGACAGATTGTTGTGTGTTTTCTAGTGCTTTTATCAGTTTGTGAGTTCCATTTATAAACTGTGAATGGTCTCGTGCAGAGCTTACACTCTAGAGAGTTCTTGTCTCTTATAAGACGCAAGTGCTGGGACGGACCTAGACATGCTGCACACAAGGCAGGTGGAGCATTCTCGTCTTTGGACATAGTGGCAAGTGTTGTTTTCACAGAGAAAGATTTAAATAAATTTAATTCATTTAATTTTTTATGCGATGAGATGGGAATTTGTCACGTGGAAAAGTGTTCTACAGTTTATTATTGAAAGGAATAAGTGTGTAATCTAATATATACAAAGAGACTGCCGATTGTTAGTTCGATGGTCAATTGCTGAGAAATGAGCCATGTAGGATAGGAACTAGTGGAATTAAAGCCATAAGGATCAGGGTTAAAAAGCAAAGATTGGTTCCACATTAGACTTTCGGATGAAGAAATTCATGTTGTTGTTGTCAATTTTATCATCAGCAAAACAACTTTAATCACTAAAATTCCCTAAACACACTCATTTTTTGCAATTAAAACTTACTTTTTACACTTAAATTTCAATAATTTTAATTATGAAAAAGTGAAGAAAAAAAAAGGTTTCAAATTTTTTTTATAGGGCAAAAAAAAATTATTACATCAGCAGGATTACGTAACGGTCAGGGCTATTTTTTCAGCTTTTTGCAATTGTTTGTGATAAAGAATTGATATTGTAATTGAGAGAAAAGTCGCTTTAATGTCTTCAGGAAGACACAATAGCTCGTCCAGAGTTTCTAGAAGCTCCATGGGATTGAGAAGACCATCAATAGCGTCTTCTTCCCAGTTTTCTGACGTTTCTGAGGCCGGTTCTTCACGTTCTTATGTCTCTCATTTAGACGATAATCATACTGAAATGTTTGATGGTGTTGCCTCTGAGATCATTCCTTCTTCAATCACTTCATTCCACCATCATCACAATCTTGGAAACACAAGAAGATCCTCTGTTGGTCCTAGTTCTCAATCAGTGACCAGTTCTGCTGCAAGTTCAATACGACGTGGAAGATACGCAGATGGTGTTAATCTATCAAAGTTGAAAAGTCATGACAGTTTCACCGGTTCAAGATCACGTTCAAGATCAAGATCAATTGATGCTCGTTCAAGTTTTAGATTTTTTGATCCTGATGCAATTGTTACAGCTCAAGGTTCTGCAACTTTAGACAACCCAGAAGATCCTGTTGATTTTGATACTAATTGGGACCTTCATACAAATAATGAATACAACGAAGGGGACGATCTGTTCAGAAGACAAAGTTTTTCAACAAGAGCTGAAAGTATCAATGATTATGGTTCAATTGATAGAAACACAAGACCTTCTTCATTATCAAGTTATACACCAAGTTCATACAGAGACCGTATTCCATCAGAAGTTTCCAATAATAGACCTTTATTAGATTCAGATGAAAATTATGAATCTGATACTGATTCTCAATTACGTCCTGAACAATCAAATCAAATTCATAATCATCATCATCATTATTCAAATAATAACCATGATGATCAATTAAATCCAGACCTTCATGATAATTATTACCCTAATAACCCTGCAAACCTTCATTTCCAAAGATTTTACATTGCAGAAGAAGATTTAGTCTTAGGTATTGCTGGTTATAGAACTTCAAAAATTAGAATGAAAATTTATCAATTTTTATGCATAATTACATTTGGTTTATTTTATTTATTTTTAAGATGGTTACCAAAATATAAATTCTCATTTATTGGTGAAAAAGTTCCATTAGCAAAAGCATCTTGGATTATTATTGAAACTGAATATGGTGAATTAAACGTTATTCGTATCAATAGACAATGGTACAATAGATCTTTATCAACCATTATGAACGTTCCACATTTAGATGATATAAGTCATAGTTCAAGTGAAAATAGTCCAGGTCATGATATTAATGCAAATTTAAACCCAAATATCCCAATTTTAATTTCATTTGAATATAGATATTTAAATTTCTTTTATTCACCAGTTGAAGATATTTTCAAAACGAATACTAATTGGTGTGATTTCGATTGGTTAACAAGGGCAAAAGAAGGTTTATCAAAAGATTCTTATGAAGATAGATCTTTAGTCTTTAAACAAAATTCTTTAGAATTGAAAGAAAAATCAATTTCAAGTTTATTAGTTGATGAAGTTTTACATCCATTTTATATGTTTCAAGTCTTTTCAATTGTTTTATGGGCTTTTGATGAATATTATTATTATGCTGCTTGTATCTTTTTAATTTCTGTTGTTTCAATCATTAATACTTTAGTTGAAACAAAATCAACAATGAAAAGATTAAGAGATTTATCAAGATTTGATTGTAATGTTAGAGTTTGGAGAAATGGATTTTGGAAAGAAACTGATTCAACTGATTTAGTTCCTGGTGATATTTATGAAGTTTCAGATCCATCATTATCAGTTTTCCCTTGTGATTCTTTATTATTATCAGGTGATTGTATTGTTAATGAATCAATGCTTACTGGTGAATCAGTTCCAGTTTCAAAATTACCTGCAAATGAATCAACTTTAAATTCTTTAATTAATGATTCTTTTAGATCACAAACTTCATCAAATTTAGCTAAATCTTATTTATACAATGGTACAAAAATTATTAGAGTTAGACATAGTTCAAATGAACCTGCTATGGCATTAGTTGTTAAAACTGGTTTTGCAACTACAAAAGGTTCATTATTAAGATCAATGTTATTTCCAAAACCAACTGGATTTAAATTTTATGAAGATTCATTTAAATATATTGGATTTATGACATGTATTGCATGTGTTGGTTTTATTTTTAGTACTTATAATTTTATTAAATTAGGTTTAGGTAAAAGGATTATTATTTTAAGAGCTTTGGATATTATTACAATTGTTGTTCCACCTGCATTACCAGCAACTTTAACAATTGGTACAAGTTTTGCATTAAGTAGATTAAAATTGAAAAATGTTTATTGTATTGCACCAACAAGGGTTAATATTGGTGGTAAATTAGATGTTTTATGTTTTGATAAAACAGGTACCTTAACAGAAGAAGGTTTAGATGTTTATGGTGTTCATTATATTAATTCAAAAACTTCAAAATTTAGTGATTTAATTAATAATATTAATGAAATTCCAGAAAAATTATTAAAAGCTTTAGTTTCATGTCATTCATTAAGAGTTGTTGATGGTGAATTAATTGGTGATCCATTAGATTTTAAAATGTTTACATTTACTAATTGGGAATATGAAGAAGAATTTAAAGGTTTTACATCAACAAATGAAGAAAGATTTGATGAATCTCAATTACCTGAAAATGTTGGATTATCACCATCAGTTGTTTATCCAAAGGGTAATAATGAAAAATTATTAGGTATTTTAAGAAGTTTTGAATTTGTTTCTCATTTAAGAAGAATGAGTGTTATTATTAAATCTTATGATGGTAAATTTTCAGTTTTAACAAAAGGTGCACCAGAAGTTATTAAGGATATTTGTGATCCAAATTCATTTCCAGAAAATTATGAAGAATTATTACATCATTATACTCATAATGGTTATAGAGTTATTGCACTTGCAGGTAAAAAATTAAAAAAAAATACTTGGTTATATTCACAAAAAATTACTAGAGAAGAAGCTGAATCTGATTTAGAATTTTTAGGTTTTATTGTTTTTGAAAATAGATTAAAACCAACAACAACAGAAGTTTTAAAGAAATTAGCAAGAGCTAATTTAAGAACTGTTATGTGTACAGGTGATAATTTATTAACAGCAATTAGTGTTGGTAAAGAATGTGAATTAGTTAAAGAAGAATTAGTATTTATACCAATTTTTGATGAAATTACAGAAGAAATTAATTGGAGAGAAATTAATAATGAAAGTTTAACATTAGATTCCAAGACATTAGAATTAGATTCACCATCATCATCAATTGGATTTAAATCTTATGGATTAGCTATATCTGGTGATATTTTTAAATATATTTTAAAAAATGAAACAAATTCATTTTCTGAAGAATATATTACAAAAATTTTATTAATGACAAGTGTTTTTGCAAGAATGTCACCAGATGAAAAACATGAATTAGTTGAACAATTACAAGATTTAGATTATACTGTTGGATTTTGTGGTGATGGCGCAAATGATTGTGGTGCATTAAAAGCAGCAGATGTTGGTATTTCATTATCAGAAGCTGAAGCATCAGTTGCAGCACCATTTACATCCAGAGTATTTGATATTCGTTGTGTTTTAGATGTTATTAGAGAAGGTAGAGCTTCATTGGTTACAAGTTTCAGTTGTTTCCAATACATGTCATTATATTCAGCAATTCAATTTGTTACAGTTTCAATTTTATATAAAAGAGGATCAAATTTAGGAGATTTTCAATTTTTATGGATTGATTTATTTTTAATTTTACCAATTGCAATTTTTATGTCATGGTCAAATTCATTTAATGAAGTTGTTGCCAAAAGACCAAGTGCAAATCTTGTTTCACCAAAATTATTAATACCATTAGTTATTAATATTATTTTAATTTTAATATTTCAAGTTTTCATTTGGGAATTAGTTCAATATCAATCATGGTATATTAAACCAATTCCAGCAGGTGACGATGCAGTTCAATCTTCAGATAATACAGTTTTATTCTTTTTTTCAAATTTTCAATACATTTTTGTTGCAATTATATTAACAGTTGGACCACCATATAGAGAACCAATTAGTAAAAATGTACCATTTTTATTAAATATTGGTATTGCCACATTGCTAAGTATTTTATTAATGAATTTATCACAAGGTTCATTTTTATTTGAATTGTTTCAATTAACAGAAATTACAAGAAATTATAAAATTTTAATTATATTTGCAGCAATGATTAATTTGTTATTAAATAATTATATTCCACCATTGTTTAAAGGTATGTTTAGAAAGAAAGTTAGTCATAAAAAGTACAAAAGATGGTTAAAAAATAATAGAGTGTTTGTTTAAATAGTTTAATAAAATAATTTTTGTTAAATAACTTTTGTTTTTTTTTAGGAATTATAAAGAATTAAATAATTTTTGTTGATCTTTTGCATTATGAATTGATAAGAAACTGTAAAAATCTTCTCTATCAAAATAAGCACCACACATTCTTCTTTTACCTGTTGTTGTACCAATTCTTGCATGGAAAACTCTCCAATTATCAAAGATTAAAGCAGTACCAGGAGTTAATCTTTTTTCATAAACGTTTTCATCTCTATGAATTAATTCATTCCAAGCTCTAATTGCATCATAAAATTTTTCTAAATCATCATTAGATAGATGGAAATTTGAAGATCTATCACAATTATTCCAAGATACTTGAATTAATTCATCATTTGAATCATGAATAAAGATTGGTTTTGATTGAGTTAAATAAACATCACCTAAAGAATGACATTCAACTTTTAAATTTTTTAAAAATTCATAATGATTTGGGAATTCCTTTTTAAAATCTTTTGCACATTTAAAACCATCAACTAAAGTTGTATTACCACCTTCACCATCATGATACAATAAATGGAATAATTGCAAATATGGAGTATTTTCCCAATAAGTACCATCAGTATGAGATGGGATTTCAATTTCAGAGTAAGCAGTGTCTTTCATTGCTAAATCAGTGGTAAAATCCCAGAACCCACCATAATGGGTATGTCTAATGTTGCTACCCATAACGTTCAACATCTTTTCAGTATCTTCAGCAGTGACAGGAATGTTTTCAATAAAGGTGAAACCATACTTGTAGATGTTGTCATAATAGGCTTTTGAAGTTTTGGACATGACATCTTTGTAGTCAACAACAGGTAAGTTTTCCTTTATGGTTGCATCGTCCCAGAAAACCCTTTCAGGATATGAATCTTCGACAACGGCAGTAGGAGTGTCAGTGAACTCCTTTGTATGAGAGTGCAACCAGACACCGGTGTAGACTGACTTGTGGCCATCAGACCAGGAAACACCTAAATCACCGTTTAAAACAGCAGCTTCAGTGGCATGTATATCCTTTGGGATTTTGAAAGTGTCGACCAGTCTCTGGTAAGTGACACTGTTGTAGCACTCTGGACACTGACAGTTATCTCTCAACCAGATGTTAAGATACTCGACAGTGGTAGTTTCATAAGAAGCTTTGATGGTTTTGACAGCAGCAAAAACGGATTGCAACGACATTTTTTTTTCAGTTTTAATTGCTATAAATTGATTGTTTGGTGATCCAAAAAGTGAAAACTGGAGAGAAATTCGGATTTTATGCGAGGCGGAACTTATGTCAAAAATTCCGATATCACGTGACAATATTTTCCAATTCGTATATTTTCCGATTATAAGGATGGAAAGGATGAATTTTAATTTAATTTTGTGCCACTAATTCACTTTAAATTAAACAGAAAGAAATGCCATACCAGCAGCCAGTCCCAGTTGGGAGCAAGAAGGGAAGCTCCCTGAACGCAGAACATCCCCCAGAGGCGTGCAAGACCCCTGACATGGCCACAAAGCTTTTCTCAAAGCTCAAAAGAAGATCTAGCTCAAACTACCAAACTGCCCTCCTCACAAACAAATTCGAAAGTGCTCACATATCCAAGGCCAATACGCCTCCTGCCGTTGTTGAGCAAGAACCTTCTGGCGAGTTCCCATTCAAACGGGATTACAGCATTACCCATGATGCGCATCATGTGCTGTCACCTACCCTTAGTCCTGATGAGGAAAACGATTTGACAAGATGGTCTTCAGAAGGATCAAAGAGATCAAGACAAAGAGCCTCCATAGACTTGAGCCACGAACAGGAAGACCATGATTTGAACGTTGATTACGGCTTCAGAAATGAGATTTACCATGCTCACAAACAACAGTACAAGCAAAATAGATTCAACAGAGAAAATTCAGTATACCATTCAAACCAAATAGACTCACAATCAAATTTAAACCTAAACCCAGCACATGCTGCTGTGTCAGACTTGGGTTCAACTGGATTTGAATACGATGAATTTAAAAGAAGAATGCAATACGACTAATTAACTCCATGCAGGGACCTACATCGTTTACATTAACCTACTACATATCATATATGACTGACATATTTTTTTTTTTTTTGGAAAAAGTTGGTAAAAATCTCTTGTATAATTCTTGAATCTAATCAAATATCTATTATTCAGCTTAGATCTTTATGATTGTGCATATAATGTACAAAATAATTGTAATATAAACTCTCTTTTTTAGGTTGTTGATGTTCATCAGTTTCATTGTTACCAAGTCTAATCCAATTTGAACATTCATTACATTTAACAAAATAAGTTTTAAAACTTCTGGATTTAACAACAAATAATGATACTGGTTTAGGTAATAAATGAACTTGTTTTCTTTTAATAAATGTTAAAATTCCATGAGAAAATGCAAGATGAGTTTTAAACTTTGATTTTGAAACCCAATTTTGTCCTTTACATAAACGACAAAGAATTTCAGGTTTTGATGGTGTAAAATTTTCAATTTTTTTCAATCTTGTATATCTATAATATCTATAATTAGATTCATGTGAACTTGAAGAATTTGGACAATTTTTATTTTTATAAAATAAATATTTTTCAGTTGAATTTAAAATTGATTTTTTTAAAACATGATTTTGAAAACATCTTGGTTTAATTAATGAAGAATCATTAATCTCATTTAAATCTTTATAAAAAACAATATCACCATCTTTAGAATTTAATAATTCAGGTGTAATAACAACTTCATTTAATTGATGTTCACTTGATGATTGAATTTTTCTTTTTTTAAAAATTGGTAATTCATCTAATTGTAAACTTGAATTATCTTCAAAATCAACCATCTCTTGTTCATGAACCAACCTTTTTTTAGATTTAGTATTCTCTTTATCTTCATTAATTTTTAAATTTGAAAATCTGTTGGAAATACCACTAGTTGGATCAAAAAAATCATCATAAATTGGTGCACTTAACAAAATTTGTTTTAATTTCAATTCTTCTTTATTTAATGCTGGTGCACTTTTGCAATTATTTTGAATAATATTAGGTAATGGAAGAACACTGAAAGGTTTTATAAATTTCTTATTTTCAAAACTTTCATCATAATCATCATCATCATCATAATCACTTTCTTGATAATCTTCAAATTGAGATGTTGTGATGTACAACTCCCTTTGTTGTAGAGTCAACTGTGATTCTTCAATTCTGTTATTATCTAGCCAATTTTCAATGAATTGCATAGCAGAAATAATGTTTAGTACTAATTGGATCAATTAGGAAAGTGTAACACACATTTTCAAATTTCCAAAAAAAATTGTGGTTTTAAAATTAGATCTTTGTGGTTTGTTCATGTTTTAGAAAATAAATTCTCCAGATTTCGATTTACTACTTTGATTAATATTATTAATAAATAAAACATTAATTACCATAAATTATTAAACCAGCAGATGTAAATTTTATCTCCATCTTGAAAATCAAATGTTAAAACTAAGTAAAAACTAAGTAACTAAGTATCAGAAGTAAACTTATAATCTGATATCACAACTGCATGAGGTGACAGTACATTTACAGAAACCAGCTGAACATTTACATGAAGCACTACCACAGTCAGCACAAACACTAGCAGCAGTTTGTCTAATTATTAGTTGAGGAACAATAGATGCAACATCTTTTTGATCTTTAGTAGTTGGAACAGATTTGTTTTGGTTTTTTGAACAACAGGACATTATTAAAAGTTTTTTGTTTGATTGAACTCTTAGTTTAACTACAACTAGAATGGATTTATTCTTGTATTTATACTAAAAACTTTTCAATCATGTAAAAATTCCTATGCGCTTTCGATAAGGGAAATACGTCCTAAAGAGGAAACTGTATGCACCGATTGGACGATTTGCTGAAGTAAGCGTCGCTTGTCGTGGATGGATTGGGCTTTGAGTGATGGTTAATAAAGGTAACTGAAAACCGTCTTTGTGCTTAATTATATACAGTGTTACACTTTATGTTTTGACGTTTTGTAATATATTTGCTCTTATTATCGTGATTTTAGTGTCATCCAAATCGGAAGGTTAAAGAGGGATTAAAAAAGCAATTATAGATCATTGAAGTTTAAACTGATAATAGTTTTGACTACTATGACTTCAAACAGATCCAATGTCCATTTTCATCACTTTTTGACGTTTTGAGATGGTTCATTTCTGTTTTCTCGAGCTAGCCGATTGTTCGTTCCTATTGGCTGATGAGATTTTTGTGTCACTTTTATTACGTAATCAGTATAAACTATTTTCAAAATTGTAAAGAAATTGAAATAATTGTTGATTTTGTTAGTAAAAATTGTGAAAAGAATGGCTGCTGTTGTTGAGGTTTTGTTGAATTGTAAAGATGTTTCTTTGTTTGACACGATTGGACAGGCGCTCGTTGTTTATCTTCGGTCTCATTACACGAATTTAACACAGAATGAAGAGCTTGAAATGGTTGATTTGAGTTATTTGGCTGGTTTGAACTCTGATTTCATTTTGAAGTTGTTGATGGGCAAAGACGTGATGGATTTGTCCAAGGCAGAGTTGGTCGTCACTTTGTATGTGAAGAGGATTTTCGTTAGTGGAGTTGTTAACAAGTTTGATTCTGTTGTTGATTTGGATCTTGTTTTGAGATCTTTGAATGAATTGACATTGATTGGATCACAGTCTGATTTACAGACTGTGGTGTGTGTTAATGATGAATTGGAGTTCCAGTTTGTGTTTTATCATAATACTGATATGTTATTACCTGTTTCTTCTACTGTTCTTGATGAATTTGATAACATTACATTAAACAATTCTACTCCTGAAGATTATCTTAAAGATGTATTTGCTGAATTTCCTGATGAAGTTCAAACATTTTTTAATCAATCAATTGAATTAAATATTTTACCAAATTCAAAATTTGATCCAATTTGGAATGATTTAAAATTAGATAACTCATTTAAATCAGGTATATTTAATCAATTAAGTAGTTCAATATTAATTCACAAACATTCAAATAACAACAAATTGTTTATCATTCATGGATCTCCAGGTTCTGGGAAATCAACTTTATGTAAAGCATTATCACAAAAATTATCAATTCATAATCAATTTTTATTTGATTCATCATCAACTTTATTGTTACAAATTTCATGTGAAAAAATCTTTTCAAAATGGTATGGAGAATCTTCACAAAACTTGATAAATTTATTTAAAATAATTAAAACTTTAATTGTTAATAATTCTGATTGTTTAATAATTTTAATCATTGATGAAATTGAAACTTTAGCAAATTCAAGATCTCAAATTTTAAATAAAAATGAAACTTCTGATGGTATTAGAGTTGTTAATACTTTATTAACACAATTAGATTCTTTAAAAACTTATGATAATTTTTTAATTTTATCAACTTCAAATTTAATTAATTCAATTGATAATGCATTTTTAGATAGAGCTGATGGTTGTTTTGAATTAAATAGACCAAATTTTAAAATTATTAAGCAGATTTTAAACAATGAATTAAACAAATTAGTTCAATCAAAGAAATTAATTAATGATTATGATAATGATAATGTTAAAATCAATCAAATTTTATTAAAAATTAGTGAAATTTGTGACACTTTGAAATTAAGTGGTAGATCAATTGTTAAAATCCCAACATTTTGTCTTTCTGAATTCACTGATTTGAATAATCCTATTAAAGTTTCTAATTATTTACAAGTCTTAGCAAATAATATCATATCTAGAGCTATATCAACTAAAGAATAGTTTCTTTTACCTCATAATTTTAGCATGGAATAGCTAATTTTCTTCAAAAATTTGGCTATTTAAAAAAAGAAAACCTCTTAAAAATTAAAGGATCCTGAATTGAACTCATAATACCCATAACTAATCTCTAATATTTGCATAATATCCTAATTTAATGTAATACTGCTTTCCTTATGTATGCGCGAAATCATTTGTTTGACACAAAATATTTCTCCACTCAACTCCTTTTCCTTTTAAATATTCAATAAATTCAACACAATGTTGAGATCTAAAGTGCTTAGAAGGACATTAGCAACCGTCACTGAAGCGAATCCAAACAGGGTTCATGGTGGGTTGAAAGACCAAGATAGAATCTTTCAAAATTTACATGGTTATTATGGTGCTGATTTAAAAAGTGCTAAAAAGAGAGGAGATTGGTATAAAACTAAAGAAATTTTATTAAAAGGTGATGCTTGGATTATTGATGAAGTCAAAAGATCAGGTCTACGTGGTCGTGGTGGTGCTGGTTTTCCATCTGGTTTGAAATGGTCTTTTATGAATCCACCTGGTTGGGAAAAGAATCCAGGTCCAAGATATGTCGTTATTAATGCTGATGAAGGTGAACCAGGTACTTGTAAAGATCGTGAGATCATGAGAAAAGAACCACACAAGTTAATTGAAGGTTGTTTATTAAGTGGCCGTGCAATGAATGCAACTGCTGCTTATATTTATATTCGTGGTGAATTTTATGAAGAGTATTTAGCTTTAGAAAAAGCTATTAAAGAAGCTTATGCAGAGGGTTTAATTGGTAAAGATGCTTGTGGTAGTGGTTATGCATTTGATGTTTACGTCCACAGAGGTATGGGTGCTTATATTTGTGGTGAAGAAACTGCTTTAATTGAATCTTTAGAAGGAAAACAAGGTAAACCAAGATTAAAACCACCATTCCCAGCTGCAGTTGGTTTATTTGGTAGACCATCTACAGTTACTAACGTTGAAACAGTTTCAGTTGCTCCAACTATTTTAAGAAGAGGTGCTGAATGGTTTGATGGATTAGGTAGAGATAGAAATAGTGGTGTTAAATTATTTGGTATTTCAGGTCATGTTAATAATCCGTGTGTTGTTGAAGAAGAGATGTCAATTCCATTGAAAGAGTTGATTGAAAAGCATTGTGGTGGTGTTAGAGGTGGTTGGGATAATTTACAAGCCATTATTCCGGGTGGTTGTTCCGTTCCATCTTTAACTAAAGAAGCTTCTACTAATGCAATTATGGATTATGATGGATTGAAAGAAGCAGGGTCTTCTTTAGGTACAGGTGCAGTCATTGTGATGGATAAATCCACTGATCTCATTAAAGCTGTTGCTAGATTATCTGCATTTTACAGACATGAATCTTGTGGTCAATGTACACCGTGCCGTGAAGGTACCTCTTGGTTGTCAAAAACAATGAATAGATTTGTCATTGGAGATGCCCAACCAAAGGAGATTGACATGATTATTGAAGTTAGTAAAAGATTAGAAGGCCATTCTATTTGTGGTTTAGGTGACGCAGCAGCTTGGCCCGTTCAGGCTTTGATCAAGAATTTCAGACCAGTTTTGGAAGAAAGAATGGCACAGTTCCATGCAAAGTCTGGAAAGGAGATCAAATATGGGGGCTGGGTTGATGGTGCAAACATTAAAGATGGTGTTGTGAAGGACATTCCTCATCATTTCCATCATTGATTTTGACACCAAATTATTTATTTTATTTATTCCGTATTTATTCCTATTTATTTATTTATTTTTACACTTATTTATTTATTTATACATCTACACTATACTAAGAAGCTAAATCAGTACTCTTAACCCCTTTTAAATCAAGTTTAAAGCCTTCATTCTTGTTCGTAATCGTCGCATTCCAATTCGACAATCACAAGTTCCGACCTCTAGAAACCCTCGGAACTGATTTTTACTGTATTTTAGCAGGTACAGTTTCTTTTTCAAGAAATTTATTTCACGATTCAAATCTTGTTGCTAAATATACGTGTTTATATCCCTTAATGTTGTTCCAAAAGCGCATTTTGTTGTGTGCTGCTACGTTGTTATTTGCTGCTGAAGCTGCTGCCAAAGCTGACGAGCTTGATCTATCTCTTTTGGGTGCTCTCAAGCCTCATGCCATTGTTCTTGATTCCAATATCAAATCAAAGAGAGACAGTCCCGCTGAAATTGAAGTTACAGACTCTAATACCCTTCCTGTCGAAGATCTAGGGTCCAGTGCCAAAGCTGGTGCTTCAAAAGTTGTTACTGCCGATGCCACTGTCTACAAATCTAATGATAAGACCGTCAATGCTTTATCTGATTCCTCTTTAGGATCTACAAGTTCTCTTGTTGGAATAGCCAATGTTGAAGGTGACAACTCTTCTCCAGAATCAAGCCAATCTCCATTCTTGATGGCCATTTCAATGATCGCCATCTCTGAAATTGGTGATAAAACCTTTTTAATCTCTGCATTAATGGCCATGCGTCATTCTAGAATGTTAGTGTTCTCTGCATCATTCACATCATTAGCCTTTATGACTATTCTATCAGGTATTGTTGGTCATGTTTTACCAACTTTAGTCTCCCAAAGAGTCACTCAATTCTTAGCTGCCATTCTTTTTGTTGTTTTTGGTATTAAATTAGCAAAAGAAGGTTTAGAAATGTCAAAAGATTTAGGTGTTGAAGAAGAATTAGCTGAAGTTGAAGATGAATTGACCATTAACGATAGATCTAACGAATTAGACAACTTGGAATCAGGCAGAGTTCCAAATACAAACAGTGCTTACAACCAAGCTGCCGCATCTTCTTATAAACAAACTTTATTAAACTTAGGTGAACAAGCTAAAAACATTGCATCATTAGTTATTTCTCCATTATGGGTTCAAGTCTTCGTCATGATTTTCTTAGGTGAATGGGGTGACCGTTCCCAAATTGCTACCATCGCAATGGCTGCTGGTTCTAATTATTGGGCTGTCATTTCTGGTGCCGTTGTTGGTCATGGTATTTGTACCTTAGCTGCCGTTATTGGCGGTAAAATGTTAGCATCTAGAATTAGTATGAGAACTGTCACTTTAGGTGGTGCTTTTGCATTCTTTGTCTTCTCAATCTTATACTTTTATGATGCTTATTATGGTGTTGATGCATAGATTTAAGGCTATTATTACAGAAAAAAAAAGTCCCACTACTACTACTACTACTACAGTTTTATTTATATATAATTTTTCTTAATGTTGTTTATTATATCATTTTATAGAGGTATGGTTTGATTATTCAGGCCATACAAATTAAGTTTTTCTTTGTTAAATTACTGTAGTTAATTCATTCTTCTTGAACTTTTGATTCTTCTCGAAGTTTCCTTATTCTTTCCTTAACAATTGCCTTTATAGCATTATCTGTCTTTTCTGATAATAGATCCAAGTCCTCTTGTATGTCACGTTGCATATCCCATGCTAAACTTCTTGGTTTTATCTTTTCTTTATTTAAATCATTACTAACATCATCTGCAAATTTTCTAAATTTGGATAATATTTCATCCTGTATCTTTTGTGAAACAGCTTCAACAGTCTCTGAGTTTTCATCTAAGGTTGTAGGTGGTGCATCAAAACCTTTCACTTCTGAACGATTCTCTAGATCAAAGTTCCTCCTCTTTAGTTCAAAATTACTGTTGGTCTTATTACCACTTTGTGTTGGTCTTTTTTGAACAGGTTGTGAAACTTCAACACTTGGTTCTGTGTCAGGTTGTTTTCGTTTGTTCCTTAGTGCTGCCAATCTAGCTTTTCTTTCTGCTGCTTGTTCTTCTAAACTCGACATTCTATCGTTGTTAGTGTATTCATTATTTTATTTCTTTGGCACATTTTTCAATTTTTTTATTGACTTCGGTTATTTAAAGAAAATTTATTTAACCAGGAAAAGAATATACTAAACCTTTACAAGTTAACACAACTACAATTATTTTTATTAATAAATTAATTAATATTATTCTATATTTACATTAATGACTATTTTTTTTACTTTTCATAACTGTTCGTTTCTATTCATTTCAAATTCTTGATGAAATTATCAAGGTTATATTCTTCTTCATATTGGGATTCGTCCCATAATTCTGCTAATTCTCCAACAGCTTCACCTGCTTTACCAGTCAAACCAGTTTCAGCAACTAAATCTTGTTTCTTACCTTCACCATCATTATCTTCTTTAGTTTCTTGTTGACCTTGTTGTTCAACATCAAACAAATCTAATAATTGGTTGGTATCCATAGATGCTAAACCAGCATTTTGTTGAGAAACAACTGTTGATGCAATGTTCATTTTGAATTTTTGTAAACCCATAATCTTTTCTTCTAAAGTATCTTTGGTAATTAATCTGTAAACATTAACAACTTTCTTTTGACCAATTCTATGGGCTCTATCCATAGCTTGTAAATCATTCATTGGATTCCAATCATGTTCAACAAAGATAACTGTATCAGCACCTGTTAAATTCAAACCTAAACCACCAACTTTGGTAGTCAGTAATAAAACATCAATTGAAGGATCTTGGTTGAATTTTTGAACAATCTTTTGACGATCTCTTGGATCAGTACTACCATCCAATCTCATAAATGTAACTGAAGGTAAATGCTTTTTGAATAAATCTTGTTCAACCATATCTAACATATCTTTCAATTGACAGAAAATTAAAACACGATGTTGTGCAATAACATCACCAGATAATGCTGAATTAGATTTCTTTTTCTCAACATCTTGAACACCAATACCACATTCTAATAACAATGTTTTCAATGCAATTAATTTTGGAGAATGTTTAATATCATCTAATGTTTGACCAGTTTGTTTTAAATACTTTTGAACTTCATTATATTTAGGATGTTCTGGATTCAAAACTAATTTTGGATGATTTGTTAATTTCTTCATGTAATTCAAAATCTTGAAGATATGATTTTTACCTTCAGTGCTTTCAAGTTCAGCAGTATTTTGAATTTCTTTTGTAACAACATCTTTTTGTTTCTTTGCAAAATCATTGTATAATTGTTTTTGTAAATCACCTAATTGACAGTAGTAATCTTGAATGATCTTTGGTGGTAAATCTGATAAAACTTCTTCTTTCAAACGACGTAACATAAATGGCAAGACTTGTTTATGTAAAGCTTCTAGTGCTAAAGCACCAGCTTCTTGTTCTTTTGATGAAGTTTTAGAGTTTCTTGATGCTGCAATTGGTTTGGCAAACTTTTCAAGGAATGATTTTTCTGTACCTAAGAAACCAGGCATTAAGAAATCAAATAAGGACCATAATTCTAAAACATTGTTTTGAATTGGAGTACCAGATAACACTAATCTATGATTTGATCTAATTCTTTTAACTGATTTAGTTAATTTAGAGTTTGAATTCTTAATAATATGACCTTCATCTAATACACAGTAGTTGTAATCTTTGTTGGATAAAAATTCAATATCATTACGAACAACATCATAACTTGTAACGACAATGTTAACATCATCTAATTCTTTTCTTAAAGATTGTCTAACAGATGGACCACCACTGTAAACACCAACTTTTAAGAATGGAGCAAAATTGTTAATTTCAACTTCCCAATGTCCCAATAAGGATGGAGGACAAATAATTAATGATGGCAATGGTCTTGTTTCAATTGATTGAGTTTTAGCATAATCTTCAGCTCTTAAATGATGATCACTTGCAACAATACAAATGGTTTGTAAAGTTTTACCTAGACCCATATCATCACATAAAATACCATGTAAATGATACTTATTCAAAAATGCTAACCAATTAACACCTTCTTGTTGATATTTTCTTAAAGTAGCTTTAATTGCAACTGGTAATTCAAAAGGTTTTGATTTAGATGGATCCATCATTTGTTGAATGAATTCACGTTCTTTTTCTTTACCTTCTAATAAATCTTGTGGAATATCAACAGGATCAGGAATACCAGCTTCCAATGGAACTAATTTAATAATTGATGCGAATGTTGTAGTAGCTAAGATTCTAACATCTTTATCAAAATCAGACATTCTACCTAAAACTGGAACAATTAAGAAGATAACATATGGTAAAATGTCAACTTCCATTGTGTTAGATAAGTGATAAATAGCTTCAATACCACCTTGTCTATCTTTAACATCACCAGCATTGTTTAACAAAGTTAAAACAGATCTAATAATGAATGGCATAACTTTTGATGGTGTAATTTTAGCTAAATCAGATAAAGTTCTGGCAGCTGAATATCTAAAGACAGCAAATTTTGATTTCAAACATATTAAAATTGATGGTAAAATCTTTAAGATTTCATCATATAACTCAGGATCAAATTTGTAAGATAATGCTCTAAGAACACCAAAACTATCAATGATTTCTTGACCTTTGATATCATCAACTTCATCTAATTTTTCATCAATTTGTAATATTGGGTTGAAAATAACATTGTGCAATTGAGTAATCTTAACAAAGATATCTTTTTTGAAGATGAATAAAAGATTTTCTAAGGCAAATTTAGCACCACGTCTCTTAATCTTAGCTTCATGTAATGAATCTTCATAAGCTTGTAAATCAACAATATCTTCTTCATTCTTTAATGACAAGATCTCATCCTTCAATTCTTTGTTTGAAACAAATTCTGGAACTTCTGAAGTATCAACACATAAGAAGCCACATAAATTCTTAACAACTTTATCAGAAACATTAGTTTTATTAGAATCAATTAATTTCTTAATCAAATCAGCAATGGCTAATGAAGATCTTTTTTGTAAATCTTCTAATTCTTCAGACTTGATACTTCCCATTAAAGAACGAATAAATGCATTCAGTTTCTTTGGTAAATCTGTTAAAACAATACTTGCAGCAGCATAATTGGCTAAAATTGCATTTGTTCTTTGAGTTCTTAAATCTTCAGCATCTTTCAAAATCTTTGAAGCTCTTGATTTAGTATCTTCTAAAGCTTTCATTGAAGACATTTTATTAACAGGAGTTAATAGTTTGAAGAGTTTATCATAAGTTTCATTAACAACAACTGATGCAGTTTCTAAACTGAAAGCACCTGGACCAGCATCATCTTCACCTTGAACAACAACAGCTAGATCTGGAATCTTGCTGTTAGATAAGTTACCTTGTTCAGTAAAAACTCTGAATAATGAATGACATTGTGTTCTAACAGCTTTCAAAGTTGGAACTAACTCTTTGAAGTATGGTAATGCAGCAGGATCATTTAATGTTGATAAGAAAATTTCATAGAATGAATCAACAGCAGATTGTGGAGGTTTTAAATCTCTATCTATTAAAGCAGAGCAATATTCTTTAATAACAATAGATGTTAATAATCTTGGAGTAGAATATAATGAATTTAAATGTTTTTTTAATTGTGCAAATAGTTTGATTAAAGAGTCTTCTTGTAAATAAGACAATATTTTACCAATGGCAACAGATGAAGAAATTCTAGTTCTATAGAAGACATCAACACCAAGTAAAGTGATATCACCAATAATCATTGGACCATCAATGTTGACTCTATGATCTTCATTAACTGGAATTTCTGATTGTGGTTTTTGTGGAGAAGGTTTACGCTTTCTACCACGTTTAGCACCAGTAGTAGTTGGATTGGTAACACCTGATGTACCATTGGATTCAAAATCATCATATTCCTCAGCTTTCAAAGATGGCGATGGAGAAATATTATCTGATTTAATGCTGTAATTTGATGGTTTTAATAAATAATTTGAATTCATGCGGAAGTTGTATCTTGAAACACCGATTGGAGTCATTAATAAATGAATCATTGGTTCAAAACTTGAAGATAGGATATCATCAATTTTACCAATGTGTTCTTCATTAGCCGAAGTTTCAATCAATAATTTTTGGAATACCAATTCTGATAATTCTAAAACTTGAACATTTTGTTCTAATAATAAATTTTGAAAAATTAATCTATATGCAACACCGTCAATCCAATTTTTAGAAAATTTATCAGGAATTGATAAAAATGCTAATAATGTATTTAAAACTGATTTTCTGACATTAACAATTGAATGTCTTAAAAATGGATATAATTTTGGAACTAAATTTTGGAATGAATTTTCTTCATCTTCTAAAGCTTGTTTTTTAATGATTTCTAAAACTTCAGGATGAACACATAATTTTGATAATAAATCCATAACTGAACCAATAGATGCACTCAGATCATCCTTTAATTTAGTTAAACATTCCCATAAAGTTGTAATAATAGTACCAATGGTATTTTTCCTTAGGTTAATAAATTCATCAGTGATTGGGGTTAAAGTTGCAGCAGCAACAGCTTGAACATCATCATCAGATTCTTTTAGACCATGTAAGACCATTTTCAAAACATCATCTAATAATTCTGGTTTTGAAGCTAAAATATCTGTACGAACACTAACGAAATATCTTAACCCTAACATACCACCATGACTTGCTTCCCAACAAGGTAATCTATTCTCATCAATATCAATGTTTTGTTGTAAGACTAAATCATCTAAACAGTGGAAAACTTTGACAACTAAATCAGTATCTAAATGTTTCAGTAATGCAGCTAAGGTTTGAGCAGCAGATTCACGAACTGGAGCAACAACGGTATCATAAACATAATCACCAAATCTATCAAGAGCAAAAAGTGATAATAATCTTGAAGATAAATCTTCTAAAGTTTTTCTATTCTTTAAATTATTTTCTTCTAATGATTTACCTTTAACTCTACCTGCACCTGGAGCTTGTTTTTTCATTAATTCTCTTAAACCTAAAACAGCACCATGTCTAATTTCCCAATTATCAGCAAACAGATCTTTGATTAATAGTTCATAAACACCTTGAAATTGCCAAACTAAACCAGCAACTTTTGAGTGTTCAGATAAAAATTCAGGAAGTTCAGGTAATTTTGATTCAATGACTATTTTATTACCACCAGCTTGATCAGTAACATCAAATTCTTGTTGTGGAGATGCAGAATTTGAATTTAAATCTAATTCAGAATTTTGAACTAATTTTCTTGAAACTGAACTTTGTGAAACATCAATTGGTTTTGATTTTGCTGAACCATTTTTAGCAGTTCTTTTAGCTTTTCTTTTGGCCATAGCTTTTAATCTTGCATTTGAAACATTTGATTTATCATCTTCAATTGGTGATACTATTTCTGATTTTACTTCAGTTTTAATTTCAGTCTTAACGCTGGGTATCACTTTACTATCATCTTTTGATATTTTTGGTTTTTTGGAATCAGTTTTGAAAACTTCATGTTCAGAACAAGACAGTAGCTTTTTCCCAGATTTTAACAAGTCAGCTAAATTCCAAGAGTCTAAAGAAAGAAATTCTTGTTCTTCTTCATCCAGTAGTTTCATTTCTTCATCTTCAGTTTTAACTTCTGATTTTACTTCATCTTCAGGTTTGACTTCAGATTTGACTTCAGAATCAATTTTTGTATCATTATCTTCAGAATTTGGATTCCAATCTTCAGCATGGTTAACAATACCACCTAAAGCTCTAGCGGCACTTGTTCTTGTTTCCCATTTTTTTGATTTCAAATATGGATAAACTCTTGAAATTAAATTCAGAATTTCCTCCGGATGCGCTTTTGCAACGTCACTCAACTGGTCAGCAGCAGTGTTTCTGATGAAAGCAGTAGAACCTGCATCCAATAGAACAACTAAACGCTCCAATCTGGACATTCTAGTTGTTCTGTACTAACTAGTAAAGAAGAATATTATGTAACCCGCTGACTAAGCGATGCTTGGTTTCTTTTTTTTTTTTTTTTTTTACTTGCGAATTTAAAAGAAAAACTTCTGTTTTTATACAAAATTGAATTCGGCGGTAAAATAATTTTAAAAAAATACGTGTTTACAACGAATTGTAAGTGCTTTTCTTTGTTTTAAAAGGTGAAAATGGGATGAAATTGTGGAAAGAAGACACGAATGAACTCGACAAAGGCACCAGTATTTCCTGGAACACAAAAACAGGTATCATTTGCTTAAAACTGAAAAAAAAGCTCGTAGTTTCTCCCACTTGTTTACACTTCATGTGTGTCAAAGTTGTTTATCAATTTTAACAAATTACATTGGCCAAAATACGAAAACCATCAAAACTTGCCCAAAAAAACTGCTACAAACGTCCAGTAAACTCCTGGAGTAACATCTCACCACCTACAACACACTCATTACAAAACTACAAACTCTCTGCTTTCAAAACACGTTGTGCGCCCTTGTAGAACTAGCCCCCTATCTAAATTGGTCAAGAGCCCGAACTGCCGCTGAATGCGCGCGAACAAGTGACTGCCTTGCTATGCGGTGTCTGGGTTTCTCAAGCTAAGGCGTCTTCGCGGCGTAAATTGTGGAATGCTGCTTTTCCAGAGTGCTCAGAGTTACGCGTGCTCGACGCCGTTCGCGAAACGACTCTTTTTTTCATCATTTATAAATCTGAAAAATTATTCATTTTTCTTTCTTCTTCATTTTAAAGATTATCTTAAAAACTAGTCAACATGCCTCGTAAGTACTAGTGAACATTAAAACATTCTACTACTGTGTTAATTATTGTCTTCTGACTTTGGTATTGCAGTTCAAGTGGTTTGTTATTGAGGATTCGGGCCCTCTTGAGAATTTTATTCTTGTTTTATTTGACTAAATTGGGAGCTGAATATAAAGATTGCATTGGACCCCCGACACTTCGATGTGATTCTTTAGCTTTTAATTTCAGTTTGGGTTTAGTTCTTGGTTGATGACTTTTGTCTTGATACTTCATACTAAATAATCAAGTCTTCATTTGAAGCTTGTGTTGAGTGATTGTGATGAGTTTAGTGATATTTGAAAGATTGTTTTTAATATGACTTACTTTGAACACTAACTCCCATCTGAAATTAAATACTCCTAATTCAATAAAACATCAATAAATTTCAACAGATTTTCCTTTCCTCGTAGTCAATACTGAACTCAAACTAACAAATTTCCAGGTGCTCCAAGAACCTACTCTAAGACTTACTCCGTCCCAAAACGTCCTTACGAATTAGCTCGTTTAGATGCTGAATTAAAATTAGCTGGTGAATACGGTTTAAAAAACAAGAAAGAAATTTACAGAATTAACTTACAATTATCTAAAATTAGAAGAGCTGCTCGTGATTTGTTAACTCGTGATGAAAAAGATCCAAAAAGATTATTCGAAGGTAATGCTTTAATCAGAAGATTAGTCAGAGCCGGTATCTTAGCTGAAGACAAAAAGAAATTAGATTATGTTTTAGCTTTAAGACCAGAAGATTTCTTAGAAAGAAGATTACAAACCCAAGTTTACAAATTAGGTTTAGCTAGATCTATCCACCACGCCAGAGTTTTAATCACCCAAAGACATATTGCTGTTGGTAAACAATTAGTTACCATTCCATCATTCGTTGTCAGATTAGACTCTCAAAAACACATTGACTTCGCTAAAACCTCTCCATTCGGTGGTGCTAGACCAGGTCGTGTTGCCAGAAAGAGACAAGGTGCTTCTTCTGAAGAAGCTGCTGAAGACGAAGAATAAATTTCTTAATAAGATATTTGTTATTTGTTTGAGTATACAATTGTTTTATTGTTAATATTACTTCTTGTTTATAAATTATATTATTAATAATGTTTTTTATTGTGTGCTTGTTTAAAAAAGATCTACATTGATTTGTAGTGACTGTATATTAATGGGATTTAAGGGTTTATAATATTGATATGAGTGTAGTGGTTTTCCTTATACCAATACTTAACTCCATTCTCACTTATTTTTCTCATTTTCGAGTGATTCACCAATAGTTTTACGTCTAGATATTATTACTTTTCATTATTGTGTCAAGATTTCCAATTTAAATGGTTTTAAAACGCACTTTTTTTCATGTAAATTTTGATAAACCAAATCTTGCATACTGAGTTAGACATGATTCAAGATTATGTATTCAATGAATCTCCATATTTAATGGTAAATTGAGTCAAAACATGTACCGTTTATGCTTAGTGAAAAATTATTATGTAAGAAAATTTCCATCTCATCCCATCTCAAAAATAAATTTTTTTTTTTTGTAATAATGAAACTAACTTGAAACAATAAATTAATCCATTATTGTATTTATACCTATTTATTTATTCATTTCCTACCTTAAAACCCATTATCTAAGATAATACATCATTATACAAAGGAAAAGAAAATAGAAAAACAGTCAATAATGGGAAAATTTGAAGAAATTGAGAGAGAGGCAACTGAGTCTATACCATATCTCTCATCAGATGAAAAATCATCCACCACGAAGCCTTCAAGAACGGTAGAAAACCATTCAGAGGTCAAACCATGGGTTCATTTTGTTGCCGGTGGTATTGGTGGTATGGCTGGTGCCATTTGTACATCACCATTTGATGTTGTTAAGACAAGATTACAAAGTGATGTTTATAAGCATCTTTATACAAGTAAAAATACTGCTATTAATAGAAGTTTAGTTGGTCAAGGTTTACAACACTTCAGAGAAACATTTAGTATCATTTATAACGTTCAAAAAATTGAAGGTTTTACTGCATTATTTAAAGGTTTAGGACCAAATTTAATTGGTGTCATTCCAGCAAGAAGTATAAATTTTTTCACTTATGGTTTATCAAAAGATTTAATTTCTAAAAATTTTAACAATGGTAAAGAAGAAACTTGGGTTCATTTAATTAGTGCATTTACTGCTGGTATTGCCACTTCAACTGCAACAAATCCAATTTGGATGGTTAAAACTCGTTTACAATTAGATAAATCATCAAGTAAAAAGTATAAAAATTCAATTGATTGTATTAAATCTATTTTAAAAAATGAAGGTATTAGAGCTCTTTATAAAGGTCTTGGAGCAAGTTATTTAGGTTCAGTTGAAAGCACTTTACAATGGGTTATTTATGAACAAATGAAAAAAGTTATACGTGAAAAATCAGAAAAAAGAGAAAAACAAGGTATTCAAAAGACACAATTTGATGGATTTTTGGAATGGGCAGCTAGATCAGGTTCTGCAGGTTTTGCAAAATTTGTTGCAAGTTTAATAACTTATCCTCATGAAGTTATTAGAACAAGATTAAGACAAGTTCCATTAGATGGTAAACCAAAATATACTGGTGTGGTACAAAGTTTTAGATTAATTGTTAAAGAAGAAGGTTTGAGTTCGATGTATGGTGGTTTGACTCCACATTTATTAAGAACAGTTCCAAATAGTATTATTATGTTTGGTACCTGGGAATTAGTTATTAAATTATTATCATGAAAAGAATTAACGACAGAAAGTTTTAAATAGTGTTTAGTTATCTTGTAAATAGAAATACATAATTATAGAATATTTTTTTTAACAATATTTTATTTATTATTCATTAAGTAAGAGTTTCTGGTAAAGTACCTTGATAAATTAATTTTAAAACGTTATCAATATTTAAAGTTGGTTTTATTTCATCTTCTTGAATTTGCTCTTCCATTTCTTCTTGTTTAAAACCAACAAAGGTATATTTTTGTTTTTCTTGTTGTATTAGTTGTAATGCCCAAGAAGTTAATGCTTCATCATCTTTACTGTCTAATTTCTTAATAACTGATTCAACTTTTTCCTTTGATTCATCAATCCAATCAATGACATCAGGTAGTTTCTTCTTTCTTAACAACGTTGTCAAAAGACCTTCTTGTTCTGTAGTTGGAAACTCTGCAATTGGATAAACAGTAGTACGTTCCAAAATCTCACTGTAGTTCAATAGAGTAGAACTCAATGCCGTTAGTTGTGTTAATATGATGTTGAATTGTGATTGTAGTGAAACCCAATGAGTGGATATCTGCTGGTGTTGCTGTAATTCTGAATTAAGTTTACTCAATGAGTGTGTTAGTTGTGTTAAACGAAGACGAAGAGCCTCTAAAGCTTCGACAGGAACCTGTGAAAAGTCCATTTTTTACTAGTTATTAAAGCTATATTTATGTGTACATCAAATTTTTGAAAATAATTCAATTTATCCGAAAATGAAAAATTATAATCAGATCCGACACGGTTTTAAGGTGAAAACACGTAAATTAAACTACAAATTTGATTTCTGAATATATAATCATATGTATTGTGTTTTTGTATATCAAATAATAAAACACAATTATTCTACCAACAGTCTAATATCGTTAAGTCATACTAAATAATTGATTTTTATTTTCATTCTTTTGGTTTTTTTTTCTTTATTCATTTCACTTTACCATTCTCTTTTGCAAGAGTTCATTTATGTTTAATTAGATCTATTTGGCAGCAGCGAAGATTTTTTCAACATCAGCAACGGCTTCACTTAAGACTTTGTCTTGGAATTTAGCAGTACCAATTTCTTTTTCAATTTTAGAAATAACAGTTGAGGTTAATTGTTCTTGTTCTAATTGACGAACAGAGGCTTCGTATCTGACCCATGAGTCTAAGACGGCTTTGGCTTCAGTGGCTAAGTCAACTTTTTGTTTTAATTCGAATTTAGCAGCTTCTAATTCAACGGTTTCTTTAGAGATTTCGAATAAAACTTTGGTGGTTTGAACAACATCTTTCAAGTCAGAAACTGATTCAATACGTTCTTTAACGGATTCAGCATGTTTGACTCTTGAAGAGTTTAAGATTTCAGTAACTGATTTGATTCTGTCATCGGCCCATTGGGAGTATAATGGAGCAACGTATTTAGCGACAATACCAACAAAGGCAGTGAAGGTACCTAATAAGATGGTTTCTTCGTTTAAAACGTACAATTCGTTGGAGATGGCGTAAACGGCAGCAGCAGTACCAGTGGCAAGGATACCAGTTTTAGATAAAGCTGAGTTACCTGGAAGTGAATCAATGATAGAGGTAGCTTTGGCTTGTTCTGGGGTTGGGGTTTGGGTGGACAACGCACGGATACCAATGGCTCTGGTGGAGACTGAGGCAGTAGCAAGAGCTCTGCTGGACAATAAACGAAGACTCATTTCTGTGGAATTGGGAACCTGATGGGTGTTAACTAGGTGAAAAGGGGGTTTTTCAGCTAAATTTTTGTTGTTTTTTTTCCACCAGGAAAAAACCTCGAGAAAAAAAAATTTAGAATTTGATTGGCCAGACAGTTACCCGGAGCATCACGTGAATGTCACGTGCAGGACTTTCAATTTTTTGAATGTGAATAGCAATAAGGTGGTTGATTTGAGGGAAAGTATTGGTGTTAGGGACTCAATGGCTTGTGTGGTGGTAGTTAACATTAGTGGGTTCCAATATATTTACTTTTCATGCAATTTAATTAGGTGTTTCTTCTTGGATCATTGAATCAATTTAATTGAATTAATCCTGTATACCCATCTACAAAGTACTTACTCTACAAATATGCCACGATCTTCATTAATTTGTATTCACAACTCTTCTTTACACTTCCACAATTGCAATGTGTTATCATTAGCGACACTAGCCAACATTCCATTATGAACATTCCATGCAATGTCATTAACACCTAGTATATGACCACCATGTGTGAACACAATTGCATCTTTTGGATCTTTACTCAAATCGTACAATTGCACTGTCGTATCTTCTGAACCAGATGCCAATATTGTTGGTTTTAATGGATTGAATTGAATGCAAGTGACGGAATCTTTATGAATGTTTGAAAGTTTTAAAATTGGTTCGTTTAATTGACGAACATCCCAGATGTTGATGTTACCTCTAGTGTCACCTGTACTGAGAATGTATGAATTGAATGAGTTAATGGATAAGCAGTTAATACCATCTTGATGAAATTGATTAGATGAAACTAATGGATCTTTTGAAGTTCTTATATCAAAGATTTTAAAATTATTTGATTCATTAGCAGCAACAAACAATGAATCATGAGAAGGAATCCATTCAATAGAATTAGTTCCTGATTCATCACTTTTAAATTTGTTTAAATATTTTAATTTTTCATTATTTTTAAATTTTGTAATATCAAATAAATGAATATCACCTTTTGTTGATGATGAAATTAATTTACCCATTGTTTGTAAATTCCAACTCAAACTGGTAACTTCTGCATCTTCATGAGATAAAAATTCAATATCATAAAATTGTGAATTATCTTCTGACATTTCTAAATTCGATGCATGTTTAGTTTTATCAACTAAATAAACTCTACCATTACCACAACCAAACGATATTAGATCTGGATTCTGTGGAATGTATTCAACACAGTTAATATCACCTTCTATACTCGGAACACCCAAGTTTTGTAATGTTGTGAATTGATTAACTGATTTCTTTTCACTTCTAAATTCTTCTAATTCTGTATCATATTTTTCTAAATTGACAAATTCTTTATTTTCATTAGTTAATGTGGTATATTTGTTAATCCTTATAAAATCAGTATCTTTTTGTCCTGACGAATGCAAAGTAGTCAACAATCTAAATGAACTAACACCTGGAACATTTGAATGTTCTAAATCTGGTAAGAATTTAACTTGTAATGATGGCCAAATTGTGTTCTGAGTGTGTAAATGAGAGTAAAGTTTTGGAGTATTTGATTTCCATAGAAGGTATTGCTCCTGCACAGGATCAAGAGAGTCTTCAACAGCAGCTGCCATACTTTTAAATTATAAATTCTTTCCTTAATCTGTTAGATCTTGACGCGATTAATTTTACGCGATGGTATATACAAAAAAAACGCGAAAAATGCTCATCGCACTACAAGTTAAATTAAAAGCATAATTATCATTTCATTTACATAAGAAGTGAATTCTTTTAAGCCCATTCTTTGAACTTGTTGATCAAACCATTGGTACTGGCATCATGAGTGTCAACTTTATCGGAGGTTTCTAATTCTTTACCAATGACTTTGGCAAGAACTTTACCTAATTCAACACCCCATTGATCAAATGAGTTGATGTTCCAGATAGCACCTTCAGTGAAAGTTAAATGTTCGTAGTAAACAATTAAAGCACCAAGAGTAGCTGGAGTGAATTTTTTAACTAAGATTGAAGTGGTTGGACGGTTACCACTGAAAATTTTATGTGGAGTTAGGGCTTCACTTGCACCTTCAGCTTTAACAACGGCTTCTGATTTACCTTTTAATAAAGCTTCTGATTGAGCAAAGTAATTAGAAGCTAACATACGCTGATGTAAGTTAGATTCAATTGGGTTGTGTGATTGAGCAGCTAAGATGAAATCAGATGGAATGATCTTAGTACCTTGATGAACCAATTGGAAGAAAGAGTGTTGAGCATTAGTAGCTGGTTCACCAAATAAGATTGAACCAGTTTGGTAATCAGTGAATTTTGAATCTCTAGTAACAGATTTACCATTTGATTCCATTGATAATTGTTGCAAATAAGCTGGGAAACGATGTAAATATTGATCAAATGGAACAACTAAATGAGTTTGAGCATCAAAGAAATTGTTATACCAAACAGATAATAAACCACCTAAAATTGGAATGTTATCTTCAATTGGAGTGTTTAAAAAGTGTAAATCCATTGATTCAGCACCTTGTAAGAATTGTTCAAAGTTTTCGTAACCAACGTATAAGGCAATTGAAGTACCAATAGCAGACCAAACAGAGTATCTACCACCAACCCAGTTTTCAAAACCAAACATGTTTTTAGTATCAATACCAAATTTAGCAACTTCTTCAGCATTAGTGGATAAAGCAACAAAATGTTTAGCAATATCTGGTTGAGTAGCTTTTGATAAGAACCAAGATTTAGCAGAGTTCGCATTAGTGATTGTTTCAGCAGTAGTGAAAGTTTTTGAAGCAATTAAGAATAAAGTAGTTTCTTGGTTTAATGGTTTTAAAGTTTCAGCAATGTGAGTACCATCAATGTTTGAAACGAAATGAACTTTAATGTCAGTAGCATAGTGTTTCAAAGCTTCAGTAACCATAACTGGACCTAAATCAGAACCACCAATACCAATGTTAACAACATCAGTAATTTTTTTACCAGTGTAACCAGTCCACTTACCAGATCTGACTTCAGTAGAGAATTCTTTGATGTGGTCTAAGACAGCAGTAACTTCTGGTTCAACATTGACACCATCAACGGTCAAAGCTCTTTTAGAAATGTTTCTTAAAGCAACGTGGAAAACTGCTCTGTCTTCAGTAAAGTTGATGTGATCACCTTTGAACATTTCATCTCTCAATTGTTCAACATTGGATTCTTTAGCTAAAGCTAAAAGTGATTGCCAGATTTCAGGAGTGAACAAGTTCTTTGAGAAATCAAAGAATAATGATTCACCATTTGAGGTTTGGAATTCTTTAGAGTAAGTCTCGAAACGAGATGAGTCTTTGTCGAACTCGGAGATGATGTTGTAGTCCTGTGCGAACTGTTTGTGGAGTTGTTCTAACTGCTTGTAGGAGGCCAATTGAGTCAAAGGCATGTCTTTTGGGTGTTGAAAGTGGTTCTGAAGGGAGAATTGAAAGGAAGAATTAAATAATTCGCAAGACAAAATCCCGTCACAAGGTGTGTCAGTCACGTGACTGGAACAATATATGTACCAGAGCTCATCGCAATAATGATTATGCCATTGTTGGAGAAGTGAAATTGGGACAATGATCATTCTTTTCTTCTCATCAGTTTGCCGATACTTTTTAGTTGTTCTTCAACACCTTCAAAGACGTCTTTCATGTCTGTGAAGACGTTCTGCTCATGTTCTTGTTGCTGCTGTTCAACGTTGTGGATCTCTTCTCTCTGTTTCATGAGCTCAACGAGTCTCACCTGCTGTCTGCGGAGCTCCTCCCACTTCTGCTTCTTCTCGACACTCTCTTCGCTTCTCTGTTGGCTCATCTGTCTGACATCGTCCAAAACATCAATTTGTGTCCACAGCTTGTCCTGCTGGTCCACTGGTATCCTAACTTTCGCCTCTGTTGGGCTGTCTGCAGGCATCTCTGCAACTGAACTCATTGTGGCCATTCTAACACTGATTTTAGTCTTCAAATCACGCTCTTTTAAGCTGTAATTGTCTAGTAATCTTCTCTTTTGTTTGGGTATAAATAGATAAATTTCGTGTTTTGTATTCTTAGGAGAAGAAAAACGTGACAATCACGTGACTATCACGTGTAAAACGCATTTTAATTAATATAAGCCCGGAACTTTAAATTTCGATTTCATTATTTGCTTTTGAAATACTGAACAGAGCTACTGAATGCGTCGAAGATACTCACTGATACGTCAGCCATGGCGTAAGTTGTTGTATATACAGCAGCCATTTCCTGACAACTACACAGACTCCTCGTTTTTATCTCAGTTGAAGAGAAATTCCACAGTGCAGAGACATTCTTTTTGGAAGCTATGCTATGATTCAACCTTGATTTCTGCTCATTTAGGACTTTTGGCACTTATTGGATTAGTGTTCTTGGGAATCCTGGAAGGTACAAACGATGTGGAAGTTCCATTGTCACTCATATTGATTGTTTCCTCGTTGTTGGCATATTTTGTCTTTGGTACAGATGACGTTTCAAAAGATAGATTCTTTAATATTGTTAAATCATCATTGCTAATAACACTTAGTATATTGACTTTATCTCCTGTGCTTAAATCATTATCAGAATCTACATCTTCAGATTCCATTTGGTCATTATCCTTTTGGTTAACATGTCTAAATATAGTTCTTAATGATTATCAATTTGATACTAATGGTAACAGTGGTAAATTAAAAGGTTTTTTAGGAATGAATATATTAATTTTTAATGTTGTTTTATTAGCATCAAGATTAATAACAAATTTAGAAGTTTTTTGTTTTATTTTATTTAGTTTTGAAATTGCTTGTTTTTTACCATTATTAACAAATAATTTACGTTCAAAAATATCAAAAGAATCAAATGGTATATTGCATTTATCACAGTCAATGATTACTTATTTGATTATAATAACAACTTTACACATATTGAATTGTGTTTTAATATTTATTAATTTTGAAAATGGTTATTTAATTGTCATTGCTGGATATTTAGTTTTAAATTTTTCAGTTTTAGTTTGTTCACCAGTTTATTTCTTAATGTTACAGAAATATAAAGATGAATTACAAGGTCCATGGGATATTGCACAACCAATCATTTGAATTGGAATTTTTTTAATTTTTTAATACTTACTTGTTTTTAACGATTTACGATTTAATTTATAGATAACAACAAAAAAAAAATCAACTTATTTAATTTAATAGCATTATACATAATTTGTACTGTTTATCCATTGTAGTTTGAATCCACATATATCATTAAGAATAAACAAGCACATAATCTAAAAACTTAGAAAGTAATCTGAGTTAAGAACCAAATTTGTCAAAGATTCATCAATTTGCTTTTCAGTCATATCTCCCATACTAATAAACTTATCTTTGAATAGCACTATATCATGAAGCACAGTCCAAAAGAATTTTGATAAACCACACATAATATCTTGATGAGTAACACCTTTTTGACTTTTTCTAACAAGGACTCCAATATTAATGAGTCGCGAGTATAATTCAGATTTTGGAGTTGAACGTAATGAATCTAAATTTTTTAATATATTATAAGCATTTTTGAACCTCACATCTTCATGACTTTCCTCTTCATTTTGAATTTTCTTTTGTGGTGGAGTTTGTGGTTCATCATCGTCTTCAACACTTCTTTTTCTTTTTATCAGAGCAGCCTTTTTAGCAGGAGTAGTTGGAACGGATTCTTGTGTCTTTTGTACAACTTTTGAAGAACGAGATTGTGGTGCTGGAGTTACTTTGGCTGGTTTTGGTTTTGACTTTTGTGGAGCTGGAGCTTGAACCGGTTTGGAAGATGCAACTTTTTTGGTAGCAGCACCTTTAGCTATCTTTTTTGGTGAATCAGTTTTAGTCAGTTCATTACCACCTTCATCAACCAGAGTGGAAAAGTCTTCAAACAACTGTGTTCTCGTCTTGTCAAAATAGTAGGAAAGGTCCAAGTTTCCAGCCTTGATCTCACTCTCGATACAAGAACCTGGTGCACTCAATTCACATTCGTTTCCCTTGTACACAATTTTCCAGTGACGCAAAAGACTGTACAGAGTTCTGCTTGGAGTTTTTTGTCTTTTGAATATCTTGTGGCAGTACTTGCAGCCTATGTAAGTCTTGAAAGGAGGCATGCTTCACTAGTTTCAATCACCCACTGTTAAATTCAATACTTTGGACCAATTTTGTAAAAGAAAGTAAATTTAATTGTGTCGCGCTTTTTGTAAAGTTTATGGATTTTCGTTTTTTCCAAAGTGTCGTCTAGTCCTTTACTACTGATCCCATATACACAAACTTCAGAAACGCGTGGATTTGCTTCAAAAAACTTCACACGCTTTGTCCCTTGCACCATCATGTCTTCCAATCGGAGAAATGCCGAAAGAAACGGTGATGGACATTCAAATAGAGATGTTAATGATTCAGATTCAGATGATTTGTTACGTTACTACATTTCTGATGGAGAAGATCAACCTAAAAAAAGAACCAGAAAGACCACATTAAAGTCACTTGGACGTGCTACACCTTCTACTTTAACCAGTACCAAATACCAATTGGCCTCAACTCCAAATAAAACTGCTGTTTCTAAGGTAGCCACGAAAAAATCAAATCCTGATCATGCCGTTAAATCAGCGAACAATAAAATTACAACAAATACCGATACTACTAAAGTTCCAAAACCAAAAAGGGGTTTCCAAGTCTCTTATGTCACAAAATCATCACAAGATAATGGATCAGATCAATCTTCTACCAAATCAAATGAAACTCCGGAAACTTCAACTTCTGCAAATATGAAAAATTCATCTCTTTCAAATTCACAACAATCTTCAACTCCATCATCAACTCCAAGTCAAAGAAACGGTAAACAAATTCAAGGAAAATTGAATGTTGTTACAAAAGATTCAAATTCTTCTATTTTAGCTTCATCACCTTCAAAATCAACTTCATCAGCACAACAAACTAAGCCTCTACCAACATCAACTACAAGAGCTACAAATGCAAATGGTTTGAAATCTACTTACTCTACTTCTCATGATAGTCCTAAATCATCATCACAAAATTCTCCAAAAGTTTCTAAACCAGTTATTAAAGTTACAGTGTCACAACCAAAAGTCAATGGTAATAAACCAACACAATCTAGATCTTCAGTGGTTGAAGAATTATCAAAAATTACTTCTAGAATCTCAATGGCACTTTCCCCAAAACCACAATCCCAACAAAATAAACCTATTTCCAAAATAACAGTTAAACCACCAGTGCAAAGTCCAGCTCCAAGACCTACATCAAAAAAGTCTTATCAAAGTTCTACTAAATATGTTTCAAAAACAGTGGAAGCCTCTTCACAACCTGTGAAAACTATTTCACAACTTAAAGAAGACAACAAGAAGAAAGGTGAATCACTTGAAACTAAACCAGCTAGAAAACCTTTTATGAGATCAGTTAATGATGTTAATGCTACTGCTACTGCTACTACTACTACTAGTAGCACTATTACTAGTACCACACAGAAACCTAAAGTCATTGCTAAAGTTTCAAAACCACCAACTGATAATTTAAAAGCTGTTTCAAAACCTGCACCAAAGACTACACCAAAAATTACAGCAAAAGTTGCACCAGAACCTGTGATAAGAAGAGCAAGTCGTGGTAATAAGAGAAGCTATGTAGAATTTGACCAAAGTTCTTCTTCTTCAGAAACTTCATCTTCATCTTCATCTTCATCTTCATCTTCAGAATCAGGATCAGAACAAGAACAAGAACAAGAACAAGTGAAACCACAAAAAAAATCTAAACCATCACCATTACAGAAAAGAGTTGTTAAAAAAACAAAGAAGGCAGAACCTGTATCAGACTCTGATTCAGAAGTTAATGATAGAGATGCAGGTTCAGATTCAGATTCAGATGATGAAAATTTAGCTGATGGTCCAGATACCCAATTACATGCATATTTAAGAAAACTACAAACAAAACAGGATCCTGAAGTTTTTATAACAAATAGTGCAAATCCATATGCTTTGAGACAATCTGAGATTCCTGAAGTTTTAGCAGCAATTAAAAGAAGTGATGCTAGTTGGGTTGCTAATTTTATTAATAAACTTGAAGAAGGTTCTACAAAGTATAAACATGACGTCTTTTTATAACTTGAACAAAATTTGTATTATTTAGTTGAAATGTAATATATTTGCTATTTTTTATGCCTACAGAAACAAAAAAATATTGTAAAATTCTCAATAAACATTAAAAACTATTTATACAAAAAAACACAATCACATTAACACATTTCAAATATAAGTTACAGCTTTTTTTTTATTTTTTTTAACCGTTAAAAACACCAGCAGCCAAACATAAGTTACCTCTTGTAAAATGAACTTTATAAACACTTGTTCTTTTAGTGAAGAAACTGCACATATGATCTGTTGTTGGAATAACTTCTTTTCTTCTCTTAACTTCATCAACTTTACCTGTTGATGATTTACCATTAAGACCAGTACTAACTGATGTTGTGTTATCTGATGTGTTAATTGGGAATGGATCTGGTTGTGGACCTGCTTCACCTGTACCTTTCTTAATATCCCAAACACGAACAGAGTTATCAGAAGCACCAGAAACTAACATGGTACCTTCATTGTTAAATGATAATGAATAAATTGAGCAACGACCATGACCTCTCATTGATTTTAATCTTCTACCTGTACCGATATCAAAAATATTAATAATTGAATCTTCACCAGCAGAAGCTAACCATCTACCATCTGGAGAAATTGCAATAGCATTAATAGCACCTGTATGACCTTGGAAGATACGAACTGATTGACCTTTAGAAATATCCCACATTCTAATTGTTTTATCTGAAGAACCAGTAAAGACATAAGTAGAATTTGGATGGAATTCAACACAATCAACATCATTTAAATGACCTGCAAATATACGTAATGGATAAATATGATCACAACTCCATAGTCTAGCGGTTTGATCATGAGATGCAGTTGCAAAATAATGGCCAAATGGTGAAAACTTAACATCCCATACTGGATGGTTATGACCTTTGTAACTGACTAATGATGTATAAGTGTCCATTGACCATAATCTAACGGTTTTATCCTCAGATGAGGATAATAAATATTTGTTATCAGGAGAAAATGATAACCCATAAACGGAACCATTATGACCAACTAGTTTTCTTGATGGTTCATTTAAATTCTTTGGATCTTTTGATAAGATTGAATTAATTGGAGAACCATCTAATGACCAAAGTTTAATATAAGAATCTTGGAAACCACCAGCAATCATATTTGAATCTTGATTGAATTCTAAAGTAGTTAATTCATTGTTATGGTTATGGAAAGTGTACATACAAACACTTGGGGATGCAACTTGGAAAGAGTCTAATTTAATAGCATCTCTTGATTCTTTAATTTTAATGATTTCTCTTTTGATATCTAGATATGAATGTTGTGGTAATGGTAAAGTTTCTTTTAATGGAGATTCATCTGTAACTGCCGTGCTTTCATTCATTTTTTTAAATTCTTCAACTAAAGTTGGTTTAACATTTTCTTTTGCATCTCTTCTTTCTAATTCAACTTGAACTTCTTTTTCAAATTGTGGATCTTTTGGAAATGGACCAAGTTTAACAGGTTGACTGTTGAATTTTTCAATTTCATCAACAGAACCAAAATCTTTAATACCGTCATCTAATGAACCTTCACCGTTGATAGTACTTTCAGTGGTTGTAATAACTGGGGTGATGAAACCATTAATCAAACTAATTAATAAAGAACCACCTAATGCTTCATTTTCATGAAGGAAGTATAATAACAAATTCAAACAAGTTCTTGTGATATATAACACATATTTTTTATTTCTATAAGATTTAGCTAGTTCATTTTCTTCTAAATGTTCTAAATTACCAATTGAACTAAATTTTGAGATTTCTGAACCATGTAAGATTTCATGATCTTTTGAAAATTTATTAAAGAAAATTCTGGCTTCATGAACAGCATTTTTAGAGATCAAATCCAAGAAACTGTGAACAAAGAGTGGATATAAAACACGGTATAATTCAAAACGATAGATTTCCAAAGAGTTTTCAACCCAAGCTTTTAATAAAGAATAACCACGTTCATAAGCTAATGGATCAAACTTTTCTCTTGTACTACCACTTGGATATGAAACAGTACCATTACTGTTCGGTAGATCCTTGTTTGGAGAAACTGCTTGTGCTATAGTTGGAGTGTGGGAACTTTCAACTCTTAAGATAGCTTCTGTTCTATGATAACCTTTTTTATTCAAGTATTCCAACACAATTCTGTTCAAATCAGCAGGAGAAAACTGTTGGTTCCCTTGTCTTCTCTGTTGTTGCTGCTGCTGTTGCTGTTGTGGTGTTAAGCCAGCTCCTTGTGGAGTGGCTGATGCTGGCCGTATGTTATTTGGGTTGGAAGTAGGCACGTCTTGTTTAATGTTGTTTTGAGACATTGTGCGTGTTCTCAGGTAGAGTTTCTTGACAAAATAGAATTAGTGACTAGTAAAAATAACAAAACAAACAACTGCAGTTAAATTTCGAAACAATCTGTCGAAATCTCGCTGAATTTGTTTTAATGTAAACACTTTGGAAGTTTTCAGTATTTTCAACAAAAACAAAAAAACCAAAAAAAAACAATTATGTAATCTTCAGATTTTAAAAAAATTAAAAAAAAACAGGTCGTACCCGGATTCGAACCGGGGTTGTCCGGATCAAAACCGAAAGTGATGACCACTACACTATACAACCGTAAGCATGTCTGAATAAAATCAGCGAAAATTACGTAAAATTAGCATCACGTGATTTAATCAAGATTTTGCCATTCTGTTAGGTCAAAGAAAAGACATCATAAATCAACTTTTATTCACTGGTTATCTATATTCATAAAGACCTTATGTTCTGTAAATGATTGGGAGATTTAAAGTAAATATAGCAAATCAGGTTTTTTGAAAAGTTAAAATATTATAACTTTTAGTAATCCTGAAAAACCTGCAATAATCTAGTCGAACAGAAATGAGAGGGATATAAAAATAAAAGGGAGGCTAATTTATTTTAAACCATTGAAGTTTGAAGATAATTTAAAGAATAAATTATAAAAATAAAGTAAAATAATCTCTTTAACATGGGAGACAAGTTTAATAAATTGAAAGAGATGATTTAGAAGGACTTCCTTCCTACAAAGATGTCACTAAAAGGTTAACAAAGTTCAGAGATTGTGATTGTGAAGAGTGCACCAGCAATATTTATATAACAGTTCCAAATAAGGAAGGAGATAATCAAGGTAAAGTTTTAGTTAAAGTTGTTTTTGAGGTATCACGATTCTGTAACCATTTTTCAGAGAATGGTGTATTTTATCAAACTATTTTTCATCGTAAACTTTTTTACGATTACCCAACATATACTCTTAAGAAACCTATTCATAAAACTATCAATCGTGTCTATCATATTTATGGAGACCAAGCAAAACAGACTGTAAACAATATTAGATTTTGTATGAATTTAATGTTTGATAAAAACGAAGAGATTTTAGACACCAGAACTCTGCGACAATAAAAAATTATATTGTTGTTGTTTTTGAACAAAACTTATATTATTACATCAGAATTTATTAATACATATTTAAATAAACTGATAGCAGTATTGTTTTTTGTTTTTCTTTTTAAGGAATACCAAAGTATATCTCTTCTGATCTCTGTATTTTTTTTTCCTTTATATGGATATTCATTTAATGAAACTGGTAACAAAAATTAGTATTTTTTTGGTATCTTTGTTTTACACATATAGTCAAAATTTACAAGGTTTGCTGTGTTTATAGTTTTTTATTTCGTAAGAAAAGAAAGTGTCTGTAGAATTTGACACAATCATATAAAATTCGTCCCGATTAGGAAATATACAAATCAGGTGTATATCATGTGATACGTTTTTAAATATAACTATTCTGTCTTAATTAGCAAACAATCAGAGTTCAACGGTAAGTGTATATTACTCAAGTGACATACAATAACCATAATTGTGATTGTGAAGTTTTTAAAGGTGTGAATTCGGTTCGTATTTGTTGTTTAATTATATTCATAGGTTAGATTTGGTGTAGAAATTTGTAGTCTGAACATACACTTTTAAATTGAGAAAACGCACTTGAAATTGATTTTATGTTTCTAATTCAACTAATAACAGCACATATATACCAAAATCAGTGCTTTGAAACCTCCAATTACTGGTGAAATTACGTGTCGGTTTGTTGCACGGTCTCGGTAAACTGTTTTTTGATAAACATTTCAAGATTTTTAAGGCTCTATAAGTTTAAAGTTATTAAATTTGAGAACAAAGACTGTCTGTATAACAATGGGGAACTCCTCTTCAAAGATTACACAACAGGACAAGGCAATCCTTCAAGTGAAATTGCAGAGAGATAAGCTTACTAAATATCAAAAGTCAATGCAATATACTATGGATCAACAAAAGGCACAAATTAAAGAATATCTAATATCCAAAGATAAGAACAGTGCTAGATTGTTGTTGAAGAGAATGAAGTATCAAGAGAAGTTATGCGAAACAGTTAGTGACCAAGTCATGAATTTAGAGAATATGATACGGAATATTGAATTCAAATTAATTGAGAAAGATTTCTTAAATGGTTTAACAAAAGGGAATGATATGTTAAAGAAGTTAAACAATGAGATGAACATTGATAAAGTTGAAGATCTTCTGGATGATGTTAGAGAAAACATTGCTTATCAAGAAGAAATTGATGCTGTTTTAAGTGGAAGTGTTATTGGTAAAGATTACAACGATGAAATAGATGAAGAATTAGAAGAATTAGAAAGACAAGAACTCTTAAAGAAAACAGGAGAATTACCTTCAGTTGCTGAATTGCCTGAAATCAAAAATGATGAAGTTGTTGAAGACAAATTACCAACTAAAGTGAAACAAAAGAAAGAGAAAGTCGAGAATGGTAGAACTGCATTATTAGCATAAATTTGTATAAAAATTCGTTAAAATACATCTTTTAATTTTAATTTTAATAATAATAATTGGATTAAAACAGTATAGCTATAAAAACACAGATACCTCTAACAAAAAAATAACGAAAACCAACCACGAAATAGTAAGAACAATAACAACAAAAAAAGATAATGAACAGCAAATAAAGCAATTTAAAAAAGATAACCTGAAATAAAATGTATTGTTTTGTGAGACTTTAATGGATTATTTTATAACTTCTGGGTCATCCATGATAGTAATTAATGTGAATGACTTTATGATGTGAATAATGAATATATGAATTGTAACTAAATTAAACATTTTTACAAAAATTGTAAAATTTGCTGTGTTAAACCATATAATTCACCTCTTGGATCACCACCATTAACATCGTCATCACCTTGTTCATCATTGTTGGTATCGTTGTTACCATTCAAAGCACTTGGATGGTTTAAATCTGCTAATTTAACAACTAAATCTTTTAAGTTTACATCATTGGATTTATCATTCTTTATTAATTCAACAACTTCATGATCATTGGATTCCAATAATTGGACTAAACTCCATAATGCAATATGTTCAAATGTAAGGTTCCCACTTTGTAAGAATCTTGCGATAAATCCACGAATACCACCATTATTATTATTTTCAGCATCAACACTGTACCATGCTTTTTTAATTTCATCATAATTAGCTAATCTTGAACATAAATTAGCTAAAGCAGCAGCTGCATTACCACAAACTTCTGCATTTGTTGAATAAGTTAAAGGAATTAAAACATCTAATAAACCTAATGATAATAATTTTAATTTTAAATCATCAGCTAAAGCTAAAATAGCAAAACAAGCACTGATTTCTGATTGAACAGGAATTGAAGCATCAAGAACTAATTCTTTACATTTCAAAACTGCATTTGATTCTAATAATTCTAATCTGTTACGTTCACTTGAAGCAGCTAAGTTTCTTAAAGTTGAAACTGCATGACATTGAATTTCAGCAGAATCTGGGAATGATAATAATGACACCAAAGGAGTTAAGAAACCAGCATCAATAATTAAACCTTCATTTAATGGATGAATTGAAATGTTTCTTATACATGCAACTGAAGCTAAAATTAATGGTTGATGAGAAGATTGTAACAATTTGACTAAATGTGGTAAACCACCAGCACGAACAATTTCTAATTGATAGCCTGGATCAGAAGCCAAGTTTCTTAATGCCAAAGTTGCTTGACATTGAACTCTTGGTGATGTTGAATCCATTAATTGAACCAATTGTGAAATTAAACGTGGTTCAGTTTTTGATAATTTTTTTCTATTAATTTCGTCAACTGCAATGTTTGAAATGGCAGTTGTACAGTAGTATTGAACATCTGGATCTGGAGAACCTAATAGAGATACTAGAACTGGAACTGCACCTGCATTAACTAATTCTTGTCTGTTTTCATTTGAATGTGTCATGTTTAATAAAGCACCAGTGGCATTTCTTTGAACTCTCAAGTCAGTAGATTTTGCTAATTTAGTCAATGGGACTAAAGCACCTGAACGAGCAATCTTAGCCTTGTTGTCATCTTGAGTGGCTAAATTAGTGATACAACCAACGGCATTACATTGAACTTCAATGTTGTTGCTCAACATTTGACGAATTAAAGGTTCTAAACCACCCATTTCAACAATCAATATTTTGTTTTCGTTGTTAACAGCCAAGTTACCCAAGGCAGCACAAGCAGCTCTTTGGACTTCAGCATCGGTGCTTCTCAATAAGATGAGTATTGGTTCTAAAACTTCTCTATCAACAGCTCTGACATCCTTTTCCGTAATTTCAGCAAAGGCAAGGGCAGCAGAACGTTGTAAGTCAATGTTGTCGGAGTAAACAAGTGTGGACAATGCCTTGAGAGGACCGTGGTTGAAGAAGTCGACTTCTGAACGGTTTTCCAAATATTGCAATAAAAGAGAAATGGCCTCCCTTTCGTTCTCAGCCAACAAGGGCTGTTGTTCTTGGGGGGAAGCGTTGGCATGGCCTTTGAGGCAGGAAAAACAAAAACCCATGGTGTGTAGTGCACAGAAGTTGTTCAGTGGCAATGGAAAGAGGCTCGGAGACGACTGTGGTGGGTGTTGTACGAGATTTTAAGAGATTTCTTTATTTTGATTGTTGAATTTTTGTTTCGGCCTGGGCTGACTCAGCAACGCGATAATAAATAACGGTTGATAGTACGATAATACACGTTTGATAGGATGTGTGTTTGGTTGTGTTAGTGTATTGATTGACTTTATATTGACACTGTGTAGTTATTTTAATGAATTGGGCTTTGTCAATTGACTTTGAAATTACAAATTTACACTTTATAATACTTCACAATTGTAAAAATTCAGGGCATTACACTGTATATCTGAGTTAAAATCATAACAAGATTTATCTAGCATTTAAATATGTTTTATGTAACGTCTCATACCCTTCTATACTGATGAATATAAAAGTCAAGTAATGGTTATGTTTAATAGACCGCAATCATGAATTCCGATGATACCTAAAATTACTACAAACAGTAATAACAAATTCCGATATTAATAGAAACTCTATTACTACAAATACAAATTCTGAGTTCATTATAGTACATTCTAGTAGCCCACCGTGAGGACGTGTTCCACAAACTTCACGATTTCGAATTTTTTCAAACCACCTTTACCCTTGATGTAAACTGCTCTAGGAATACCCAAGTCGATGAGATAGTGTCTCCAGTCACCAGCAGCCACTAGACCATTCTCATAAGCGTGTTGTAAACCAACAGTGACGAGTCCCAGACTGGCAATGTATTTGCTTTCAACGTGGATTTCTGAAGAAACAACACCAGATCCAGCATCGATACCTGATGGAACGTCTAATGACAAAACACTAACGTCTTGTTTGTTAATCCATTTAACAATTTCAACTGTGTTTTCAAGTTCTCCATCCACAAGATCACTAATATTAGTGTCATAACCTTGTAATGCATCAACAATTAATTCTGGAGTAATTCCTTTCAGTTTTTTGTTCAATAATTCTAACGAATGAATAACTTTACCACCGATGGCCTCAAATAGCACTATTTGTTCACTTAGTTGTGAGTCAATGTCTTCACTGTCATCATTGAGATCAATAATGGAATAAATAACAACATCGACACCAACATTGAGTAGTTTTCTTGCTGTGGCCAAACCTCTAGCACCTGTTCTGTGGTTACCAATGGTGATGACTATTAATGGAGCTGCATTGTGATTGGTAGAACTGATACGTGTTGGACCACCAAGAATCTTAATGATTAATTTGTTTAGACCAATAGCTGCGTTCTCAGATACTAGTAATGAATTATGTGAGTAGTTTGAAGTTGCAGTGTTTTCTGCTTGAACTAATTGCAATGGAGTGGCTAATGGTAATGCTATGTCGTTAATGTAGAAACCTTTGTTCTTCTTTTCTTTCTTTGTGCTATTATTATTATTGCTGCTGTTCGTATCTTTGACTTTAATTAATGATTTAATGGCATTGGAAGCAGTGGTATTGACACCATCCTTTTTGACACTATCTAGAACCATTTCGTTATGATCGTATTTAGTCTTGATTTTGTTGTGACCGACTAATCTTTGTGAAGCTTCAATGGAGTCTTGATCTTCGAATTCTTTTAAAGCTGATTGCTTGTTGAAATCAGCTGTTGATTGAGCAAAATCAAAATCTCCAGAGTTCTTAATTCTGTCAATACTGTCTTCAAACGCTGATGAGCCCTGAACCTTGACGTCTTTGAACTCTTTTGGCTCTTTATCCTTCTTGTTCTTGTTGTTGTTCTTTTTCTTCTTTAAATTAACTGGGATGTCGATGACTTTTAACTCTGAGATTTCGTCACCTTTTATCACGGCCCCATCGTCCAAAGAAAGCTGCTTGTCCACGCATTTCTTGACAACACCTTCAACACGTGCACCGTTGTTCAATGTGAGAGCAACCCTGAAGCCTGCTACTGAAACCATTGTAATTGCTGAGTTTGGTGGTATAAAGTCAAGTTGTAAACAATATTTCCCGAAATGAAAAATTTCATTCTGTACGAACCTATTATCCAAATTCACACAAATACAATTGTTTCTACATATTTTGAGATGTCCTGGCCTGAGCAGTACCACACTCTGAAGAAACAGCTCGAGGAGTCTCCTGATTCTTTGACTCTGTGGACTTCACTCCTCACAACAGTCGAGGAATCATTCCAACAGATGTCACATCAACAACAAGTGACACCACAGGTTAAAGATACATTATACACTACTTTCAAAGAATTCTTGTCAAAATGGCCTTTGTTGTTTGGTTATTGGAAGAAGTTCACATCATTGACATACCAATTGGATGGTTTAGAAAAGAGTTTGCTTGTTTTGAAAGGTGCCTTAGATATGTTTCCTCATTGTCTAGAATTATGGGTTGATTACCTGGTTATTTTAATAGGTCAAACTGATAATGAATCCCAATTAAAATTAGAAGATGGTCAACTAATCGATGAAGATTTTATTAGAAGTGAATTTGAAAGGGCAATTAACTTTGTTGGTGGTGTTTTTATGGGTCATGAAGTTTGGGATAAATATCTTTCTTGGGAGCAAACAATCAGTAAAAAAAATAATACAGATAATGAAAAAGTTGTTCAAGTTCTTTGGAAATCAATCCAAATCCCACTGTACCAATATTCTAAGATGTATACCACTTTTGATGAAGAATGGAAATCTTTAGCAATAGATAAATTACAAAAAATTACAAATATTTCAAAAAATGATCCAAATGAATTTAAAGTTGAATTTGATCTAATTTTCAAACAAACTCAACAATACGTTTCAGAAATTTGGCAATTTGAAAGTGTTTTAAAACAAAAGTTCTTTAATAATGAAATAAATCAAGAAGATTTACCAATTTGGGAAAAATATGCAACTTTCCAAATGGAGAAATATACTAATAACCAAACTAAACTAATAAAGAATCAAGTCATAACGACGTTTGAACAATGTTTAATACCGATGGCCAATAATGAAAAAGTTTGGTATAAATATCTTTCATTCTTATTGTTTTCAATAAGTGATATTGATATTTCATTAATTAATTCAACTTATTCAAGAGCTTGCAATTTCTTTTTACCATTATCTAACTATGAAATAAGGTTAAATTGGGCATTATTCATTGAATCAAATTCAAATGATGAAGAAGGTAAAGTGGAAGAGATTTATTTATCAACAATCTCATCAAATCCATTAGTTTTCAAGCCAATTATTCAATACGTCAAGTTTCTATCAAGAAAGAACTCAGTTAAATCAACTGTGAAAGATTTACAAACCATAATTGATGCTTACTTTAACACTGCTTCAGTTTTACTTCCAATCAATCAAGAAAGATTTGTTAAACTAATTAATGATAAAACAATTGGCATACTAATCACTGAATTATTGAAACTAAACAGTCAAATACTTCATAACATTGAAGAATCGAAATCAATAATATCAAAATATTCAAACAAAACTCCATTACAATCATCATTACCATACTTACTTCAAATTTATAAATTTTATAAAAAAATTGAAGATTTAACAGAATTACAACAATTAATTAAAATAATTTTAGATGCAGGTATTCCATTAAGTTATAAAAAATTAATACTAGAAGATTATACTGAACTTTTGGAAACAAACCAACAAATCAACCAAAGCATTAATCAATTCTATCCTTTCAAACATTCACAGCATACAACTCCAATAGAGATTCCACCATACAATCTTCTTTCATTTGATAAATTAATGGAACTCTACCAAGATGAAGATCTTAAATCAAAGAAAGGAAAGAATAACACACTCAAAAATGTTTTATATCCAGGTTTCAACACTTTTGAAGCACCTTTAATTACAAATGTTGATATAGACGAATCTACAAGTGATTCAATAATAAGTGATTTACACACCTTCAAAGGTGTCGAAAAGGCAAATAGAAAAGTTGAACCTATTGAAAACGAATGAGATCTGCTACATAATAAATGATAGTCATATAATACAAAAAATCGTAGTCTAATGAAATCTTTAAAATCAACATAATAATCACATCAAAACTTAAGAACAGGAAGTCAACAAATCAAATATTCACTGCTATCTTATCATGCACCACGGTTTTCGTTTATTTTATGTCACTTCGACAAATAGAAATCAAGACTAAAAAAATTACGTAACAACAATAAATAAAAAAAAAAAATTTCATGCGATGAGATGAGCTCTTCTATTAAACCAAAACATTAATACGTCTGATTAGATATGGTGGAAATTACTTTAGACAAAAGAGATCGTTCTCCACCTCCATCTGAAGAAACTCCTGCATTGAAAAAACAAACTTTAGAAACTACAGAAACTTCCATAGAGGAACAACCAACTAATGACACTAATGATAATAACAAACCAGTTAAACAACAAAAGAAGAAAATAATTAAATATAAGGCCAAATCTTCTGACCCAACTTCTCCAACAGGTGTTCTCAAACATGAAATTAACCATCTTTTGAGCACTCATAACTTAGAGCTATCTGATATCCAGAATGATATGCGTCAAATACTTAATGATGAAGAATATATGAATGCTTTCCATAGAGACGTTGATGACGTTAAAATCATTCAACTTACATCCAATGGTGATGGTATGGCTTTAATCCCAAAACCAGAAGTCGTTAAAGTCGAAGATTCTAAACCAAATAATGAAACCACAGAAGAAAAGAAGAAATTCCAAATCGTTATTGTCCCATTCGCTATTCCTGGTGATACCGTTAGCGTTAAAATCTTTAAAACACATCCAACTTATGTCGAAGCTGACCTTTTAGCTATAATAACACCATCTCAAGATAGAAATGACAGTCTTGTTAAATGTGGTTATTTTGGTCGTTGTTCAGGTTGTCAATATCAAATGTTAAACTATCCAACTCAATTAAAATGGAAACGTGAAACCATTGTTAATGCATACAAATATCTTGCAAAAGAATTAGTTGGTGCTGGTTGTGTTCCAAAAATTGGTGAAACTTTTGCATCTCCAAAACAATTTGGTTACAGAACTAAACTTACACCACATTTTGATATTAAATCTAGACGTCGTGGTAATGGTCCAAAACTTACATTAGCTGAAAAAGGTGTTGAAACTAGACCAAGTTTTGGTTTTGGTGCCAAGGGTAAATCAAATTGGAGAGGTTGTGAAGTTGGTGGTGATCAATCAACTTTAGATATTGAAGAATGTATAATTGGTACAAAAATTGTTAATATTGGTTTAAATAATGAAAGACAAAAATTCTTAAAAGAATGGGGTAATTATAAAAAGAGTGCCACTGTTCTTCTTAGAGAACACACCAGGGTTTTCAAAAAAGATGATGAAATTAAAAATGAAGTTGTTAATGAAGAAGAAGGTTCAAAAGATATTGAATCTGGAAATGTTAGTTTTATCACTGAAGAAAACAATGATGATACCTTAGTCAAATCATGTGTTGTTAACCCAAGACAAATTGTTACTGAATATATTAATGGTTTTACATTCCAATTTTCTGCTGGTGAATTCTTCCAAAACAATAACTCCATCTTAACCAGTGTCACTAGCTATGTTTGTGAAAACTTACAAATCTTAAATAAACCAGCTGATTCCCCATTATACTTAGTTGATGCCTACTGTGGTTCTGGTTTATTCAGTATAACAGCATCTAAAGGTGTTGATAGAGTTGTTGGTGTTGATGTTTCAAAAGAAAGTATTAAATTTGCCAATTTAAATGCCAAACGTAATGGTGTCACAAATGTTAAATTTATTGATGGTAAAGCTGAAAAGATCTTCAATGAAATCACTACATCATGTGATTTAACTTCAGTTATTATTGATCCTTCAAGAAAAGGTTGTGATGATGTCTTTTTAAACCAATTATCAGACTACAAACCAGCAAGAGTTGTTTATGTCAGTTGTAATGTGCATTCACAAGCAAGAGATTTACAAAAATTCATCCAAAATACAGAAAATGGTCACTTATACACCATTGAAAGCATTAGAGGGTTTGATTTCTTCCCTCAAACTCATCACGTTGAAAGTGTTGCTGTTATTTCTAGAAAAGTCGAGTTTTAATCATATTGTATAGCATAATCCATAATAATAAAGTCATATTTACATAGTTTAGAAAAGTGACACAAAAAAAGTAGTCTTATTTTACCCTAATTTAATTCATGTGACTTAACTTTAGGGCAACCATTATTACATCAGCACACTAACAAAAATTACGTAATTTTGGATGACATAATCGAAAACAAACAATTTTTTCGCCAAAACTTTGTTGAAAAAAAATTGAAAAATTAAATCTTTTTTGGTTTTAGTCGCTAAACAACACCAGATAAATTAAGTCAAAATGGAAAACGATAAAGGTCAACTTGTAAGTGCCATATGAACTGATGGATAATGTGTGATCTGTGTGAACATAGGGAATCAAACAACCCTTGTTGTATCATATCAAGAACTGAAGGAATACTGTAATTAATTAATTCAATAACTATTCAATGAAGTACTATGAAGAAATAAATTATACCAACAAGAGAAAAGCATAACTGGATTCTACACTGAAGAGGAACTTTGTCAAAACTAAGTGATACTAGTATATTTCTAGATGAACCATGTTATTTTTTTTTTCTTTAAAGAGTTACATAGTGAATTATTGAAAGATCGACAGAATCAAAATTAGGGCAGACATTCAAAGAAAATTAGCACAAAAACAAGAAGAACTATTACTATTATCCAATTAAAGAACAGATTTATATGATACTCAGTCACACATTTACCCATCCACATATCAACTAAAACCAAATACTAACTATTTAATAGGTCGAATTATACGTCCCACGTAAATGTTCTGCTACCAGCAGAATCATCAAAGCTAAAGACCATGCTTCCGTCCAAATCAACATCGTTAACGTTAACGAAGAAGGTCAAGCCATTCCAAACAGTGTCACCACCTACGCTTTATCTGGTTACATCAGAGCCAGAGGTGAAGCTGACGACTCCTTAAACAGATTAGCTCAAAGAGATGGTTTATTAAAGAACGTCTGGTCTTACTCTATCTAAACAGTTAAAGGTTTGCTTTATATAAAAATTTAATGTATCATTTCATTTGAAGTTATCTGTGTTGAACTTGTAGATTTTAAAATTATAATGATTAAGAATGAAGTGGATTAAATGTTTCTGTAACATTAGTGGTATTAAAATTTGCTAAAACTTCAAACATAATCTCTTTTTCAGGATAGTGTCATCTATTATTATTTTGCAGTTAAATGTGTCAGAAATAGATCCGACTTAAAATACAAAATACAACACAATAGAAAGAACTACTAACCGACCTTTATATAAATGATGAATAACTAACTTGAATTATTGAAGGTATTACCTTATTGGCTTTATTCAATTGAACTTCACTATCGAAATCGAAACTGACATTTTCTGAGATGAGCATGAAATCATTTGTAGTTCAGGATTCTCATGTTACTTTATGAAATGCATTAAAGAATTGAGCATGATGCAAATATTTTGTAACTTGTTACTAAATAACTATAAGTTCAAAATTTCGAGAGATATATATAACTTAGAGAACGCTATGATTCATTTGATAATATAACAAACCAATGACTATACCAATATGAACCAATGACTTTTGTTTGTAGATGGACAATTTTAAACGAATTCAGTTCAGTGTTATAGCAGTATCCTGGAATCTGGATTCAATATTTAAACAACCTAGTGTTGTATCACTCTCTAAAACATCTGTTAGTGTACGAGAGAATTGTTGATAGTTCAAGAGTTTAAATTTTGAGAATAGTTTAAAAATGCGGATCCTATTCAAAAATGTTGTAAATTCAAATTGTATTCAGTAAAGCTCCTGATACATCTATGTCAGATATAATTTGGTTTATGGGTCAAGAGATCAAAAAAATTCTAAGTTGATGGATTTTAACCAATTTTAACTATTCTAAAAAATGTTAGATGGTAAGATAAACCTTAAAATTTATATGGACCATATATCCAAGAAGTCTCAAGGAAATACTTTATAAATTGTCAGAATTCTTATAAAGACATACAGACTAAGATAATACAGAGACAATATAGGTATAGATTTGTGTACTGAAACATGTGGCGGAATTTGATCCGCAAATATCAAAGGCTGAAACATTTTTCTGTATGAAGTTTGAAGGAATTGAATCCGATAAGTTATCTAAGGAGTAATATGATTATTGATATATTTCTATAAACCAATTGTAAATTTGAAAATGAAAATAGACCTTGTTTTTTAGGATTATCTCGAACTTTGAAGTACTACAAATTCTATTGACATTTAAAAAGTCATGAGGGTTTGAGACAAATGTGAGAACTCATAAAAGAAAAAAGTTGTACATGTTTATCAACTTCAAAGCTGCTAAAATTTAGAGTCTAGACAATTAACAAATTCTTTGGAACTGTGGATTGGATTTTGCATGGAACTATTACCTTATGGTTGACCAGTCAAATTAAGAATTCAAATACTAAAATCACCAATTTCTAATAACCAGAATAAAGAAAAACAAAGTAAATCTACAATACAGCATGTATATAGTTATTAGTCACTTCACCTTACTGAGTCTATTGCTATAGCCTTAAGCTCAAGCAAAGATGTTAAGCTACCAACTTTTCGGTAACTATTTTGCAAGACATTTCGATCAAAATTGCAGACAAAATTTTTAAATTTGACAATATGCAACGATAAGCAAGTCCGATCGAATGAATTTGTCCTACAATGAAATGGGAAAACTTTAGTTGGAAACCTGACAGTTCATAATTATCAGATCACAACAAGGCTTCTTACCTCATGAATATACGACGAATGTCTCAATTTACCAACAATAGATAAAGAGCTTTTTTGGACTGTGTGGGACATTTATTATTATGCTTTTCTTGCATATAGTTCAGTTTTAGTGATCTTTAGAATTTTCTAATATAAGTAATGAGAGAACCTAGAGAACTTCTTTCATTTATTCTTAAATAAATTCATTTAACTAATTTTAATTTCAATTGTTGTTACCAAATTAGTTATTATGATTAAGGAACAAACCATCAATATTGATGGAAATGAAACTCAGAAGAGTGATAGTGCAACTTTCGTTAGATTATCAAGAAGAAGATCAGTCAAAGAAATAAAACAAAAACCAAGAACCAAAATTAAAACTCAAGGTAGACCATTATCAAAAGAAACCAAAGTTAAACTAACTTTAATACCTACTCTGGGAATTTTTTTATTCAGTCTTAGTTCCAGAAAATCTACGAAAACCATTAGTTATTCTTTCATACTATAATAATAATGATGCAGTAATCAATAAAAATAATGAATTACATACAAAGAGTATTATAACTGGGTTTTCTTCATTATTCGATGTTGAACGTGTGATTTTTTGTGATAATTTATCTGATATACCTTTCAAAAAGAAACAAGATGGATTTTATTTTACTACAATTGATGATGCTGTTCTTTCATTATTTGGCCTCAATGATTATTCATTGGCTAGAGTCACAAGAGTTGCAGGTTCTGAAGCTGGTGGTTTAGTTTTATTAAAGATTGAAACCGCAATTCCTGGTCATTTATATTTAAATGATGATTAGGATGAAGATTATGAAACTATTCAAAGTAAGAAAGCATATTATCAAAGATTAGTCGGATCCATTGGAGAGAGACCAACAACTACATTTTTAAAGAAAAGGGTTACTAGACCAAGGTACAAATCTGATATGAGAGTATATTTGATTCCAAAATCATTACCTTGTTCAATATATTGTGAATCAAGAATCTTTAAAAGAGATCTATTAAGAGGATTTCTAAATTTTAATGATTCAGATAGAAGTATAATTATTGGATTTGATTATAAAGAATTGTTAGATGAATTGATTCAAGAAGGGAATGAATACATCATTCAAAAAATGGGACTTCCTTCTATTGAAGAGGTTGAGAATATTCAAAATAAACTTAAATCTACACCAAAAGATTTAAACACTTTGTCATTATCAAGAGAAGAAATGTCCACTACACTAGAATCAAAAAATAATATAACAGAACAAAACAAAAACTTGATAACTATTCCACCAGAACAATTACGCTATGTTCCAAACAATTCATTTCAGATACCAGATATTTTCACAATTTTGGATATTTTACCTAGTATTTTACCTGAAACACACACTCCATTTATGTCTTCAATAATTCAACCTCAGCTTAATGATGAAGTGAACTCTATTTATTATGGCTTACAACCTCATTCTCTTCAATACCAAATTTCTCAATCTCCCATGAGAATTGTGCAAGGTTCAAATGAATTTCTGAAATCTACCGCTTCCCAGCAGCACAGAATGTACTGGATAGCTCAAAACTCTAGCTCATTGTATAGATGATTGTACAATTTTTAAGGTTACAAGATATAATATAGTGGTAGTTTGTAACCATGACAACTCGTAATTAAAAAACATTCAACAAGAAATTCAAATTTTTTGCTTGTAACTGATAACAAAAACTGATCATCAGGATCCATTGGACTAATATGGATGTCCCAAAAGGCTGAGCCAATTAGCTGAATTGCTTGCTATAATTTAAATTTTATTTTTTTGAATGAATTAAAGTGGACATTTTTTTATAAGAGAACTCTTGCCAAAACAATTCAGATTCAATGTCCCATGTGGGTATAGCTGGGAGTTAATTAAAGTTCATGTTAAACTTGTGTTGTAAATAGTACAAATTACAATTTCTAATTGTCTAAGGGCCGACATATTTCAAAAGTTAGGACACCCATCTAAATTACGATTTATTGGGTCGTGTAACTGTAGCTGTATAATTTAATGTGTATAACGTTAAGTAGTGTCCAAAAGTATTACAATCTCGAAAAACATATACAGTGTAAGTAATTGTTTTTAGTATTTTCAATACGTACAATCAGTCAAAGATATGAAAGTACAAGATCTCTTTTATTTAAACTCAAGCTTTACACTAAAGTTTTAGCTAAAAACGAAGACTAGATCTAGATAGTTTGATAAGTGTTTTAGGTTTGATTTTACTTATTTGTCCACAGTTGATGTCAATTGGACAAATATGGTAAATACTAATTGTTGTAGTGTGACCACTGACAAAAGTGATACCTTACATAAATTAGAATGATGCATTTCTCATACAAATATTGTTGAAATTTTTTGTGCAAATCAGTGATCACCAATTTTTTGCAACAGAACAGAACAGGGTCCAACTTTGACCATTAAATTCGATCAGGTTTTTTCTACTTTTAGATATAATTTGCTACTGGGTTTGAACTTACTCAAATTGTAGTTAATGACCAATAACAAGATTAAATTCTTTTTAGATTCAGAGTCCTTTATAACGTTTGTTTTCCAAAGTTATCTTTCACCGGTAGTGTACACACTATATGATGAAATAAAGATAATTCGTGCCTTATTATTGACATATAGTGACCTAGTTAATATTTTTTCCTATTCATCCTTACTTGTATTCTCTACACTAATTTAGTTTTTTGTTATGTATTATAATGTATTATTTATTAACCAAAAATTTTACCAGCATGTAAATTTGTACTCTCATAAAAATTGAAGAATTTTTGTTGAGTTTCATTGAAATTAACTAAAAGACCTTGTTCTTCATCTAACCCACCAATTTTATCATAAGCACAATAAATAAACCTATTACAAGTTTGTGATACACTCCAAGCAAATGCATTTTCACCTCTATCATTTCTAATAGCATGACCTGAATCGTTTGGAACAATAACACTTTTAATCTTTTGATATTTTTCATAGAATTTTTTAACTTCATCAACTGAATTACCATAATGTTTTGTATATCCTATGTTTTTGTCAAAATCAACTTCAGCTTTATCAGAGAATTTACAATATGAAACACCAGAGTTAATCCATAATAAAGTAGAATTATCTGTTGATGAAATATGAGCTGGATGGATTGAACATAATTCATTTGATCTTAATTTATTTCTTCTTGAATCATCAGCATCCTCAGCTAATCTATAATCTAATGGAGTAATTGAACCAGCAGCTCCAGAAGCCCAAGTGTTTAGGAAATAATCTTCATCTCCAGATATTGATAAACCTAACCAAAATAATTCTTTATCACCCCAAACAAGAGCTGTAATTTGTGACCAAAATCTAATTTGAAACATTGTTAAAATACCAGTAAAATGCTTTTTTCTATCAATGGCAACAATACCAGATTCCATTAAATGACCATAATGACCATGCATCATTCTATTGTTTAAAGTGAAATTAGTTGTTTGTGGAATATCAAAAAGATCTTGATCTAACTTTGTTGGCATTAATTTTTCGAAAAGTTTAATACCATGACCAGCAATGTAAACAGGAAGATTTCTATCTCTGAAGAAATAAGCACCTTTTTCTTGATATGGTTCAGATTGTAAAAGATTTTCATCAAGATCAACAAATGGAACAGTATCAATATCCATTAAAATGGTATGTTGGAAAGAATTGAAAAAAAATGCAATTAATTTATTGTAATATGAACTGAATAGTTTAGTAAAATCTGAACTAATTGCATTAGTAGCATCAACAAACCAAATTTCTTGTGGTGGGAAAAGTTCAGCCATTTCTTCTGTAGTAATTTCAGAATTTAATAAAAATGAATCCAAACCTTTTGCCTTTAAAACAAATTCAAAATCATCAATAAATTTAGTATCAATTTTATCTAAATTTCTTGCATAATAAATAATTTGCTTTTCACTTTCTAAAGAAAGGTCATCAGAATGAACAATTTGAATAGGTAATTTATTACCAATAGCACGTAAATTTCCTAATAATTTAACTAAATCATCAATATGTTTATCAGCAGCTGATAAAACAATACCTTTCCCATTTAAATTTGATTTATAATTTTGAAAATACCCATAATTATCCTCTGTGATTTTTTTTTCCTTTTCAGTTTGACCATAGTTAACATAATCTTTCATTATTGGGATTTTAGTTAGAACAGTTCCATTCCAACGTTTATAAGTTGGTGAGATTTTGCTTGCCCAAGGAAATAACCTTGCTTCAATATCAAACAAATCCAAGTTAGTACTAAATGATTTTCTTTTAGGGATTTTGCTGGTCTTTTCAAACTGGTCTAAAAAGCAACTTCCAAAAACTCTGATGTTTGTAACGGTATCTATGAATTGAACTTCAGTTTCTCTGGTGACTTTAAGGGCCTTGTTATGTTCTTCTTCATATAATGATTCTAAATTCTTTTCTTTGACTGTTTTCTCTTTTTCTTCTTCGGATTTCATATCTTTAAGCTCATTCTTTTTATATTCACTTATCTTATTCTTAATAAATTCTTGTTTTTTGTCAAAACCAGCTTTATCATATGGTAAATTTGATGATGCAGTACTTCTCCATCTTGAATTGGTTTGATATAAAGAGTTGAAATAAGCATCACATCTTTGGTTCATGTCAAAACTTAAGAAATTACCAGAATATTGCTCAATCAATTTTTTGTAGTTATTATTACTGAATGTATCTGTGTCATAGTCAATTATATGCGAATTGAAATACTCTGGTGTTTCATTGACAAAGTAACCTGGATCCCTGAAGGATATTTGTGACTGAAGAAGCAAAACAACTAGCACGATCAGTGACAGAAGTCTCAGCTGTTTCCTTTTAGGTATGAGTCCAGTTAGGAACGCCTGTTTACCCATGTTTTTTTTTTCTGTAGTTATGAGAGATGCTTGTCTGTTGATTTGTATTGAGTAAAATATGTGTTTGTGTAAAGTTAAATGTGTGGAAAAGTAGGAAATAAGAGCTTAAGCAAATAGTTTATTCATAATTACAAGATCTTCAAAGTTTCACTAAAATTTTTAAATTAAACATGGGCCATGGCAATTTGAAATATGAAAGATTTACTGCGTATATCACTACATAATTTAACATATCAAATTACAATTGAATAATGGAACAAGAGTCTCAATTGTCCGTTTCTTTTGTCTCAAACATCACAGGATTAAGCCTGCATTAACACTTAATAGGAAGATATCCCCTTGAATTGCCGGCTGTCGAAATTGACTGACTGGAACTGAGTACCCTGTTCTTCCAAATTTCTGACTTGGATTTGGGAGACCAGTAAACCCGATTTGTTCTGTCTTGTTCCTAATTTTTTTGTTTTAGCCGCGAACAATAGGATCTTGCATATCAGAATTTGTCTGCAGATTAAAGTTCTTTGTCCTGTTTGTCTAATTATTTTTTTTGTCCGCCGTTGTATGCAGCTAGATCTTGTACCCCTGGAATTTGCTTGCATGTGGCTGCATTTTGTTGTAGGCGAGCCAGTCAAGACTCAAGACTCAATAGAGTTTCAAATACGTTAGAGAACTGGTCTTGAACTGTCTGAAGCTTTGAAGATTTACTAGTTGATTGATGGTGTTTAAATTAAGTTTTTTGAGATGGATTCTTGTTTGATATTTTTGGTAAAAGAACGATGCTCAGATACAAAGAAAGAGTTTATATGCTTTTCAGATCAAAGGAAAAACAAGTGAAGCAGATCATAGCCATTGTGGTTTCCTTATTGGTATTTTCCTTTCTTTGGCAGCAGGGTCATATCCAAACTGGTAGTGAGACTATTTTGAATATCATTGATAATGATGTTCATCTTGAAAATGCTACATTTGTGACATTGGTTAGAAACAATGAGATTTGGCAAATGGCCAACTCAATCAGATCTGCTGAGGATAGATTCAATAGAAATTATCATTATGATTGGGTTTTCTTAAATGATCAAGAGTTTTCAGATGAGTTTAAACATATGGCAACGACATTATGTTCAGGTGATGTGAAATTTGGGTATTCATCTCCCTTGGGATGATGACATTGATGTTCAAATGTCACTTAAAGATTTTGACACATTAGGCAAATATTACAATAATTCTTTAATTGTTGAAGATCCACATCATGGTGATCGTACTTTTTGGTTTTTAACTAATCCATATTACATGAAATCTAATCAACATTTTATTGATGGTCGTTTAATTGATATTAGAACAGGTACATATATTGATTTGTCAGTTTTATGGCATGACAATGATGAACCTCCTGAAAAGCTACAAAAGTTAATTTCAAAAGATGAATTGACTTTCCATGATAAGAATAAAAACTGGTTAGGTTATGATCATGTTTTTCCATTATATAGAACCTTATATGAAGGTGCACAGGCATATAGAACAAAAAATGTCACTGAACAATTAATCTACAAACATGGTAATAGTTCATTAACAAAATTCAATAATGTTAATCATAATTGGCAAGCAGACATTGGATTTTGGGTATCAAATTGGATTTGTAAAAATGAAAAAATCCCACCAGCTGATCAAAGACTTGATAAAAAAGGTCGTTTAACACTATTTGGAGCTTGTAATAATTCAGAACTACAACAGTTATATAATGAAGCTTTACCTGCTTTAATACGTCATAAAGAAGAAGTTGACTTTTTGAAAAACGGTAAAGATCCAGCAGAGCTAACAAAAGATTCATTGCCAATATTTAAACATTTCAATTATGAAAAATGTCAATAAATTCATTTCTTTATTCATTTGTATATAAATATTAAAAACCCTACTCTTGGACATGCATCATTCTGCATTCTGTCCCAGTAAACTAGTTCGCTGCAGAATTCTTTTTTTGTCCGCTTTTTTTGGAAGAAAAAAATTTTAACTTGGAATAAGATGAATGTCAGCTTCAATGAGGACTTGTTTTAGATTTATGAAGGTTTAATGGAAACATGTATTTCTTTTGTAGCTTTTTTTATGTAGTTTTTTTAAGTTTGATAAAATATTTGTATTTTGCTTTGAAGAATTGTTTGAAAAAAAAGATCTTAACAATACTACTGGATTGCAATTACTCTTTAAGAAACGGACAAACTCCCAAAAATCTGTTGTATTACTTTAGTCTTTAAAAATAAATTGAAAGAACTATGTGTGCTTTTTTGAACTTTTTTTAGGGTGTTTTGTAATAATTTAAATTTTTCCATCAACAACTTTTTCCTATACACCTAACCAGGAACAGTTTCAAATCCCAAGCGATTTAAAATTGTATCTCACAATAACTGATTTGTTTTTCTTATATCTATAATTAGAAACATTAATTAGTATTCCGTAATTTTCTTCTTTATCAGTACCAGTCAAATCTAGATTCTGGACCCTCAAAGTTCGGACACAGTCATAATTAAAGATATAATCTGATGACAGCTTTACAGTAGATCTCTCACAGATCAGTTTGAACTAAAACTCTGATACAGACTACGTATTAAACTGAAAACTTGGAACTGGATACATCTTGATGAAAAAGTAAAATTAAAATCCAATGAGTCAAAACTGAACATCTAATCTACTCATACAACGTAATAAAAGATAGTTCAATAATAGATAAAAATCTAGGGACATGATTAATCTTTGGTTTTGTTATTCTATTTTCATAGATGGTGATCTCTAAATTAGATTTACAAGTATTTCATTTTCAATCTAAGTACCATCACAAAACTTTGGTACACCATATTTTGCATGAAATCAGCAAAACTTAAAAGAAAAAATTGTCTTATATTTGTAAATTGTCAACGTCAATATTTGTATTTCCAGTAAGTTTTAATGCAATTGCATCTATGTATTGATTGTTGCGCTGTAATATTCAATGATTTTGACAAAGCTGTTACAGCACAGTAGTTGTACAGAAAAACACCGGTTCGGGCACTACATCACGAACTTGAAAAAGTACAGAATTAACTTATAACAAATCACACAAAACTATCAATTATGGGCCGTAAAAGGATTTTTTAAATAAATTGAGCACTTCTTGGTAATATTAAATATTCTGAAAGTCTTACAGTAATCGAAATATGACAAATTGAAGGAATAATTTAATTTTAAAGACCGGCTAGTTTAAAAACATACCAGTACAGTCAAATGAATCTGTCAGTTTAAGCTAAAGTAAATACAAGTCAAAAAAGTATGTAATATTCAGATAATGAAAAAAAAAAATTAATTTAATTTAATGATCGCATGCGCGCAGTACTTAAGGCCCAACTAGGGTTTTTCTTGGAACGTTATTCACTTGTGTGTGAATTAATAGTAGTCGATCAAATAATTGTGTCAATCAATATGAATTATTGATTAATAACGTACCGTGATGATATAAATACTATACGGCTACAATTTAATTACAAAAAAAAAAACGACACATTTAGATCTACCGTACGAAACCAGTACAGATTTGCCCCTAATTTCCACATATTTCCACAGTCTAGACACATTTTTTTGCCTCATATGATGGTTGCACTTTTTTACCTTAGTGTTTACCTTTTACCTAATTGAGTAAAAATCGCGGAATATTGTACGTTAAAATAAAATGTCTGCTAAAATTCAAATTTGTAAAATTGTTTTAGCTCCTCAATTACCCTTATTTTTTATTTATTTCCACTATTAACTGTCTGCTATGGTGAATGCTGTTGCTACTTTACTCTTTTCCGCCTCTTACTTGCCAGGTGCCTTGGTCTTAGCCCATACTTTGAGACAAAAAGAGACTTTTAATAAGGAGTTCAAATTGGTTGTTTTATTAGCTACTGACTTGACTGATTTTGAAAAAGAGAAATTAGCCAATGCCTTTGATGAAGTCATTCCAATTAGTCTTATCCATGCTAGATATGATACTGATGAATTGAAATTGTTAAAAAGACCTGAATTAACCCCAACTTTTTCCAAAATTAATTTATTCAAATTAACTGAATATGATAACGTTTTATATTTGGATTCTGATACATTACCATTGAAGTCAATTAGTTCAATCTTTACGGAATTTCCTGATTTAACTACCCGTGACATTGTTGCATCTCCAGATTCTGGTTGGCCAGATATTTTTAATTCAGGTGTCTTTTTAATTAAACCTTCAATTGAAACTTATATTGCATTATTAGATAAAATTCAATACTCTGATTCTCCTTCATTCGATGGTGCTGATCAAGGTTTATTGAATGAATTTTTCCATTTGGATGGTAGAGATGGTTATTCTTGGAAAAGATTACCATTTTTATTCAATGTTACCCCTTCAGGTCAATATCAATATCAACCAGCATTTAAATATTTTGAAGATAAAGTTAAATTGGTTCATTACATTGGTAGCAGCAAACCATGGTTTGACGTTGAAGATAAAGAAGGTTTAAGAAGTGAATGGTGGAATAAATATCATGAATTTTTTGGTGATGATGAAAATATTTTAAAGACAATTCATGGAATTAATCCAATTTATTATGAACCTGAACCTGAACCTGAACCTGAAGTTGAAAATGAAAAGGATGCTGATTTATTATTAGACCCAAGCTCTTATCAATACTTCTCAACAATTGAACCAACCAATCAATGGAATGCAGAATTTGAAGCACCACCAAAATCAGGTAAAGCTGAAGCTGAATTATTCCCAAGATCTTTAAGTAAAGCTTATTCCACTTGGAACAATGAACCATATCATAATGGTGAAGATCAATCTTGGAGACCTGATCCAATTTTCCCATGGGAAACTGAACTTCCATATAGAAAAGCTGAAAGAATTTTTGATGAACCAAAACAATCTGCAGTTTGGGAAAGTTTACCATTAATTAAAAAGATTAAAGATAAACAAGAAGAAGAATTAAAAGCTCAAGAACGTGCACGTAAATTAGCTGAACAAGCTGAATTAGAATCCCAAGAGTTTAACCAACGTAAAGAAGAAAGATTAAAAGAAATTGAAAGAAGATATAGTGGTGATGTTGTTGTTACTGAATCTATTGAGCCGGACTTGATGGATATTGAAGAAGAAAATGAAATTGCTAATGCATTAGAAGAAACACATATAGCTTGAGAAGACTTCTTTACTATGAAATTGTATGATACCATTATTTAATACTAATACTCGCTTGTTAAAATGTATGTTATTTTGATTATTTTTGACATTGTAGATCCCAAAAAACTTGACACATAAAAGTTTGTTTACATTTCTACCGAAAAAAACACCAAAACATTTTGAATCAAAGTTGGACAAAACCAGTTTGAAACGATACCCACTCGTGATTGAGTCCGTTAATTTAATTTTTTATTTTAAGAGAATCAGTTAATGAATTTTTTATTAAAGATTCAAAAAGATTTAGAAGACTATTGTAATTGGTTAAATGAAGAGTGGATTTGAATTTGATGATGTTAATAAATTTCATCTTTATTCTGATATAAGTGAATTTATTAACAAAAAGGGTATTTTCAATGATGATAGTTTAATTACTGAAATTGGAAGTGTTTTTGAAATTGAACCTGAAATTGAAACTGAATTGAATGAAACCAATAAAGAAAAAGAATCGGAAGTTTATGGTTTTGAATTAATTTCAAAATTAACTGAACTCAAATCAAATTTTTCTAAAGATGATCAACTGATTAACTTTATTGAATCCAAAATTTTTATTGAAAATTCTATAATAAAAGGAGTTCAATCAACGATTATAGAAAATTATGAAGAATCAATTAAATGTTTTGTTAATGATATTTTAAAAGATATACCAATAATATCAGATACAACAGAAATTAAACCAACTTGTTATTTATTAGAAAGTGAAGTTGAAAAACTTAAAAAATTGTTAAAACCAGAAGAATCAGATAGAGATATTATACTTTTAGCATTGATTTCATCATATTCAGAAACAAAATCAAAATTAGATAAATTAAATCCAAATTATGAACAAAATCTTGAAAAAGAGAAAATTAGGTTTATTGAAGCAATACAGTCAACTAACCTTATTGAGAAACGATTATGAAATATACACAGACTATGAATACATGTATTAATGTAGGTGAATCACATGAATCAAAATTTGACATATTTAAGCCGTATTATTTAACGTGGGAGCAATATACTATACCAAATGACAACGATAATTGAACTGCAGACACCGATTGAAAAGGGAATTAACAAACACACCGTACATTAGACACAACTACATTCAACTCATACACACACTCCCACCATTATAACAATCAGAACCACCCACCAATTATTACACCCATATCCAATCCCAAGAATTGACCAGATCTAACTTCTTTCCTAATTGCTCCATAATAAATATGTTCCTAATTCCAGGTACAGCACCCGTTAAGTAGCGAGAAAGACACAAACATAAACTACACGCACAAACAAACAACAAATACCAATCAATACTACCAACTACAATGTGGTATACAAATCATTAAAATTTCCATAGGGCACCATCCCGGACGATTAAGGGCTGAAAACGTATGTAACTTAGAAGCAGATTCTCTGCAGGTTTAACGTCGAAGAAATTGACACAATTCTGATAAAAATCACACTCGTGATGTATTGTTACCAACAAGGTGATGACAATCTGTTAAATTACCAACAATTAAACTCAATTTGACAACAGTTATGCCCTGTTGACTGAGAGGAACGCAGATTACATAATGATCCAATTCACCCATACAGGATGAAATTCACATTAAACAGGCCACAATGTCACGAATTGAAGTAATAAACTAATATAATTTTGATTCAATTGCATCAACAATCAATACTCTCATTGTATATAATCCTTTATCCCATTTTCAATTCAATTTATGTCCGTTTCTACATCAATTTCTCCCGTCTGCCATTTTGCCACGGGCAAATGTGCGAACTTGTACCATTTTTGTTGCTCGTCAGCAGATGCCAAAGCGAAGAGCAATAAAGTTGAATTAAACAGATTAAAAGTGAGAATTGAAGTATGATTGACAATGTAATAAACTCAATTCATCTGTAAGAATTCAATTGACCCAAAATCCGGTGTAATTAGCATTATTTTCATAAAAATTTCGCCTATTTCAGTGACTATCAGGTGTTGGTTGTGATGATCACTTGCAACAAACCACCTCATGACTTTATTTTTTTTTCAAAACTCATATAAAAAGGAGACATTATCCCTTATTTTTTTTAAAAAAGGATAGTTTGAAATCCACATAAATTATTTAATTTATTCATTTCATATTAGTTCAACATGGCTATTAACATTGGTATTAACGGTTTCGGTCGTATTGGTCGTTTAGTTTTAAGAGTTGCCTCTCAAAGATCTGACATTAACATTGTCGCTGTCAATGATCCATTCATTGCTCCAGAATACGCTGCCTACATGTTCAAATACGATTCCACCCACGGTAAATACCCAGGTGAAGTTTCTTCTGATGGTTCCTCTTTAACCATTGACGGTAAAACCATCAAAGTTTACCAAGAACGTGACCCAGTTAACATTCCATGGGGTAAAGATGGTGTTGACTACGTTATTGACTCTACTGGTGTCTTCACCACTTTAGAAGGTGCTCAAAAACACATTGATGCTGGTGCCAAAAAAGTTTTAATCACTGCTCCATCAAAAGATGCTCCAATGTTTGTTATTGGTGTCAATGAAGACAAATACACTAACGACTTGAACATTATCTCCAATGCTTCTTGTACCACTAACTGTTTAGCTCCATTAGCTAAAGTTATCAATGACAAATTCGGTATTGATGAAGGTTTAATGACCACTGTCCACTCCATCACTGCCACCCAAAAAACCGTTGATGGTCCATCCCACAAAGACTGGAGAGGTGGTAGAACTGCTTCTGGTAACATTATCCCATCTTCCACCGGTGCTGCCAAAGCTGTTGGTAAAGTTATCCCAGAATTAAACGGTAAATTAACCGGTTTATCATTAAGAGTTCCAACTGTTGATGTTTCCGTTGTTGATTTAACTGTTAAATTAAAAACTGAAGCCACCTACGATGAAATCAAAGCTGCTGTCAAAGAAGCTTCTGAAGGTAAATTAAAAGGTGTTTTAGGTTACACTGAAGATGCTGTTGTCTCTACTGATTTCATCACTGATTCAAGATCCTCCATCTTTGATGCCACTGCTGGTATCTGGTTATCTCCAAAATTCGTCAAATTGATTGCTTGGTACGATAACGAATTCGGTTACTCCACCAGAGTTATTGACTTATTAGAATACGTTGCCTCAAAAAACTAATTTGCAAGCTGTAATTGATTTACAGTTTGTATAGCAAATAAATATATTTATGGTGATAGTATATTGTAGAATTTCGCTAATTTTCGCTAATTTTACGCCATTTTACGCCATTTTCCTGCCAAACTACAGGGATTGCCCGATCAGGCAACTAGGCGCGATCACCGGGAACGTGCGCGGCCCAATCCGGGAAATTTTGACGTTATTTTCAGCCTTCTTATCAAAACAAGTGACGAAATTTTATTTTTAATTGTTTAATTTTTAGTGTTTTTAAAACTTTTTTGTGTTTAATTCATTAATCCAATTTTTTTTTAATTCAGAAGTAATAGCTCTCCATATTCATGGCACAGTTATCCTTTTCAGAAGTTTCATTTTTAACTTTTCAAGCCGTTGTTGAAGTTATTATCGTTTGTTTAGCTGGTTTTTATGCTGCAAAATCAGGTTTACTCTCAAAAAATGCTCAAAAACATGTTTCAATCTTAAACGTTGATATTTTCACTCCATGTTTGATTTTTTCTAAATTAGCTCCATCTTTATCATTACAAAAACTAGTTGAAATTATAGCAATACCCATTTTTTATGCAGTTTCAACTGGTATCTCTTATATTGTCTCAGTTATAGTTTCACGTTATTTATCTTTAGATGATTATGAATCAAACTTTGTTACTGCAATGAGTGTCTTTGGTAATTCAAACTCTTTACCTGTCTCTTTGACAATGACTTTAGCCTACACTTTACCAAATTTAGATTGGGATGATATAGAAGATGATGATCCATCAAAAATTGCATCAAGAGGTATGTTATATCTATTAATCTTTCAACAAATTGGTCAAGTTTTAAGATGGAGTTGGGGTTATAACACTTTATTAAAAAGAAGACCAGTTGAACCTGAAAATGCTTTATTATCTTCAAATGCAGATCTGAATCATCGTTATACAAATTCAAAATTACCAAATGATGGTTCTTCAGCAACTTTATTCACTTATACTAATGAATATGGTCAAACTTCAAATAAACCACCTTCAATTAAATCAAACACTTCAGTATCTGATAGATTATTAACTGCTAATAACGATGATTCTGATGATCAATCTTCACAATCTTCAACTCGTTCAAATGCTTTATCTATCTTAATTGAAAATCCTGCAGTTAAATTCTTACAAAGAATTCATAATGCAATGAATCCACCATTATATGCAATGTTAGCATCTGTTATTGTTGCATCTGTTCCAGTTTTACATGATGCTTTTTTCGTTAATGATGGATTTGTTCAAAATACTCTAGCTGAAGCAATTCGTCAATTAGGTACAATTTCAATTCCATTAATTTTAATTGTTCTTGGTTCAAATTTATATCCATCACAAGATACTCCACCACCATCACCTCATTATAAAAGAATTGTTTTTGGTTCTTTAATTTCAAGAATGATTATTCCACCAATTATTTTATTACCATTAATTGCAGTTTTTGTTAGATATTTTAAAGTTTCAATTTTAGATGATCCAATCTTTTTAGTTGTTAGTTTTATTTTAACTATTTCACCACCAGCAATTCAATTATCACAAATTTGTCAATTAAATGAATTATTTGAAATGGAAATGGCTGGTGTTTTATTTTGGGGTTATGTCGTTTTAACTTTACCAACAACTATATTTGTCGTTAGTGCAAGTCTGGCCGTTTTAAATTGGGCAAAAATAACAACTTAGAGTTATAAATTGTTTGGATTATTTATTTTATTTATTGTTTGCATTTAAGAAAAAAAGAATAAAAATTGAAAAAAACAGAAAAAAATTTAATATTGATACACTTTTTATGATATTGACCCCATTGATTTTTTGTTTATGATTATACATTCGTTTTGCTTATATCAAATATCTACAATTGTAATTATATTCCTAAATAGTATGCTATGTATTAGTAAATAACTATTTACAAGAAATGAAACTAATACATAATGAAATTAAAGTTTTTTTTATCCTTTTTTTGTTTTTGTTAATTCATGACACATTGGTTTTTTTGGTTTTTTTGTTTTATTTCTTTGATTCTGCAATTTCTTTGAATAATTTATCATAAATTGTACTATAATTATCAACAAATGTAACATCAAATCCTTCTTTTAAGTTTTCTGGTAAAACTTCATAATCACCTTGGTTATCCTTTGGTAAGAATAAGGTTGTAACACCATTTCTTTTAGCAGCAATTAATTTTTCTTTCAAACCACCAATTCTTAAAACTTTACCAGTTAATGTAATTTCACCAGTCATTGCAATTGATGGTAATGGAACATTCAAAGCTAATGAAATCAAACCAGTTGTGATGGTAATACCTGCACTTGGTCCATCTTTTGGTGTTGCACCTTCTGGGCAATGTAAATTAATGTTATGTTTTTTAAAGAAATCACTCTTAATATATTGTTTTGCAACTGAAAATGAAATTTTTGTACTTTCTTTCATAACATCACCTAATTGACCTGTAATTGCTAATCTACCACCATTTGGTTGATTGTTTTCACCTAAAGCTTCTTCAGCAGTGGCTTCAACATACATAGAAGTACCACCTAATGAAGTCCATGCTAAACCCATAATAACACCTGGTGGTGTAACTTCATATAATCTATCAGTAATATAAATTGGTGGACCAACAAAATCTTTCAAGTTTTCTGATGTGATTTCTAATTTAAAATCTTCAGGAATTTTAAATTTAGTAACTTTTGATTCTTCTTCAACAACAGTTTCTTTTGTTTCTAATGGTTTATTATGTTCTAAATTTGGAACAATTTCTTCATCTTTAGTTTCAGTAGTTGATTCTTCAGATTTAATTTCTTCTTCAACAACAGGTTTAACTTCAGTTTCTTCAGCTTTAGCTTCTTCTTCAATTGGTTTTGGATTTTCAGCTTCAAGTTTAGCTTGTTCAGTTGCAACTTGAGTAACAACTTTAAATGCAGCTTTTCTAAAAACTTTTTCAACTAATTGTTTTAATCTTCTAACACCATTTTCTTTTGCATAATGTTTAACAATTGTTTCAACACCATCAGTTGTTAAAGTAACATCTGCATTTTCTAAACCAGATGATTGTTTTGCTAATGGAACTAAATAATTTTCTGCAATTTTAACTTTTTCTTCTGCAACATAACCTGGTAATTCAATAATTTCCATACGATCTAATAATGGTCTTGGAATTGTATCTAAAGAATTTGCTGTACAAACAAATAAAACTTTTGATAAATCAACAGGAATATCTAAATATTGATCTAAAAATTCATTGTTTTGTTCAGGATCTAATAATTCTAATAATGCAGCTGATGGATCACCTTGTGAACCACCATGAGTAACTTTATCAATTTCATCAATTAAAATCAATGGATTAAAACTTTCAGTCTTTTTTAAAGCTTGAATAATACGACCTGGTAAAGCACCAATATAAGTTCTTCTATGACCTTTAATTTCAGAAACATCAGCAATACCACCAACGGAAAATCTAAAGAAATTTCTATTTAATGCTCTTGCAATTGATTTACCAATTGATGTTTTACCAACACCTGGTGGACCAACAAAACAAATAATTTTACCATCAACAGCACCTAATAAATTACCAACCGCAATAAATTCTAAAATACGATCTTTAATATCAGCTAAACCATAATGATCTTCATCTAAGATTTTTTTAGAATGAGCAATATTAAAATTTTCTTTAGTATATTTACCCCATGGTAATTGAGTTAACCAATCTAAATAATTTCTAGTAACACTAAATTCAGACATTGCAGTTTCTAAAGTTTGTAATTTACTAATTTCTTCATCATAAACTTTTTGAACCGCTGGTGGTAATTTCAAATTTTCTAATCTTTCATTAAATTTATCAATTAATTTTTGACGACCATCATCAATACCTAATTCCTTTTTAATACCTTTTAATTGTTCCATTAAATAATATTCACGTTGTCTTTTTTGAATTTTACTTTCAACATCTTTAGAAATTTTACTTTGTAATTCAGCAGTCATGACTTCTTTTTTCAAAACAATTAAAGCTTTTTCTAATCTTTCTTCAATGTTTAATGAATCTAAAACTGCTTGTAATTCATGTGGTTCACCAGCACAAACAGCAGCACAGAAATCAGCTAATTTTGATGGTTCTTCAAAAATGTTTGAAGAAGTTTGTAAAGTTGAACTAAAAGTTGCAATTTGTTCTCTAAACATTGAATTTATTTGAGAAACTTCTTTAAAAACTTTTAAAATTTCTGAAGTTAATGCATTAATAACTGGAGAATTTCTATCAAAACTTTCATCTTCTAATTTAGTGATATTAGCTCTACTAATTTCATATTTCTTTAAGAAACCAGTTGGATTATAATCATTTTCTTCATCAAGTTTCTTTAAAACACGTTCTTCCTTTTCAGCTTCGACGGCTTCAACAGTTAAATCTTTACCTTCTTCAATTAATTCTTGTTCAACTTCATTTTGAACAGCTTTTAATGATTCTTCTTCATCCTTTTGAATTTCTTCAGCAGATTTTGGTGGTAATAATTCATCAATTCTAACTCTTCCATGTGGATAAGCAATAACTGTCATTGTTTCAGCACCAGTAGTTTCATCCTTAGAGATGAAACTTGAAGTAATTTGTGCAAAAACACCAACTTCATGAACTTCATCTGCAGAATTAATAACATCACCATCAGCATTATCATCTTTGAATAAGAAAATACCAATATATGGTTTCATCTTATCATATAATTCATTAATGGCTTTAATAACATGGGGATCAGTAATTGCAACAGGTCTATGAAAACCTGGGAACAATGGACGACGAGACATTGGTAAAGCTAAGACTTGAGGATAGAATTCAGGAGCAAGAATTTCTTTCTTTTTAACTGGATCATCATTATCACCACCATCATCATCGTTATTGTTGTTGTTTTTGGAAGATGAGGAAGCTGAACTTTCAGCAATTTTAGCAATTTTTTCAGACTTAGAAATGTTGTCCTTCTTTCTTCTACCACGAGGGGTGGTTGGTTTAGGTTGTTCTTCCTTTGCTGGGACTTGTTCTTCAGATTCTTCATCTTTCTTAATTGGTTTGTCATCCTCAGTTTTATTTGGCTTATCATCATCTTTCAAAGACATCTTCTTCAAACCGTTGATTTGTTCAAGGAGCTCGTGCATGGACAAGGACGCATCAAGCGTGTGATCCCTTGGAGGCAATTGATGTAATTGTGGTTGTAATTGTTTGGATTTGTTGGTAACTGGCACATAAGAGGCGAATCTGACTGATCTGACAGCTTTTGACTTCAAGCAGTAATTGCTGAGTCTGGCAGATACCACGCCTCTAGCGCATTTTCTGGACGACAACATAGCTTTTTAAGAGAGCTTCTGTGTGTGATTCAGGGGTGATTTTCCAACAAAAAGTCGAGTTAATTGGAGGTTTTGTTGACTTGTTGTGGGACAGAAGTGGCAATTTTTAGGTGATTTCGAGCTTCGAAAACAATCGCGGGCGCGAAATTTCGGTAGCGGTTTGCAGCGATGTTTGTGGTGTTTAGGTGTAAAAAGCTTAAATGATCTCTTGTGGTGATTCGGACTCCACAGAGATAAAATAAATAGGGTAAAAGAGTGGGAAATTAATGAAATTGATGAGTTAATTGAACTCTTTGTAATGTGTTTAGTGTATTTTCATTTTTTTAAATACTGAAAATGTCCTGTTTTTATAACTTTTAAGTTGTATGCAAGTGAAATATGTACTAGCAGGGTAAAACAAATATGAAACGAACTAAACTACATAAAAATTTCCATAAAGAATATACAATGAATAGAAATTATAAACAGAACTGAAACTCGTGAGTAAATGGCGTAACATCATAAACTAAAACTAATGATTTTATTTTTCTTGTTTGTTTTAGAATGGTTCTGTGTAGTCGTATAAGCTAGCTTCTTCTTCTTCTTTGATACCATTTGATCCATAATGGTTTAATTGTTGATGAGAACCATTCTGTTGGTGTTGCTCTTGTTGTGAATGGTCATCTTGTTCAACTTTTTCTTGTTCATCACCATTCAAGTCTAAAATTCCATCATCTTCAATAGAATGCATTATATCATTATGGATTTGAGAGTTCATGTCAATCTCACCTTCTTCAAAGGGTAGAGTAGTCATTTCTCTCTGTAGCTGTTGTTCTTGATCGTATAACATAACATCTTGTTTAGATGGTTTTCTTTTTGTTTCTTTACGTTCTTGTCTTAACACTTGTTGTTCTCTATATTTGGCAAGATAAATCTTTAAAACTTCACCATAGTTTTCAAATCCTAAACTTGACATGGCAAACAATATGTCTTCACCATTAATAGTTTTCCTTTTTTCACTAACACATTTATCACTTGCTTCACTTGTGATAAACGATATGAATTCAGAAACGCATTCTTGCATACATTCTTTAGCATCTTTAGAAACTTTAGCAGTGGCAGGCAATGTGTTTTTCATGAGTCTAGCGACATTTGCAATAGGCAGCCATCTGTCTTGTTCCCGAAGTTCGATTTCATGATGTTGTTTTTCTGTTAGCTGATTAGAGGCATCCATGATTGTTATTAATACAAAAACTGTTAGCAAATGGAGGAGAAATCAGTAGATGCAAAAAAAAAACACGATTTATAAGGCAACGACAAGTGCAAAAGTAATGCAAATTTTTCAAATTACTTAACTTAACAGAAATAAACAAATAAATGTTAAAAAGATAATTTTGATAGTTTATTTTGCTTATTTTTCAGTGTCTCTTATTCGATATTTTAAAAAATCCCGACAAATTTTTTTAACTCTGAAGTGCGCCAGTTTCCCAATCGGGAAAGGCTTGCCAAATTGGCACAAAACACGCCGAATCAGGAAACTGTTCGCGCTTTTGCGCAATTTTCGTTTTTTTAAAGAATGAAAAACAAACTGAACAATTAAAGATCAAGTTAAAATTTAATTTAAAAAGCGTGTTTATTACGAGAATGCCACCAAAAGGTTGGAGAAAAAACGCTGAAGGTGCATACCCTGTTACTTCTAAAGAGAGAGATTCTATTTCAATTGATGATATACTGTTCCCAAAGGCCACTGTGAATCGTTTGGCTAAACAAGTCCTACCTGATGGTAGTCTTATTTCAAAAGATAGTTCAACTGCTTTACAGAGAAGTGCAACTGTTTTTGTCAGTTATATACTAGTGCATGCAAGACAGAATGCTAAGAAATACGATAGAAAGAACATTGGCCCACAAGATGTTATTGCAGCTTTAGAACAAGCAGAATTTAGTGCATTTATTCCAAATGTTCAACAAGAATTAGATATTTATCAAGCTCATAAAGACGTGTTAAAAATGAAAAAGAAAGAAGAAAAAGAAAGACTTGCGGCTCTTAATAAAGAAGCTGAAGCTGAGGCTGCTGAATCAGCTCCTGCTGAATCAGCTCCTGCTGCTCCAGATCCTTCATCTCTAAGTATCGAAACCACTAATGATAATGACGAAGATACACAAGATGCTGAAGACATTGAAGTTGATCAAGCTAAACCTGCTGAAGAAGGTCCAGATCCTAAGAAGACTAAAACAAGAGAAGATACAGTTAGTGATAATGAAAGTTAATTAGAATGCACAATTTGATAGTTTACGTTTAAGAAGTTGTACTTGCCTGTAATTCTTAAACAATATTGGAATTAATTGATTATTGGATTTAGGTACCTTGTAAAGTACTTATTTTCCAGTTAATTGGGTAATTGAGAATGTGTTTTTCTATAAGAAGTATTGTAATTTGTTAGTCAATTAATTTATTTTTGCCAAATTTCGTTCTAGTGATCAGAGTTAGCAATCTTCAAATAGAATATAGACTGAAATTACCGTATAAAATCATCTGTCTCCAAATAATGTTTAAAACTGAACACTGTAGAATTTCATTACATCTCATTACATTCTCGCAACCTTTTAATTACTATGCTTCCTGTTTAAACAACGTTTTTCTAGTAATTGTCACCTACAGCAACACCAAACACCAATATACACTATTAATAACATCATAAAACCCCAAATTGTTATCAAACGATCAATTTATAGATCTATTAACACCATTTCCTACTAAATATTAACCAAAGAATCCCAAACGACCAATTCTGCCAACTTTTTCGTGTACTGAATTGTGTCAAAAGTCCAATAGTTTAAATTTGAACGGCATCAACTGATTAAGCTTGCAGTTATCAAAGCATAAACTGGTATTATCGCATTATGATTAAACTAATAACTGTTTTCTATTAATTAATATAAAATTTATTTCTCATTTTGTCTCATTATTTAACATTTTTTAAAAATTCTCTCAGTTTGGAGAAATAAATAAAGCAAATATATTTTCTCCAACATAACAAAACCTCAAAAACTTGAAAACAAAAAATGGAATTAGCAGCATTACCAAGGGAAATTTTAGCAGAAATTGTTTATCTGGTGAAAGATAAATTAACTCTCAATAATCTTTACTTGATGGATGAATTCCACAATTTAATCACTGGTCATGTCTTTATTACTGAATTTTTGGATACCGAAAAGAAACCGAGAATTCATGTTCAACTTAAGAAATCAACAATGGATCATAATGTTGATTACCATAACAAACTGTATTTAAAAATAACTAAAGAAAAAAAGCATCAATGTAATTTATACTGTGGTGGCTCTTTAAAACGGATGAAGATGGATGATGATTGTCATGAAATTAATGAATTGTTTATAAAAGATGTTTTTAAACCATTTGTTAAAGCACATAAAATTATTGTTTTTCACCTTCCTGCCGCTACATTATCAGATGATTTGAAGGTTGGTATAATGAAAATTAGTGACATGAATATTTTTAATGTTCTTGGTGACAATGGAACAAGTTTTAGAATTTCATGTCCAGAAATAATAAAAGTGCAAAAGAATAAAAAAAATCGTTTTGTCTTTCCTGATTTTGAAAATAATCAAAATTCCACATACTTTTTAGGTTTTGATTTTACTGAGATCCAAACTGTTCAAACAATCACTAGTTGTATTGGTACCAGGAAAACACCACCTTCAATTCAAAAATATAAGAAGATTTCATTATCTTCTTGTTCTAGATCCAAACAAATAATGATTTATGCTCCAGGTGCAACCAGTTTGGCATACGAGTATAAATATGATAATGATTCAATTTCTAATAGTAGAATTGAATTACCAAATATTAATCAAGTTACATTTTTAACAAAACATGATAGTGTTGAAAATTTAATTTATAAAGATATCAATTTTAATAAAAAGAAAATTACAGAACTTTCAATTATTGGTATTCCTGAAACTAGTAAAAAACCCAATAGAAAAATAAATCAAAAAGTTTTAAATTTATCAAAATCTTTGAAATCTTTGCCAAATTTAGAAATAATTAATTTGGATTCAATTGAAATGATTATTAAAATTGAAGATGAAAAAACTTCATTAGATAAAGTTACAAATTTGAAAATTTCTAAGATTGATGAAATGTACAATTTAAAAGGTATGTCATTTCCAAACTTGAAAACTTGTTATTTAAATAAAATGAAAAGTTTTGGTTCATTAGAATTTTTAAAAGATTCTTCAAAATTAAAAACTTTGGAAATTACTGAATGTGATTCAGTTACTTATATTTCTGATATGAAGTTGCCAAAATTAGAAAGTTTGTCATTAACAAGTTTTCCAAGCAGATATAGTCCAACAGTTATTCAAAGACTTGATTTTAAAAATTTAAATAAATTACATTTGGAAATTAATTCAAAATTTTTATATTTTAGAGATTTAAATTTACCAAAGTTGAAAAATTTAAGTTATTATTGCAAAGAAGATGAAAAAACTAAGAAATTTAATAATGATATTCAAGGTTTAATAAAATATAAAAATTCTTCAACTCCAAAAATTCTTTGTTCTGATTCTGGATTTGAATCACTTTTAAATTGTTTACATATTAAATGAGAAACTTTTACTATTTACAAAAACAAGAAGAACCAAATGCCTTTTTTTTTTAGCTAATTTTATGTAACTACCTTATCAGTAAATAAAGAATAAAAAATGCAATCAATGCCCCAACAGAAATATAAACCCAAAGTTTAACATTCTGCCACCATGCTTTTCTTTTTGCCTTTGTACTGTTTAATCTAAATGTATTTGATAGATTATTAATTCTATCAGTTTTATTAACAAGTAGATTAATTCTTTCATTTCTTTCTAAAACTTGTTCAATGTTATTATTCATTAAACCTTTAATTTGATTTAAATCTGTATTTAAACCATTGATTAAATTATTTTGATATTCTAATTCATTGAATTTAATAATTTGATTAAATTTAATCTTAAATTCAAGTCCTCCATTAGTTCTTGTCTCACAATAAGTCTTGTATTCACTTAGGATTTTTTCTAAAGTAGTTATCGCCAAAGATTTTGGTAATTCTGGAGAGAAGCATGTTAGGACTATGACAATATCATTAGATGGAAGGACATATTTGATAAAGTAAAGTAATAAATCAACATTATTTGAAGTTTGAATTGGTAAAGTACCAAACTGTGACTTTGTAGCATTGATACTACTCATTTGGTGACCAACAACCTCTGATAAATCGAACAGTTTGTGTTTCATGGCCAATTGTTGGTTCTCCAATGAATACAAGGTTGTTGAGTTCACGGTGAGGGTTGTGAACACCACTGTTCGATGTTAGTAATCTTGTGCCCATTTTAACCAAATCCAAGTACACTTACAGCTATTATCCAGTCTTTGTTCAGGTTCAGCCATTTTGTTCGTTGAATTGATAGCCCACCAGGTTGGTGGAAGTTATTTTTAATTTTTGTGTCAGAAAAAAAAAAAAATCTTTTATCAGTTTGTAAAAAAGTGCAACTTCGAATTAATTTTTACAACTTTATACGTTATTTCAGTTGAAATTTCATATTTAATTTCATTGTTGATATATTTTATATTTTAATTGAATTTTCTACAAATTTAAATATGATTTTATTCATTTAAATTCGTTAGTATATAATTAATCGTCTCTTTGGGAAGCTAAAATACGTAAAATGTTTAAAAACAAGTTGATAATGTCCAAATACAAACAGATTGCAGCAGGAACTTCTTCTTCAACGTTAAATTTACGCATAACTAGTTGGGTGTCAACTAAAATGTAACCACTAAAGACAATAGCACCAATGGAACTGTAAACTAATTCAGCAGTATTGGAAGGAGTAAAGAAGAACCAAATGAAACCAATACCAATGAGTGCAAATAAAACACTATTTAAAACACCAACCCATGAGGTGAAGTCATATTTAGATTGGAATGCAAAAAGGGTTAAACCCACAAAGATAATCAATGTAATGGTCAATGCCTCGAGGACAATGCCTGTATCATATAAAGAAGTGGTAACACCAATGGTATAACCTTCAAACAATGTAAAAATTGATAACAACACAAGGTTGACTGGATATTTTCTGGATTGAACATAGGAGGCAATTAGGAAACCAATTGAACCGACAATACTGACAAAGAAAAGCCATATGTTTGTCAAGGCAAATTCCTTGACTGAATCATTGAGATTGATCAAAGCACCAACAGCAGTAGTGATCAAAAGTTGACCAAAGAGTAATGCGTACACTTTGCGAATAAAACCTTGTCTGATGCTTAATTCGCAACCAGACACAACTGTGTCATATTTGAAATCATCTTCAACTGAGTTTCCAAAAATTCCTGAAGATTGAACATTTCCATCTGGATTGTCTGAATAAGCTGGTGGATTGTTTGCTGGCAGAGAACTCATCTTTTTAGTGTAAAAATAACTGAATTTGTGTGAATTTTAATAAGAATCTTTAATCGGGAGGCATAAATTAAAATAATATTTCGCCTCTGGTAGGGGACACATATCAATACACATTGTATTTGTTTTTGTGTAATTTATTGAAAATTTGAGAATATAAATACTCTCAACTCCATTTTTTAAAACTTTTTAATCTTTTAATCTTTCACTCTAAAATTGTAAAATGGCATCACCAGAAAGTCAAACAATAAAAGAAACAATGATGAAAACAATGATCAGTAGCATCAGCTCAAGAAATTTTGTATTAATGTTTACCTTATCACTGCTGATTGGGGGTGCTGTTAGTTTGATTAATAATGAAAAAGATTCTACAGAAAAGTCACTGCTGTTGATAATCTTAGGCATTATTGCGATAATATCAAGTTTAAGCATGATATTTAACTATAATCCAAACTTAACCTACGAAAATAAAGTTGCTGTTCCAGATCATCTAAACCTGGTAGGTGATAATATTGAATCCAACTATCAAGAAGAATTATCTAAAAAACTTATAGGTAAAGTTGCAAAGATGACATTGCAATCATTGGAATTAGAAGCCAATAATAAACTTAAATTTCAAGACTTGAATGAAACTATTGGTTCTTTAGTTGGTAAAGTTGAATCTGTTGAACCATTAGTTGCCAAATTTGATTCTTTAGATGGTACTGTCAAAACAGTAAATGAAACTGTTGGTTCTTTAGTTGGTAAAGTTGAATCTGTTGAACCATTAGTTGCCAAATTTGATTCTTTAGATGGTACTGTCAAAACAATAAATGAAACTGTTGGTTCTTTAGTTGGTAAAGTTGAATCTATTGAGCCATTAGTTGCCAAATTTGATTCTTTAGATGGTACTGTCAAAACAATAAATGAAACTGTTGGTTCTTTAGTTGGTAAAGTTGAATCTGTTGAACCATTAGTTGCCAAATTTGATTCTTTAGAGGGTAATCAGAAAACAATGAATCAGACACTGAGCAACCTCAAAAATTCCTTAAATGATTTTGAAACTAAGTTTGAGTCATACATTCTGACTCAAAAATCAGGTTCAAATTATGATGTTCTGACAAAAAAGGATTTAGATTGAATCTTTTAACAAAATCATTATGCTTTATGTTTAACGCAAGCTAAATAAGTTCTCTTTTATATTAATTTTCTTGTATTTCCGCGAAAGGCAAAAGGGCCAGTGTTCTTAACCAAAACAATCACGTGACTATTTTTAGATAGTAGTATTTTATTGAGGGTCATTAGTCCCACAATTTGAACTGTTGTTTGCCAATTTCGAGGGTTAGGGTAATTATGTGCATGGGTTATTGTCTGGATTTATTGTTTCAACCAAAGTTGTAAATAATTTTACGTCATATATTTTAGTGTTTCATGTATGGGACTTAATTAAATCTAGATTGAACGAATAGAACAATAATTGTTATCAAATTGGGTATAAATAAACCATAAACACCTCATTTCAAAGGTTCTAGAATCTATAAAGCTGTAAAAAAATCCTTGTACTTTGGTCTTTATGAAGTTTTTTATGTCAAGTCTCACCTCATCTTGAAAAACGATTTTTATTATGATTAAGAACAAATTGATTGGCTCTAAGATAAAGAAAGAATACATATTAAAATGGGTAAACTTAACGACCTAAACCCAGTTTCTCCAGAACCACTTAATATAGAATCACCAAATCCACTTAGTTCAGATGAAGAACTGGATCCATTAGATCTATCAACACAGGTTAATATTCCGTCTTATGGCCCATCACCAATTTATGTCAAAGCTCAAAAATTTAGTTATAAAGTATTAAGACCAATACAGAAGTATTCATCAGTGGCATTCAGTGTGTTTGCTGTGATACATGGTGTGACGATATCGTTGGGACCTTTAGTTTCTATTGATATTGCTAATGAATTGTTAAGTTTAGGTAGATCATTATATCAAAGTCCTGGTTTTGAAGAAGTTTTAGTCTGGGGAAGTCTTGCTATTCATGTTGGAACAGGTATACTCACAAGACTGATCAAGATATGGCATGATAGAGCCAAGTATGGTAAAGCTAAACAATTGAAAAAAGTTAGAAAAAGCTCAATAGTTAATGAAAAGCAAGTATTAACAAAATCTCAAAATTCAACTCAAGTTAATGATGATTCTGAAATTGGTTTAACTGGTGGTTTAACAGGAATGTTAGGTTTAGGAATGAGAAAAAATTGGACTGTTAGAAAAATTGGTATGACAACTTTACAATTATCAGGTTGGTTATCAATTCCATTAGTAGTTTATCATTTTGTTCAAGTTAGATTAATTCCATTGATAGTTGAAGGTGATTCCAGTTATATCAGTTTTGAATACATTGGCTATTTATTACAACGTTCTAAATTAGATTCTGTTGTTAATTGGATCATATATCCAAGTTTAATTTATTTAAGTACTTATCATATCGTTTATGGTTTAATTAAATGGTATAATGTTAGAAGTTTAAAAATAAGGAAATTATCCGTTTTATTTATTAATGCAGTTGGTTTATCAACTTTAATTGGTCTTTTTAACCTTTATAATTATGATGTTGATTTCATTGCAGGTTTCATTGTTAAAAAATTTGATTCATATTTGGAATTTTTTTATAATTTCAAACTAATATTCTAAAATATTGAAGAATACTACTGTAAATACAATTTAGGAACTATTAACAAGGTGTGTATATACATTAATTAAATAATAAGTTAAAAGGTTATAAAAAAAGTTTAATAATAACGCCATTTCCCACTTTCATTTCCATTATTCGTTGAACTAATAGTTGCTTTATTTCTTTGAAATGCTAAAATACCATCAATCTTACTCAAGACTAATTCCAACAATTCTTTACGTTCTTGTAATTCAATGTGTCTTTTAATCTTTGGATCTTCTTTAGCAAACATTTCAACTTGTTCATCAGTTAGATTTGTATTTAATTTTGCATCTAATTCTCTTGGAAATTTATAAAAAAAATCTGTTAATAATTCAACATTTAAAAATAAAACTGCTGTTGTTGTTAATTTTTCATTAACAACATTTAAAAAGATTTCAGGACATTTAAATTTATTTGATTTTGATTTACATTGATTTGATTTTAATAATTTTAATCTCATGTTTAAAATTGTTTGTCTATCTCTCAAAAAAATTGCTTCTTGACCTCTTCTTAATAAAATTTTTGAAAAACCTAAAGTTTCTTCATTAACATTATTATTATTAAAAATACCATCTTCAAGATATTTCATAACTTGATTTAATTTTCTACCACCAATTGAATTTTTTAATGATGAATAGGATTCATTAACTTGATTTAATTCTTCTTTCAATAAATGAATTGAATGATCTCTTGAAATATTCCATTCTCTATCTTCAACATCAATTTCATATTTATATGGTTTAATACAATTTTCAACTTGATCTGCTGTTGATGTAAATCTTGAATTTAAAACACTAACAGCAGCATCTTTAACTGCTTGTTTAGCTAATGGATGGTTTTTTAATGATGTTTGATCAACAAGATTTGAAATTTCTGTAATAATTGAATTTGAAATTAATTGAGTTGATAATCTACCAATACCTAATTTTGTTAATGATGAAGTTGTTAATTCTAATTTTTTTGTCCAATATTCAGAATCTTGAATTTTTAAATTTGTTAATTCATCTAAGTCAGAAATTAATTGAGTTGATGATAATTCTTTTGAATTCAATTTATTCCAATATCTTGATGCTAATAGATCTAAAACTTGTTGATCAAGTTCATTTCTTAATATTGATTTCAGTTCAGTACGACCAAGTTGTTCATTCATTTCTTTAATTGCTAATTTTAATGCATCAACATTTTCAGCTAAATAAGTTTTTGGAGTTAAATGACGATCATTAAATTCAACTTTAAATTGATATGAAGTTTCATCTAATTCTTGTTGAACTAATTTTGAAGTTGGTTGTAATGATAATGACATTGTTTTTTCTAAAACTCTGATTAATTTCTTTTTTAAAGTTTTTGTTGAAACGTTACATTCATTAAAAGTTGGTTTATTCTTTTTGAAAAAAGTTGATTCAAAATTTTGTTGTGCAATAAATGATTCATGAGCAGTTTTCTTTCTAAATAGATTTTTTGAACTTGGTGCTTTTGTAATAACACCAACATAACCCATTTTTAATGGATATTTTTTATTTAATAAAATATCTTTAGCAACTTGTGGATCAACTAAATCTAATTTTGTAATAACACCAATAGTACGTTCACCTTTTGGATCAGCAGTTTTACTAGCTTTTAAAGCAGAACTGTTTGCTAAATCAACATCAGCAGAAGAAATAGCTAAAATAACATTTGGAGATTCTAAATATTTCTCACAAAGTTCTTTAATCTTAGTTTTTAAGATTGGTGGTTGATCAGCAGCTTCAATTTGGATATAACCTGGAAGATCAACTAAAGATAAATCAGGAATAGTTGGTGATCTAATGGTTAATTGAATTGGATCATTTGAAATACATTCAGAAGCAGGAACAGCCATATTTAGATCAAATAAGATTTTTTGAACTTCATTGAAATCATTCAAGTTGTAAATCTTCAAAGCTGGAAAATCAGCAGTTTCATTAGCTGAATTTGGAGTATTGACTAAAGTTAATTCAATTGGTCTTCTAGTAACCATATTTGAACCTTTTGGTAAGAATTCATGACCAACGATTGATTCAAGAACAGATGATTTACCAGATGATTGAGAACCAATAACAACAATGGAAGGTAATTTCAAAGTTTCAGAAGATCTATCAATCTGTTGTAATAAAGCTCTGATTTCAATCATTTGTCTTGTTAAACTTAACATTTGATCATCTGTATCATCTTCCTCTTCTTCTTCTTCATCATCTTCTATTAGCTTCTCAGGTTCTTCTTCTTCATCTTTAGTACTCACAGCAATTGCAGCTGCAGTTCCAACAGCTGTGGATCCGTTTCCACCATCACCGTTACCATTGCCATTAGCACCATCAGTACCAGTACCTGCACCATTGGAGCCGAATCCGTTTAATAAGTCACCCATCTTGTCAAGAACACCATCTCCTAGGTCCTTAAGCTGGCCTAGCTTGTCCTGTGTATAGTTGGAGGCCTCCTCGACCTTGTAGGCAACATAGCTCCCAGCAGCAGCGAGACCACCACCTAGATAGGCAGGGACCTTGATCATCTTTCCTGCAAGCTTAGGAAGCGCACTAAAAGAGATCGGTCTGGTGAGCAGCAGCGTGGGCTTCATGAGTGGAACAAGATGCGCATGTCTCGCCTGTGCAAGCAGCCGCGTGGATCTAAATGACATTTTTTCAGTTTTGTTGATAGTGTTTATTGTTTAAATTTGTGAGATGATTTGTTTGTTTTTAAAGTGGCACAGATGAGTGGTGTGCGGGTTTTTTTACTATCATCTAACTACAATTTGGTACAACTACAAGTATTTTAACAGTTTTCAGTGTGTACTGGGGGTCATATGGTATATGTGTATCCACCCATTATGCTGGATGTATTAGTTTTTGTTGTTTTCTGTTTTGTTTTGTGGAAATTGCTGTGGATGGGAAGATTGTTGTTAACCTCACGTTACCTACAACACTCCTTATTTAATGTACATTATCATCTATATCGTTGCCTCACCAGCTTCTAATTCTCGAGGTCTTTCTTCTCCAATGGGTTGTAACGCAAGAACTTTTCAATTAAATCGACGTGGGTCAAGATCATACGTCTGCAACAGTAACGTTTCAATTTTAATCTGTCCAAGGCTGTACCTTCTGGGACTTGGTTTTCTAAGTAATCTAGATATGTCTCCCACTTGTCACCAACAACTTTCCCACATGAAAAACAACGAACCGGCACGATCATCTTGTGTAAATTAGAATAATCTCTGCTTAACGTTTCTTCTTACTAAATATGTGAAATTTTTTTTATTTTTTTTTATTTATTTAAGAAATTCGCGAAAATTTACCATCCGGGTGACTTTCTTCTAATAAAAAAAATTTTAGAGCGATGAGCTTCCTTATTAAAGAACATACAAATTAGCATTAATGGAACACAAGATAAGCACTTTGGCTGGTGGCCGTCCGATCTCTGGAAAGACCATCATTGACAACTCATTAGTGCATGCTTTTTCCCCTTTCAACGGGCAGCTATCCATCCATTCATTAGCAACTAGACAATTAGTTAAAGCTTTAAAATTTGATGAAGAAAATGGACTTGATTTCAATGGTTTAGTTGCTTTAAAAGAAGATTTAAACGATCCACATCTCGTATGGGCTTTCAAATCTGATGGTCAAGTCCTTGTCATCAACTGGAAAGAAAAAACTAGAACTCCAATCATCAATAAACATCAAATAGATATTGCAGCTACTGATTCAGTTTTAGAAGTTGTTGATTTCGATCAAGATTCAGTCACATTAATCGTTGGTAAAGATTCCAACAAACCACACACAAGAACTGTTGTTTCATTCAACTTCCAATCAAAACAATCTAAAAAAATGATTGTTATTAAAAATGTTATAACATTTTCAGTTTCTAATGATTCAAAAACTATTGCATTCATATCAGGAAGTAACAAACCTCAAAAATATGTTACAATTTTCAATTTAAAAACGTCAGCACAAAATAAGCTGGATGTTCATTTAAATAAAGAAACTAATTTAATCTCTGCAATTTCAAATTCTGGTGTCTTAGCAATTGTTTTAAATAATGTTATTCAAGTTTATGAAAATTCAACAATTCGTTATTTAAAATGGCACGTTGAACCAGTTACAGCAATCTCCTTCACTAATGATTCAAACTATTTATTATCTGGTGGTTTAGAAAAAGTTTTAGTTTTATGGCAATTATCAACTGAAAAATTACAATTTTTACCAAGATTGAATGGTGAAATTGTTGATATAAATACAAAAGTTTCAGAATATCATATTTTAACATTGAAATTAGACAACCAAGACAATAGAGAAAGTGTTATTTTAAGTTCAATTGATTTACAATCAAGATTATTAGTTAATGGTCCAAGACAAATTTTAAATTCTGATATAAGTAATTTTAGTAAATTAACTAAAACACTTATTAAAAAAAATTCAGAAACTTCATTAAAGATTAAACATGATTTTACATCAACTTTTAGAATTCATCCAATTTCAAAACATTTATACTTTTTAGATGGTACAGTTTTACAATGTTATGATATTTCACAAAAGGAACAAGTTTCACTATTAAGAGTTTCTGGTGTTATCCCAACTGGTAAAGTTAAATCTGAAATTAACTTAGAAGACCCAGTTGTTACTGGTTTCATATTTACTGAAGATGGTGAGTGGTTAATTACTTTAGAAGAATATCATCATGGTAAAGTTGATGATTTATTATCAAAAAATGATTATACTTATTCTTTAAAATTTTGGACATTAAAACAAGAACAAGGTAAGAATGGTGCTGTTGCTGAATGGGAATTAATTTCCAAAATTGTTAATCCACATGGTGCTGGTGTTCCAGTCTTATCATTAATATCATCTCCAACTGCTTATAATAAAGGACATGCTATCTTAACTGCTGATAACCGTGGTGGTGTTAGATTATGGAGAACTGCATCAAATTCAATTAATAAATCAATTACATGGACATTAAGAAAGTTAAAACCATCAACTGGTACAGAAACTGATTGTGTCACTTTAGCTTGGTCAAAAGATGCAAGTTTAATCTTCCATGGTATTGATTATCACATTTCAACCATTGATTTTGATACTTTTGAAGAAATAAATAATGAATTTACTGATATTTTAACAAACATAGCGGGTGCTGATGTTAAATCACTTAATGTTTTAGACAATCATTTAATCATCTTATCAAAAACTTTAATTAAATCAGTTAATTTATTAACATTACAAGAAACTGATTTAAACATAAAATTAAACGCACCAAAATTAGGTGCTTCACAATTAATTGCTATTAATGAAACAAGTAACTTAATTGCATTAGTTCAAAACTATTATGATTCATCTTTAAAGAAAATTGTTGCTAAAGTTTTACTATTTACAATTAATGATAAAAAACCAATTTTTGAAGGTACTTACCCAACATACATAAGTTCAATCAAAAGTAATATTGATAGAGGGTTTTTATTCATTGATATTGATGCCAAAGCCAGTATCTTATCATCTTCTAAATTTGTTGAAAAGGAAACCATTACAGAATCTATTGATCATACTCATGAAATTGCACAATTATTAACTACTGCAGAAGCTTCTAACATTGTTTTGAAAACTGATGATTCAATGGATATTGATAACACTGATGAAATCACCGGTTTTGAAAAACCATTAGATATGCACTCATTCTTTAATTTGTTCGATAACATTGAAAGTGATATTAAATTGGAAACAATGTTTGAAAGGGTAATGCAAGTCATTAATTGATGTACTGTATAGATATTAGTCATAGGTCATAGATATTTTTTAATGTAGATCTTCAACTTTAGAGTCAAAAAAACCAAGAATTTAACACAAAATTGAGCTCAATAGCCCACTCGCTTAACAATTTGCTTCCTGTATCTTCCGATCTCTTCCTGCTACTATTTTGTCTATATAACTAGCACATCATCTCCTTTACAAAATAAATTTCGCGATTTAATTATTCACACAGCCAACTATTACAACAACTGGACATAATTATAAAGCACAAGATGGCTTCAGAACAGGTGATTACCTCCTTTTTGGATACTGATCTCTACAAGATCACAATGCACGCTGCTGTGTTTTGCATCTTCCCAAAAGACCATGTCGTTTACAACTTTACAAACAGAACTCCTCTAAAGAAACTTAACAATGAAGCAATTGAATGGTTGAAACATCAGATCCATCTCCTAGGCCAATTGCGTTTCACTGAAGAAGAAATTGATTATTTGAAAACAAAGGTTTCATATCTACCATCTGATTACTTGGATTATTTGAAAGACTTCAAAGTTAATCCAGATGAGCAAGTTACCTTCTCGGTTCTTGAGGATGGTTCTCTTGATTTGAAAGTTAGTGGTCTTTGGATTGAAACAATTCTATATGAAATCCCACTTTTGGCTCTTATTTCAGAATCTTATTTCAGATTTGTTGATACTGATTGGAGTTTAGATGGTCAAGAAGAGAAAGTTTTAGCCAAAACTGTTAAACTATTTGAAAATGGTATCTTATTCAGTGAATTTGGTACAAGAAGAAGAAGATCTTTTAAAATTCATGAATTAATTGTTAAAACAATTGTTGAGTACAAAAACAGTTTGCCTGAAGGTTCTCCAAATTGCTTCACTGGTACTTCAAATGTCCTCCTAGCCAAAGAATTCGATGTTGCACCAATCGGTACCATCGCTCATGAATGGTTTATGGGGGTTGCTGCCATCACTCAAGATTATTTACATGCAAATCATTTAGCTTTAGATTACTGGATTCAAACATTTGGTAAAAATCATGCAGGTTTAGCATTGACTGATACTTTTGGTACTGATGACTTCTTAAAGGTTTTCGTTAAACCATTCAGTGATTATTATGTGGGTGTTAGACAAGATTCTGGTAATCCATTAGATTACACTGAAAAGTTAGCAAATCATTACAAGAAATTGGGATATCCAGATTTTTCAAAAACAATCTGTTTCTCAGATTCTTTGGATGTTGATAAATGTATCACGTATAAAAAGCATGCTGATGAACTTGGCTTGAAATCTGTTTTTGGTATTGGTACTAATTTCACTAATGATTTTCAAACTCTATCAACTGGTACTAAATCTGAACCAATGAACATTGTCATTAAACTATTTGAAGCAAATGGTAATCCAGCTGTTAAAATTAGTGATAATTTAGGTAAAAATACAGGTGATAAAGCTACAGTTGAAAGAGTCAAACAAGAACTTGGTTATAATGAAAGAACATGGGAAGGTGATGATGAAGAACACAGATGGAAATGATATACTAATACAATTTTAATACGATATAGTAACTATTGAGCTATAATTTGTTGTAAATTACTATACACTAGCCATCATTATATCTTATCAACTCGTATTAGAAAACGATATGTGGATTGTAAAACAAATTATCTTTAATTTCATTGTATTAACTTGAATGTGCATTTTCATCAATTTTTAAAACCTTCTCTGGTTGCTCTACACTTCTTATATAAGAAAAATCAATCACATATGTAGTGTTGTTTTTCCTGCAAAACAATCATTTTGATAAATTCCTAGAGCTTCTAGTTGTTTATAAGTAAAATCAATATCTTTCAAGTAAGAACTCAATATTTTTTCATAGTCAATTTTACCATCATTTAATTCGTCTTCTTTGTGAATTTCTTCCCATTTTTTCTCCAATTCAGATGGGAGTCTTTTCTCCATAAGTTACCATTTCTTAACAAATATTTGTATGTGATATCTGAAATTGATTGATTATTTGGATTGATATATGTGAATAGTAAAAAAATTCCATCATCATAGTAACCATATGCTTCTAAGTAACCATATGCTTCTAAGTTTGGAGTATTAATTTTATTTTCTGGGAACTTTAAGTTGTAGTCTTTGGCAAGTAAGCAATATTCAATTTCAGTTTCAGCATGTTGAAACTGTTCCATCATGAATTCATCAAGATCCTCATCTTTAGTGTCAAAATAGTACAATTCTTTTCTATCGTATAATTTCAAAACTAACATATCAGATGAAATCATATCTTGATTAACAGCAAAAAAATTGAAAGCCTCTGTTAATCTTTGGGAACTTTAATACAGTTAAGAAATTATGCATGCCATCAGCAGGCTTTAAATATTCAAATTCACCACCATTATTAAAGATAGAATCTTCAAATGATCTTCCAATTTGTAAGGGATTGGTTTTTGGAGCATATAATGTTTTAGTTCTATTGCTAATTTGTTCATTAATTGAAGTATCTCCCGTGGGTGGGATCTGAAATTCAAAACTAAATGGTTCAGATATGGAAGAACTTGAAGCAGTATCTGATTTCACAATTAGTAAATTATCATATTTTCTAGCACCATGAACTGAACAGCAATTAGATATGCTGTTAGAACTAGATTCAAATTGCAAATCAGTTGGATGATTTTGAAGCACGTTTGAAGTTTGAACTTTTGATTTGAGAACATTGTGAATCCCTTCTTTTTCCATTCTTTCATTAAAAGCTTTTGAATAGAAGTTTAAATGTTTTAACGTTAATGCAGCTAAATAATTTTGGAGTGGAACTTGATTGAACAGCTCTTCAGAATTAACAGAGATAAAAAAAATTATATTCAAAGCAGAGGAATACAGATTTTTTAAATAAAGAATGATCTTTCTTATTTCTTCTTTCTTATTTCTACCTCTGGAATTTGAAATGATATCCAAGACTTCGTATTTAATGTTTTCAAAAACATCAACATTAATTTTAGTATATTGTTCAAATTCTGGTTTATTTAAAATCATTACTTCTAGTAAACATTGAGATTCTTCAAAGTTTCTTAAATCGTCTTCTATCCCAGATTATTTATATTATTGCTTATCACGGGCAGTAATTAATTCTTTCAATTGTGTTTGATAATCAGTTTCAATTGTTCTTCTGTAAGAATATACATATTCTTTGACAGCATTAATATTTAGTAGGATTGCTACTGAGTTCAAATCCAAATTAATAGATAGGTTTGTTCTTTTATCGGACAATAAAATACCAGCTAACCCATGAGTTGAGTAATGAGCAACCAACTCTCTAAAAACTTCCATCATATTAAGTCTATCAGAATAGCTCATGTCACTGATTGTTTTAATAAAATGTTCAACATTATATATTGGTTGATCAGCCATCATCCTGGTCAGTATTAAATCCTGACAAGAAAGATTTAACTGCAATTATAAGAAACCCAAGTTGGCTTTATAGACCCTTAATCAATAAATCAGCTCTAGGAGTGCTGATTGAACTAATTTCTGTGTTGGATACCATTTCAGCTCTTTCTTTTTTTTTAAATCCTGGCATTCTGGAATCATTGATAAGTTGAATAGGTTCTTTGATATTCGCTAATGACAACTTGTCTTTTCTCGTGTGTTCAATATGATCGTTGAAGATTAAAATAATTGAATCCAGCATTTCATATAATAAAGACTGTACTTCAGATTTAATCAAACCTATGTTGCTGTTTCCTAAAATCAGATCCTCTTTTCCTTTCATTTCAAGTAATTTTTGAATGGATAATAGAACACAGAAAATGATCTTTTTTGCTACTGATAGTTTATCTTTTAATTCTATTTCTTCTTCAATTCTTTGGTAAACATTATTTTGGATATCAGAGTCTAATTGTAAAAGTAATGGAGTCAATGGTTTTGCTGTTTGTGGTTTATTCTGAAGTAATCCTAGTACTAAACGATTATTTTCCATAGTTTTAGAATTTGATGATGTTAAAACAGAAACATTTCCATCATTACCCTTTGGTACCTGTTTATTAGATTTCCAAAAAGGTTCATCTTGAGTTTCAAAACTGAAGAAAACTCGATGAAATTTGGAAGCTCCATCTATTATACTGAATATTGGTATCATCAATTCTGGTACAAAATTCCATAATATCCTCAAGTTCAGAGTATGAATTTATTATTTTGCAAAGAGGCAAATTCTCAGACCCAAAAGTTTTAATAAAAGGTCCATTTTCAATACTTGACTCTAGTACAGTTTTAAAAACCAACCAAGCATCGTACTGGGCTTTACCATTCTTTTCATAATTATTCTGGTATATTTTAGCTTCACCTGTTAAATATTTTTCTAACCTATTTTCTCTGTTATCCATTATATTTTAATAAAACAAAATTCAACAAAGATTTTACCCATTTCTTTATAAATTATTCGATTCTTCTCACATCATCAGTGTCATTTTGAGAGGTTTTTAAGCTTGGTCACGTGACTAAATATTAAATATTAGACTTTAACTATTATAAGAATCTATATAGGCGTAATTTGATCTTCTGTATAAACTAGTTGAACTAATGATTCTATTTTCTGAGTAAAAGCCTTTAAAATTTAGTTTCAATTTTAAAATTTTAGTAACAATGGGATCCAAAAATTGAAATTTATTTTCCATCTTCTACATCAAAAAAAATATTTTAGTTTCAACACTGAATAACAAAAAGATTCACATTGAACTTCAAATGGAACTAAACCTCCTGTCGTTGACTGCTGTTCTAGAGAAGGCCAATGGCTCTGAGCGTGGTGATGAGCAGAAGCTCGCAGAAGCTCAGCTCAAAGAGTGGGAAGCTGTGAAAGGGTACCATTATTTGTTACAGACTGTGTACACTGATCTGTCAATTCCTTTACAAATCAGATGGTTGTCCATTATTAACTTCAAGAATGGTGTTGAAAAGTATTGGAGATCCTCTAAGCAAAATGCTATTTCTAAAGAAGAAAAAGAACAGATCAAATTGAAATTATTTGAAATGATTGATGAACCAAACAAACAATTATCTATTCAAAATTCACAAGCAATTTCAAGAATTTGCAGATTTGAATTCCCAGGTGAATGGCCATTATTATTTGATCAATTTGAAGTCATGTTACAAGACGCTATTAAAGAAGATAATGATGTTAAAATTCATAATTTATTAATTATTTTAAATCAAGTTTTAAAAAATTTAGCAATGGCTAAAATTGGTAGAACAAGACCAGCATTACAAAGTAAAATTGTTATAATATTACCATTATTGATTAAGTTATACATTAGTTATTTCAATGAATGGGTTGAATCATTAGATTTTGGTATTATGGAAATTGGTTATTTATCATTAAAAGTTTTAAAGAGAATAATTGTTAACGTTTATGATTCAATTGATAATCCAGAAATCCTTGAATTTTTACAACTATCAATTTCACATTTCCAATTATTAACAAATAATTATGATAATTATGGACCATCTGAGTTTTTAGAGAAATATATTAAACAATATTTAAAAATTTATAATTTGTTAACAAAATCAAATCCAACAAATTTAATTCTATTGCCGTGTTCAAAAGAAATTTTATACACTTTATTAAAATTATTACAATCCAAGGCTGAAATTATTTATAATAATCAAGAAGATGATGGATTGTGGGAATTTGTTGCTATTAAAATTTTATTAATTTTTAAATATTTAATTAATTTCCTATACAAAAAAGGTTCAGTTTTAACATTAAAGGCCAAATCAAACAAACAAGAAATTGAAAAATCAATTAACATTTTAACAAATGAATTCTTCACAGAAGATTTAATCAAGAATTTCACTGATTTGTTAATTAATTACTACATTAAACTAAATCCAAAAGATTTAGACTCTTGGATTAATGAACCTGAAGAATGGACAAACGATGAAGTTAATAAAAATTATGAATATCAAGTCAGACAATGTTCAGAAAATTTTTTTCAAGATTTAATTAATAATTTTAAAACTTTATTGGTTCCATATGTTTTAAATAAAATTGAAAATGAATTAAACAATGATAATTCAAGAAATAATATTTTAATTAAAGATTCAATCTTTAGTATATTTCAATTAAGTGCTAATTCAATTTTTGATTTAATTGATTTTAATAATTTATTTGAAAACATTTTTTTAATTGAATCATTAAAAAATGAATCAATTGAAAATAAAATTTTAAAAAGAAGAATTTGTTTATTAATTAATGAATGGATTGGATTATCAAATTCAATTAATGAATCAAACATTGATAAAATTTATCAAATGTTATTATCATTTCAAACATCAACAGAAATTAACGATAAAGTCGTTAAATTGACATCAATTCAAACATTACAAGCATTAATAATAGATTGGGATTTTAATAAAGAATTAATTAAACCATACATTTCAAAATTTGTTGAAAACTTATTAATTATGGTTAATGAAATGGAATTAACAGAATCAAAATTATTCATTTTTAATACAATTTCAAGTTTAATTTCTAAAACTAATCCATACATTAGTAGAGTTGAATTAGATGAATTATTAAAAATTATACCAAAATTTTGGGATTATTCAAATAATTCAAATGAATTAATTTTAAAAAATAGTTTATTAAGAATTTTAAAAAATTTAATAATTTCATTAAATAATAATTCAAATGTTACTTGGGAAATTGCATTACCATTAATTAAAGTTTCATGTTCACCAAATTCAGAATTTTATACAATTTTATCAGAAGATGGATATGAATTATGGTTAACAATTCTTGAATTTTATCCAATTGATCAAGTTTTAACAATTGGTAATAATGATTTAATTAATAATTTAGCTGAATTATACACAGAAGCATTATTAAATCAAACAGAAATTTTACCATTAATTTTACAAATTTTTAGAAGTTATTGTATTTTAATACCAGATTTAGTTATTAATGAATCATTAAATGAGTTTAATTTAAATATTTTTAAAATTTTTGAAAGTTATTTATCAAATATGAGAGATGATGCATTAGATTTATTTATTTCAACATTAGAAATAATCATATTACAAAATTATTCAAATGAAGATGATTTTAAAACTTTATTAAAATTATTAATGGAATCAAAATTATTACCAAAAATTATTGAAATTATATTAGATGAAAATCAATCATCATTAACAATTTCAAAATTATTAATAATTGTCTCAAGATTAACTTATATTGATCCATTTAATTTCAATAAAGTTTTAACATTTTTATACAATGATGAATCAATAATTAAGAAATTTTTCAACATTTGGTTTGTTAAGATGGAAAATATTGGAAATCCAAGAACGAAAAAAATTCAAACTTTGGGTATTTCATCAATGTTGAAGACTGGTATACCATTTTATTATCAAGAATTTAATGGATTAATTTCATTGTGGATTAGTTTAATTGAAGAGATTAATGAAAATGAAGGTGATTGTGAAAAATATCATGATAATTATTTATATGAATTTAAATATGATGAATCAGATTTTAAAGTTATTGAAAATGGTGAATATAAAAGATTTTTTAAATTATTTGATAAGAGTGATCCAGTTCATATAATTAATTTTAAAAAATTTATTAATGATTTATTAAATTTAATTAAAGTTAATTTTGGCGATAAATTTTTTAATGAATTAATTAATAATTCAGATTCAAACCTTTTAGAAAATTTAGAATATTTCTTAAAATTATAAAAAACTACAATAAATTAAATAAATATTTTCCATTAAATTCGTGTAAACTTTTGTGATGATAAATTTTTTAATATCCAGCTTCATAAAAGTAGTATAAAATAGCATCATAACAAAAAACAAATTGATCTAAACTTTGAACCATTGAAATTCTTTGTTTTCTTAATTGTTGAACTGTTAAATAAATTAAATCTTCATCAGTATTTAAAATATTTTCAAAATTATGTTCAAATAATTCATCATGAGTATTTTTTGTATAAAAATCTTCCCTTCTTTGAAACATTAATTTAAAAGAACCAATAATTACATCAATTGTTATAAATGTTCCAGTTCTTCCACAACCTGCAGAACAATGAACTAAAGTTGGTGATTCAATGTTTTTCATTAATGAATTTTTAATTTTAATTAAATTAATTATATCTTTTTCATTTTTAACAATACCATGATCAGGCCAATCTAAATAATTTAATTGATGTATTATTCTTTTTTCATCTTTTTTAGTAATTTCAATTTTTCTAACAATTAAATTTTTAACACCATTAAAATCTTCAGTTTCTTTTAATAATTTAATATTTTTTGAATCATTCCAATAAATATCAGATTTTCTAATACCATTTTCATTTAAATCAGTTAAAGAAACAATAACTTCAACACCATTATGCCAAACAACTCTCCAAAAATCATCAACAGTTGAAGGTAATGGAGCTTGAGTTGCAATATAATGATTAACTGTATTTATTTGTGGTACACTAATGAAATTTGCATTAATGTAATCATCTTTTTTCATACAAGAATTTGAAGGTAATTCATTTGATTCATCAATAGGACCAAAAAATCCATCATTTGTTGGAGTATAATTAAATGGTATTGTTGCAGCAGTTGTTGTCATTGGAGATTGTACGACTTTAACTCTTGAATGTTCATATGGTAAAATATTTGAATATCTATTTTTAAAACCATTTTCAGATCCATTAAATAAATATTTTGTATTATCAATTGGACTTACTCCAGGTTTTTCTAAATTTGGAGTTGATAAAGGAGATGATTTTGAAGAAGGAGCAGATAATCTTCTTTGTAAAGATCTTTTAATTCTTTGATCTTCAGTTTGTTCAATTTTAATAAAACTTTGTGTTATTGATTCCATAATTTCTTTTTTTGTTGCTATTAGTTGTATCCATTTTGGTAAATTTTTAATATTTTTATAAGTTGGAATATGTATAGAATATTCAGGTACTTGAGGAGTTAATTGGTTTGCCTTTATGTTCATCATGAATGAAGAAGATGGATCATTTGCAGGTAATACAAATTCTGAGAATGTTGGAGATAATGAAGATTTAAATTTTGTGTAATCAATAAATTTTTCACCATTTGAATCTTCTTTAAAAAGAGCAAATCCACCATCTATGAAATATAGTTGTATATCTTTTGAATATTCATGTATGGTATCTTTAAATTTTTTAATTAATTGATATAATTGGAAAGAAGAATGATCTTCTTTTGAATTTGCATCATAAAAAATGATTCTTAAATCGTTAACACTTTCAAGTTTTGTATCTAATTCTTCCTGTTGAGTGGCAACCATTGTTTTTGATATGTTTGATATTGTGAAAGTTGGTCTTTTGAGTAAAGTTGAAGGGACACAAATGCTTAGAGATTTTAATAGTCTTGTTGTATTATAAGCCGTGAAAGGTCTGAGATCTATGATCAAAACATCAATAAGATGATCACCAGTGGTTATTTCCTTGGACAGATTCTCAAATTGGTGGATTGATTTGATAGGGATTGCTCCTAGAGTGGCAATATCGAAGAATTTCGAGCCGTTAGGGGTTGTGCTCATGAATATGGGGGATTTCCTTTGGAAGCTAGGAATGGGAGCTGGAGGAGCGAGTGTGAGGGTCAATTCCGGACGTTTGTGAGTGCCCATGCTTTTAGCTTCAATGAGTGGAATAATACCGTTTGAGGGCAGATTTTGTGACATTTTTATACTTTTTTAAAATTAAACTTAATAAATTATTGAAATTTAATTCAATTTTGTGTATGGAAACACTGAAAAGAAGAAGAAAAAAAAGAGCAGCGCATAATTACGTCATTGGGAAAACCTGATTATGTCAGCATTAATACAAAAATAAATTTAATAGACAATTTTCATCAAAAAAAAAATCAATTTTAACCGTATTTTCAAGTTATTTTTAATGCTTGTAACTGTGGTAGTTGTTATTGCGGCCCGTCAGTAGATCCGTTATGATTTATCTTTATTTCTGTCTGTTTCTGTAGGAGAAAACACTGGACTTATAATATTTTAAAATTTAGAGTGTACTTCTAGAACCTCAAAATAGGCCCAATTTTACCGTTATTTTGGTCCATTTTTTCGCTTCTAAAATTAATTTTAACTTTTTGACACTAAAAAATTTTGACCCTCGGAATATTTGCAATTCTTTGTAACCCTTGACAACAGAGATTTTTTATTTTGTTTTTGTTTTTTGTTTTTTGTTTTTGTTTTTGTTTTTGTGTGTAATTAATACCCATTTAAACAATATTAAAAATTTAAAATTGACAATGGACGAGGATCTTTCGACGCTCTCGAACATGAGAATGCTCAACAGACGGGCAAAGAACAGGCTCAGAACTGAACTAGACTCAACAGACCTCATTTTGACCTCTCCAACAAGGACAAAGAATCCATCTCCATTGAGAAAGAGTTATATTCCAAGTTCAATTGATTCCAGTATTTTGAACAAAGAGAACGAGATCTTCACTGATGCTAATGACAAGAACTTCAAAATCAACGATATGAAAAGACAAGTGTTTTTAGAATCTTTATCAAATATTCCTGATTTAAAAGCTGAACCTACTTCTCAAGATGAAAAATTTAAACATCTGCTGTCAAAATATGATATGAAAAAAGATGATGCATCTTCACTGGATGAAGATAAAATAATATCACTTCAATCACAAATCAAAAAATTAAAATCTGAATTAAACGATAGTTTTAATTCAAAAAGGGAATTGGAAAAATATGTTGAATTTCTTGAATTAAATTTCCAAAAATTACATAAAAAGAAATCAATATTGAAAAGAGATAATGTTGAACTAATAAGAGTTAATAAAGAATTAAGTAAATTAAATGAAAATTATAGAAATAGTCTAAAGAGGCAACAACAGCAACAAACTGAAAACCTTACAAATGATTACACTAATGACTATAGAGAATTCACAGAAACTTTAAATACTAATACTGACAAACTTTTACACATGAACTTTAAATAGAATGACCTTTATTTATGCATAGTATGTAGTGGTTATTCACCATTTTTTATCAAATTTTAATTTAAACTCAACATTACCACCAATTGAATTTCTAACATCAACTTGAGTTCTACCTGTAGCAACTCTATCAGCACTCCATAATTCACCATTTAATTTCTCTGTTGATAAATATCCTGTTTTTGCATCAATAATAAATTCTGTTGCTCCACCTAATCCTTGTGAACAACTTAATTTATTAGTTGAATCTAATCCACAAAATCCACCATTAGATTTTAATAAAACTGTATCATCTTCTTGTTTAAATAATTGAAATGTAGCACAAGTACCTGAATTATACCATTTACCATTTCTAATTAAACAACCAGATTGACCACTTAATCTAACATAACCAGTAGATACATCACCTGTTGGTTTTGGATGTGGTTGTAAAGTTCTTGTTGGTTTTAATGGAGTATTTTCCTTTGGTGGGAATCTAATACTTTCTAATGGACATCTAAATGAATTGAAAGTATCAATTTTATTAAATTTACCATTTTTTAAATTTCCTTGTAAATGATGAAAATACCAAATTTCATTTAATGCATTATTTCTATCACATTTAACATATGGTTCAAATCCATCAAAATTTTTCTTTAATGCATTTAAAATTTCATCTTTTGTATAAGTTGCTGTATGTGATGGTACAATACCTTCAGCTTCTAAAAATTTAAAAGTTGGTAATGTCTTATGTAAATCAATTGCAGCTTTAAAAAAATCATAAACATCAATTCTATCTTTATATTCATCTTTATAACAACTTGGTTGAATTGTTGAATAACAAGTACCATGTTTATTGTATTCATGAGTCCAAAATTGTTCATCTTGACCTCTCATATCTTTCCAAACATGTGCCATATCTTTATATAATTCTTCATCATGAAATTTAACAATCTCCGCAGGATTATGAATTTCTAAAGATTTATCACAAAATTGTTCAAATGAACCATCACAATTATCTGGCCATAACCCATGTAAAGTAAACTCATCTTTAGCACCCGTTGCTGGTGCATAATCCCAAAACTGTGTCAATAACACAACACCACCAGGATATTCAAAACAACAAAGATCTTCAACCACAGTGGTATTCGTACAGGATAAGGGCAAGTCAACAGGACATGTATCACCATTTGAAACTGATTTGTGCCCAAACAAGGACGCAAGTGACGTCAACACTAATGGAATACTGGAAGGTTTTATTTGCTCGAGTGGATTAATTATCATATCTTTAATAACTGAGATATATAAAGAAAAGAAAGTGTTTAAAAGTTTCGAGGAAATTTATTAAGGAGCAAAAATATGTCACATCTTATCGCTTCTGGTATGGGCACACCATGTTGTTGTTTTTTTTTGCTTATCGTAACTGCGGTGCATATCTCAACTTTATTTTTGTATACTAGAGAAATACAGTAATAATGGTTATAATATGATTTTAATTGGTGGATACAGTTATACGCTCGTCTATTGGTTGATTATGCAAATCCTGCGTGATGAAGCAGTATTATTTCCCCCCGATGACAAATCATTTTAGTTTTTTTTTTCTTATAAGCAATCACAATTCCACCAATTTAATATCACTAATAGATCTCGAGACTGGAAAAACATATGACACTAAAATTTAAAACAATCGCATCTTTGGCCACAATTGGTGTTGGTTTGGCTTCTTATCAATACATCTCTCCAGTGAGTTCAAAACTAGATGTGAAGCCAGCAATTGAATATCCAGCTGTTCAATCGTTGATTAAACAACGTACGGATCTGATACCAACCTCAATGGAGTTCAGTCTGTCTGTTCCATTGAAATTGAAAGATAAAATTACCCCACAACAAGTCACTGAGTCAATGTTTAAGTCTTGGGTGTTTGTTCCAGAGAAATACCTGTTTAAACACATATTGTATCCAAAAAGGTATGAATCATTCTCATTGGCAAAAGGCTCAAAAATCTATGGTATGTTTGTTGTTGAAGAAACAAATCCTGAATATGTTTTATTGAGTTGGGATTTTGCAAACATGCAAGGGTTTCATCTTTTAACTGTTAATGAAAATGCAAAATTTGAAACAATAATATGGTCAAAATATCCATTTAATTCATTACTTTCTTGGTTTCATGTAAGATATTCAGAATTTTTATTAACAGCTGCAATTAAAGGTTTAGAATAATGTATATAGTCCCTACAAAAAAAAGTTTAATTAATATGATTTCTAACATGCAATAACGTACTCTAAATACGATAAATAGATAAATAAAATCTTCTTTTCTTTAACCAAAGATGATTTGATATGAAGTATAACACATTGAAACAAACCCAACAAGAACTAAGACACCATCAATGACCCAGACTCTTGCCTTATCAGTTGCTCCATTATCATCAGTCATTATAACACTTTTCAAATGTAATAAAGGTGGATATATGTAAACTAATGGGATACAAGCAAAACAACCAACAAATGAAACAAATTTATCTAAATCATCAGCACCAAACCAAGCAATATTAACACAAACAAAGACTAATGTTGCACGGAGTAAGTTCTTTAACCATTTAATACGAATACTTGATTTACCTGAACGTTTAAATAAATGATTTTGAATAATACCAATAGCTGGGAATAATTGTAATGGAGTTGAAAGTAAAATTGCTAATGAATATAATAATTGAATTGATTGAACTAATAAATTTCCTTGTGGTAAATTTAATAAAATTGCAGTTTTAACTGAATCACCATATGATAAATAACCAATAGTTGCAACAGAAACCATTAAAACTGTAATTGTCATTAAAACAAGTGCTAAAACTTTTGGAAATTCTTCAGGATGTCTCATTGAATCTTGAATAGGAATGATTAAACCAATACCTTCAAATGCAAAAATTGCTGTACCAATAAATAATGAAAATTTTGAATTAATAAAATATTCAATTGGTTTAGCAATACCATTAGAAATTAAATGTGATGTAATGAAAAAAATAATTATAAAAATACCAGCAAAAATTAAACCATTTGCTATTAATGAAGTTACTGATAATTTTGAAACATTTCTAATGAATGATAATGGAATGAAAACAACCATTTGTAAAATGAAAAAATATTCTAAATTAATTGAAATTCCTGTTGCATTTAAAACAAAAGCATGAAGATTTTCTGATGTAAAAATAATATAAGCACAAGCAAATCCAATTTGTGTTAAAATTAATGAAAATAAAATTAATGATTTAAACCAATGACCATATAATTTGGAACCGATATCACCAAATGAGGAGACACCAGCACTAACTTTTGCACTAATTAAAATATAATAACAATAATATGAGTAAACACCAAAGATTAATAGCATTACTAAAGAAAATAATAAACCACCATTTGAAAACCCCTTTGGTAAAAAAATTATACCTGTACCAATAAAAGATTTTAACAAGATTAAAAATGCCTTCATTGTTGAAGTTGTACCTTTTGCTTCATAATTTTTAGATATTAAAGGAGCATTTTCATCTAAATCAGAATCTAATTCAAAATCTTCAAAACTTTCACCAGCAAAATGACCATAGATGTATAAAAATTCCATAAAATTTTTTGTTAAGAATGGAACACTTGCTAATTCTTCATCATTTAATTTTCTCTTATTTAAAACAAATTCTCTTCTAAACCCACCTGGAACGTTGATTCCAGAAGCCCTTCTATGGTGTTCAACTAAACTCGTTGCTGATTTTGATCTTTTCAAGTTAAAACTCTCACGACGGATTCCATGCAGGATATCACCACCTTCAGAGCTTAAAGAGTCACTGTTGACATACTGACTGGTATGGGAGGCAATAATTTCTTCATCTCTGGAATCTGTTTGAAATGAAGGATGGTCAGCATCAATGAGGACAGGTCCATGACCTGAGTAAATAGAGGCAGTGGAGACGTTTGATCTTGTGAAGGTTGGATCAACAACAGGCGAGCCCAGTCTGGCCATGGACTGCCTTCTCACGTGAGGCATCGAGTGTGCGATTGGAGTGCCGGCCAACGAGGCGTACCCGGGAGGCCGTCTTTCTATCTGGCGAGGTTGTGTCATTGTGACAGGATTTATATGGGTCGTTTGTATAGTGTTAATGGTGGTGAGAGAAGAGTAAATAGAGCAAAAGTGCTGCATTGATAAGGTTTTCGCTGGCTTATGTAAGGATCTGATAGAATGTTCGCTAATGGCAGAACTAAACGAGGCCCCGAATGGCGTGGTGTCAGGCGAAATGTGGGTGTTGTGGCTGTTTTGATGGTATTGGGATCATTCAGGTATTTAGAGGTTTATACTGTAGAATTTTGGTGGTTATATCTGTTGTGGTTATTGAGTTACAGTTAATATAAAATTGTGTCACCTCGAACCCTATATGTTCTTCACATACACGGCAATGTTCCATACATGAAGTCATAAAATGCATCTACATCAGTCTTTTTATGTGTAGAAAGTACCATATTTGTGGCTTACAGTTACAGTTATACTAGAAGTAATTATCAACACTTTTTTAAAAATTATGGAGGCTTGAAGATTTGACACAAATTTTGTTGAGTTATGAACGTGTCATAACACTGTCACTGATACAATTCATCAAAAATCAAAAATCTGTGTATATAGTTAAAGCTGTAATTAGTTTTCTTTTACTCCATAGATAGTCTTTCTGTATTTAGTTGGTGGAAGTTTCTTTGTCTCTTCGAATGCCTTGACGACAACTTCTTTCAATTTTTCAATTGCATCATCAGAAAGTTGATAATGGAATGCAATTCTAGGTAATCTAGTCTTGATACCGTACTCTTGTGAAATTTCTGCTGCTACTCGTGGATTAATTGGAGTTTTATCAGTATCAATAAATATGAAGTTTGTTTCAACTGGTTGTTCAAACACCAAACCTTTTTCAAGAAGATATTTACCAACTTCTTTAGCCTTTTCATGAGTTTCTTTAATCTTTGATTCATTCTCATCAATGGCAACTATAGCCATTGCAGCTAATGAACCACTTTGTCTGATACCACCACCATTTTGTTTTCTAAAATGATTTGCTTTAGTGATATATCTCAAATCACCAACAAGAACTGAACCAATCGGTGCACCAATAGATTTTGACAAGCAAATTGAAATTGAATCAAACAAAGTACCATACTTCTGTAATGAAATACCTGTTTCAATAGAAGCATTGAATAATCTTGCACCATCACAATGAATTCTAATATTATTTTGTCTAGCAAATTCAGAAATTTTAACAAGTTCATCCCATGGGAAAACAATACCGTGTAATGTATTTTCCAAACAGATCAACTTAGTTGGTGCACCATGAATATTACCATCATCAGGAATCAAATGATCAATAACATCATCTAAAGTTAAATAAAGGCCATTTGATGGTTTAACTGGAACTGGTAATGCACTTGATAGTGTTGCAATACCAGCTGCTTCATTTGAATAAATGTGGCATCTATAGTCACATAAGATTGAAAAAGGTGGATGATTTAAGTGAGTTCTAATTGCAATTTGATTTGATAATGTACCTGAAACACAAAATAAACCAGCTTCTTTACCTGTTAGATATGCAATTTTCTTCTGAAGAGTTAAAGTATCATCATCGTCATTTGTAACATCATCACCAATTGTTGCAGTCAATGCTGCGTTTATTATGGATTCAGTTGGTGTTGTAACTGTATCTGATCTGAAATCATTTGAAGATGTTTGATATTTACCTCTAACCATGTTTGTTGTAATGATGCAATTGACATAATTTTAATATGTAGAACAGGGAAATCAATGTGATAATATACTAAAAAGACTTTAGGGTGTGAGTAATCAAAATTCAACAGAGTCAGCCTCATAAATTAGAATAGGAGCTATTAAAATTGAGTTGGAGCATAACATGCCGTATCTTATCACTTTCCTCCACCCTCCACCTTGTTATTCCAAGGGGATGATGAAACCCGAGCATAATTCAACTTCAAACTGAACTTGCACTGCATAATTGTGTCACTGATACCTGATAAGGCAATGACTCATTGGTAAAATTGGATATAAACAGAGTCAAATGTCAATTAAATTGATTCAATTTAACTCAATTTATTAGAAATTCGATATACTAAGCCAAGAATCTATACGGAGCAATTCCGTTAACGTTTTTTTTGAAGTGTAGTCTATACTACGATAAGGAAAATAAACGTTTAAATATACTACTTGAAGTGTCTTAAAGTATGCATAACTGAGCACAATTCCTAGCTTTCAAGTTGTTTATTACATAAATTTTGTGTTTTATACTCTTTCGATTACACATAATTGATTTTGTATGCACCATTTACAATTTATTGGATATTTCTTTACACTTTAATTACATCATTTATGGAATTGAAAATGTAATTGAGTCAATTTAATTGCTCTCTAATAGTGCTTTGTTATGAATAAACTCAAATGAGGTGCTTTTAATGTGCAATATGATCACCTACACTGGAGTTGACGGTAGGGCCACTACATCAACAAACAATTTCAAGTGTACTTCAAACAATTCAAAGTCCTATCAAAGGAGTCATTGTCATCAAGAGAATAGTTTGTCTCTGGTCATACAACGATGTATCCCATTTTGAAACTAATTAGTTTGTGTTCCCACGTTTTTAGATCAGAAACCCATCTTTCTATTGTAGAAATAATACTTTGAAATACAGATTATTAACAGAAGTGCAAAAATTGTGTATAAATAATGATGTCTAATATATCTGTGGAGAATCATCGCAGCCATTCTGGTGCCTTTGATGTATCCACTACAACGCTTTGTGGATCAAAACTCTCTATTAGTAATTCCACCAGAATTCTACCACCACGAGAACCAGTAAATCTTCTGTATTCTTCACTAGCACTGGCAAGATTCCATCCTTGTAATCTTCTCAAACAACCAACAACTGTACCTGTTCTGTGTCTGCCCATACCACAACACACTAGTAATGGATAATTCTCTTTATTAGCAATAATGTCCAAAGCCTGAGCAATTGACTGCTCAGTGAGCCCATCCCAAGGGTTGTCATCACCACCATCAGGATTAATACCAGCAAAATGTAACTCTATGTTTTCATTAGCAGCAAAATCGAGAAACACATCTGATGGCTCCTCAGAGGCCAACCAAACAATTGAGTGTAAATTCAGCTGTCTTAAAAACGAAACGTTGATTGAGGAAGGTTGTCCTGATCTGTAAAGCTCACGTTCAACGGGACAAAAGTTCAACGGAGGAACAATTCTTTCTTGTGGTGGATGTGTGATACTCATTGGCTATACACTAAATAGTACCAGACTTTATTTTATTTCCATCACGAAAAATAAAAAACACACCTGTTAACAAATCAGAAGAACACAACTGCGCCTAAAATGTCCTCAAAAGACTTCCAAAACGCACTTCTGAGCGTCCACAAATCATACACTGAGTCTTCTACTTTGAGAACACGCACTGCTGACATTTTCCTTGGTTTCTTAGTCGCTGTTGCTCTTGTTGAATTCATCTTCGTGTCCGTTGTTAGTTCATTCCCATTCAACTCATTCTTAGCTGGTTTCATCTCCACCGTTGGCCAATTCGTTCTTACTGTTGGTCTCAAGTTACAAAGCACAGGTAAAGTCTTCTCAGAAACTCCAGAAAGAGCAATTGGTGATTACATTTTTGCAAGTGTTGTTCTTCATTTCATTGTCTGGCACTTTGTCAATTAAACTACTTTAAATTCAAAAATATAAAAACATCAAAATAGAATACAAAATGTAGAGATTTTACACAATGACACAACAACCACTGGATTCTTCTGGTTGTGATGCCTTGACAGGTTGAGCAGCTTGTCTAACTGGTTTGGCTGCAACTGGTTTAACTGATTCAGCAACTGTATTAGAAGTCTTAACTTGTGCAACTGGTTCTGGAACAACTTCATCCTCACGTCTTTCTTTATCTCTAATAGCCCTCACTAAATCATGGAATGCTTCATCAACGTTAATACCTTGTTTAGCAGAAGTTTCAAGGAATTTACAACCAAATTGTTTCGCTAGTCTTTCACCTTCTTCAACACTAACGGATCTTTCATCATTCAAATCACTCTTGTTACCCACAAGTAATAATGGAACGTTATCAGTATCTTTAACTCTTAAAATTTGTTGATGGAAACTATTTAATTCATTAAATGATTCCCTTTCAGTAACGGAATACACCAATAGGAAACCTTCACCTGTTCTCATATATTGTTCTCTCATGGCACTGTATTCCTCTTGTCCAGCAGTATCTAAAATATCTAATAATGCAACTTCATTATCAATGGCAACTTGTTTACGGTATGAATCTTCAATAGTTGGATCATATTCATCAACGAAATGAGATTGAATGAATTGAATAGTCAATGCAGATTTACCAACACCACCACCACCAACGACGACTAATTTATACTCTTTAACGGTATGATTATTGGACATTTTTTAAAATTTTCAATTAATATTTGTCTTGCTACTTTCTAAATTCTCTCCTTATAACTTTTGATAATTTCTCGAAAAAAAAAAATATTTCAAAAGCTTATAACTTTTAGCTGGATATTAGATCAGGGTTGAAGTTAAAATTGATTAATTTTTATATATTTTTGAAATTATTTCACTTTCAAATGCAAAATAAACCCACTTAATGTCTCACCCTTTACATCATCAAAGATTCAACACCCAAATTTCACATCCCTTATCCATAGATTTACGCTCTTGGGATTATGTAAGATTTCAGCTCATATACCTTGCTAAAAGTCTACAGTAATTACATGTACTGATAACGATTTATTTATTATTGAATAATTCCCCAATACTTTTCAACATTATACAATCCATCATCTTTCCAATAATCATTAAAACTTGTAAATAAAATAGTTGAATCACCTAATTTTTCAACAATTGACTTCACACAAATCAATTGATTCGTTAATGATGGTATACCAAATTTACCAAAGATATCACCTTTTATTGGCCAACCTGTTTCACTTAACAAATAATCTTTATCATAACCACAAACTGTCTTCAATTGATTGATTTGTCCATTTAACCAATCACCACATTCTTGAACAGGTACATTTCCATCCCAATAAACATGAGAATTAAATGAAATATAATCACTAATTTCACAAAGTTTTGGTTCTTCAATCATTGCAATTAAAGTATCTGTTGTTACAACAGGACCTTCATAACCTTTTTCTCTAAGTAAAGATCTCGCTTTGGAAACACTTTCTTCAATTTCTTCAATTGTTTTAAGTTTGAAATTATAAACTTCATTACCAACACTAACAGTATGAATTTTTTCCCAATCATTAACAACATTTGCTAAATATTCAACACTTTCATCAATTTTATCTAAATAATAAATTCCAACAAATAATTTTTGATCTGAATTCATTGAATTTAATATAGTTTCAACTCCATTACAATCAACATCATAAATTCTAATAATTTTAAAATTTGATAATTTTTTAATATCATTGAAAATATCAATTGGTTCTTTACATGAACCAAAATCAGTATAAAATGAATAAGTAATACCTAATGCTAATGATGAAATTGAATTAATACCAATTTTTTCAAGTGATTCAATGTATTCTAAAGAATATTCATCTTTTGGTAACCATGAGAAATCTATCGGAGTTTCAATTGGTGCTTCTGAGACAATGTCTGGAATATTATCTGAATCTCTTTCATAATCACTACCATCATAATCATAAATTGGTTCATAATCTTCATGATTGTCTTCTTCATGGTCTTCTCCATGTAATTCTTCCAAATCTTCATTTTCTGGTTCAAATTCTTCTTGTTCCGATAGATCTGGTTTTGTAACAGATGGACCCTTATTATTAACAGCACAAGGATTAAACCCAGACCATTTAACATTCTGAATTTTGATACCTTTTGAAAAACTTTGTGACCATAACTGATCAAATTCATCAAAACATTGAACAAATAAGATAAATTTTAATAACAATAATAACCTCATATTATCAATAGATCTAAAAGTGTTAAAACCCACAATTTTAAATTAAATTCATATTTTAACCACAATTTTTTCTAATTATCCCACAAAACCAAAACACATACAAATAAAAAAACCATAAAAAACATAATTCATATTAACTATACTCTTCTAACTTTTTTCAATTTTGCACTGCATTCATCACAATACCATTTACCCTTTGGTAAAGTTGCCAAACCAATACATGGTAAGTGAAACCATTCTCTTTTACAATCATCACCGTCACAACCAACCATTTCACCATATGAAACTTGATTACAATAACAATATAGTGGTTCATCACCTCTCTTTTCTGCAAGTTCAGCATTTGTTAATTCTGTTGTTATGCCTGAAGTTGAAATTGTTGCCTCTTCAACAGTAGCTGTTGCTAATGAAGATTGTGGTGTTTGTGTTGGTTTCTTCTTGGTACTTTGACGTCTCTTTGCAGCTGGTGCTGTTGTGACACTAGTTGTACTTGTAGATGCTGATGTATTTGCAGGTGTATTTGGTCTTGAAACGTCTTGACCTTCAGTCTTTCTCTTCTTTTCCGTCGTTGAAGTTGCTTCTTTTCTTTGTTCAACAGGATCTGTACTTGCAGCTTTCTTAGCAGCAAGAGCTTCTCTTCGACTTTCACTTCTTTGAGTTTGTGCAGATTTTGTATCAGGAATTTTTGTATCATTAATAATTGCAGGATGAGAAAATGGACCTAATTTGACACTTTCTGGGATTTCATTTTTAAATATCAATTCAAAATCATCGTTAACTCTATCGATATAATTTAAAGCTTTATCAGCTGCAATTGAAGCAACGTGCATTTTTTCTTCAAGACAAGGTAATAAATCTTTGATTAATTTTGAAATTTCTCTAATTTGAGCAGTTCTATCATCTTTTAAATTTGAATCATTTGGAGTTGCCTTAAACTTTTTAATCTTTGCATTCAATGCTGGAACAACAGAAACACATTTCGCATCAATTTCTTTAATTAAAGTAAAATATCTAATAATGTCCATTGGTAAAGCTTCAAAAACATCAGTTATGTCATTAAGACCTGGGAAAATTTCAGTCTTTGATAATTTAGGAATCTGTGGTCTGAGATAATGGCCACCTTTGCTGGTGGAACGTCTCTTGCTGGCGAAAAACCTTTCTTCTGACATTGTTTAATTGTTGATCGGTTGTTGTTTAAAGAGAGAAAATGAAATTATTTTGAATTTTAAGGACTGGTAGGAATGACTAAGCATTTTCAGACTTCAACTGGTACGGTACTCTGCGTAGAAATAATGGGATATTCTGCTCTTTACATACTCGTATTAGCCATTGACTTGATATTACCTCTTTTAATTGCTGAGTTTTAATGACTTTTTAATTGTTTTTTTGTATTTTATTAACTACACTTAAATCCATGGTTACTCTATTTATTATACAATTTGCTATGTGTGGTGTGCACAACTACAGGAACTGTAGAAGTTTTCGTCGTCACTAAAATCATCATCATCATCATCATCTTCATCATCGTGGTGGTGGTGGTGATGGTCACAATGGTCGTGCTCACTGACATATCTGAAATCTAATCTGATGACACCCCCATCGTCAATGAACTCACCCAATTCGTCAGTTTCATCCAATTTAGAACCGTTGACTGGATTCAGTATCTCGAATTGGCCTAAAGGCTTGTATAAATCCCTTGAAAGTCTTTCATATAATTCTTTCACTATCGTTTTTTTGGCATATCTGACGCGATATTGTAGGTTAACAGTAGCAATTTTCAAGATTTTATACTTGTTAACATCCTCAGGAATCACAGGTCTGATATCAGCAAACAATGACACGTCCTGAAGTGATAAAACTTCTTTTTCCAACGATTTTATCCTCTCTTCGAGTCTTTTAATTTCCTCGCTCATTTCTGCCTTTAAATGTCACAAAAGTTAAAAAAAATTTATTTCGTGCATAATTTGATGCTTATACCTACAACCTTATTAAAATTTTAAAACAAAATTACTATATATTAATCCATATTACAAAAAAACTTTTGCTCAGCTTCAATTCGTTGAGCATGTATACCTATTATCTAAAAAAAATTCAAATGTCTAATCATTAAAATGAAGAAAAATTGTACTTTATCTCCTTATAATAAAACAGCAGCTAAACCAACAGCAACGGCACCTAAAGCGTAACCGTTGGCAGCAACAGCAGCACCGGCAGCGTTGGATGAAGTGTCGTTGGAACTGTTGGAACCATTGTAGATGACAACGTTTTCAGCATTTAAAACGACAAAGTCATTTTTGGCTTCAGCTGGAGCAGCAACTTCGTTGGTGGTTTCTTCGTTGTTAAGGAATGAAGCAGCAGATAAGAATGAGGCAATGACTTGTTGAATTTGCATTTTTGTTTGATTTAATACAAGTTTTAAAGGAAAATTGTAAAAGAAAGAAAAAAAAATTGGTTGCATATTAAAATTATTTATGATAAAATTCTCCCTATTCGGATAACAAGATTAACTTTGTTACATACACGCATGCACTAAAATTATTAGATTCTAGAGGTTATATACCACTTCTATATGAAGAGTTTCTTGATTTGGCTTTCATCTTCTCAATACGTGCCTTCAATTGCGACGTCACTTCAGCTGCTCTTTTCCAACTATCATCAGTTTCAAAATGAATACTTTGTCTTATCGGATTTTCTTTGGTCTCAGAATCAATGCTTAGCGTACTAACGCGTTTATCAAGTTCAAGAATTGGTTGTTGTTCCTTTGATGAAAATTCTGTTGAAAATCTTGATGTAAAATTGTTATTAGATTCATGTAATGGATTATTGAAAATTGTTGATGGTTCAGTATTACTAGTATAACTTCTTGTTTTTTGTAATAATTCAATCTCATTTTCTAATTGACTTATTTTTAATCTTGAAATCTCTAAATCTGATTGAAATCTTTGAATTTGTGTATCTTTAGATTTAATTGTCATTATATCTTGAGTTCTTTGTTCATTTAATTTTTCAATCTTATTTTGTAATAAATCAATATCTTTCATGAAATTTGAGGTTTCTTTCATTGAATCTGACATTTGTGATTTAAACTTCTCTTTTTCTTCTAACCATTGTGCTTTTTCTTTTCTTAACCGTATCAATTCTTCTTTTTCTTCATCATTAACTAAAACTGTCTCTTTAACTGGTGGTGCTGGTAAAGTATTTGATTGTAATGATCTTCCAGTTAATCCACGATTACCTAAAGTACCAATTCTAGATGTAGTTGTTTGTTTTAATGGTGATGTTGGTCCTCTTTTGGATGGAATTGTTGAACTTGGAAGTTTATTCTTTGGTGGTAATGATGATGGACCTGGTGATGAAGTTTTAGTACCAATTGGTTTTTTCTTTAATACGCCACTTGGTCTAGAAACTGGTTTGGCACTACTAGCTGGTGTTGGAGTTGCTTTTGGTTTTGGTTTTGATGATAATTTAGCTTTAACTTCAGCATTTTCATAAAATTCTAAAATCTTCTTCTTTTTAAGATCATCAACATGTTCCAGATATGCATTTAATTCTCTTTCACCAGTTATTTTCATCAATGTACCAACAGCTTCAAAACCAGCAGTACGGACATCTGCTAATGTATCACCAACTAATTTAATACATGTTGTAATAATACTTTCAACTTCTGTTCTTGTTGGTGCTTCTTTAGTTTCTTTTAAACATCTAATCAAATATTTACAACTTGATAAACGAACTTGTGGAGTTTTATGTTTTAAAGATTCTAAAACTTCTTCTAAAACATCACTTAATGAAGTACTAGCAAAAGTTGCATCTAATGCACCATTTAAAGCATCTAAAACACTTGGTTTTTTCTCTTTTAATCTTTCTAATAATGGTCCCAAAACAATTGCATAATATCTATGAAATTTCTTTCTTAAACCTTTAGCTAAACATTCAATTGAATTTGCTGCTAATGAAGCAACTTGAATATTAACATCTTTAACACTTTTAGCTAAAACTCTAATTAATTCAATATAATCATCATCAGCAAGTTTTAAAACTTGTAATTCTTTATGAACATCTGTTAATGTTTCAAGTCTATCTTTCCATTTAACAGCAGAACATTTAGTTGCTAAATCAGTTGGTAATTTATTTAAAACTGCAACAGGTTCAACTAAATCATATGGATCAATTGGTCCAGTGGCTTCTTCATTATTTGCCATTATAGTATCACCATCAACACCAACATCACCATCAACGTTTTCATTTGCTGATTCCATTGCTTCACGTTGTGATTTTAAAAATCTTATTTGTTGAGGTTTTTCATCTTGAACTTTTTCAAACAGTTTTGTTAAATCCTTTTGTTGAACTGGTTTTAAATCAGCAAATAAAATTTGTTCCAATGATGGTCCTAACCATTTATATAATTCAACTGTTAAATTTTGTGCTTCTGATCTAACATTTCTATCAGCATGAGAAAATAATTTTGGTAAACTTGGTAAGATTAATTTTGGTGAAACTGTTTGAGCACCAAATTGTGTATAAATTTCAGCCAATGCTTTAATTGTACCAGCAACTAATTTTGGTAACTTTGCACTTAATGATGGAATCATTAATTCAATAACTGGATCAGGTGTATCTAAATCAACAAACCATAAAATCGCGTCAATAGTCTTTTGTTTTGTACCTGCTCTTGTTGATGATAAACCCTTTTCACATAATCCTGGAATCACATGATGTCTTAATTTAATTGCAACTTGACTACCACCAAATTCTAATAATGCATTCAATGCAACAATACCAGATTCTTGGGCAACAACATTACTATCAGTAATAATTTTTTTAAAAGTTTCAGGATGACTTAAATATGGTCTAAAGATTTCACTTTCTTCATTAGAAGACTTTTGAAATTGGTTTGTTATCTCTTGATATGCTTCCAGTCTTGCTTTCCAAACTTTATGTACCAATCTTTCTTCCAATGGAAGCGTGGAGTAATCGTTTTCTTCAGGAGCAGACATTATTAAAAGATATCTATTAACCTTGAAGTAATGAAATTAATAATTATCAACAAAATCAAAACTTTGAAAAAAAGTTGTATTCTGCTTTAAATTTAAAAAGATCTGATATTTAAAACAAATCAACTGTTTACTTTTTTTGTTTATATTTTTTGTTTTGATTTTTGTCGAATTCCGACTACACAAAAACGGAAAAAATGTATGGTAATTGCTGTGGTTTCGTTTCAATTCCGACTACAAATATTTCAAATTTGAAATAACCAACTAATTTATCATGATTTACCCATGAAAATTAGATAATACTAATCTAAAAAGAGTACTCTATTGAGTAATATGGTAAAAGCTTTCGCGACCACAATTAAAAATTTCAAAAACTTTTCAAAATTAATCTAAACTATAATCTAAACTTTTCATTTTTATAATTCAAAATCACACATAAAAACCAAATTGTGTAAAAAAATTCCGCCGACTTGACTCAAATGATTCCTTAAAATTACTCAATACAGTAATATAATGAATCATGAGTCATTTGAATCATATGGTACTCTTGTGCATAAACGTCTATAGTAACACCAATTTTAGCTTTGATTAAGACTTTTCGTCATCCAATCAGATCGTTAATATTTGTGGATCTTCATTAAAATTATGGAGTGGCAGTCATATGAATCTCAGTTTTTTGCATGGGGCAATGATGTGATTAAAAGTGTTGGACGTTGGGCAAAAAAATTTCTAGATGGTAGAGTATAAAAAGTGGATTGATTCCCACATTCCCTTCCGTAGTTAATTCTCATTTTCCTTTCTTTATTATAGTACTTCTGAAGATGAAGAGATACACTTTTAGTAAATTACCTAGTAGATTATTACATTCTACAATTCCAAAAACCAAACCAGCTGGTGCAGCAGTTGCATTTGAAGATTCATATGAAGATGTTATTATTAATACCAAACCACAAAAACCTCGTCAATCTGATGAACAAACTGCAGTTGAGTTTGCTTTAAGTTTGAACAAACCAATTAATACTTGGAGATTAAGTCAAATTAAAGAAATTTACAACACTCCATTAATGGAATTATTACATTCATCACAATTACAACATCGTAGATTTCATGACCCAACACAAGTTCAATTATGTACTTTGATGAACATTAAATCTGGTGGTTGTACTGAAGATTGTAAATATTGTGCACAATCTTCTAGATATGATACTGGTGTTGAAGCTGAAAGAATGGTTAAAGTTGATGAAGTTCTTGAAGCCGCTAGAGAAGCTAAAAGAAATGGTTCAACAAGATTTTGTATGGGTGCAGCATGGAGAGATATGCAAGGTAGAAAAAGTGGGTTAAAGAGAATTCAACAAATGGTTGAAGCAGTTAATGAAATGGGTATGGAAAGTTGTGTTACATTAGGTATGGTTAATGAACAACAAGCACAAGAATTAAAAAATGCAGGTTTAACAGCATATAATCATAATATTGATACTTCTAGAGAACATTATCCAAATGTTATTAGTACAAGAACTTTTGATGATAGATTAAAAACTATTAAAAATGTTCAAACTGTTGGTTTAAAAGCATGTACTGGTGGTATTTTAGGTCTTGGTGAAACTGATGCTGATCATATTTCATTTTTACATACATTGGCAACAATGGACCAACATCCAGAATCATTACCAATTAATAGATTAGTTCCAATTAAAGGTACTCCAATGTATGAAGAAGTTAAAAATAAGAAATTAAAAATTGATGATATTTTAAGAACTGTTGCAACTGCAAGATTACTTATGCCTAGATCAATCATTAGATTAGCAGCTGGTAGATATACAATGAAAGAGATGGAACAATTCATGTGTTTCCAAGCAGGTGCAAATGCAATTTTTACTGGTAAAAAAATGCTTACAACAATGTGTAATGGTTGGGATGAAGATAAAGCAATGTTAGAAAGATGGGGATTAAAACCAATGGAAAGTTTTAAATATCATCCAAATGAAGAAGCAATGTGTGATGAAGAAAGAGAATATTTAGCTGCTTCTGGTTAAGTAATATCAATTAATAATATCATTAATTTTACAATTGTAGATTCATTGAAATCATTAAAATTAAAAAATACATATGTCACAAAAAAGACCCACACAAAACAAAAAAAAGAGAGTTAAAAATCAATAATACACCCCACGTAAAAAAACACATTGTGCTCCATTTTTTCCAATAAAAAAAGGGGGAAAATAAATAAAAAACAAGAAACACATAATTAAAACACAAATTTTTAAAGAACCAAAAAATTAAAAAATTAAAATATTAAAAAAACCACATAGGGATAGGTATCATGACAAAGTAGATTATTAAGCACCTGTACCACTTCTCTTTAATTGTTCTTCTAAACCCATTTTCTTTAAAACATCAGGTAAAGAATTATATAACCAGGCAATACTTCTTTTACTATTATCCTCAGTGATTCTTAATCTATCAAAAAATTCAAAACTTTCATTTAAAGAACAACCTTTTAATTCTTTATATCTATCGACTCTAACAGCCAATGCTTTAATCTTTTGATATTTTCTAATTTTTTTAATTTTATAAGCTTTTTGAACTCTTTCAACTTGTGGTTTTAATGAATTATAATATTCATTATAAATATCTTCAACTTTTGCAAAATCATTATGAATTATTAAATCATAATTATCAGCATCATATTCACCAGCCCTAGTAGAAGATCTTTGTAATCTTGAATTATTTGAACTTGTTGTTGGTGGTGATAAATTTGGTAATGGAGAAGTTTGTTCATCATCATCATCGTCAATATCATCATCATCAACGACTTGAGAATGATCTTGGAAACCAGTTGAATTTGATCTAAAATGACCTCTTGATCTAGAAGCTGGATCCATGAAAACAAAATCAATTCTTGAATTTGAACTTTGTGAATTTGAACCTTGTGGGGTTAAAGAATTTTCATCATCAACATATTGATTGTTAATAAATCTCAGAATCCCACTATTAGCAGAGGTTTCAGCAAGTGAACTTTCAAGATTAGGAGTTTGTTGTTGTTGTTGCTGCTGCTGTTGTTGTTGTTGAACTTGTTGGTGTTGTTGTTGGACCTGCTGATCTTGACGATGTCTATTTGATTGAGATGATTGAGGTCTTGTTGCTTGAGATTGAAGAGTTTGTTGCCTTGGAGGGTTTTGAGGTCTTTGCTGTTGTTGCTGTGATTGGGATTGTTGATGTGATTGTTGAGGTTGAGTGTCAGTTAGACCCAATTGAGCATTTGCAGATAATAAAGCATCATTAAAAGGAAGACTAATAGTTTGTTGATTTGAAGAAGAATGAGAAGTTTGAACAATTTGATTTTGAGAGTTGAGTTGATAGTTATTAGCAGGTTGGATGATAAACTTTTGATTGACTAATAATTGTTTTAATTCTTGATTTTCTTTAATTAAAAGTTCAACCATTGAGTTTAATTGAGAAACTCTTGAATTGTACCTTTCCATAAATTCGTTAACTTTTCTATTTAAGTTCTCATTAGTGTTGTAAGCAATTGATTTACACTCTTGGAAACCGACTTTAAGTTTATCGATTTCCTCTTTTAAAGTGTTTGCTATATGCTTTTGCCGTGTTAGTTGGTTTCACCATAGTGACATAAAAGTGACACTTACGTTGTTTGAGGACATTGTTGTAAAGAGGGGGGCAAGACAGAAATGAGAGCTGTGGACCCAAAGGAGAGTTGCACTGTGCTTAGTAAAAAGATCAATTCACAAAGAATTTTGAAGATTGGATCAGTGCCAGTTTGTTCCTGTAAAAAGATTTCAGTAGATTCGAGATGCGCTTTGTTTACAATTTTTGTTTCTGAAGTGAAAAAAATTTGCACTTTTTTTTTTCAAAAGTGACAAAATGGCGAAAAAAGAGACGACAATCACCGAAAAGAGTAAACTTCCCAATCGGGATAATATTGCATATTTTTTCATTTTCCCACCGCTTGTCGCCTAAAACATTTCAGCAAACTGCAGGGTCGTGGGGATGTCTAGGACAATTTACAACTTAAAGGTTTGAAGCGAGTATTTATGACCAGCAATGCAACGGCAGCGGATCAGCAGCAGCAACCACCAATGGGCTAGAACCGCAAGATCCACGAGACCCACCCACTGATCACTTCTAAGTACACTCCCACCCACCGGCCAACAAGCTAGCCGGCCTCCCAGCTAGTTGAAGGAATGTCATCAGTTGCCAATTGTGTTGATGTTCCCAATAACAATTCGGTGACCGGTGGGCCCATCAGATAGCCCATATCGACCAATTCAGCTTTCTAGGCAAATTTTTAACACCCGTGATGATCATGTCGAACGATATACAGAAGTGGTCAATTATATAAATACCTGTCTTCATCTCCGATTTTTTGTGTCAGTTAAAATATCACTCAAAGTGAAATTTCCACTCAATACTATAGTAAAATGTCAATGAAAGCTCTTGTTTACCACGGTCCAGGCGAAAAAGGCCTAGATGACGTTCCTATCCCTGCCATTCAAAAGGATACTGATGCCATTGTCAAATTATACGCTACAACCATCTGTGGTACCGATTTACACATCTTGAAAGGGGATGTCCCAGAAACTACTCCAGGTACCATCTTAGGTCATGAAGGTTTAGGTTATGTCCATGAAGTTGGTTCTGCCGTTACAAAATTCAAAAAAGGTGATAAAGTTTTGATCTCCTGTGTTACTGCTTGCGGTAATTGTTCTTACTGTAAAAAGGAATTACAATCCCATTGTTTAGATGGTGGTTGGATCTTAGGTCACAACATTGATGGTACTCAAGCTCAATACGTTAGAACTCCTCATGCCGATTACTCATTATACGACATCAAACCATTAGAAGGTAAAGTTGCTGATGAAGCTTTATTAATGTTAAGTGATATCTTACCAACCGGTAATGAAATCGGTGCTATCAGTGCTAAAATTCAAAAAGGTGATGTCGTTGCCATTGTTGGTGCTGGTTCTGTTGGTATTTCCGCTTTAATCGCTGCTAAAACTTTTGAACCATCATTAACAATTTTAATCGATTTTGATGATGAAAGATTAAGAATTGCTAAAGAAGTCTTTGGTGCCGATATTGGTTTAAACCCAGGTAAAGTTAACGTTAAAGAAGAAATCACTCAATTAACTAAAACTCACAACGTTGGTGATCGTGAAGGTTTAGAAGTTGGTGTTGATGTTGCCATTGAAGCCGTTGGTATCCCACAAACTTTCCAAACTTGTCAAGACATTATCGCTCCAGGTGGTAGAATTGCCAATGTTGGTGTTCACGGTGTTAAAGTTGATTTACAATTACAAGATTTATGGATTAAAAACATTAACATCTCAACTGGTTTAGTCAATGCTAACTCAACTACTGGTTTATTAGAAAAGATTAAAGCTGGTAAATTTGATCCAAGTCCATTAGTTACCCACCGTTTCAACTTTAACGATATGATTCCTGCTTATGAAGTTTTTGCCAATTCTGCAAAAGAAAAATGTATCAAAGCTTACATTTCTTTTGATCAATAGTTGATCTATTGAAAGACGTTTATTTTCTGTTAATATAAATCATAAACTATATAACCTTTTTTTTTTGTAGAACAGAAACAATGAGAATGAGAATGAGAAGTAATTTTTACTATAAATTTAGTTAAATATTCCAATTACTTGTTCTCTTCTTACTATTCTCATCATCATAATAAAAATGTCTACTGTCGCTTCTGAACTTCATCAAAACACTATCAATCATTTCGTTCAAGATTTGGCTGATTTTAAAAACTCTGATAAATCAACAAATGATTTATTAATTAAAAAGATTAAAAAATTAACACCATTACAAATTGTTCAAACAATTATTTCAAAACCTGAACTTGGTTTCAATGATAAATTTTGTTTGGTAATTGATGCTAAAAACATTCCATTTAATTTCTATAAAGAAATTGGAATTGAAAATGATGTTAAAGATGCTGTTGATTTAGGTATCTCTCAAAAAATTACTACAAAGGAAAATTTGCACATTTTTTTAATTTTTGATAAAGATCATAGTACTTTACTTTATCCTTTTATTGCAAGAAATTCTAATAATGAATTAGCTACTAGAATCCCAATTGTAATTGCTACAATTGAATCATTTGATTGGTTCCCAATGTATTACTCTGAATCAACAAAACAACTTCAATCATTTTGTGAAGTTGATCAAGTTGCAACAAATAAATTAACAGTTATTTTATCAAATTCAACTAGTGTCCCAAGAACAATTCTCTATACTGAAAATTCAGTTATTTGTTCTCATACTTACATTGATCTCAATTTCCATAAAAAAATTTCTTTCACTAATTCAATCAAAATTTCAAAACCAAACGTTGACTTGATTCTTCATGCTTGTTTTACAACTCAATATGTTGAAATCAACAATGATTATAAAAAAATTGATTTGGTTTTTTCTAAAAAGGCAAAATTTATTAAATTTTTTAAATCTCTTGATGTTTCATTCCCAGATGATTTCCAAACTTTAACACCAAACAATAAAATTTATAAAAAAGTTATCACAAGACATCACTTCATTAAATGAGTTTATTCATACTTCTTTCTCCGTAATAATATTGTTTCAATTGACAGTTAGACCCTTTGTAACTTCTTGCAAATGTGTCTAACTTTTGTTTAAATGTCTATCATTAATTTTTTACAAAGACCCTTCCTAAAGTTTTACAAAAAGGTATCAATATAAAAGCTCCAGACGTTAATTAAATAAAAATATCTAAATATACATGTAATTAATAAGTTTTTAAAAATTAGGAGGGAATTCTCAAAATTTAAATCCTTATATTTCCATCAAAATACAAGATTTTTTAAAATAAAAAAGACATAGTTAAATGAAATAGACAATTATTTAAATGATTAAAACATTCAACTGGCTCAATGGCTTTTAATTAACGCAAAAATTTGAGTTTTTTCTAAAAAAATGCGCTGATTTTTGTGAAAACTGAATTTCGGAATTAAACTGCAACAAAAGCTTGTATGGCGCAGTGGTAGCGCAGCAGATTGCAAATCTGTTGGTCCTTAGTTCGATCCTGAGTGCAAGCTTTTATTTTTTTTGCTTCTTTTCAATCAATTGTTTTATGACCATCTATCTTTTTTTTAATTAATCAAATAGGGTGATTCTACAAAGGATTAAGTCATTAATTTTTTTGTTTATTATGATCACTGCTTTCTTAATTTTCTTTTTGCATAAGCAATGACTTGATTATTACCTTCTTTTGTAATGAAACATTTCTTTTTATTTGAATCTGACCAAAGTAAAACACCAATTTCTTCTGCATATTTTGAAATGATTTGAAATTCTTGATCATTTGAAAATTCTGTAAATAAATAACCATCAAATGTCAAAATTCTATCCATTTCTAATTGCCATAATTTAATTTGATCTGCAATTGTTGGTTGTAAAATATGTAATTTTTCTTCAGATTTTGAATCATAATCAGTTTTTTTATTTAATTGTTCTTCTGCTAATCTTCTTAATTGTGGATGTGCATGAGTTTCTAAATATGAAATTATTTGTTCTGCTGTAATACCTGATGATAATGCTTTTCTAATTGATTCTCTTGTTATTTGTCCCGTTACTAAATTTGCAAATCTTGATTTTAAATGAACAAATAAATTTAAAACTGCAATTTGTAACGGTGAATTTGTATATGCATATAATTTAAAGTTGGTTTCGATGATAATTGAACCTGAATTTTCAAAATTTGTCGAATTTTTAGATTGTTCAATAACTTTATTCATTGCTGCTGATGCTGTTCTTAATGTTGTTGAATCTGATGTTAATGTTGTTGCTAATCTTGTTGGATAAAATCTTCTTGATGTTGATTTTCTTTGATAAATTAAACCATAATCTCGAAGATCTGATAACATATTAATTTGAGTTTCATTTAATGCAGCTAATGAATAATCTTTACCTAATTCTAATGAACCTAACATAAAGATGAAATTAAAAACATCAACTGGATCCATCTGTAATTGTTCTGCCATTCTTAAATATTGTAATAATAAAGTCCATAATTGAGCATTAACATCTTGTAATAAAAATTGGAAACCTTCATTTGTAATTGTCATTGTTTTAGGAGTTTTACCTTCCATCAGCTTACTATGATTTAATAAAGTTAAAACACCGGGACTTGGTAATTCTTCTAAATCTGTACCAACCATAAAATGTAAAATTGTTTCCCATTTTGTTGCTGCATATTTATCTAAAAATGCAATATCAACTTTATGAGCATCATCAACATCTGAAGAAACACCAAATGAATTACCAATTTCATTACCAGTTAAAACATTTCTAAAACTCTTTCTAAACACTGGATTCAATGCAACTAAACCATTGTGTTCTTTTAATAAATGTAATGCTTTTAAAGATCTAATTGCTTCAACTTGATCAATTCTTCCAGATTCTCTAACCCAAGAATCAAAATTCTTCACTTCAACAGGCTTCTCATGCGATATCATTGTCATAATATAGAATTTTGCAAGACCTGGTAATAATCTATAAATGGAGAGACATGTTGATGGCTATTATTCAATTGTTAGTATTTATTCATTCATGATTAAATCTTTAAATCTTGCTCCACATACTGAGAAATACAGCTTCTTCTGTGCTGATTCCGGCATACCTTCAAGATACTCGTTCACAGATAATTTGGATGCCATTATATCGGCAAATTTCTCAATTCAATTAATCTTTAATAGTTGATTTATTTGTTAAATTTAACGTTAATTAAAATTCGCCATATAAAAATCGGGTAGTTGCCCCGGTCAAAAAAGTGACAGGGTAATCTCATCGAATATTTTTTTTTTCAAAACAAATTTATAAGCTTATAAGTTTAAGTACTAAATCAAGTATTTCTTTAAGAGATCATGCCACCAAAGAGAAGAAATTCTGTCAGAGACAGTGGCAAGAATCCTTTGAAACACAAGCATTCCGGTGCGGACGATTCATTTGGCGATCTTTTGAAACCAGTTTATAAAGGGAAACAATTAACTGATGAAATTAATACTGCTGAAGATAAATGGAACTTGTTACCAGCTTTCTTGAAAGTCAAAGGTTTAGTTAAACAGCATCTTGATTCTTTCAACTATTTTGTTGATGTTGATTTGAAAAAAATCATTAAAGCCAATGAAACTGTTTTAAGTGATGTTGATCCAGAATTTTATTTAAAATATCTTGATATTAGAATTGGTCATAAATCAACTTCAAAGACTAAAGATCCAATCTTGCCACCACATGAATGTAGATTGAGAGATTTAACTTATAGTGCTCCAATTTATGTTGATGTTGAATATACCAGAGGTAGAAAAATTATTATGCATCGTGATTTAGAAATTGGTAAGATCCCAATCATGTTAAGATCAAACAAATGTATCTTAGATGGTGCTTCTGAAGCTAAAATGGCCAACTTAGATGAATGTCCATTAGATCCAGGTGGGTATTTCATTGTTAATGGTACTGAAAAAGTTATCTTAGTTCAAGAACAATTATCAAAGAATCGTATCATTGTTGAAGCTGATGAAAAGAAAGGTATTGTTCAAGCTTCAGTTACTTCATCTACACATGAAAGAAAATCTAAAACCTATGTTGTCACTAAAAATGATAAAATTTATTTAAAACATAATTCTATTTCTGAAGAAGTTCCAATTGTTGTTGTTTTAAAAGCTGCTGGTATTATTTCCGATTTGGAAATCATGCAATTAGTTTGTGGTGATGATGCAGCATATCAAGATTTATTTGTTATTAACTTTGAAGAATGTGCCAAATTAGGTATTTACACTCAACAACAAGCTTTAGAATTTTTAGGTGCTAAAGTTAAAACTTTAAGAAGAGCTAAATTATCTGTTTTACAAGAAGGTATCGAAGCTATTGCTACTACAATCATTGCTCATTTAACTGTCAATGATTTAGATTTTAAAGAAAAAGCATTATACATTGCAATGATGACCAGAAGAGTTATCATGGCTATGCACAATCCAAAAATGGTTGATGATAGAGATTATGTTGGTAATAAAAGATTAGAATTAGCAGGTCAATTAATGTCATTATTATTTGAAGATTTATTTAAGAAATTTAATTCTGATTTCAAAGCAAATATTGATAAAATTTTAAGAAAACCAAATAGAGCAACTGAATTTAATGCTTTATTAAACATTAACATTCATTCTAATAATATCACCACTGGTTTAAACAGAGCCATTTCAACTGGTAATTGGTCTTTGAAAAGATTCAAGATGGAAAGAGCAGGTGTTACACATGTTTTATCAAGATTATCATACATTTCTGCATTAGGTATGATGACCAGAATTTCATCACAATTTGAAAAATCTAGAAAAGTTTCTGGTCCAAGAGCTTTACAACCTTCACAATTTGGTATGTTATGTACATCAGATACACCAGAAGGTGAAGCATGTGGTTTAGTTAAAAATTTAGCATTAATGACACATATTACCACTGATGATGAAGAAATTCCAATTAAAAGATTATGTTATTTAATTGGTGTTGAAGATATTTCAGTTGTTGATAGTGCATCATTACATTCCAGTTTTGGTGTTTATTTAAATGGTACTATTATTGGTACAACCAAATTCCCATCTAAATTTGTTGCATCATTTAGAAGATTAAGAAGAAGTGGGAAAGTTTCTGAATTTATTTCAATTTATACAAATTTACATCAAGGTGTTGTTCATATTGCAACTGATGGTGGTAGAATTTGTAGACCATTAATCATTGTTGAAAATGGTCAATCAAAAGTTCAAGCTCATCATTTATTAAAATTAAAACAAGGTACATTACAATTTGATGATTTCTTAAAACAAGGTCTTGTCGAATATCTTGATGTTAATGAAGAAAATGATTGTTTTATTGCATTATATGAAGAAGATATCACAAAAGAAATCTCTCATTTAGAAATTGAACCATTTACTGTTCTTGGTGCAGTTGCTGGTTTAATTCCATACCCACATCATAATCAATCACCAAGAAACACTTATCAATGTGCGATGGGTAAACAAGCCATTGGTGCAATTGCATACAATCAATTTAAACGTATTGATACTTTATTATATTTAATGGTTTATCCACAACAACCAATGGTTAAAACTAAAACCATTGAATTAATTGATTATGATAAATTACCAGCAGGTCAAAATGCTACTGTTGCTGTTATGTCATATTCAGGTTATGATATTGAAGATGCTTTAGTCTTAAATAAAGCTTCCATTGATAGAGGTTTTGGTAGATGTCAAGTTCTACGTAAAAATACTACTGTGTTAAAAAGATATCCAAATCATAGTAAAGATATTGTTACTGGTATGAGAGTTAAAGAAGATGGTGAACCAATTTTCCAACATAAATCATTAGGTCCTGATGGTTTAGGTGAAGTTGGTACTAGAGTTGAAAGTGGTCAAGTTTATATTAACAAATGTGTCCCAACAAATGCAAGTGATAGTATAATGAGCACTGGTGAAACTCAACACAGAGAAACTCCAGTTATGTACAAAGCTCCAGAACCAAGTTATATTGATCAAGTTATGATGTCAGTTTCTGATAACGATCAAACTTTAATTAAAGTTTTATTAAGACAAACAAGAAGACCTGAATTAGGTGATAAATTTTCATCAAGACATGGTCAAAAGGGTGTTTGTGGTATTATTGTTCAACAAGAAGATTTACCATTCAGTGATCAAGGTGTTACCCCAGATATTATTATGAATCCTCATGGTTTCCCATCTCGTATGACTGTTGGTAAGATGATTGAATTAATCTCTGGTAAAGCAGGTGTTATGAATGGTTCATTAGAATATGGTACTTGTTTCGGTGGTTCTAAATTAGAAGATATGTCTAGAATTTTAGTTGATAAAGGGTTCAACTATTCTGGTAAAGATATGTTATATTCTGGTATCACTGGTGAATGTTTACAAGCTTACATTTTCTTTGGTCCAATTTATTATCAAAAATTAAAACATATGGTTTTAGATAAAATGCATGCTAGAGCTCGTGGCCCAAGAGCTGTTTTAACCAGACAACCTACTGAAGGTAGATCAAGAGATGGTGGTTTAAGATTGGGTGAAATGGAAAGAGATTGTGTTATTGCATATGGTGCCTCACAACTACTGTTGGAAAGATTAATGATTTCCTCTGATGCCTTTGATGTTGATGTTTGTAACAACTGTGGTTTGATGGGTTATAACAGTTGGTGTACCTCTTGTAAGAGTAGTGAACATGTCATTAAGATGACCATTCCATATGCTGCTAAATTACTTTTCCAAGAGTTGTTGTCAATGAATATTGCCCCAAGATTGAAACTTGGTGATGTTTTCTGAGTTTGCTATTAATAGGTGGCTCATGTTTATAGAAATGTATTTTAATAGAGCACAGAAATGTAGGTACCAACCTTTTTATTGGTGGAAATTAGTTTAGAAGTGAAACATATTATTTAAAATTGTGGACAGACTAAAAAAAATTAGCATTTTTCAGGGTCTCAGATGACCTGGAGAATAAAATACGAAGCAATTATAAAGTAAGGGAAACTTCCACCATGAATCCACCCAATATTTCGACTCTAAACACAATAAAAACACAGAGATGAAGTTATTACTAGCTCTTACTACACTTATTCTCTCAGTTACTGCTCAGACGGCCGAGGAAGAAGTCCAGGCCTCAAATACAGTGGGATTTGATGATCCAACACCATTTCCAACAGTTTACTCTTCAGGTTCTTTCAATGGTACTCATTTAGTCTTTGATGCTTATGCTTTTGAAGAAAACTGGGCCAAAGGAGATGGCTATACCTTTTCATATATCGAATTTACCCCAGTTGATACAAATTGGGTGGGAAATCCACCAACTATTAGCATTATTCAAGGAGGTGATATGGTTGTTACAGAGAATTATGAAATTGATTCCAGTGTTAATGATGGTGAAGTTGGTTATTTGAAAGTCGTTGATGGTGTTCCTGAAGGCAGTGAGATATATGTTCACTTTGTTGCTGGAATATTGGAGAGTGATTGGAACGTGACGACTGACTATACAGTTAACATCAAGGCTCATTACGAAAAGTTGTACAAGTTTTCCAGCAGTGAAGGTGTGTACAATCCAGCTATTTATTCATCAGAAGAAATCGTCGACTATGGTGATTTAACTGTTACCATTGATTGGAGTGAATATGCCGATGAGGACCCTGAAGATCCAACAGATCCTAATGATCCTAGTGATCCTGAAGTCACTCCATTCCCAACTGTTTATGCAACTGGTTCTTTCAACGGTACTCATTTGGTCTATGTTGCCTATGTTAACAATGATACTTGGGTTCCATCAGATATTGAAGGTGACTGGCAATTTTCATTCTTAAAATGGTATCCAGTTGATACTGAATGGATTGCTAATATTCCAACTGCATATATTACTCAAAATGGTGAAGATGATACTGATGCTTTCATTGTTGAAGGATCCATCGATAAAGCTGATTCACAAAGTGGTATTTTGAAAGTTGATGATTTAACAAGGGAATATGATTTGACTGGTACTTTTGCCAATGGTGTCACTGATGATGATTGGAATGTCACTACACAATTCACTGCTAGAATTGTTGCTGTTTATATTAAGAGTGATAACATTGACACTGAAGACATTGACACTGATACTTACACAGTTGAATACGGTGAAGTTACCATTGATGTTGATTGGAGTGATTATTATGGCGATGATGAAAATCCAATTGATCCAGGAAACCCATCAGTTCCAGAAGATCCAAGTGGTTCAGATGATCCAACAGGAACAACTGATACTGATAAATCTGATCCAACTCCTGATCCTGAAGGTCCTTATTCCAACACCACAAATGTCGATCCAACAGTTTCTTCAACAACTTTACCAACACAAACCACTCTTCAACCAACCACAACACCAACATCAACATCAACATCAACATCAACTAACACCACAGTTAGTGGAGCTGCCAACAGCATTAAGAGTAACTCAATTCTTGCAATTTTATTGGCTGCTATTTATATAATGATGTAGATGTTTAAAAAGTGATATACGATTGAGATGAATTTGAACTTGTAGTTTTGAATTTACGGTTAAAACCTTAACATTTGGATCACTTTGTACCGAATAAATGCTTTTTTGAAGATCAGCATTATTGTTGATCATCAAAGTGAAAATATTTTTTAATTTGAGTGTACTTTGGGACTGGAATGTTAATTAGGGCAATCAAGTACTTACGCAACAAATGGTTTTAAATCACACCATAGAGATCAATATATAATCACAACCAGAAAGTAATTGAAAGAATCTATTATTGTTACCGAGAATATCTCTACAAACTCAAATTGTTTTGGTGTAGAATTTAAACAACGATTACTCCATTGGGTAATCGAAAGATAAAGGACTTGCAAACAACGCAGAAGTTAAAATCATATACAAGTTGTACAACCAAAGTCATCCAAAATCTATCACACTGCCATTCCCAAATTAACACATTCCACAATTAAAGTTTTTCCCCAATAAGGTCTACAGAGTCGAGAACTTCCATATGCTTTTTTTCAGGCCTACAAGCTTTTTTAGTTTGCAAATCATTAGAATATTTTTTAGTCCAAATTTTAGTGCCAATTAAAGGCCAGGCACAACAACTAAAATTTGAACAGATTGGGAATTAGTCGTGACTGTGGGCTGTGGTAACAAGCTCATTAAATTGATTCGACAAGAGATGTACAAATCTTGTATGTGTGGTTTTGACACAAAAATAAAACATTCACAATCAGGGCCTAGTGCCTACATAAAAGAAGGTCACTGAATCACAGCCTTGAGCACATGGCCGTACACTACTCTGAACTGCTCAGTGTGGTATACGGATCTTGACCAATAGCAATTGCAAGAGACTTTCACTAATTTCGTAAATCGGTAAGGCTGTGCGTGTCCCTGCTTTCAACAACAGAGCACTAAATTCATCGAGGTACAAGAACTGGCGAATACGACGTGCCGATTGGACGTATTAGATCACTGTTTTAGATGACTGAAAGTGCGAATTCAATTAATATTATTTTAACATAACTTTTTGATACCAGATAATCCACGTTTTTTTATTATTTAAGTACAGTAATTTGAGGTTGTTGCAACCGATAATCATAAAGAGTACAGCCATTGGTAATGTAGATAATCGAACACAGCCTTCGAGAACTGTTTTTTTCTTGAATAGCAATCGACATTGTTCTATGGTCATTCTTTCCAGCTCGTCATCATCACTGCTAGATCTGGAGCTAGAGGTGATCGCAGATCTCCACACGGGATAACTCACTAAACAGTATAAAAAGGGCATGAATTTCTCTTAATATAACTTTAATTCCTCGAGACATCAATGAAATTCCTCACATTATTCTCCCTATTTGCAATTGGGTTTGCCCAATACGACAACACCAATTACTTACCATATGCCGTGACTGGTTATTTCAATGATACAAGTTTGTTGTTATATGCTACTATTTCTTACTTAATCTGGCCAGAATCTGTAGAAGATGATGATACTTGGTTAGTGAAAAGTATCAAATTCTCTCAAGTTGAAGGTGATTGGACCTCTAAAGGTGCTGTTGGTTACTATTATCACACTGATCCAGATGCTTCTTATATAACTTTTGAAACTGATACTGAAATTGATGGTGAAACAACTATTTTAAACCTTAAAGAACCTGCCAATTTAGGTGATGATGATGTCCTTTTAATTTATCAATACAATGAAATTGATGGTGGTAGTGATTTTGTTTTCAATGTTGTTGTTACTTTTGTCAAAGAAGGTGATGAAAGTGAGACTACAGAACTTGATTCTGGTTCTATTACTGCTTATGAAGTTTCATATGAATTAAACGATGAATTCTTAGCTTACACTTCATATTATGACTCAACTTACTTTTACTATTCAGGAACTGATTTTGATGACTTGACTGATTTAGATGGTACAACTGATTTTGACGATCTCACTGACTTTGATGATACTACTGATGATGATCGTTCTACTGATCGTGATGACGATGATGACCAAACTACTACTACTCGTCCTTCAACAACAGGATCCACACTTACCACTTCAACTAGAGCAACAACTTCTAGTGAAGCCACCGTTAGTCCTGATGATACAACAACTCAAGGTTCAACCACCCAAGAAACTTCTGCCACTGCCGAAACCATTGCTGAAACCACTGCTGAAACCACTGCTGAAAGTACTGCTTCAAGTTCTGCTTCTCCTTCTGTTGGTGCCGGTGTCAAACTCAACAGTTCTTTCTTGTCACTCTTATCTATGCTATTATTTTTCTGATCTGATTGGAGAAAATAAGTTTTGAATTTATGTGTTAGTACCGTATAACCCATTGTAGCACTCCCTTGTTCCTTTCTATTGGACCCTTTGTCCCTTGCATCAATGTATCCGAATCAACATAAACTAATTCCACCAATATTTGCTTGAAAAATAGTACCAATCTTGATCTTCATTAGTGTTGGTTTTAGTAGATTGCCTGATGCAGTCAATCGAAGGGTGTAAAGTTTAATAATTGGTTCAAAAACTGATGGATCACAATGTGCAAGGATACTTGAAACTTTATTAGAGAACATATCACAGCCTTTTCAATGAACTTTATTAAAATAAGATTTCAATCCCTGTTCTGTTAAGAAAAGATATAGGGAAAACTCTTAAATATAATGGTTGGTGAAGTACACTTGTCACTTTGACTATTTAGAGATCTTTCAACAATGAACTTTTTAAATTTTCTTCAATTTGCTCTTTCAATTGGTTTAGCAACTGCTTCTTTATCTGATGCATTTGGTGGGTATTATAGTGAATCCAGGAAGAAAGTTTTATTTTATGGAAACTTAAGTTCAAGCACTTGGTTACCAGAGAATGAAGGTAGTGATTGGTTATTAAATTCTGTTAAATTTGTTGTTGTTGAAGGTAATTTAACTTCAGAAGGTGCTATTGGTAATTATTATCATTCTCAAGGTTATTTCACTTATGAAATCAATTTTGAAATCAATGGATTGGAAACTTTACTTGTAATGGATGATCCAATTTCCATTTCGAAAAGTGATTATTTAGAAATTTTTCAAATGAATGCAATTAACAACGTTGGTTTAGATGATTATATTTATAATCTTGCTGTTGAATTAGTTAACAAAGACATCACCACAAGTTCCACTATTTTGGAAGCCAGTGACATTATGGCCAATACAGCTTTAAGCTCAATTACGTTAGACGATGAGGCCTACATTTTCACCGATGATAAAGACGATTCCACTTCTTTCATTAGCACTGCTACTACTAAAACGACCGAGGGAACCTGTTGTGTTAATCCAAATTACCAAACCGACACAGCCACCACTTCCACCGAAGAGTCTGTTGGATCAGCAATGAAAACAACTTCTTCCTTACTATTCGTCTTCCTATCTGCCTTATTATTCTTATAATGAACCTCAAATACACAACACAATGCCAATCAAATGTATGCACAACAGTTTTTAGCGCAGGACTAAAAATGGAACTGCATAAAATATAAAATTTCAGTTGTAGCATAAACAAGAAAAATCTATTAATAAACAATCATCCAATATAATCAATGTGAGCATATTTATGTACTTTAACAGCATCTTATTGGTCTTATGCGATTTGAGAAACGGGAAACTGTCACTTTTTTAGTGTTTTCTTGTTCCAATCAAATGCGGATCCCCCATACTCAAATCTCAGGGCACACAGAAAAGCCTAGGCCCCGATAATCAGCTATAAAAGCAAAACAATTTTCCCAATCAGATTTTGCAGCATCTTCGAAGTGAATTTATTGGTGATTATTGATGCTTAAACTGTTTAGTTTCGTGCTGTTATCTGTTGTGCTGGCACAGGATTACTCTGCCACTTACAACGATACAAGTCTTTTGTTCTATGCCAACATTGACAGACAATCGTGGGTTCCTGAGTATGAAGGTGATGGTTGGTTGTTGAATGCAATCACTGTTTCTCCCGAAGAAGGTTACAATTGGACTATTCAGGGCTCTGTTGGGTTTTATTACGATGATTCAACTTACGAAATGACCTATGAAACTGATGCCTCTGTTGTCAACGGCTCAAGTGTTTTAACTTTGAAAGAACCATTAGATTTCAGTAACAATACAAATGCCATTGTGCTATACCAAATGAATGCAATCAATGCCTCTTCTGATTACATTGGTAACATTATCTTACAATTCGTTAAAAGTGATAGTGATGAAACTTATGAATACAATCCAGCTGGTGAAATCATTGCCAGTCAAGTTGATACCTCTCTAGATGATGAATTCTTCAAATACTCTGAATACTCAGATTCAACTTTCTTCTATGGTACTGGTACTTATATCACCCAGGCAACAAGTTCAACTGTTCATACTACATCTAATTCAACTGAAGTTTCCACAACATCTTCTGAACCAACATCATCTTCAGATTCTTCAACTACTTCAAACACTGATTTCCCTTTGGTTGCCAAAAAAACAAGTTCATCTATAACTGATGCTAACACTGCTTCCAGTTCTGCAGCTGGTTCATTCTCTGCAGCAGGTGTCATGATTGATGCCTCATTATTTAATATCGTTCTTTCCCTTTTGTTGTTCATTTAAAAAAACATGCTACATTAATAAACTAATTCTAATATTAAAAATTATCGTAGCATTAAATAAATCATTATTTCATTAAACTCTAGCATTATTCATCAGGGTAAACTAATTTATATTTTAATTTCAATCTTTTATAAAGATCTTTCATTGTGAATTCATCTTCAACGTCTTCATCACTTTTTAAAAAAGATTTTTCAGCTTCTTCTAAAGCTAATTCTTGTTGTTTTTCTAAATCTTCCAATATATTTTCCTTTTCCTTTTCACTTAATGCTTTATATTGGTCAGATTCAGTTATATCATAAATCCTATCTTGGAAAGAATTATCAATTGAATATTCAATAGATTCTCTTAATCTATCTTTTTCTCTTCTTGAAAATTCTTTCATACCACCAGATTTATTAACTTTATCAATAGCAGCATTCAGTAAATAATTCGAAGCCTTCTGCGCAGCATCTCTCCACTTAACAATCAACTCATCAATCTTACTGGAATCTCCCTTTGCAACAATCTTTTGTGCTTTATGAACGTTTTGTAATTTAAGTTTTGCATTTCTTAATTCAATATCTAATTTATGTTCAATTTTTTTCAATTGCAATGGAGTCATTGATGTGATTTCTTCAGGTTTTTCATCAACACCACCTTTAGTCTTGACACTTGCTTGTGTTTCTTTCTCCTTTGGTGATGAAGGTGGTGATAGATCTGGCTTATGAACTAATTTCAACGATGGTACACGACTTGCATTGTTTGGTGCCAAATTTGGAGATTTGTGAGGAATTGGATCTGTAGGTTCAGGCTCATCAGGATCAGCTGCAAGCTTAACTTTCCTCTTTTTGATATTAATAGGCTCAGCTTCTGATGATGGAGACATTAGTGTGAATAATTAAAGAGAAAAGAATTTAATAGTGATGATCTCTACTATATTTGTGTGGGTCACCCGGAACTGCTGACATAATCAGAGTTATTTATCATTTATTTTTTTGAAGGTAAATAAACTATCTTTTTAACTTGAATTTAATTATAACAAAATTAATAATGGTTTCTACTCCAGAATTGAAGAAATATATGGACAAACGTGTTCTTGTGCATTTAAACGGTTCACGTGCTGTGACGGGGCAACTCAAAGGTTACGATTTATTCTTGAATATCGTGCTTGAAAATACAATTGATCATAAAGAACAAATAGAACTGGGTTCTTCTGTCATCAGAGGGAATTCTATATTGTCTATTGAATGTCTAGAAACGATATAGTCATGTGTATATTATAATTTGAGTTGCTATTTATCAAATCTAATGCTCATTTCAACACCAGCTCTACTCAATCCACATTTTTCATAAAATCCAACATTTTTTTCATCACAATCTAAAATTATCTTATAAACACCAATATCTTTACCAATCTTAATCAATTCATTAATTAAATTCCAACCTAATTTTTTACCTTGTTGATTTCCTAAAACTGCAATGTCTTCAATATGACCAACAAGACCACATCCATGAATTATTTTCTCCTCAACCAAAAGTGAACCAATCGCAACAACTTGATTGACTGCATTGTCAACAATCACTATGGTGTTGTACACATGGTGTTCAGGGCTTTTATAGAGTTTAATATCATCCCATTGTTTAATTAATTTTGTGAATTCTGGTTTGGTAATTTCCCCAACTGTAGTCAAAGTTTTAAGTGTTTCAAGTGCACCAATGTCGTAATCGTCAGCTGTGATACGTCTCACTGTGTAAGCTTCTGGTGATAATGCCATACTGTATTTTCTCTTTTTTAATTAAATATATAGGAACAACGTTCCCAGGTTGCCATTTTTTTAGTTTTTTTTTCGATTACTTAAATTTTTAGAAATGTAAACAAACATTTGTATACATAAACAACACTATACAAATGTCAGAAGATCAAGCAAATATACGGCACGAGTTGCTTAAAAAGGAATTTCAGAAGTCCCCTGTTTTAAATGATTTAGATACCTCTTTTGAACAAAACGTTCATAAGAGTTATAAAGAGAAATTAGATTTCCTTAAGAGAGTTAAACATATACCCAATATTGAATCTTTTAAGGATTCCAAAAATTTAGAAGGACTTCAGAGGACTAATGACAAATTACCTTTCAGATTGAAAAGAGATGATGTTTTTGATATAGTGCTTGCTAATCATAAATTAGATGAACAGATATCACAAAGTAATACAATCATTAATGATCTAAAGAAAAGAGTTGCAGATTTAGATGAAAGAATTGATTCACAAAAAACATTAAAATCAGAGTTAACATACCTTGAAGAACATATGAATGATTCTGAACCAGAAGATTCAGAAGAAGAATTAGACGATGATGAATTAGTAAGGATTGAAAAATTAAGATATAGAAAGCTGAGAGATATTTTAAAAAGATTAAATGAAGAATACAGTTTTGAATATGAATGAAAATATTATTAGTTTTTTTATATGTGATTGTGAATTATCAACTATACAAAGAATTGATTGAATAAAAAAAATGAAAGGCCATAAAAAAGAAATTGTCATATTAGGAAAAAAAGGAATGTATAATTAATTAAAAAAGGGTATAGATAAAACAATCAAACAACATGAAATGTACTAATACAGATGAAAAAGATCAACAAAATGCAAAATGAATTAATGAAATGAAGAAAATGCAATGCAAGAAATTAAAGTTTAATAATTAAAAACTTGCTTGATTTCCTGATCTCTTTAATCTTAAACTTTCTCTTTTTCTGTTACTAGTAGCATTGTATAAACCATCTGGAACAAAGTAATCATTAGCTGGGGAAGAAGCACTTGGAGTTGTTGGACCAACATTGGATTCAGAAATGAATGATGGTTGAAGACCAATAGCTTGGCCTAATTGTGGTGCTTGTTGTAAAGATGCTGATGATTGGAATGATGATGATTGTAAAGATGCTGATGATTGTAATGGATTTGAAGTTGGTGCATTTGAAAATGATAAAGTTGGACCATTTGGTGTTGTTGGACTTTCAAAGTTGAAAAATCCATCAGTTGGAGTTCTTAAATCAAATTGAGCACCTTGAGAAAATGGTGGTAAACTTGTTAATCTTGTTTGTAAGTTTAAAGTTGGGAAATTTGTTAATGAAGTAACACTATTAGCTCTTGATGAAACACCATTTTGTTGATTGTAATTTTTGCATAATTGAATTAATTTTTGTCTTATTATAGTTAATGAATAATTATTAATTTCAATACCAACTTCAATACCTTTTTCCATTGCAATTTTTAAAGCTTCTTTAGTAACGTTATTAATAACACCACTTGGTGGATTTAATTCGTTAAATGGAGTAATTGTTGGATTTGATTGATATTTTTGATAAGTATCAAACAATAAAATTTCAAAACTTTCAGTTAATTTATAATGATTTGCAAAACTTGCTAAATTTAAATCATGGTTTGTTGAAAAATTTGATACACTTGAAGCAATTGATGAAACTGAAGCGGTTCTTCCACATTTTGGAGGTTCTGGGAAGTTATAACTAAACATTAATTGTTCAGTTGGAGTTGAAACTGGAGTTAATTCATCCATCATGTTAATATCATCGTTTTCGTTCATTTCAGGAATGTTTTGAATATGTTGAGGAATTGGGATATTTAATGGAAATTTATTGACCAACATAATTAGGTTTTTTCGAATAGAAAAAAAAACAGGGAGTTTTGTAAATGTGAGGGTTCTATAGTTGTTTAACTTTTGTATGAAGTTTTAGTTTCAAAAGCAAATTAGCTTAAAAGAAATAATGAACAAATAGTTTGTAGAAAGATGAAAACGCGGGAAGAGAAATCAATGATTTTTTTGTTTATATATAAGTCTCAATCGTTTCCTAGGAATTCATCCTGTGTTTCCCAGTTAGGCAGTGAAATTGATACAATTTGATCAATTTGCATATTTTTTAATGTGAATTAATGCAGTTCACCCCTTTCAAAATTTATTTTTAAACCCGTTTAAGACGTGAAAATGAACGAAAATGAGAATTTTGTACAGTACAAATATTTAAATTTCTGTCGGTCTTAAACGTCTGGCTTGGGAACTGTAGATCGGTGGGTAAATAGCCATCATCTGTTGTTAAATCAGTTCATTTAATGTACATCACAATGATGTATTTAACCCTTGATACGCGTCTTTTGACAATTTTTTTAGTGAATAATCAAAGTCCGTTGCTCATCAAAAACTTGGTAGCTCTAGATGTAAATGTAAAAAATGATGGTTGCTATAGTCCATATACAATCGTTACCACTGAAATTTCACGTATAATTTGATCGACGTGTGTTTTAACTTTGTTCCGATCTATCTGGTAAAAAGCAAGATCTGTGTTTGAGGGAAGCTTTAATCGGATTGATACCCATGCAACTGTTTCCTTACTACGCGAAATGCATATATAGAGCTAGTGATGTTTGATTACTGCAGTGAAATTCGTATAAATTGCTAAGTAGATTATTTTATTAAAATTTACAATTCAACTGACGCGTCTTTTTCAAATTTTATTTAATTATACTTCCTATTTAGGAAATTTTGAGTTACCAACAGTAGTAGGTCCAAATCATTTTATACAGATTCATACTGACACAAAAATAAATTAGCAGGATCTTTTTAAATTAAAGACCTTAATGTCTCATCGCTTTCTTCTTGTTTGGATATCTTGGATCAGCTGTTTTCACACTCTCAATGCTTTAAACTCCATTTTTATGATCTGATGAGGTGTAATTACTTTCTACGATATACTGAACTTGTTCCATATTTTTTCTACAAATTATAGCAAGCAATCTAAAACACTGACACCTGCCATTGTGTAACTTATTGATCTTTGTTAAATAATTTGTAACTTGTCGGTTCCAGAATTTCAACTCTCCTATTGTATTAAGGGACCTCAATTGTACGGCCCGAATCATTAATGTAACAAGTAAAGAACCGCAAAGAACATTTATAACATATAAACTATAGTCATTCAGCAATCAAATATCAACCAAGATCAATTAAATTGACGCGTCTTTAGAAAATTTAGTACCTTATAGGTCATCTTCTTTGTTCTTGATTTGATTTTTTTCTACATGTGTTTTTTCTCTCCTCTCTCAAGGAATTTATATTCAGATCAAATATGTACTTTGGATTGGTCCAATGACTCTAATCATCGAACTGTTTTAACTGGTTGCACTAAACCAAACCAATATATGATAGATAAGCGACAATCTAAGCTCGATTTGTCCATCAGAATCAGAATTGATTGTCGAAAGAATATTCTATTGTATAAATGAAGAGAAGTTACTGAGTTAACTGACCCGTCCTAAAATTTGACATTTGAAATTGCCATGATCAGTGCATGGTTGCTACCCCTTAAAGAGCAAAGATCAACCCAATCATTGTTCAAATTAAGCAATTCATTGTTGAATTGTACACGTATCTATATCGATCTGTACCAATCTCATCAATGTGTTTGCTTGACAAATTACAATGGCTTAAGAATTCGGGAATTTTGGAATTGTGTCAAAATTCAGTTACGACATACATAAAATATATTGGGAATTCGAGGTATCTACAGCTTCAAATATCATTGACCAATAAAAAACAATATATGGTATACCACTGTAAAAATTTACACTTGTGTTACTTGTACGGGGTAACCTCATTTCAGATATTTTGACACATTTATTTTGACACATACATAGAAACAAAAGGGATACACTCGCCGCATACATGGACCATATCAATTAAACTTAATTAGAGATCACTAGTCAAATTATATTGTTTTTGAAAACTACATGTGTTATTAAAAAAAGGAAAATGTTGGTATTAAAAGTATTTGAAAGAATTAAAATAAACTCTGACTCTACATTAATAAAGCAAAAGCAACGGCAGCTAAACCAGAACTTAAAGTGGCTTTAAGAGCAGCACCACTGTAAGTAGTTTCGACACCAGCAGAAGTACTGGTACTGGTTTTTTCAGTAGTTGGAGCTTCAGTAGAGGTTTCCTCAGTGGTTGGAGCTTCAGTGGTGGATTCTTTAGTAGTTGGAGCTTCAGTACTGGTTTCTTCAGTAGTTGGTTCTTCAGTGGTAGTTGGTTCTTCTGTAGTAGTTGGTTCTTCAGTAGTAGTTGGTTCAGTGGTGGTTGGTTCATCACTTGTAGTAGTACCATCAGTAGTACCAGTGGTTTCTGGGGCTTCAGTAGTAGAAGTGGTGGCAGTAGTTTCTTCAGTAGCAGAAGTATCAGTGTCATCAGTTTGAACAGTACCATCATCGTTACATTTTGGACCAGTTGGTTCAGTTAATAAAGAACATTCTTCTAAAGCAGCAGTGATGTATGGACCATAATCAGCCCATAAAGCCCAACCACATTGCATACAGTCTTCATAGTATTTCATGAATTCAGTGTCTGAATCACATAAACAATCATGGGTGAATGGACCATCATAAGAAGAACCATCTGGACCACAAGTTCTGGCTAATCTGGCCATACCACCACAGTAGGTGTGACATTTCAAAGTACCTAAACAGTTTTCAGCAGCATCAAAGTCATCATCAGCTTTGACGATAGTAGCAGCGAGAGTTAATAAGACTGGAATAGCAAGCATTTTGTTTTTTTAATTAGAAATAAGAGTTTTATACAGATCCAAGACTGATTGAGACCAAACTTGACGTGATAAGTGGGACTTATATATTAAATTTTTTGGAAATAAACTTATTGACACAAAGGGTGTTTTTCAAGAATAAACTTCTTTCATTGGATGCAACATGTACGGAATTTAAAAAAGTAGATGAAATCTTGACACTTTTTCAAATATACAACGATAGTACTGGCTGTTTTTTTATTTTTTACTGTCCCGGTAAAGCACAATTGGCTAAAAATGGGAAATAGGATTTCCAAATAGAGACAATTGTTGTCAATGTTTAGATTTGGAAACCTCAAACATGACTGCAAAACCCATTTCCACCAGTTTGTTATTGGATAAATACATTTTTAGAGTTTTACATCAATCTGACACCTGTGTTAAAAACACCTTATTTAGGTAAAAAAAAAGGGAGTTACAGTGTTTATTGTTAAATTTACAGGGTGGAATATTCTGAGGTATGTATGGAAAGAACTAAATTTGAACTAAATTTTAGCCGGCATATCATACATGAAAAATGAGTGAAAAACAGCCATTAACAAAGAGTTTCAAAGGTCAATATAAGTAAAGGAACACTAGCTGGTAATAAGACTCTTTGTCCCATGTCATTTAAGTTTATTTCAAACCAGTTTTTCCTGTTCGGTTTTATTTGCATACTTTGAAATAATTTGTAAGACTGTTTTGGCTTGGCTTCTATAAAAGATTTTCTTCAATTAAGAGACCTAATTACATAAACGAATTACGAACAACAAAAAGTGACAATTAGTAATTTAAAGGTAAGTATAGAGTACAATCAAAACACAATGGGATACATCATTTTAAAAATTTCATTTAAAACTAGGAAATTCTGTTCAAATTCATTGTTTTTTCATATGTAAATGAGGTTCAGTATTTACGAAACCCTGCCATTTTCTTACGGGCGCGGAGAAATCTTAAGATTTTCATCAGTTTTATCTAAAAGATCCAAGGACCGCAAATTGAGGTGTGATTTTGTCCTTTTTATAGCAGTTTCTGAAGTCTATATAGTCCCTTATATGACGGATAATAGGTTGTTGAGGTTGAATTGTGAAATTGTAGCAAGTGCTTTGTCGATGTTTGAATTCTGGTAAAAATGATCTGAAATGGATTTGGTGTATCAGTTTTTCATCATCGAATTTCACATCGGAATTGGGTGGAAATAGGAAATCGAAGCAACCAAAATAGAGAACTAAAAAGCATTGAAGGTATCACATAGAAACGATTTAAAACTGATCTACATAGGTATCGGTCCTGGTAATTAAGAGAGAAGGTACTAATTGGCACTTGGCTCAAGAAAAAATTGTACTTGCAATTGATTTTTTAGCAAAACACCTATTTCAAAAAGTAAATTCCGTTTTCACCTGTTTTTTTTCCTGAAATATGAAAACTACACTATGAGTCAATGGATATAGATATTACAATTCATATAAAGATAGAAAATATATACTTCAACAATCATAGAACAGGTCCAATCAATATAAATCAATATTTTCTATTAGGCCCTAACAAAAACAACCTGACCTCAAATAGAAACTAGGAGAATGTATTCATAGCCTCATTAGTACTAAACGAATTAAAAAATAGACATTCAGCTAAATAATCTATAATAAACAGACTAAAGCTAAACCTAAGAAAGAAGAACCAAGGATGGTAGCAGCTTTACCTTCGTAAGTGGAGATTTCAACAGAGGTTGAAGCTTCTTTAGCAGTGGTTTGTTGTTCAACAGTGGTGGTACCTTCAGTAGTAGCTTGTTCTTCAGTGGTAGCTTCAGTTTTAGCAGTGGTTTCTGGAGTGGTTTCAGTGGTTTCTTCAGCAGTAGTTTCAGTGGTTTCTTCAGCAGTAGTTTCTTGAGTAGTTTCAGTGGTTTCTTCAGCAGTAGTACCTTCAGTAGTAGCAGTGGTTTCAGTGGTAGCTTCTTCTTCAGTGGTAGTAGCTTCAGTAGAAGTGGTAGCAGTGTTTTCATCTTCAGTGGTAGTAGTACAACCACCAGTGTATTCACAAGCTTGAAGACCAGTGTCCATGGTGTATTCATCAGTTAAAGTGGTGGAACATCTTAAAGTACCAGTTGGTTCAGTGGATAAAGTTTCACAAGCAGCCAAAGCAGAAGAGACGTATGGACCGTAGTATTTCCATAAAGTCCAACCACACTCCATACATGAGGAGTATTGGTTGATGAAGTCAGAACCATCGGTACATAAACAAGCGGTATCATATGGACCAGAGTAAGAACCATCGTTGGAACAAGCTTGACCGTAGATAATTAACATACCACAAGCAGCGTGACAGGCAATGGTAGCACAGTCATCTTCAGAAGCAGCTAAAGCGTAAGCTTCTGGGTCAGCATGACCAATGGCTTCAGCTTCAGCGTAAGCGTTGGCGTAAGCTTTGGCAGCAGCAGCAGCTTCTGGGTTAGCGTTGGCCCATGGGACTGGGGCAGCTTTGGCGTTGGCAAGAGCGAGTAAACCTAAAGTAAGTAATGATTTGGTGACTGACATTTTGAATGTTGATGTTAATTGATAAACAAAAAAAAAGATTTATCAGTTTCATCTACCTGGGGATGCGCCATCTAATATACCAACTGTTTGGTGCAAAATTTTCAACGCATGAGTATTGATAACTTCCCTTTCAGGTCATGTTGGTTCCTGTACATTTTCCATTCTTGTTTTGAAATCGTACGCAAAGCCTCGAAATATTATTGGAAATAAAATAAATCCACCCGAAACGTTTACAGTGTATAAGGCTATACGCAGCTGATTATCTAGATAATATTTCCGATATCTCACTTCTCGAGAAACTTGATACACTAAACACTAACTATAATACACAACTATGGTATCAACAACCAATTTTCTCACTTCTCAGATCTCAATTCTTGCTTCCTTAACGTGATGATTCAATCCGTTTATTCTTGCTGGGCATTAAAGAACTGTACTTTTAGCTGTTGAGTTTTGGGTGAAAACTTGTCAAAATTAGCAGTTAAGAGATGGTTGTAAGCAGTCAACTGCAGGACCTACTTTGGTAATATGCGGCCATTTCGGTAAGCAATTTAAAATGGGTGTTTTAGAACAATCGATTGGTCAATTCGATGGAATAGAAAATAAAAAGGATAAACGAATACAAACAACCCTGCAAGATCTAACTGTTATTGGTTAGTTTGTCAGTTTTAAGTGCCCATTTCTTTATTAATTACAATTTCTTAATTTGTACCATCTCGGCATCATTAATGAAATTTGACATGGTAAATTTTGAGAAAAGTTCGAAAACTTCGCGAATTGGGACCGAATTTTCACTATTTGTGTGTAAATAAATCTAGAATGAAAGTACAGCCTCATAGTTGAAGCAATCTTTGATAAATCTACGAAAAAAACAGAGAATTTGTAAACTCTTGGGTCTTGATCTTTTATTGATATACTGTATACCAACTTTGACGTGATGTATATGTCAAGTTATTAGAGTTCAGATGGCAATGAACTATGAATGGCTGTACTCAAAGTCCTTTGGCAAATAATTAATTTTATAGCATGGGCACAAGATTAGACAGCATTATCACCGATATTTGTTGTTGAAATCTTCGACAAAATAGTGAGTTTTTCTCCAAAAACGTTAGTCGATGTACGAATTAGGAAGCTTGGTAACTTAAAAAAATTATTGTTACATGCTAAGTTACACTTGCATACTTTTATCACCGATACAACATGCAAAATTCAAGTTAAAGCTCACTGTTACACTTTCATCGGATGTACAAAGACTGGGGGTCTGGTAACGTTTTCTATATATAATCAACCTTAAAATTAAACGAAAAAATTGTCAGCTGTCAAGATTTGGCCATTATCTATGTTTTAGTGTTTTTTCAACTCTTCTTAAAGTTATGTCCAATCGTAGTTTAAGCGTATAATAATATTTTAAATTTCCTGGGAACGAACTGAATCTCTCCTGTAGCTGCAATTGTTCATCCACGAACTGTTAACACCCCGTTCTCGAATTACAGTATTTAAGGTGTTTTTTATCAACTTATACAGTTGAGAAAATTAGCCAATTCCCATTTTGAACTTAAAACAAATTTATTATTTGCTGGAACATCCCAAAGCGTCAAGTCTAGGCTGCTTTTAACATGACAACATCGCCACTCCATCCCAAAGTGGTTCTATAGATTCAAAATATTGCATTTTTCACTAACAAAAATCTACAGTTATCTTCTTTCAGATTTCAAGTATTTACAGCTATAAGTATACCTGTTCGCTATTTGCTGAATTATATTTTTATGCCCAAGGAAAATGGATTGGCCACATACGTTAAGTTTTTGGCACCGTTATCTCAGAAATAGGTCACTTTGTAGCCGCTATAGGCATTTACTCCCATCTTGTTGTTTCCGTTAACGGATTGCAGCAATGACCACAAATTACCACAAAATCATTTTAGTTCAATTATGACAGCGTCCAATATTTTTGTACCTGCCCCTGAGTTTTGGTTTTAACTAAATAAGACTACACTGATGAAAAAGATAGTGTAAAGTTGTAATTCATCATTTCTGTTTAATAATGCCTATTGAGGTTTGGTTGGTATCTTATTGTTTATAGTTGGTTTTCGGTATTAATGAAATGAAAAAATTTATATGGATCGAACGATTATGTGAATACTACAACTTTCCTTCTTGTTGAAATCAGTATCTGCTCCATATAATTAGATTAAAAAGCTATTTGCTGCTATTAATTTAATGGTCATTTAAACTACGTATTTTGGACATATGTGTTACAGTGTTACAAAAAGTATTTCAACATTGACGACGAAATGAACTTTCCAATTTCTCACCCTAAATTTTGATATTCAACAGAGATTTTTATTTAATCACACTTCAAAACAGCAATCGTTTTATGATAATCCAAAAAATTATCATGAGATAGAATACTGATTTGATATCAAATGTCATTTAGTGATATTTCTCAAAATTGAAAGACAAAATTTGGAGGTATTGTTGTGCTGAATTAACTTCACTACTGAAGCCAAGTTAAATTTTCAGTCTAATTAAATATAAAAGGTTAGTTCATTAATAAGACTGTTAATATTGAATACTGTTGCTTTCTATTCAAGTTTATGAGTTGTTTGGTCGGATGAATATTTTGTGTTCTGTCACATTTTCAAACCAGGGAAGAATGTATGGAAGAATTTTATGTGCATAAAAATGGTGGTCAACACTGGTTACTAGTTATACGTTACTTAATTCAAATAGTTTCTAGATTTAGAACTTACCTGCTTTTGAAGAAATGTCTTTGTAATGATATTCACTGTTTTACCAATTGATCAATTGAGAGAAATTACTGGTCCATCTCAAATTGTTGCACAAAGAATTGCTAAATATTATTTGGAAGCCATTTATGGTATTGCATTTTACCATTCCAGTTAAAGCTAAATAAGATTGTGGTTCTTGTTGAACTTCATTTGGTTTGAATCAGCTTTCCTTTTCATTTGATATCACCGAAAATTGAATCCGAACACTTGAATATTAAGAAATTAGGAAGTAATTTAACAAAATCAATACCTACATAAATGATTTTGTTTCTAGATTCAACATGTTTTATGATCTTATGAATCAAGAAACCAGGCTAAGTTATCATTTATCATTTACTTAGTAATTAAGCTTGGGTAAGACAATATCAGAAAAAAACGGAATTTAACATGCCAAGTTTCAAAGCCCAAGTATAAGCGTTGCCAATAAAAGCTCAATTTGGAGCTATTAAAAGAAACTGGGCAATTCTATAATGAGGCTTAACCTCCGATGAGGGTTCTGGATTTCGATGATGGATCGTTGCAATTTTTGTTGTCTGCATTCATCTGTTTTAAGGGAGTACATGGTCACCCACATATCACATGGGTCTGCGTCCGTTAAGTACATTTTAACCAATCGAGAGTAGTTTGTAGGTGAGAATTCGAATATCCCCTTTCGTGATAGCCTAGTGATTAGATGGACTTGTAGAAAACACCCTCATCCACTACACAATTTGTTCTTTATTCACCGTTCAGCCTTGGAATCACCGAAAATTAAGCTTTTAGTAGTCTTCTATTTATGTAGTTTTATTATGAATTGATAAGAGTACAACTAAAACAACCTTCACTTAGTTCTTTCCAGCAACCACTACAGACGAACTAAGAACAATTAACTATGGAAATTCACCCTATATTTTAGTTCGTCACACCGTTATCTTCGAAATTTAGATTTCTAAGCCGGGTGTGCCTTTTTAGATGCAGATACACTCAAAAGTGTTTGAAAAAATTTGAAAGCTAAAAAAGTCCAATATTATGCATAAGGGCCTACAAAAAAAAAAAGAAGTTCGACACGGTTAAATGAAAGACCTTCAATTCATTAGATGAAACATGATCCTGAACCTCAAACAAGGTGAAAAATAATCCCTGAATCGTTCACATCGTCACTTTAAACATACCAATGCTTTTTGCTCTTCATGTCATATGTTTTCTAACAAAAAAGCTGATAAGTACATCAACGGTTTAAATCAACTGAAATTTAATTGTCATAGAACTGAACATATTTCCACATGATTGAAGATCTATGTTTGCATATTTTACAAACGAACGTACATCAAATATCACATATCACAGAATAATCTTTTGGGTGTCCTTTGTTTCTACGAGATACAGCTGTATTTATCGATACCATCAGGCATTGAGCCCTGTTTTCTTAAGCAGGCTATGTACACGATGACAGCATTCTTTTACACGGTGGAAGCTGGCATTTGCTTTATATAAGGAGCCAATTATCACCTAAATCCATCATAAATTATGCCTGATCCTAACCAATTCCTTTCGTTAAAATGTTAGCAGGTAAAACTTTGTTATCTGTTGCAACTACCCTCGCTTTATTATCAACAGCTAACGCTGCTACCTCATCATCAGCTGCTGCTGCTGAATCAACCACTGACTGTTCAGATGTCCCATATACTTGTCATATCTACTGTGGTGGTGCTGCTAAACAAGCTAGATTATGTTCTACCAATGGTGACTACAAATCTCCATTTAACTCAACCTGTTTATGTGACGAAGGTACTACTTTCATGAATTACATTGATGACTGTCTTGGTTGTGGTTGGTCTATCTGGAATGACTATGGTTCATTCCTTTCAGAAGCTGTCTCTGCCTGTTCTTTAACTCAAACAGAACCAACTGGTACTGCTTGTAAAGCTACTTCCACTGCTTCTTCCGAATCATCATCTTCTGAAGTTTCTGCTACTTCTACTTCTTCATCTGAAGTTTCTTCCTCCTCTTCTGCTGCTCCTTCCTCTTCTTCAAATGAAATTGCCTCTTCTAGTTCTGAAAGTTCTGATGCTGCCGAAACTACTTCAGACTGTTCAGATGTTCCATTCACTTGTCACATTTACTGTGGTGGTGCTGCCAAACAGGCTAGATTATGTTCTACCAATGGTGACTACAAATCTCCATTTAACTCAACCTGTTTATGTGACGAAGGTACTACTTTCATGAATTACATTGATGACTGTCTTGGTTGTGGTTGGTCTATCTGGAATGACTATGGTTCATTCCTTTCAGAAGCTGTCTCTGCCTGTTCTTTAACTCAAACAGAACCAACTGGTACTGCTTGTAAAGCTACTTCCACTGCTTCTTCCGAATCATCATCTTCTGAAGTTTCTGCTACTTCTACTTCTTCATCTGAAGTTTCTTCCTCCTCTTCTGCTGCTCCTTCCTCTTCTTCAAATGAAATTGCCTCTTCTAGTTCTGAAAGTTCTGATGCTACCGAAACTACTTCAGACTGTTCAGATGTTCCATTCACTTGTCACATTTACTGTGGTGGTGCTGCCAAACAGGCTAGATTATGCTCTACCAATGGTGACTACAAATCTCCATTCAACTCCACTTGTTTATGTGACGAAGGTGCTACTTTCATGAACTACATTGACGACTGTCTTGGTTGTGGTTGGTCTATTTGGAACGATTATGGTTCATTCCTTACTGATGCCGTTCAAGCTTGTGCTTTAACTCAAACAGAACCAACTGGTACTGCTTGTAAAGCTACTTCCACTGCTTCTTCTGAATCATCATCTTCTGCTGAAGTTTCTGCTACTTCTGAAGCTTCCTCTTCATCTGCTGAAGTTGTTTCTTCTTCATCTACTTCAACTGATGCTGCTGAACCTACTTCAGACTGTTCAGATGTTCCATTCACTTGTCACATCTACTGTGGTGGTGCTGCCAAACAAGCCAGATTATGTTCCACTAACGGTGACTACAAATCTCCATTCAACTCCACTTGTTTATGTGACGAAGGTACTACTTTCATGAACTACATTGATGATTGTTTCGCCTGTGGTTGGTCTATCTGGAATGACTATGGTTCATTCCTTTCAGAAGCTGTCTCAGCTTGTGCTTTAACTCAAACAGAACCAACTGGTACTGCTTGTAAGGCTACTTCAACTGCTTCATCTGCTTCATCTTCATCAATTGATTCCTCTGTTACCTCTGAAGCTTCATCTGCTTCTGATGCTTCATCAGCTTCAGACGTTGTCTCTTCTTCTGATGTTGCTTCCTCTGGTGCTTCTTCTTCTTCTGATGTTGCCTCTTCTGCTATTGAATCATCTACTGATGCTTCATCTGAGGTTGTCTCCACCACTGAATCCTCTTCAGCTTCTGGTTTCTCTAACTCAACTGCTTCAAGCACTTCTGCCCCAACTGAAACCTTATCATTAGAAGGTCAATTCATCCAAAACACTCCACAATGGACTTTAACTGTTCCAGGTAACTACGGTCCATGGACTGGTTTATCTTACGAAGTTTCTAAAGAAGGTGATTTCATCTACCAAGCTGCTACTTTATACATCAACGGTCAAGCTTCATCTGAAGGTTCAATCACTGTTTCAGAAGATGCTATCTCTGTTACTTTCGATGTTACTGTTGAAACCACTGACATTGTTACCATTGTTTACACTGGTTCCTCTGTTAACGTTATTGGTACTTCAGTCACTTCCAAAGCTATCTTATCCATCACTACTGCTGATGGTAAATTAGTTAAACGTGCTACCACAACCTTTGACTTATCCTCCACCATTACTTTAGAATCATCATCATCATCTTCTTCTTCAGCTGCTGCCACTGATGCCACCACTGAATCAACTTCTGCCACTGGTGCTTCAACTGCCACTGCGACTGAAAACGAAACTACTGTCATCACCACTACTTCTTGTAGTGCTGGTGTCTGTTCAGAATCTGCTATCACCACTGGTGTTACTGTTGTTACTACCACCATCAGCGGTGCTGTTACTGAATACACTACTTACTGTCCATTATCAACCACTACTGAAGGTCCAGCCACTACCGTTATCACTGTTACTTCTTGTTCTGAAAACAAATGTTCTTCAAGTGCTGTCACCACTGGTGTCACTACCGTTACCTCTACTAAAGAAGGTACTGTTACCACTTACACCACTTACTGTCCATTAACTTCAACTTCAGTTGCTACTTCTACCAAAGCTTCAACTTCTCAAGATGTCACCACCACTGTTACTGAAAAATCAACTTCAACTGCTTCTGGTGCTTCTACCAAAGCTGTTAGCTCAACTTCTAACAGTACTTCTACCTCAGGTATCAGCACTTACGAAGGTGTTGGTCAAAAATTAGCTGTTGGTTCAACTGCTATTGCCTTCTTATTCTCTTTATTATTAATTTAAATTTAGTGTTAGTTTGATTTCATTACTATCAGTTCTGTTTCCTTTTCAAGTTCTTAATTAATTGATCAGTTTCAATTAGTGTTTTATAATTTCTTATATCCCAATGTTTTGTTATGGTTTTTTTTTAAAAAATGTAGTTTTTTTTTTCATTCTTAAACTAATTGTAACAATATTACTCTAGTCCATTTCTCAATGATTCACCATTTCAGTAGTTAATCGTGAGAATAATGAAACTGCTACTACTACTACTACTATAGAGTAGTACTACTGCCCTTAAAATTGGTAAGGGGCACATTTCGCGGTACATTTGAATTTTTAATGTATCAGTGAGGCAAATCTCATTTACTATAACCTTAACGAAAACATATAGAAGTCATGGTCTTTAAACCTTGGGATGCAATTGGATCACAACCACGTCATATTTTGAATGATGTGCCGATTTCTTTGAAATTACATTCTTTACCAACTATAAAAATTACCGGTTTATCTGAACAATACAAAATCGATGGAACTTTATTGATCTTGCCATTCACATTGAAAGCTATATTTGATGGACTACTCAAACAAAGTGAAAACTCCCTAGAGATTGGGGAAGTTGAAGTATGGGGTCAAGATGCTGGTGGATATGATGTTGATGAAGAATTTGCAGAAGATGAACAATTATACAAAATTAAACAAAATAATGATTCTGAAGCTAACGAAAAGAAAGAATTGATCTCAAAGATAAAGATCTGGAAAATAATTGACGGCCTTCATGCATTATGGGTTGACAATTACCAAAATGAACAAATTGTTAACTATAACCTAATTTCCAAAGAACTTATTAAAACTTTGGATAACGAATCATTAAACATACTGTCAATTTGTCCAGGTAATTTACCATTTCAACAAAATGTTGCCAAATTAGGTAACGGTGACTTGAATGATGTTCCTTTTGAGGAATTGGTTCCTCCATTCTACATTACTGGTATTTCTGCATCTATCATAGCACAAGAAAAAATAATAAAAAAAGATAATTTTAAATCAATCGCGTTGGTCTTACAAAGTGAAGGTATTCCAGGATTTGAAAAAGTTAATTTAGAAGCTGTCAGAGAAGTTGCATTTTGGATTTCAAAGAAATTCTCCTTGAATAAGAAATTTGTTTCAGACGTTGAGAAATTAATTGGGACCGGTAAGAACGTCAATAATTTTGCATTATACTTATGATGAAAACTGAAGTAATAAATGAACTATTTTTATCAATAAAAACGTAAAATAATTATGTATTATACCAATCAATGGCCATTAAATAAATCCAAAACTAACCTTTTATACCCTTAACCGAAACTATAATTTAAAACCCAATGATGTCTTCATCATCGACTTTGACATCTATGACTTCCACTTTATCCATATTTCCTTCTCCATGACTCATAGTGTAAGAATATACTCTTGATCTTGGGTTTAGAATTCTGTGGTTGTCATCTTTCTCGTCATCAAATGTGTCGTTGTAGCATAACACACCTTGTTGTTGTTGGTATTGATTAGCAAAGAGGTCTTGGTTCCAATTGAATCCTTGACTTTCATTTAGACTGACTGAATAGCGAGGGGTTAAAGAGCATGTGCATCTGACTGAAGAACTGGTTGAAACTATCTCATTCCCATGAACTGCGCAATAGCCATAACCAAAACTGGATATCTCATAAACCAAGTAGTTTTCATTTTGAATCATAGATGTAGAGAGGAAAGAACGACGTCTAGTTGTTGCTGAACCAAATGATGATGCCCTCACTGGTGTTTTAGGAATTGGTTTATTTATAGGCTCTGTGTTCAAATGGAGGTGTTTCTTGAATTGGTTTGAGGTTCTGGTTGGTGAATTCATTGCGTGGATATTTGCACTTTTGGACGGAGAGCTGTGCGTGTAGGATTTTGAAGACTTTGGTGATCTCATACTGGTTGTAAAAGAAGTAGAAAATGATTCGAATTTTGTTGCTTTGTGACTAATAATAAAAATATGGAGCCGGGATTACTGATAAGCGCAGTTGGTCACATGACACAAACGATAGTGACACATTCTAGAACACCAACTAGAAAGTATATCATTGGACAGCAACAGAGAACCTTCAGAGTGTGACATTCTGATAATTACTTAAAGTTTAATTCTCAATAAATAAGTCGTTTGGAGGTGCAAAATATCAAACTATATTGTACTACTCAAAAAAATAGTACTATGACGCAATCGATTAAAAGTCTCAACAAATGTTTACAGAGATACTCAAAATATCACTACACCTAGTAGGTTTTTGAACTTCAAAATAAGCTAATAATTATTGATATTGAATATATTGTGTTTTATCTCTAAAGTGGATCACCAATAATCATCATAGTTAAAGAACTTAAAAATAGGTAACGACTTTTCACTCAACTCTTCTGTACTTGCCCCTTCCTTAATTAAAACCATCTCTTTTTTATGCAGTTTAGATGCTGGTAAGACATTATAGTATCTATTATATAAATCATCATTATAACATGCTCCATAAAAGGTCAACTTACCATTTTCATCAAATCTTTGTTTTGTAATGTTTTCTTCCTTACAAATCCAGTTAGGTACCCACAATCCTATCGAAGGTTGCCAATTGTACTGTGAAACAGTATATCCAGTTAATGAACTTTCGCCATATTTATAAATTGAAACCTGTGTGACGTTGAATACCCTTTAAGCTTGAGTACCATCATATAATGTTCTCTGAAGTGGAAAAATATGATCATACCCAAACCAATTCTTATTTTTACAATGTAGAGGTATTTCATCTTTAGAAATAATATTTTGTAACTTTTCTGGAACTGTTGTTTTATCATGCCAAATAATGGATAGATCAATATAAATCCCAGTGCTGATATCTGTGAATCTACCATCAATAAATTGACCAGTTTCTCTCATATAATATGAGTTTGTTTCGAACCAAAATACATGATCACCAAAATAAGGATCTTCAACAATTAATGAGTTGTTATAATATTGACTCAGAATATCTAAATCTTTAAAAGACATTTGAACATCAATATCATCATCCCAAGGCATACTCATACCATTTAAATACCATGCAATTGCATTTCCATAATTAAACCAAGAAATAACTCCATCAGATTCACAGAATTTAAACCAAGTTCTACCTATATGATGCAATACAGCTTCTTTTTCATCATCTGAAATAAGTCTTTTAAACCAAAGGAAATTTGTATGATGTAAAATTTTAGCTTCATCAGCATGACTTGCAGCATGTGAAAAACCAGATTCATGACCCATTTTAGACTTTGCATATCTCAAAGCACTCAAATATCTCTTCTCTTCCATTGTTTGTAAATCCATGTTCTCATATGTCTCCAATAATTTATCAAAATCAGGTTTATCAAAGTTTCTTGGATCTGGAGAAACATATGGTTTTAGTAGAATCTTTTCAGTAGAACCACCTTTATCATGGTATAGTGAGATTAATTTATTCAATTGTTTTTCTCTATCGACTGAATTTTGTAAAAAAAATTCAAGAGAATTAGAATACTCATCATTGTTATATAATTTCATAAGACCTTCAATACCAACATGACTTTTCGACGGTAACTGACTGACAGGTAGTTTAAAATAATGATAGTCTGATTCAAAAAGAATTCTTTCAGGAGTTGTCCAGAAATAAGCCAGCTCAATTGCAGAACAAACCCCAATAGCTTCTAACTCTTCATATATTCCTACTTTTGATTTATAATCGATTTCATGAGTCCAAGTTTTTTTATCTTTTGATAGAACATGTTCTGAACATATTTTCTTAATTAATAATTGGAACTTTTCTTCATCACCTTTGAATTTAGATGAGTGTAAAAAATCATCATAAGATTTCATAAATGGAATAGCAGGGCTTAAATCAACCCAATCTCCCCAATGGAATTGAATTGGATGTTCTGATAAATACTCAATTGGGTCATCTTGTTGCTCATAAATACTGATCAAGTAATTTAAATAGGCTGTTGAGGAGTAATTGTAATTAAATGAAGTATAATACATATTTTCTTGTTTTGTGTCATGACTGAAACTTAAAATATTTTTTACATAATTATTGTAATAGTTGAAATTACTATCAAATGTTGTAAAATATTTGACAAATTCTTTAGCTTTAAAAAAATCTCTATGAAGATTCATATAGACTCTCAATTTATCCATGGAACTAACATGGGCATTGTAATTATCCAATGAAAATATCATAAGATTTGAAAGTAAAATATTGCAGGCAATGAATATAAGGCCAAATAATATCAATAACAGTGACTTCCCATTCAAGTTATTTAAAAGCATCCCATTTTTGCTGAATATCTGAATGTATGCTTTCAAGACTTTAGAAACTGAGTAGAACGGTTTTATGACCAAATGAAGAATCCATCTCGTCCTTATCATTTCTTTACATGTATTGTATGTGATTGAATTTTATATAAAGGAATAACTAAGATATTTATAAATCACTATTTATAGTAAAGGTTTCCCATATTATTATATGTTATTTTGCAGTTGTTGCAAAACATTGGAACAATATATAGCCTTAATTAGTTTTCGTGACAAGTTAATATCGAAAGAACGAACTATTATCAAGTTCTCTAAAGCCCAAAACAAAAAAAATTACCTTACTATAAAATCCAAATCCCTGATTTCATCAATGATCACATACGTGACGCTGTGTGCACTGTGCATCTAAACGTTGGAAACTGAATCCTGATAATATAAGCTCACAAATTTACAGAGAGTTTTGTGTTTTTTTTTTGGATTAGGAAACTGCACTAATCGAAAGTATTTCCTTTTTTTGTAATCCACTGAAAAACAGCAATATATAGACACCGCTTGGTATTTGATCTTTCCGTAGAGTCTAGACTATATTAATGTGATACATCAAAGTACAATTCAAACGTCATCAATTAAAAAGCATGTTAATTATACAATTGGAATATAAAAAAAATCAGTTCAAAGTCGTGAATAATCATCAAGAATCTCATCCTCGGTTATGCTTGATTTAATAGGAGAACCTTGAAGAAATGGATTTTGCTTATTTGGCGATAATTGAGGACTATATCTTTCTGGTAATCTCCTGAACGGACTTGAACTCATAGGAGAATTTGTTTCTGAGAGTGAACTTTTCACAGAATTTACCGATCTGTTTCTTTTGAGAAGATCTCTTCTTGATATCAATGATTCATCACCTCTTTTATAATAATTATCAAAAAATGATGAATTAGATCTCTTATCTAACAGTGGAGAACTTCTAGTTGGTGTGAAAAAAACAGTTGAAGAAGATGAATCAAATTCATCAGTTGTTCTAGGTGTTGCCAATAATGAATGAAATGATCTTCTAGCCTCTACTGAAGAGACTACTTTTTCAAAGTTGAACTTTTCAATTGGTTGTGCATAATACGACGCTCTTGTATTAGGTAAAGAATAGTCTTGAAATTCTTCATCTGCCAATAATGTGTCTTCTACTGTATGACATTCCTTCTGTGATGGAGTTGCACTAACAACGGAGTTTCTTGAAGATGGATTGCTTAGTTTCTTGAATGATGAAGCTGAGAATAATCTTGTTGCAGAATTTGATCTTTGTGAATTTGATCTTTGTGATGATGGTGATTTTGTTAATGGATACATAATATTGAGTGCATTACCACTATATTTAGTTGTGATACCATTTCGTTTTGCTGATTTTGCCAATGGAGATTCAGGATTACTTTTAGAAGAACTTCTAGAACTTGATGACGTTGAGGAATCATTTTGTTTATGTTTCAAAGGTGGTGATGAAAACAACTTTCTTTGATCTGGAAGCTCTTGAAGTGCAATTTTAACAGTTGAGTCATTACTGTTTGAGACCGTCATTCTTGGTGGTTTTGGTGCTGGTGGTATTGAGTAAAATTTTTTAGCAAGTGGTGATGTTATATATTCTGAAGATGAATCTGATTCATTAGGCTCCTCCTTTTTGGATTCAGCTTTCTTAACAGTTTCCGATTTAGTTTTATTTAAATCCATTTTTGGCATCAAAGGTACTGGTCTTTGTGGTACAACTACCACTGGGCTTAATAATTTTGTATTCTGCATCTTCTCTGCTTCAATTAAATCGTTTTGTTTGCTTTTAATACTTTCAATAATTTTCTCATTTGATTCCTCATCATTTATTTTAACTGAATCATTTTCTGATGGTACTGAATCCTTCTTCTGTCTCAATTTATGGTAATTTTTCATTTCAGCAACAGTTACACCTAAGAACAATGAATTTCTTTGTACTTCATTATAAAGTAATTTTGATTTTTTAATTTGTTTTGACTTTGAGCTTGATTTCGATGAAGTTTTAGTAAAGGACTTTATGAATTCATCTTGATTAAAATTTTCATTTGCAAATTTTGAAAAATCTAAAAATGAAGAAGGCGATTTATCTTTATTTATTTCAATTGTAAGTTTTTGTAATTTTTGGATATCTATTGGTTTATCAATTTTTGACATCATCTTGTTATAATTTACCGTTTTAAATAAAAAGTTTGAGATAATTATTCCGTCTTTTGTAGTCGTTTCCTGATCAATTATTGGAGAGATTATAAAAAAAAGAATTTCTTTTTGAAATGACTTGGGCTCGTTGAATATAGAAGCAGAAGTACTAAATTTGCTGTTTCCTTATTAGCTGTTTTACATAATGGTGGTAAATACTGAGAAATCCTGAAGAAACTAAACTGATAAATGGTTTTCAAACACCAGTACCAATAATATCAGAAATTAATAATTACTGATATATTTCTATTATAATAATAGTTTTATCCCTAATATATGTTGATATCACTAGTTTTTTTCATTGTAAAATGTACATCTATAGATTCAATTAATGTACAAGCTCTTAAAATTTAGATCAACTACTTTACGCAAAATGGAAAAATTTAAACATATGGAATATGAAATGCATATCTCAGTGAAAGAAGGGCAAAAATTAAATAAATTACATACACTATTTAAATTATTTTCTAGGAAGTAATATTATATAAATATGAACATTGACCAAAACCTATTAGGTACCAAACTCATAACCAAATTTAAAGCTTTATAATAATTATTTATTATTCTGTAAGGTTTCAGATACTAAAACAGTAAATGTTAGAGAAATTCACATTGTCTGATGACAGGTTCCAGGTTCCTGAATTGATATAGGCAAATGTATACCATATACCATAAGAAGAATAATCAAAAGCTTCTACAAATTATAGCAATATTTGGTGATCTGCATGTTTGGAAGTTCGTTGGTTGTCTAGAGTAACGAGCAAATATCTTAAGTTTTTTCCAATCTCAAATAAACAATGGTCAATTCTTGACCGGTGAAAACGATAAATACTGCCCAGAACAACCTGTATAGTATAACTGAATGACATATTTTTAAATACAGACCAAAAGAGCGTTGATATCATCACTTTTAATTTGAAAACTGTTCATTTACACCACGTGAAATTCTGCGCAAAAAGGATACACGTTACCCAAAAGGGATATAAACCCATAAATCCCTATGAATTTTGACGCATGGTTTTCGGTGTTTTTTCAAATAAAGTTGATTGTTGCAATAAAATTTTATTAAATAAAAAGTTTATATAGAAACTTTTAGTAGGTACCAATTAGGCAGGCAATGGACCATAGTTTTAAGGGCTCTGGAATGTGTCAAACTTGTATAGTCTGAATCTGTTGACCACATTCTTCGTATTAAGACTTAAAATGTGCAAGTGGGCAGTATTTCTTTATACTAACATTGAATAATTGGGACATCTATACTTCCAATCTAGCACGATATTCAGGTAAGATTTGCAAAGATTGGTGAATCTTACCTGAAACAGATTCGAGTAAGAAAAGAGCAAACAACTGATAAAAGAGTATTTGTATGACTCAATCTTAATATAGCCAACCAGAATATGTACTCTTCTTCCATTATACCTTCCTGGTCGATCTTTCCGTTAAGTTTGTGCTTCGATCTATTTTGGGTAATTAATGAAAATGTCAGAAATACATTCCGTTACTAGGACAACCAAATAATTTCCCAGGCTTTATAGGTTCAGCAATAAATTTGTTATTATTGAATTCTTTGAATGTTAACAACGCTTTCTTGGTTCAGATTCGCATTTTTCACGTTTACCAATGTCCAATTTGAAGTGCTGAATCTAATTATTGTTCTTTCTCATCAAGCGAAACAATCCTGCAGTGTACTCAGATTTTGCAGGGCCCTAGTATGATAACTGATAGAATCAATTTTTTTTTCAAATAATCAAGATGAAAAACCTGAAATAATAACAATAATATTTGATCAGCATACTTTAATTGCAAATTCCAAGTTAAAAATCTGGTTTTTTTCCAACAATTTATTGATCTTTCCTTTATAAATACCCAGATCAAGCCCGCCTTTTTTGGTCCTAGTATATCTACAGATCATAGAGATGTCGCCGTTACGGTTGTTACAACACGGGCTGAAAAGAGTACTGGCGTCTTCATCTCAGCTTGTTATGAACCATGCTTCATCTGCTGATATCTACCAGAGAAGAGTCTACAATTTTTATGGGAAGTCAAAGTTGATAAAGATGGGTAACTAACATTGTATGGTGGTGCTTGTGATAGTGACATATTATTACAACAATATAATGATTTCTTACCATCTTGGAAAAATCATCAAGCTGAAGTTAAATTAATGATGAAAGGTGAAAGTACAGCTGAATTAACAAAAGAATCATTACCAATATTTAAAAGATTTAACTATGATGATTTCCGTTAAATTATAAATACTGATTTGATATTACGCTCTAATGAATATAGAATTAATTGTAGAGGACCATACTTGGAAAAGGATTTCTTGTGCCAAAAAATGTTATGCTAATAATGGAATGACAAGACCAGAAAATTGGTTGAAGTATGGGAATAAAGATGAGTAACTTGGCAGAAATATGGACTTTTATCGATTTGTACTAAACTCTATAAACACCTACATCCAAATTAATAATAATAATTTAATTAAATCAATGCAACATACAAACAAAAGAGGAATAAATATTAGATGGATTTCTTACTCCTTCTTTTCTTCTTTAACTTCTTTACTTTCTTCTTTCTTCACTTCTGGAACTTTATCATCTTTGACTTCTTGTTTCTTAGCATCTTCGTCTGACTTTAACTCCCATCCAGGAAGAACACCGTCTTCATCGATAATAACGTTTTTTGTATCATCTGATTTATCGTCTTTAGATTCTGCTGTTTTGTCATTAATGGAAGAAGCATCTTTGGTTTTTTCTAAAACAATTGCTTCATCATCTTTAATTTCTCCACCTAAAACATCTTCTGAACTGGAAGCTTTCGTTTTCTCTTTAGGAATGATTGAAGTATCATCTGATGTATCACCTGTCTTCTTACCTGATGATGCTTTTGAGTTTAAACCTTCTTCATCAACTTCATCACCTAATAATGTTTTACCTGATTTGGTATCTGTTGTGAGATCAGTATTAAGGAGAACTTCTTCTTCTTCCAATTGAGCAACTTCTTCTTCAATTTCTTCTTCAGTTTTTTTCTTGAGGTTGAAAATTCTATAAGAATTTTGATTAATACTTTCATAAAAGTTGAAAGAACTTTGGTTTGTACGATCATAACTAATAACCAAACCTCTACCTCTTTCTTTAAGTACACCACCAACAATATCATAAGCACAATACATTGTTCTGTTACAAGTTGCATCACTTTCCCAACCTCTTTCATTTTCACCATTACCATTAACAACAGAATACTCAGCAGCTTTTGGAATGATAACTGTATTAATACTTTGATATTTTTGATAATATTTCTCCAAATCATTAACATTTGAACCATATTTCTTGAATCTTTTCACATCATTTTCAATAGTTGCATTGTTGTTACAGAATGAAACACCATTATTCATCCAGAGTAATGTTGAGTTATCAACTGGTGAAATATGAGCAGAATGACGAGAACAAACTTCCTTGGATTTCAATTTCTTTCTTCTAGAATCATCTTTATCATCAACTAATCTATTATCAAGTGGTGAAACTGTACCTGCAGCACCACCAGCCCAATAGTTCATGTAATAATCTTCATCACCAGCAATGGAAAGACCTAACCAATAAAGTTCTTTATCACCAGTAACGGTAGAGAATAAATGTTTCCAAAATAATAATTGAACAGAAGTTAAGACACCAGTGAAATGTTTAACTCTATCAACAGCAATAACACCACTTTCCATAAAACTTTGAAATTGACCACCAATCATTCTGTTGTTCAAAGTATGTTCAGTACTGTAAGGAATGTTGAACATAGCAGTATCAATACGTGTTGGCAATAATTGTTTGAAGAATTTAGATTCTGATGGTGCTAATTGTTGATGAGTTTCTCTATCTTTGAAAAAATAAGCACCATTTTCTAAGTATTCTTTAGATTTGAAAAGATGTTCATCTAAATTAACAAATAAAGCTGATTCAACATCTAACAAGATTGTATCACGGAATGAATTAAAGAAGTATGCAACTAATTTGTCACCATAAAGTGGGAATTTCTTTCTATAAGCACCAGTAATTGCTAAAGAAGCATCAACAAACCAAAGTTCTTGTGGTGGGAAAATTCTTGATAATTCGTCTTGATAACCAGTAGATTGTTCATCACCTTTTTCAATTTTTCTAAAAGTTGCAATATCTTTAAAATTACTAATTGAAGTTGTATCAATAGTATCAACAGATCTTGCAATTTTAACCAATCTTTTTTGAATATTTTCAGTTAAATTACCAGTATGAACAATTTGAATTGGTAATTGATTACCAACAGCACGTAAATTACCAATAATTCTAACTAATTCATCATAATTTGCATTGCTACCAGGAATAACAATACCTCTACCATTCAAAGAAGCTTTATATTCTCTTAAATAACAATTATTATCATTTCTAACTTTCTTTGTACGTTTGATGTCATCTTGAACTAAAATATCACTCATGACTGGAGCTTCATTATAAACAGTACCATTCCAACGTTTATAAGTTGGTGATTTATTATTTAACCATTGAAATAATCTATTTTCCATATCATAACATCTTTCTTGAGAGATTTCATTTTTCTTTGAAGCTTTATTAAAATAACCATATTGATCTAAATAACAACCACCATAAACTCTAAGATTTGTAACGGCTTGAGTTAAAGTATCTTCACTTTCTCTATTATGTTCAACAACTTTTTGCCATTCAATTTCATAAACTCTATAAAGATCTTTATCTCTAATTGCTTTTTCCTTCTCAGGACCGGATTTATCCTTTATATCCTTTGAATTCTTAAAAGCTTCAATCTTTTTTTCAATATATTTAGTCTTCTCTTCAAAAATGTTCTTGTCAAAAGTTAATGTTGAAAATTCAGAATTTTTCCAATTTGATTGATTTTTGTATAAAGTTTCAAAATATTCAAAACATCTTCTTTCATATGGTAAATTCATATAACTAGCACCATGAGTGTCATATAACATTTTGTAAGTATCAGCAGGTCTATAATCATCAGAACTGAAAGCTGCACCATCGCCTTCCATTCCTTCGATGAGCATTTGACCTAAAAGCGAATCATAACCTTCATTTTCAAATCCACGAAGAAGGAAATATATCTGGAATACACCAATGATGGTGATTAGAAACCTTGTGTTCTTGCGAGGTAAAAAAGACTTCATAGACAAATGTGGTAAGGAGTCTTGTGATCAAGGTACGCGTAAAGTTCAAGGATTTATTTTTAAATTAAAATATTATATTTAGATCCAGAGTGCTTATTAAATGAGTACTTGATTGAGTATATGAGTACTTTCAAAATGTGATACAATGCTGAATCAATTGACCTTGACTTGTGGTTGGTAGATGGTAAGATCCTAAAATATAATCCATAAAATCAAAATATAAAATTGGTAGAGGTGGAAAAATGTATTTAGTACTGAGGGAGCTACATTTAGTACCTCGCAATAGGTGTGCCAATTCAGTAATCTAGTTCTGACCCGCACAATTCCGCATGCTCATCAGGTATTTTTAGTCTCTAATTTGTATGCATGTCTGCTACTTTTACATCATTGATGAGAACAGGGACCAGAACCAACATTAAATCGATTGCTGTGGAGCTCTAGACTTTTCTGTAGAATAAGCCACAAATTGATTATTAAAAAAAAAACTATTAACATTTCAGTCTAATTGCAAGTAATTTAAGTCTGAAAGAAGAGCTAGTTTATGTTTTATACTGGGCACAGGACATAAAGAAAATACTGTAAGGCGTACAAATTAAAAATTGTAAGTACCACTTTCGGAATTTCTAGCTTACTGTAAAGGACCAAATAATTTTATGTACAAATCAGCTTCGATTTCCAACTTGTAAAAGGCTGCAACTGACCAGTTTTAAGTTCTTTTAGGACCAGATTGTAAAGACGGAGGGGATAATACCCACACTTTTGAAGGTGCACACGACATCCGTTAATAAGCGAAACCTAGTCCAAACTTTTAACGGTAAAAACTAGAAAGTAACACTCAAATTGACAAATATATTAAAAACAACTAGTATGGTCAATGCTTAATGGACTATCTAAGTCACCTCGTTAATTGTCAAAAACCTTAAATATCGACAACATTCTTGACATGGCTGCAGCTCTTCACAGTTAACAGTCACAAGAATGGAGATCGTCGCGACAGTGACGCAGTAGCAATGAGTCTATCAATGCGCACTAGCACTGAAGATCGTTGATAAAAGTACGAGAAATGAGTGGAGATAATGATGTTGTCGGTGTATAGATAACCCACATTTGTATTATGATCTGAGTCTAACGGTGTAACCCGTCAAGATATAGCAATGACCTGTATAGATTTACCTCGTACAATCTGCGACATATTTTCTAGAGAATTGACAGGAAGATCATCAAAATTGTAATTATTATACATACATGGCAATTCTCGAATCATAATTAATTTTTGACATATATAATTTTGATTAGGGCATAAAACAGAGTTGTTTATGCAAAGATAGGAATACCAGAGTATCCAGTCCAGTAGTAAGGATCATTGAATCTCAAGTTCTGGTCCAAACCGGTGATAGCTTCAATTTCTTGTTCGGTTAATGTGAAATCTTCAATGTTTAAGTTTTCTAATAATCTACCTTTATTTGAAGATTTTGGAATAATACCTAAACCTCTTTGATTTGCCCATCTTAATAAGATTTGAGAAGTGGTTTTACCATGAGATTCAGCAATTGATTTGATAGTTTCGTGTTCAAATAATTGTTGTGTACCCTTAGCAACTTTATGATCTAATTCAATAAATGATTGTGGACCAAAAGAAGAATAAGCAACAACCCAAATGTTTTGTCTTTGAGCATATTCAATTAAGTTTCTTTGAACTAGATATGGATGATGTTCAATTTGTAAAGCAACAGGTTTTATTCTAACACCTCTTAATAGATCAAGTAATAATGAACCTTGAAAATTTGAAACACCTAAAGATTTAATATAACCTTGATCAACAAGATCTTCTAAAGCTTTATAAGTATCTCTTAATGGGACATCTTCGAACTCAAATCCTTTATCAGGGAAACCAAAACCTGGTGGATATAAATCTTCAATTGGGATGAATTTTTGAGTAATTGGGAAATGGATATAGAACAAATCAACATAATCTAAGCCTAAATCTGATAAAGTCTTATCCAAAGCCCTTTTAACGTTATTTGGATGATGATAAGTATTCCATAGTTTCGAAACGACGAATAAATCTTCTCTTTTCACTAAACCTTCATCAATTGCTTGTTTAATACCCAAACCAACTTCTTTTTCATTACCGTAATCTTCTGCACCATCAAATAATCTGTAACCAAGTTTGATTGCATTGTACACCTGTGATTGTGCATCAGATCTGGCAATTTTCCATAAACCCAAACCAATAGCTGGTGCTTTTAACCCGTTGTTCAAAGTAACGTAAGAGGACATCCTTAACACTTAATGACTCCACAATTGACTCTAGAGCCTAGAGGATCCCCAGTGCCTTTTATACACCCACTGTTTGCTCTTTTGATTCCACCCTCATCGCTACTTTAATTGACCGAATGTCACGTGCAGTATATATCACGTGTATATCACGTGTATATCACGTGTAACAATCCCCGAAACTGAAGCCATATTAAAAGAAAGTAACAAATTAGTAATAATTTACTCTTTAATTCTTTATCTATTCAATAAAGTACAATGTCTGAACCTCAACAAAAACCACAAGAAAGCAAACCAAAACCATGTTGTGTCTGTAAACCAGAAAAGCAAACCAGAGATGAATGTCTTTTGATTAACGGTCAAGATTCTGGTGCTTGTGACAATCTTATTGATCAATACAAAAGCTGCATGAAAGGTTATGGTTTTGCCATCTAAAGTCACTAAACTAAAAAAAAATAACAGCTGAAATGATTTATTAACGACACGCGACACACATCTTGTACATACTGAATATATAAACCGTGTTATATGCCTACCCATTAATCTGTAGAATTAACTATGGCTCATCTCACATGTTTCTCGGAAAGATCAAAAGAAAAAAAAAATTCATTTAACCATGTGTAGATACACTAAAAGAATTTTATTATTCTAATTCCCAACAACGGTTCGAATCACAAAGCCCCTTTGGCCAAACATACGACTGAAACCAATCATGTCTACCCACAGAACTGAAACTCTTTTATCCACTCCATTACCAACTCATTTCAATGAACCAATTGAATTAGGTATCATTGGTGGTACTGGTTTATACCATTTAGAATCTTTGACTCCAGTTGCTAAATTAACCATTTCAACTCCATGGGGTCATCCATCTTCTTCCATCACTGTTTCCAAAACTAAAAATGGTTTCAACGTTGCCTTTTTAGCTAGACATGGTGTTCATCATGATCTTTTACCAAGTGATGTTCCAGCCGTTGCTAATATCGCTGCTTTAAAAAGTATTGGTGTCAAAGTCATTATTGCCTTCAGTGCTGTTGGTTCTTTACAAGATGAATTCAGACCAAGAGATTTCGTCGTTCCAAATCAAATCATTGATAGAACTAAAGGTATTAGAAAACATACTTTCTTTGAAAAAGGTTTTGTTGCACATGCTGGTTTTGGTGAACCATTTGATCCAAAATTAAGTGCAATCATCTCCAAATTTGATCATGTCATGGAAGAAGGTGGACAAAAATTACATTCTAAACAATTAAACGGTAAAGATTTAACTGTTGTTTGTATGGAAGGTCCACAATTCTCAACTAGAGCTGAATCAAGAATTTATAAAGGTTGGGATGCTTCAGTTATTAACATGAGTGTTTTACCAGAAGCTAAATTAGCTCGTGAAGCTGAAATCGCTTATCAAATGATCTGTATGTCAACTGATTACGATGCTTGGAGAGAAGATGAAGAACCAGTTACCGTTGAAACTGTTGTTGGTAACTTAAAAGCAAACTCTGCTAATGCTAACAAACTTGCAATTTCTGTCATTGATGAATTAGAAAAAGAAATCAAAGCTGGTAACATTGGTAATGATTTGACTGGTTCGATGAAGATGAGTGTCAGTACTAATCCACATGGTGTTAAAAGGGAATTATTAGAAAAAATGCATTTCCTTTTCCCAGGTTACTGGCCATTAGAATGAAATCGATAATTCTTTACAAAAAGGGTTTTATACATAGAAATACATTGTTGATTTTATAAATGATTCGTATATAAATTACTCATCGTTTTTGGTTTTTTTTAATGCTAGATTCGTTCTTTTTTTTTTATATTCTTCTTGTCTTTGTAGGTGAATCCATACGGTAGTAGTATTTAGGACTTGGAATATATGTTGGTGTAAAAACACCTGCGTTCTGTAATAATGGATTCTTGAAGCCTTTGTTTGTGAATGTGTTTGAAGTTGTGGTATTTAAATTTGAAGTTTTAGCCAATGGGGATCTAAATGCTGGCTTTATTGGTGATGGTGAAGACATTGGTGATGCTATTGGTGTTTTATTCTTGAATGGAGTTGTGGCAGTAGTTGAAACACCAGTTGTAGAAGCAGTGTTCAACACTGTTGGTTTGTTGATTAAAGATATGTTGTTTGTAGTGTTTGTTGTTGTTGTTGTTCTCTTTGGTGATAATGAGACGTTTGAATGCTGAGTTATAAAAATTCTTGGTTCAATTTTTTGAAGTGGAACAGTTTCTTGTTGTTTTTCTTTAGTTATTTCTTGTTGAAGAATTGGTAAACCTAATAAATTTCTTTGCTCATTTGTTAAATTTAAATCCTTAAATTCATCATCTGGTTTCATGATATTATAGATCCCATTACCAATATTGTATACAAATAAGATGTTCAATGCAAACCTCAGATACCACACAGTAGAATCATTATCAAAATCAATAACTTTGGAATCAAGTTTGAACAAGATCAATTTTGTAAAGTTCTCAACTAGTCTCAACAATAATAACAGAATGAAGTTAATAAGCACTCTTTTCGTCTGTAGTTCTTTATTCATACTTCTTTTTTCTATCACCGGCAATGCGGAAATTGACCAATTGGCATCCTTCTCTAATGAACTCATCTCTGCACAATTGTTGCGTATTAATTACTTTGATTCTATAACTTAATTACCAAAGATCATGAAAATTCTAGAAAAGGACAAAAAAAAAAAAAAAAAAGAACTTGAAAACCGACTAGTCACAAGTTTATCACGTGAAGCCCTCGGGTGACGTCTATCGATTTTCACTTTTTTTTTTTCCTCCTCGAAAAAATTTAATAAACACAAAAAATACACACACAAATTTCAGGCAAAAAAGTCATAAAGAACACACAAACAAACGATCTTATTCGTTCCATTCCTTGTTTGCCCTTACACACTGCACATTTTTCTCTCTTCAGAGCCACTTTTCATTTGTTGCATTCGCTAATTGTGTGCACAGTTTGGTGTTTTTCCCTCTGAGGTTGTTTATTTATTTTGTGTGAGTGAGTCAGTGACAACATTCATTGTTTTTATTTCACAGTTCCAGTCAAAAGACCATCTGTGTGTTCATTGCCTTTTCGTGCATTCTTTTACACTTATCCATTTCATTAGCCAAAGCTCCAATTCTGACTGGTTTTGCGGAAATTGATGTCCTATTGTTGAGATATGGGAAATTTACTTCAATCTATTTTATGTTGTGCTGGTGATTCTGATGACAATTTGAATAACACACAATATCAATCAACCGGCAATACAAAGAACATTAGTCAGTCAAACAGCAGAGATATCAATACTCAATGGAGTAATAAAAGCAACAACAAAGTTCTTGATAAATCCCTTACAAAGAATTCGGATAAAGCGAATATCAAAAGCGTAACTACAAAGGATTCGGATAACACTAACAGCAAAATGAAACCAATAACTAGTACAAATACAATAAACACTAAATCTGACGTTAAAGTTTATGAAGCAACTGATTCAACTGTTGAAACCGGTAATTATGAAGTTATTGATGAAAATAATTATGAAGTTACAACCTCCTATGTTGAAAAGAACAATACAAGTCATGAATCCGATATTACTTCAAATGAAGATGAAGCTATGGAAGATGAATATGATGATGAATTATTTGATTTAACTAAATTACAACCTGGTCAAGCTCATGCTGAATCTGGTTGGTTATTAAACCCACGTCCACCACAATTAAATAACAAGAAATGTTTAATCTTAGATTTAGATGAAACTTTAGTTCATTCTTCTTTTAAATATTTAAGACATGCAGATTTTGTTATTCCTGTTGATATTGATAATCAACTTCATAATGTTTATGTTATTAAAAGACCAGGTGTTGATGAATTTATGAGAAGAGTTGGAGAATTATATGAAGTTGTTATCTTCACTGCAAGTGTTTCAAGATATGGTGATCCTTTATTAGATGCATTAGATATTCACAACTCCATTCATCACAGATTATTTAGAGATTCTTGTTACAATTATCAAGGTAATTACATTAAGAATTTATCTCAAATTGGAAGACCATTAAGTGAAATTATTATTCTTGATAATTCACCAGCATCCTATATTTTCCATCCTCAACATGCTATTCCAATATCGAGCTGGTTCTCGGATGCTCATGATAATGAATTATTAGATATAATTCCTTTTTTAGAAGATTTAGCCAAAGAGAACGTTGAAGATGTTGGATTGGTTTTAGATATAAATCTATAATCAAATTTATGCATTCATTTAGTTTTTTTTTTGTCTTTACCTGTTTTTTTGAATTTCATAAACTTCCAAGTTAGTCTCATTTGCTGGTTCAATTGATTCAAAGTTTTTAAACCTTAAGTACTTACATTATTTGTATTTTATAATTATAGAAAGTCAAATGTTAATTTAATATGATTGTATACGTTAAAGTTTTTGATATTAATAATAACGTTACAATTATTTCAACTAATTTTACAAATGTAGTTTTATTTAAAAAAAAAGTAATCATAAAATTAATCCCATTATATACTTGCCCTAAAAAAAATAAATAATTTAAAAAAAAATCTATTCTTCATCATCGTCACTTTGTTCTTCAATTCTCTTTTCTCTTCTAATTCTTCTCTTTTTCTCGTCTTCATTTTCTTCAAATACTGCTTTGACAATTTGTTTTTCTCTTTGTGAGATGTAAGGTCTAGAACCTGGTTTACTGTGTTTCCTATCATTTTCTTCTCTTCTCTTAAGAGCTTCAGTTTCAACGGTTTTAATATCTTTAGCTTTCTTGATAACAGTTGGAAGATGTCTATGTCTAGCGATTCTTCTAATTTCCGGCATATGTTTAAATCTTTGTTTCAATGCATTATCATATTCTAATTTATTTCTCAATCTAGTAGATTTAACTTGTGGTGTTTCATTAGCTTGAGATCTCCATAATCTAATATTACCATCATCAGAACCACTAAAAATATATTTAGAATCCATGGAATATTTAACTTGGAAAACATGTTGCATTCTTTTAGTGTGATAAACATCTCTTGAGTGACCAGATTTAACGTTAAATATTCTAATAGTTTTATCATATGAACCAGAAACAATTTCTTGACCAGTTGGAGAAAAATCAACATCTAAAACAGCAGCAACGTGATCTTTGAAAACGTTTAATGCTCTTGTCATGTTTCTCATATCGTAGTAGTATAAATTATGATCTTCACAAGCAGAAACAAAGTTGAAAGCTTCAATTGGATTCCATTCAATTGTATTAGATCTCATTGTTTGAACAAGTTTTTGAATTGGTGAATTAGATCTGATATCGTATAGGACAATAGAATTATCAGAACCAGTGGATGCAATGATTGAAGTTTCAGTTTTATTAAATTTAACTTTGTTAACATTATCAGCACCCCAACTCAAATTTGAAATTGCTCTTTTTCTATTTTCATCCCATAATTCAATCATAGCACCACCAGTGACAAAGGTTGGATCATCTCTATGATGGTCAATACTGGTGAAAGCATAATCACCTAGATATTGTTTAGCAAGACCTTCATTGTTAATTCTATCTTGATCAGCTTTAGCAAAATCTTGAGTATCAACACTCCATAATTTAATACTTTTATCATCACCACATGACATTAACATACCTTGAGGAGTAACACAAGTACCAGAAACAGTACCGTAATGGGCTTTGAATGAAGCAAGCTCAATGGAGTTGGTAACATCCCAATATTTGATAATACCATCACCAGAACCAGTTGCGATTCTATTAAGAACTTTAAAATTTTTACTGATACTGTAAACACCATCTCTGTGACCATGACCAAGTTGACCAACAAATGGTTTAGCAAACATACGTTCTAATTTGGTTGCAGTCAAGGCTTTGGTATATTCTCTAGCTCTTTCAAAATGATGTAAATCTGGGTTTAAATTTCTTGTGACGTTTGATTCCTGTGTATTACGAACAGGAACGTAAGCATCGGATGATCGACTTATAGTTTTGATTTTCTGATAAAATGTTAGTATAAATGTATCTATTATGACTAAGATATAGTGTCAATAACTTACCATTGTGAATATATGCAAATCTGATCAATCTATTGTTGGTTTTATACAAATTTCTCTTTTTATAAAAAAGAAAAAAAATAAAAAAAAAAATTTACTGCGATGAGCCGGAATTCAAATTCTAGTACCTCGGAAATATACGTTTTTAATGGGAATTTTATGTACAACTAATTTCATATATTTATAGGATTTGAAAGCTTTTTTAGCTCATTGGTATCATACTGTCCATTTACAGCTTGTTTAATTCTTCATAAAACATCGTTAATAATTTTAGATGCTTCTTTATATGTTTTTAATAACTTGTCACATTTTTCTCTTTCTTGAGCTAAATTAGCATCTTCTAATAATAATTCATCATATAATTCTTCTTTGTATAATTTTGAAACTAATCTATTTTGAACACCATCTTTGGAAAAGTTCACAAGTAAACACATAATAGCTTTTGGAACTTGATCTTGAATCATTTCTCTAACAATGCCAAAGTAAGAAGTTATTAATCTTTTAATTAATTCACACTCTAATTCTTCACGTTCAGTAAGAACTGGTTCTTCATTTTCAAGTGATAAGTCATGTGGTGGCTGCTGTGGTAAATATGGATGACTTTGAATTTCATTAACTGATAATTCTTCAAATGCTTTTGGTAATTTATTAACTTGTTTGTTTGCGTTACCATTAGCTAATGGTAATTGTGTTTGACTTTGTTGTTGTTCTTTACCAAAGAAGAATTTTAAGAATGATTCATTGGATTGTTGACCATTAGCATAATGGAATTGAGTTGTTTCATTTGTAGCTTCACTAGCAGCTTCAGAATCTGAACTATCAAAGCTATCATTAGGATTAGTAACAACAGACCCATTAGTTGAATTGTTATCTTCAGCTCTTGGTGTATTTTTGATTGTTTGATTAGAGTCGATTGCTCTTTTAGCTAATTGGCTTTGTCTTTTCTTTAAATTAGCACGATCTTCAACAACACTAGCCATGGCAGCAGCAGCACCAACAAAACCAGGATGATTGGTATTAATGTATGATCTATGAATTTCTATTAAACTTTCAACATATGAAATTGTAGGACCTAATCTTTCACGTAATAAATCACTAATAACTTCAATTAAACGTTGTTGTAATTTTGGATATCTTGCTAAATCTTTACTTCCAGAGTTATGACAAATTTTCATTAATTCTTCATAAACTAATTCAACACATCTATGAGATGGAGCTTCTAATAATTTAATTTGTGGTTTAACTAATAAATCAAAGGCAAGTTCAGGAACAAATAATGATGGTCTTGGACCAGTTGAGTTTCTAATAGCTGTTCTAATATCATTTGTTGATAAATTAGCAGTTGGATCAATTGATGATAATGAGTTACCTAAAACATCATTATAAATGTAATAAATTCTAGCACCACCACATAATTCTTTAGTGTTAATATCCAGAGAAGAACCTTCAATTGAACTGACAAAACTTGTGGCAAATTTAGTCATTAGTTGTAAGATCAGAGTACCACGTTCTTCCTTCTTAAAGTTGTTAACACCACCATATGATAATAATTCTTGTTCGGTTTGACCCATAAGTGTGTTTAATCTAGCTTTAATATCTGGTAATTTTTCTCTAATATGGTTCATTAAAGTTTGATTTAATAATTTAGCTAAATATTTAGTACCACATCTATTTGAAATAGTTCTATAAGCTGGATGTGATCTAAAGAAATCTTCCTCACCATCTAAACCTTCTTCAACTGATTTATTTTGAATGATATCTTGTTGTGATCTATTAACAACACCAACAAAACCTAATTTCAATGGATAAACTTTACCTGAAATAATATCCAAAGCATTAGTACCATGATCCATTAAATCTAATTTTGATAAAATACCAATAGTTCTTTTACCTTGAGGATCAACTTGTCTTGCTAATTTTAAAGATTCAGAGTTAACCAAATCAACATTTGCAGAAGAAACAGCTAAGATAATACAGTTTGGTTTAGCAATGTATTCCAATAATAAGTTTCTAATTTGTTTTTCAATATCAGTTGGTTGATCACCGATTGGAACTTTTGTAATACCTGGTAAATCAACTAAAGTTAAATTTAAAACTTTTGGAGAAAAAATCTTAAGATTAATTGGAATTCTTGAAATACCTTTATTCTTACCAGCAATTCTTGAAGTTTCATTTTCAATTTCCTTACGGATATCATCAAAGTTGTAATATCTCTTACCTGGGATATGTAAAAACTCACCCCATTCATTTAAAATTTCTGGCTTATAACCTTGTTGTTGTTTTAAATGTTGTTCCAAAGAGAACTCAGTTTCTGGTTCTGGAGTAGTAGAAGAACTGGAGTAGTGATCATATTGGTGGATCAAAGGAGAGTCTTCAGCAACATTTGTTAATTGCAAAACCAATGGTCTACGTGTGACAATACCAGTACCTCTTGGTAGGAAGTCTTTGCCAACGATTGTTTCTAAGATAGATGATTTACCAGAGGACTGGGACCCAATGATGGACAAAATTGGCAAATCCAATGAGTCAATACCAGCGTCGTAAGTGACGTCCTGGAGCTTGTTGACTGTTGGGATCAAATCTTCCAAGGACATTGTGAGTGTTTTTGTTTGATTTGTTTATTGATCAACAAAGTGAAAGAAAAACAAAAATTGAATGCAAAACATGTAAGAAAAAAAAAACGGAGAACGGGAAAATGGATTACGTAAATTCATGAAGCCGAATGTATATAAACTTTTGTGTAATAAACTGAGTCTACTTCTTTGGTTTTTTTCTAACGAGATTCATGTTAAGTGAATTAATTGCCACTGGTCTTTTTTCCTGCAAAACATTGACTTCTTTGACGTAAGAACCGGTCACTGTTGGAATCTTATAGTTAAAATGATGTTGTAAATGATCAGTTATATTGACTAATGATTCAAATGCACCTTCATCAGTACTGTAATCTTCACCAGTTATGTAATTTTTAATGTTTTTAAATTGTTTATGGTTTAGAAGTAATCCATGTTCGAATTGTTGATCTTGTTTCTTTAAATGTCCTTCAATGCCAATAACAGAAACAGTAACACCAAGTCTAAATTCTTGTCTAATTTGTAATTCATTCCAAAACTGTTGAATTGAAATCTTTTTTATTCTTCCTTCAACGACTAAATGTTCAAGGAATCTTGTCTTTGGATCATCTGGAAATACAGGAATATGATAAACTGCTAATTCAGTTTCATCATCTCCACTGAATATGTCACCAACTTTCCAATTCTTAAACTTCAATGGTATTAAATGTCTTGCAATGTTTGCATTTTCTTCAGCAGGAATTCTAACATTTGCAGAAGTACCATCAACTTCAAATGAATCTAGTAAAACTGTATCTAACACGCAAAGCCACCAATTCAACAGTTGATCTCCTGTCAATATATGTTTATTAGTATTTTTACTAGAATCTGGAAATAAATATTGTGGTTCAGGTCTTGTAAACAATGCGATTTTAGTTGTATGTGTACTTGATTCTGGAAGTGTTATTGTGTAAGGTTTAATTTGATTTGGAATTTCAGCACCACGACAACGATTAATTAAAATCTTTAATGCTAATTTTGTTGAAGTTGCCCTTGTTATTGAATTCTTCGTATCATCTAATTCTAATTTAGTTGGAATGATGTTTTGTAAATAACTTTGAACAGGTAATTGAAGTAAATATTTAATGATTTGTGCAGTTATTGAATGAATCTTAACTTTTGAATGGTTTAAACCATTTGTATCAGCTTTAGAAACAAATAACAATGATTCTGTAGTGTTGTTCTTTTCATCAACAGTGATATAAATGAAAATTTCTAATGCATAAAATATCAATTCGCTATGAGATATAGTAATGAAATGTTCAACTTTAATAGTTTTAGTACCATTATCTTTCTCTTGAGTAATCAAAGAATGAGTTTCTCTTGGGTTTGATTGAAGATGTACCACACCATATTCTTTTCCCTTCGGTAGAAACTTCTCCAAGTATTGAGCCAAAGACATTGTTTAAATTTTGTTGTTAATACTCAATGCTTTCTTTTCAACACCAAAACAAATCAATTTTAAGTACGCGTTTTTAAAGTGTGTCACGTGAGAAATTAAACACATATGCTATAAAACTACAATTGTAATTGATCTAGATAATATACATTTAATATAATTCACAGATACAGACATTAGTTCTCATTCGGTCGTATTAGTGGCTTTTCATTTTTTTCATGCACCTTGGTATTCGTCTGGGTAGAAGACCAATCTTTCAATACCGTCTTTTGTCAATAGCACTTGTCTGATAACACCACCCGAACTACCATCCCATTGAATGGCTTGTGATAGTGCAGTTTTGGCAAATGCAATAACTTCTTCTCTTGTCATGTTTTCTTTGTAATTTTTATCAGTCCAACCATAAATGTAAGCTGAACCAGAACCAGCAATGGCAATGTTTTGTTTGTGTACGGAACCACCTAATGGTATACTGTAGACTTCACCACCGGTCTTGTCATCGTAACCTGCAACAATCAGACCAGCAGTCAATGAATCCTTGTTGGCATATGTAAGCTCTTGAAATATAGAAGATGCAATTTTAGCAGTTGGTTCCTTTCCATGGGTGGAAACGTAGATGTCTAAATGATATTTGACAATATCAGCGACTGCTTGGGTGTCAGCAGCAGAACCTGACCGACAACACCAGATTTTGTTGTGCACTTGTGTAAGTTTATCAGTAACTCTATTGGCAATGTAAGAACCAGTTGTAGTTCTAGAGTCTGCACCTAAAAGAACACCGTCTTTGTACTTGACAGCCATGATCGAAGTACCCAGGTTGACTTCACCTTTCTTAAGATGGCTCACGTCCACAGAAATCCCGTTCATCTTGTTAATTGAGTGTAATTGGGCCGCTTTTCTACTGTTTAAACTGTATCAGATATTAAACAAAACATTGAGATTTTCGCCACTTTCTGGATTCATGGGGTTACCCTGTGTTGTAGATTTTTTCGCGAAAGGGTTATATGGCACTGGCGTTCTCTCTCATGCGATGATCTGAAAAATTTTGTTACACGACGAAACGAGTTAAAGGTATAAAAAGCAAGATATTAATGTCCCTTCCATTCAGTGTCAACGATTTGGCTCCAGCCACCAACATCTGGGGTCCCCCAACTACAGTTCCAGTTTCTTTATCCTTCTCAGATATCCCATACGCTCCTTTCTCTAAAGGTGACAGATTAGGTAAAGCTGCTGACTGGTACAACAACGATGCATTAAACAAAGATAAAGATGCTAAATTCAAGAAAAACCAAAGAAACCAATTCCAAGCATATGGTGCCTCTGATGCTTCACAATTTGCTGCCGATGATGTTACTACTCAAGGTGATGATTTCGAAGTTGTTGACAACTCTAGAGCTTTATTGAAAAACAGTCTTGCCAATGGTGGTCAAGCTACTGTTTTAAAAAACAGAAGAAACCAACAACCAAGTGCCAACGCTCCAGCTCAATACGGTGCCAAAAAGACAACAACCACTTCTTCAAACACTCAAAAGAAATCTTTTGGTTTCAACAACAACAATAACAACCGTAGAAATTGGAAAGATGATAGACAAGAAAGAATTAGAGAATATTCTATTAAAGTTGAAGATTCATGGAAAGTTATTAGTGATATTGAATTACATAAATTAACTAAAGTTAACTTTGAAGTTGGTAAAGGTGAAGATTTACAAGTTTGTGGTGCTATTAATCCATACAATAAGAAATTTGAAAAATCAACTGGTTTATTAAAAACTATTGATAAAACTTTCTATAACCCAACTGCTTCAGATGATCCAATCATTCAATCTTTCAAAGAATCTAAAGCTGCTCAAGTCTTCACTGCTGATTCAGTTATTTCTCAATTAATGTGTGCTAACAGATCTATTTACTCTTGGGATATCGTCGTTACTAAAAAAGATGGTATTATTTCATTTGATAAAAGAGAAAACTCAACCATTGACAGAGTCACCGTTGATGAAAATGCTTATGATGCTCCATCTGATGCTAATGACACCAATATTAACAACGTTAACAACTTATCATTAGAAGCTACTTTCATTAATCAAAATTTCTTAGCTAATTCAGTTATTGAAGATCAAACTATTCAATTACCAAAACCAAATCCATTTCATGATGGTCCATCTGATAAATTATTATCAAAAGGTTACAAATATAAAAAATTTACTCTTAAAAATTCTGCTGAAGATGAAAATCCAACTTCAATTATCATTAGAACTGAATTTGATTCAAGAGATCCAGCAACTTCTCAAACTTTATCAATCAAAGCCGTTAACGAATATGCTAACACTGGTATTGACTGGAAAACTAAATTCAACTCTCAAAGAGGTGCTATCATTGCTGCTCAATTGAAAAACAACAACAACAAATTCGCCAAATGGGCTAATCAAGCTATTCTTGCAGATGTTGATCAAATTAAATTAGGTTTCGTCAGCAGAGTTAATTTCAAAGACAACAACAACCACACCATCTTAGGTGTTGCCTCATACAAACCAGCTGATTTAGCTTCTCAAATCAACTTATCAATTGGTAATGGTTGGGGTATCGTTAAAAGTTTCATTGATATTATCGGTGCTGAAGATGATGGTAAATTCATCATTTTGAAACATCCAAACGCCGCAAAGGTGACTTTATACAGAGTCCCAACAAACTCTTTCCAATACGAATAGACATGTATAGATTGATGAATCAACTAATGGTTTTAACTTGTTATTGTAGTGTAAATTAGGCTGTATGCACGTGACATTTCAGGTCATGTGACCGCGACCCAAAAAAGACACGATTTAAGAAAAAACCAACATGAAAAGAATTCAATTTTCACCTTTAAAAGCCGTCAATCTTTGTGTTTTGTCATGCAATTAACCTGGGTTTTGTCACTTTTGGTGACCATAGTTCACTGTCTGGCATTCCAGCCTCCAGCAGACTGGAAAAACACGGAGTTCAAAAGAACAATTGACTTAGCTAAATCATATGTCAAAGAGAACTTCAAATTAACAATTAAAAACATTGGAGATTCACCAAGTGATGTTTATTACTTTGCTTTACCAAGCTTCATCTTTGACAATATCAGTGGTTTCAGTGTCGTCAGTGCTGGTAACTCAAAGAAAGAAATCATAGATACTGAATTGTTTGAAGAAACTATGCAAATTGCTGATGATTCATTCGTTAACTTTTTAAAGATTTCTTTACCACAACCAGTTTCTCCACAATCAACTTACCATTTGTCAATTACTACTATTGTTACTAATTTTGTTGAACCATTACCAGCTAAAATTGACATTGCTGATGAACAATCATTATTATTACGTACTTATAAAAAACCAATTAGTGCTTATGAAACTGAAGCTAGTGAGTTAGTTATTCGTGGTATTACTGAAATTCAAGAATTAGCTGTTGCAGGTCAAGCAATTGAAGATGAAGGTTCTGTTGTTGAAAATACTCTTAGATATACTTTTGAACCAGTTTCTCCATTTACAATTACTTCATTACCTTTATCTTATGCTCATAACTTACCAATCACTAAAATTGTTAAATTAGATAGAAATGTTTGGGTTTCTCATTGGGCTAACTCTCTTCAATTTGAAGAAGTTTATGAATTGACTAATGAAGCTGCTTCTTTGAAAGATGGTTTCTCAAGAGCTGAATTCATGATGAAAAAACAAGCTTTAAGAGCCACTCACAGTATTTCCGTTCTTGAATTAGGTTTAACCCCAGAAGCTCAAGATGTTTATTACACTGATTTAATTGGTAACGTTTCAACTTCAAGAGCATTTTCCGATAAGCTTTACATTAGACCAAGATATCCAGTTTTCGGTGGTTGGAATTATAACTTCACCATTGGTTGGACTTCCAAATTACAAAACTTTTTAGAAACTATTAAAGGTGAAAATGTTTATACTTTAACTGTTCCATTATTAAATGGTCCAGTTGATGCTACTTATGATGAAGTTGCATTAAACTTTTACTTACCAGAAGGTGCTGAATTTTTAGGTGCTGAATCTGTTGTTGATTATGAAAAATTAGTGGAAGGTAATGAATTCTCTTACTTTGATTTAGCTACTGGTCATACTAAAGTTTCATTAATTTACACTAACATTGTTGATGAATTAAGAATTGTTCAAGTTCAAATCAAATATAAATACACTACTTTGAACTTATTACAAAAACCATTAAACGTTGCAGGTCTTTTATTCATTGCATTGATCAGTTACTTTTTGTTAACAAAGATTGATATTTCATTAAAAGCCAAAAAATCTGCAAACTAAGTGGGAAAAAAAAGAATATACACTCTACAAATTTGATTTTCTAAACTATGTACATGTAAACTATAAATATTATTCTCTTGTCGTTGCTTCATTAAAAAAGATTATTATTTAACCTAGAAAACATTATCAGATTCACCAGGTAATCTTGGAACTCTTTTTGGTTCCCAATCACTTTCACCTAAACCTTGCATTCTGTAATATTCTTCTTTGATATCAACAGTTCTCTTCTTGGTGTTAACTTTCAAAATTTCTTCTTCGTCTAATTCATGAACTTTTTTATCATGGTTTTCATATCTAATAGCAGTAAAACTTGATAACCACACAGATGCAAAACCCATAGCAGCAAAAAATGGAAGACCAAAAAGCAAAAATGGATGTTTTTTCAAATTTTTCTGGTATCTACCAGCAATAGAGGCATCATAAATAGCCTGATCTCTTTTGGATCTAAAAGTTTTTTCGTTAAACACCATTTTAATCTCTTCAAAATGAATTGTAAAAAGAATTTCAAAGGCCAAATTTTCTCAGAAAATTAATAGAGAAATTCTTATGTAATCAATAAAGTGAGGTCACGTGATACATTGGAATTATAAAGTATTAATTTTAGAGTAATAAAGCGTGTTAAACTGATAAAAGTAATTATTCTGAAGTTTAGATATCTTTGTGTGTTTATCGTGCTTGTTTTGATCAATTTTGAGTAAAAATTGGTGGTTTTATCGCGTTATCAGTTCCAGTTGCAAAATAACAAATAATAAAATGATGGGATTCAAACTTAGACTTGTACAAACTCTTAAAGAAAACCAAACACAAACAAAATTTCACGATGACAGAACGCACAGGCCTTTTAGACGGGCTCATCCACACTAAACATCCAATCAGAAGACGGTTCTTCCACTTCCTAACCATAGCTCTTGTTGGTGAGTATACATTAGCCACAGAACCCCATGTCCCCAGTACTAACTATAATCAGCATCCTTCTTTTTCTTCTACTTCTCAGCATACAGTTTCTTCTACTCTGCGGAGCCTAGTGCTGGAGGAAAGAAGAACATCATTTTCTTGGTCACAGACGGTATGGGTCCAACCTCACTTTCCCTCACTAGATCATTCAAACAGCACCGTGACAAGCTTGCCATCGATGACATTTTAACCTTAGATAAACATTTGATCGGTTCTTCTCGTACCAGATCCAACTCCTCTTTAGTCACTGACTCTGCTGCTGGTGCCACTGCTTTCTCCTGTGCCATGAAGACTTACAATAATGCCGTTGGTGTCGACTCTGAAGAAGCTCCATGTGGTACTCTATTAGAAGCCATGAAATTACAAGGTTATCACACTGGTCTTGTCGTTACTACTCAAATCACGGATGCCACTCCTGCAGCCTTCTCCTCTCATGTCACTTACAGATTCTACCAAGATCTTGTTGCTCAACACCAAATTGGTGACTACTCTTTAGGTAGAGTTGTTGATTTAATGATTGGTGGTGGTAGAAGTCATTTTTACCCAGTTAAAGACACTAAATATGGTAGTGGTGGTGCTAGACAAGATGACAGAAACTTGATCGATGAAGCAATCGAACAAGGTTGGTCATATGTTTCAAACCGCACTGAATTTGACAACTTAAGACTAGGTGAAGATGTTAAATTACCATTATTGGCTTTATTGGCTGATAAGGATATTCCATTTGATTTAGACAGAGATGAAAAAGTTTATCCATCATTAGAAGAACAATCTATTACTGCTTTAAATGCTTTAACTAAAGCCACTAAAAACTCTGATAAAGGGTTCTTCTTATTAATTGAAGGTTCAAGAATTGATCATGCTGGTCACAACAATGATCCAGCTGCCCAAGTTCGTGAAGTTTTAGCCTTTGATAAAGCTTTCAAATCTGTTTTAGAATTTGTTGATACTCTTGATACTGAAACTATTGTTATTAGTACTTCTGATCATGAAACTGGTGGTTTAGCTACTGCTAGACAATTATCTCCAAATTATCCAGAATATTTGTGGAATCCACAAGCTTTATTAAATGCTAAACATTCAGGTGAATATTTAACTGTTAAAGTTTCCAATTATGATGGTAAAGATTTGAAAAAATTCATTGAAGAAGAAATTTTAACTAAAGATTTAGGTATTACTGATTTCACTGAAGAAGAAGTTGAATTAATTTCTACTAATAAAGCATTTTCCCATTATATTTTAAATGATATTGTTTCCAAAAGATCACAAACTGGTTGGAGTACTCACGGACATTCTGCAGTTGATGTCAATATTTATGCTTATTCAAATAGAAAATCCACAATGTATCAACTTTATGATAAATTAGGTGGTAATCATGAAAACACTGAAATTGGTAAATTTATGAAGAATTATGTTAATGCTGATTTAGATGAAGTTACCGCAAAGATTACTGATGTTCAAGTTAAACCTGAAAACTACATGATCTTAGAAAATGTCGGTGATGATTACCATGCTTGAAGCAGGAAAATCTTCCAAAAATATAATTATTACAGCAAAATGCACATTAAAAGTGCTTATTAACTTTATTTCTATCAATGATATTACCCCCAAATAAATATTATTCTTTTTAGTCAATGTTTGTAAGTGTTTTTTAGTCACCTTCATCTGGATCAATTTCAGCTGGTGGATTTTCTTCAGCCATTTCTTGTTTAATTCTTTCTTGTTGTTCAGCTATCAGTTTTCTATCTTTTTCTTCTTGTTCTGATAGTTTTGCTTCTTTTTCTTTAGTAATTCTAATTAAAGCTTTATGATCATCAACATAACTAGGAATTTCTGCTTTATTAACGTTATAAAATTTCTCAACACAACTGTCTTCGGTCCAAGTAATATCTTGAGATGGATCACAAACACAATTTGAAGTAAGTCTAAAACTCATTTCATTTGGACAAGCATTAAATCTTGGAGATTGTTCTTTATAATCTGATATACCAATATTATTAAAGAATTGAACGTAATTTTTATCATCTAATAAAGAAATTGCTAATGTTCTTAAAGTACCATCTTGCCAATTTTCATAAAACAATCCATGAGTTTTGACCATATGTTCCATAAATTTAACATATTTTTCACTTCTAAAGAATTTTAAATAACCTATTTCAATTTTTGGTTCAAATTGACAATTGTTGTAAGTTTCACCATCATCATCAGAAATGAAATCAATCATATTATTTGGATTAACAACTTTTGGATTATCGGCAATGTATTGTAAAGTTAATGGCCATAATGTGTCTAAAATATTTGGAACATTTTTACTAGCCAATGCAAACCCATAATTTTTAGCATTATTCTTCATGAATTGAAACAAATCAATATCAATATCACAATGAATTTGGATACCAGCAGAAACTCTCATGAAATAATCATATTCTGCTAATTCATCAATTTGGAACATTGGGAATGTCCAAAACTTTTGTAACATCTTAGTCTTTGTTGAAATCTTTGCATTGATACCAATACCTTGTAATTTACCTTTAACGTTTCTTAATTTCTTTCTATCTAAATTCTTTGCAGCAAGGAAATGTTCCTTTTTATTAACTGAAACAAATTTAATTTCGCCACTGACTAAAGAAGTTAATGTTTTCATAAAATTTTCAGAATGTTTAGCATCAGTGACAATCATCCAATCATATTTAAATTTTTTATTAAATCTATCTTCAACTGTTCTAACTGTTTCTAATGTGTCATAAAGATCCATGGTTTTGGCAAACATGAGAATGACCGCCTTAACTGGTTGGTCATCTTGAATTGGGATCATCTCCACATCAATGACATTTGAATCATATTCTTCATCACCAAACAAGGTTGATTGTTTCCTCCAATCATCAATTGAATCTGTCATGTATTTAATCTGATCAGACATGGCCTGGAGGGAAGCATTTGTGTACTCACTGTAATTATCTGTACTAAGCAGAAAGAATGTACTAAGAGCAAGGAGTGGTGCCAGCACCATCAGCCATATCTTAGCTGGATATCTTTGAAACACCCTCAATCCTGATGTCAATACTCTCATCTTTATTATGTTGTGGCTGAGTGGGGGACTGTAAAGATTATTCAGAGTTCAAAGAGCGCAATTGTGAAGTAAATTCTGTATAGCTGTGTCTATGTGCTGTCTATATGTGTTTTTGAGCTACTTGAAGTGCACCCTATTGTGTTGATTTTTGTCCTTAAAACTATTAATTTCCAAAAAGTGTCAAATTTCCATTCTTATTTACGTCCGGGATAGAAAGCTTCAAAGCTTATTTTTCAACGTCCGCGACATCAAAACAAAAATGTAACCTTAATAACCTTTCTACAAAAATTTGTTTGTAGTATTGTCGTAACATTCATTAAAAATAATATAATATGTAAAGTATAAATATCTTAAATCATTAACATGTCTATCAGCTATAAAATAAGCAATCTGTATAAATCAATAATGGTGATTTCCTAAAATACCAACAGTAATTGAACTGGATCTACCTCTAACCATTTCTTCATCAAGTTCTTCCGTTGGAGCCAAGTCGTTATTCAAATGATATTTGACTTCTGGTTCAATCTTGTGGTAATGGTTCACGTATTCATTTGGGTGGATATCTGTCTTTGGAACCATATGGGCATTTATTGTAGAATGTGGAGTATGTGGAGCATTTCTTGATAATGGTGAAGTAACTCTCTCAGTTTTTGGTAATGCTGATATCGTAGCTGCAAGTTTTTCAAATCTTGTCTTTGGAGAACTCAATGGTGGTTCAGATGCAGGTCTTTGATGTGCAACAGCAGGAAGTGTTGAAGTTGAAATTGTATGTGTACGATTTCTTCTTCCAAATGAAAGTGTTAATTCTTCACCTTCTGAATCTGATGATGCTGTGCTTGAAGATTCTGATTCTTCTTCAGATTGATAAAACTCAAATTGATCAACATCAATAATTTCATGTTCTTCAGAAAATTGTGTAATTGAACTAACACTATCTGAATCTTCTTCTTCTTCACTATCAGAATTTTCAAAGAAACTGTATTTTGGACCTTTAATATTTGCATTACGTGCACCAAATGTCAGAGGAATAGGAGCAGGATGATTTGATACCTTTTCTTCTTCTTCTCCTTCAGTATCTTCATCGTCATCATCTTCATCATCACGATCATTAGAAGAAACGGTAACACTTGGAATCAGATCTTGAACTAACATAGAAGGAACTGAAAATTCAGAAACTCTATCATTACTATCTTGACTTCCAAAAACAATTCTATCATCATATTCATGTTCAGGTAATCCATCACCATAAAATCCATCAACACTACTATCATCTTCAGAATCTTCAGAAGATTCATCATTCAAATCAAACATAGCACCAGTTGGTTCATGAGGAGCAACATCAGTGTCATAAGTCTTTGAATCTTTTGTTTTATTCATTGAAAAGTTGTTCATTTTCTTGAACAGATCAGCATGTTGTTGTGGTGGTCTTTGTTGTTGAGGTGGAGCTGATGGTGGTTGATAAATTATTTCATTATCATCACTGAATGAAGATGAACTTTGAAATGGAATATTTGGTGGATCCATTTTACCTCTTGGAGTTCTAGCATCTTTAACTTCAGTGTAATAAGCAGTTGCATAATTGTCTAAATAAACACTATCTAAAGATGCAAAACTTGCATTTACTGGTAATGAAACTAACTGAGATCCAATTTTACTTGAAGATGAATCATTTGAACCATCATATTCTTCAGATAATGCACTACTGTTATAAGTTCCTGAACTTATACTTGATCTTCTCTTATCATCATTCATAATATGACTTAATGAATTAAAAGCAGAACCTTTTCTTAAAAATAAATCACCTTCAACAGTTGCTCTTGTTTCAGCAGCTGATTCAATTGATCTCATTCTTGCTCTTGAACTTGTTGATGATGCAGGAGTTGATTGAGTTGGTGATAATCTATTTGATAAAGATTGTGGTAAATTTGAATTAATTGATGATACAGTTCTTGATGGGTCAACTAAAGTTGAAGTTGAATTAGTTAAATCAACACTTCCTTTTGAATGACCTCTTCTATGAAATGGAATAAATGCACCATTTGCCAGTGAAGAAACTGAAGACGATGGAGTATTAGTATCAGAACCAAGACCAGTAGCAAATTTCAGAGCTTTTGCTAAACCTTTACGTAATTTTGAAGCAATACCAGTTACAGCGACCAGCACTTCGTCATTTGAAACTTCAATTCTATTTTCACAAGCTTTTTGAACAGTTGAAAAAACTCTACTTTCTTCAACAGAAAGATTTCTTAAAACAAATGGATGTCTTTTAATTTCTTTAATTGAAATTCTTTTACCTGAATCTTTTTCTAACATTTTATATAATAAATTTTTTGCTTCAAAAATATCTTCTTCACTCCATTCATAATTATCAGGAAATTTTGTTGGAAATTCTAATGGCTTATCACAAATAACTTTAAATAATTCAAATTCATTGGTAGCCCAAAATGGCATTGAACCAAATAATAAACAATATAAAGTAACACCTAAAGCCCAAACATCAATTTTTGAAGTAATTTTTGGATAAACAATTTCAAAATCATCAGTATTATTATTTGCATCAAATGAAAAATTTGTTAAAGGTTGACAAATTTCTGGTGCAAAAAATGCAGGAGTACCAGCAGTTTTTGCTAAATCATAATCATTTTGTTCTTCACCATTTTTTAAAGAAGAAGCAAAAGAAACACCAAAATCTGAAATTTTAACAGAACCATTCTTAGCAATTAATAAATTAGCAGGTTTAATATCTCTATGAATAATACCTTGATAATGTAAATATTCTAAACCTAAGATAACATCTCTAAATACTTTCATAGATTCAGTTAAAGTTAATAAAGGAACACCTGGAGATTTTTGCCATTTAACTTCACCTTTTTCTAAAAATTCTAAAACTAAATAAATTTTTCTTGAATTAGTATCATCTAAAACTTCTTTTAATTGAACAACATTTGGATGATTAATTTTTTTCATAATTGCAATTTCTCTTCTAATTTTTTCTTCTTCAGAAGAACCTGGTTTTAAAGCTTTACCTAATTTTGGTTTACCTTTTCTATCAACGATTTTAATTGCAACAAAATCACCAGAGGTTATCTCCTTTGCAAGTTTAACTTTACCATGTTCACCACGACCAATTTCTTTAACAATTTCATAAGTATTTAAAACTTTTCTTTTAGAAACAGGATCGTATTCAAGATAAACTTTTTTAGATTCTTTAACATTTGGAGATGAATGGATATGAGTTGGGTTTGATTGATTTGGAGTCAATCTTCTTGATGCAGTTGTATTATTATTAGATTGCAGTTGATTGTTCAATGGTGATTTGACCGCAGGTGCCGTAGTATTGCTTGAAGTGCGTCTATGCAAAGATCCGGAGCCCAGCAGACTGAAGACAGAACCACCAGAAGGTTTCTTTTCATGGCCACGTACAGGCTTGATGGTGTTGTTATTGTTGAAGAGCTGATGACTTGGATTGCTGATTTTGTTTCTCTCTTGTCTTTCAATTAGCGATATCAGTGAGTCAGTTGATGACATTGGTGAAGTGATACCGTGTGGAGTGGGTATCGAAGTAGCAGGAGTTGGAGGAGGTGAGAGGTCCTTAGACTTGTGCAGTATGTTTGAGACTCTTGCAAGGGCATTGAGATGGTGGTGGTGGTGATGATGTTGTTGTGTTGGACTTGCTACTCTATTTGTAGTGTCATTATGGAGGGTATTGATAAAGTCACAAGACGATACAGAAGAGTATTCAGTGGACATTGGAGCTGATTGGAGCTGGTCGCAAGAAGCGGTGTTGCTGACAACGATTGCGGGCGAGACAGTGGCCTTCAACGGCAGACTGGGACGTGTTCGTCTTGCCTCGCTGGAAGAAGAGGTCGCCATTTGCTGGATTGCGAGTATGTGGTGGGTTTAATTCTGTTTTAAAAGGGAGCTAATAAAACTGAGTAAAGGCTCGTTGCATCTGACGGTGGTTTAAGTGTGCTTGGAGGCTCTTATGGTGCTTATCGAGTGTTTTGGTCCCTTGTGGCGAAATTAATTGTTAGGCAGCTCTTCTTTGCTTAGTGGCTGAAAGCTGATTTTTCTTCTGGGGATTTGGTGGGTAAAACAATGGGAAAATGGCCGGAAACGGAAGACTTCCCGATCGGGCGCCTTTGTTTACATTTTGTCACTTTCGTGCATTAGTTTGAGTATCAAAAAAGAATGAAACTTTAATTAATATTTTTTTTCCCATTGTTCAATATTGTGTTGAAAAGAGTGTTAAAAAAGGGATGAAGTTGCTCTCGTTTCTGCCTTTGTTCGCAACGGCATTTGCTGCCTGGGACTCATTATACTCTCCTCTATCGAATTACTCTTACATCAAGCTTGAAACTAATGAAATCGTCCCCATATATTCCCGTGCAGATTCAAATGGATACATTTACAATGAACAAGTTGTTGACACCGTGATAAAACCACCAACTACTGGTAATTATTCGCTTGCTCTGGCAAACGGTGAGCTTTATGCCATCTGGTCAAACAAGACTAATACTTCAAAACTTGCTATTTCTCAGTTGAAATATAATACTAAAACATGGACTACAATAAATTATGATACCACTTTAACTTCTAATTTACAATACAATGAAGGTTCAACAATAATGACTTCTTCCAATAACGATGATGGCTATGAAATTTTTTATATCTATGGTGGGAATTTTAACAACACCATTAGTACAAGATTATTAGAATTTAATCCAAAGACCAAAACCTTGGGACAAATCATTTCAACTGTTTCCCCAACTGCCTTCTATGGTGCAGGTAACACTATAATGGATTCTCAAGGTGTTGGTAATTTATTGATTGGTGGTAAAGCTAAATCAGGTTGGGTTAGTATGTTTCAAATAGCTGTTTGGGAATATCAATCATGGACATTTAAAACTGTTAAAAATTCACAGTTTAGTGTTAATTCAAGATTAAATCCTTTAGTTTTACCTATTTTTAATAATGATATTGTTAAAAATATATTAGTTATTGGTGGTGAATTAAACGATGATTTTTCAACTCCATATGTCCTGAATTTAAATTTAACAGATGAATGGAAATGGACAAATTTAACTGGTGTTGGTGAATTTGATATTTATGATTCTGTTGGTGCAGTTGTTATAAATAGTACTTTAATTAGTATTGGTGTTAATAATAATTCATCAAAAAGAGATGAAACTTATTTAATTAAACTATATGATGCAGAAACTTTTGAAACTGTTGATTCATTAGAAATTGAAACCATTGTTCAATCAACTTCACAATCTATTCAATCTGTTGAAGTTACTAAAACAGTTACATCAACTTCAACAGTTGCATCAAGTTCAAGTTCAAGTACTTCAACAATTGGATTAAATCAAGCAAAATCACAAGATGAAGTTAAATCTCAAAGGACTAAAACAATTACACTTTCAGTTGTTATACCAATAATTGTTATTGTTTTAATCATTGTTTGTTATTTTATTTATAAAAAATTTAAGAAAGGAGGTATTTTCATTGATACATCATCAACAATTAATTCAGATTCATCATCAAATTCAGCAGATTTTTTTAAAGAAATTAATGAAATTGATAATCAATCAATATCATCATGGAATCTTAAACGTGATGAATATGAAAGAAATAAATTTTCATCAAATTTACAAAATATTAAATTTGATGAAATTATTGAAAAACCAAGAAAATCAATTGATAATTTTACATTTGACAATAGTAATAAACCATTAACGAAATTAAAAAATATTTATAAAACATCAACACAACAATCACATAATCATGTTAAATTAAAAAAATCTCATGAAGCTTTTGCAAATCCAGAAGATTATCAAGATAAACATGAATTAACTTATGGAAATTTAAATCGTTCAAGATTATCAATAAATTCAACAACTTCATCAAATTCATCTTCATCAATTAATGAAGAAAAAAAATATCAACCAAAAGTTTATTATAATAAAGAAGAAAATAAAATTGATGAATTTTTAAATGAAAGAGATGTTCAAGTTTTAGTTAGTTCAAAAAGAAGAAGTAAATTAAGAATAACAAATCCAGATTTGAGTGAAAGTGATGATGATGAACAACAAGAATCTGAACAAATAAGATCAACAAGTGAAAGTTCAGAAAGTGATCACATTAGTTTAAATCATGTTGATAAATTTTCAATTGTTGATTTAAGTGATGTTGGAGTTGTTGAAAATAATGAAAAAGAATACTTTGATGACGTTTTGAAAATATTTGATAATGAATTAGATCATTAGTTATGGCTGTAATGGAAATATGTATTATACTATTGAATTGTAGTAGCTAATACTGAGGTGTAGTACTGAGGTTATACCATCGCGAAAAAGTTGGCTGGCATAATTAAAAAAGCTGATAATTTTCGATGATTTGTACTACAATTTAAATCTTTATACAATGAGCAACGCACTTTTCATTACATTTATACTGGGTTTAATTGCCATTGCAGCCTTTGTTATCATTCACAAGCAAACAAACACAGTTCAAATTCCTGGATTAATAAATCATGTTAATAAACACCCAACATTTATAATTGCAGGATTATCAAATTCTGGTAAAACAACATTATACAATCAATTAACTACAGGGGAAATAATACCAACAGTTATGTCACAAGATATTAATAGTACAAATTTCTATAAATTGCCATCAGCAGGTGGTAAAAAGATTGATTTTAGATTAGTTGAATTTCCAGGACATCCAAAATTACATAATTTATTATTTGATGAATTAAAAACATCAAAACATATTAAAGGATTAATTTATTTAATTGATTCAAGTATTGATCCAAAACATTTTCAAGAAGTTAGTAAATTTTTGTACGAAATTTTATTAATTTCAGAAAGAAGACCAGGTGGTATTGATATTTTATTAGGTTGTAATAAATCTGATTTATTTAGTTCAAGACAATCAACAAAGATTAAAGAATTATTAGAACTTGAAATTGATAATCTTAGAAAATTAAGCAGTTCAAACATTGCCAAAGTTGATGGTGATGAAAATGATGGAGAATCAAATGATTATTTAGGTCAATCAATTACATCAAAATTTAAATTTGATCAATTAGAAGGTAACTTTGATGTTATTAGTGGTAGTGTTTTAAAAAATAAAATTGAAAAATGGGAATGTTGGATTGATGAAAGATCAGTTAATTAATTGAATTTTTTGGTACTGAAGGTAAACTTGCAAGATCTTTTAAACTTGATTTATCATTATTAATATTTGTTTTAGTTCTTTTTTTATCAAGTCTAATTTTATATATCTGTTGATTCAATTGATATACTCTTTGTTGTTTGTTTAGTATTTTATCAAAATCTATTGTTTTAGTATTTATATCTTTAATTTCATCTTTAATTGAATCAACATCTTTATCTTCTTTTGGTTCATTAGTCTTTGTAAATGATTTTGTATAACTGACAAATTTATCCCAACTAACATATCTATTTTTTTCATCCCATTTCAATTTCAATTGTTTCATTTGTAAATCAAGTTCATTTTTATGCCTTTTAGCATCAAGATATTCTTCATCATAAATAGGAGTTGCAAAATGCTCATCTTTTAAATGAATATCACATGTATAAAAGAAATCTGAAGTCCCATCAGACGTTATGAGGACTGTAGTTGCCGGTTTGAAACAGAATGCACATGCTTTTGCAGCTGTCTGTGCCACTTTCCGAAGATGATAAACGTTACTGAATGGAGCCATTGATGTGTTAATTATTAGTGTTAATTAAGTCTATCTAAGGGAATATAAAGAGTGCAAAAGGGGTTACCCTGCCGGTATCACGTGACCAGGACTAAAGAAAAAGTGAGATTTTGAGTAATTATTATGGGCAATTGAAGGATTCAAAGTGTGAAAATCGGTGGATATATACTTTCTAACATGATCTACATACTCATGTTACTAATAACAACTCCACCACCACCGATCCCCTGTTATTCCGTTATCAAATTTTTACACTCCGGGTAACACACGCCCTACCTGACGTGTTTTTTTCCCTTTTAAACCAAAAAAAAAATTGATTTTTGCACTTTTAAAACTTCAACACAAAAAAATCAGCAATTTGTCAGAGTGAAAAGCCACTCAGATTTCTTGCAATTGTGAACAGTTCCATCACTCAGGCACCCACACTTCCCTAATCCCTGGCAACCCACACACCCGTGCCCCCCCCCTTGTTTTTCCCCCTGCACGTGACTGTCTGTATTTTTTTTGCCGGCACCCCCCTCCAAGTAATTGTTGTTTTTTTCCCTGAAATAACCTCCTGCTGCCACTCAATTTATTAATTTCATTAAAATGGCTGAAGAACCAGAAGCTGATTTAGACTCCATCGTCGACAGACTATTGGAGGTCAGAGGCTCCAGACCGGGCCAACAAGTGCAACTAGAAGAATTTGAAATCAGATTCTTGTGTAAAAAAGCTAGAGAAATCTTTATCCAACAACCAATCCTATTAGAATTAGAAGCTCCAATCAAAATCTGTGGTGATATCCATGGTCAATACTACGATTTACTAAGACTGTTTGAATACGGTGGTTTCCCTCCAGAATCTAACTATTTATTTTTAGGTGATTATGTCGATAGAGGTAAACAATCTTTAGAAACAATTTGTTTATTATTAGCTTATAAAATTAAATATCCAGAAAATTTCTTTATTTTAAGAGGGAACCATGAATGTGCATCCATCAATAGAATTTATGGTTTTTATGATGAATGTAAAAGAAGATATAACATTAAACTTTGGAAAACTTTTACAGATTGTTTTAATTGTTTACCAATTGCTGCAATTATTGATGAAAAAATATTCACAATGCATGGTGGTTTATCACCAGATTTAAATACAATGGAACAAATTAGAAGAGTTATGAGACCAACAGATATACCTGATGTTGGTTTATTATGTGATTTATTATGGTCAGATCCTGATAAAGATATTACTGGTTGGAGTGAAAATGATCGTGGTGTTTCTTTTACTTTTGGTCCTGATGTTGTTTCAAGATTCCTACAAAAACATGATATGGATTTAATTTGTAGAGCTCATCAAGTTGTTGAAGATGGTTATGAATTCTTTAGTAAAAGACAATTAGTTACTTTATTTTCAGCTCCAAATTATTGTGGTGAATTTGATAATGCAGGTGCAATGATGAGTGTTGATGAAAGTTTGTTATGTTCATTCCAAATTTTAAAACCAGCTGAAAAAAAGCCAAAAATTAGTTATAATTCAGTTTCACAAAATAGAACAGTAACACCTCCACGAAAACAAAAGAAAGCAACTAAATAATGAATCCAAACAAATATTAAAAAGAATGAAAAAAATGAATAAATGTGTCTAAAGAATATATAAATATTATATCTTTAATTACAGAAAGATCTTTTTTTTTTTAAAGTTGTATTAATCAAAAGATATAAGATGAAGTTGTTTGTTGTTTGAATTACTAATTTTTTTGTTCATTATGTTTTAATTTGTTTTAATTGTTATTTGTTGTGCCCTTTTTGTGTGTGTGTTTTATTTTGTTTTAATAATCAATTGTATGTATGTTGTTGTTAGTTGGGGTTAGATTCCTCCCTTTTTTATTATTTTATGTGATTGATTACCTTATTTGTTTGATTTTATTAGCCATATTTTTTGCTCAACATTCTTTCTGTCATTTCCCTCATTTACACAATTTAATTGATTAATTAAATTAATTTTGAAAGTTTAAAAATTGATGTATTCAGGAAGTACATCTTAAATCAAAGATTCTAATCTTTAATTTAATTTTGATTATTAAATATTGTTTATCACTTGTACATTAATGTTTATTTATAAATAAAAGGAAAGATTTATATACTTATGAAAAATTAAAGGTATTTACACTTGTAATAATTTAAACTTTAGTATTTAGTACCCTTCTATGTATATCTACATTGAAGATCAATTGATCCATACATTTTGACACAATTACAATGTTTAGCAATTACTTATATAAATAAAATTATAACTCTAACATTACATGTAGCTTAACAATAACCATTAAAACTGGTTAAACTAAATCTGTAATAAAAAAAATCAATGATATCATAGAATACATTTTGACACATAAACTATCAAATCTATACATTTGGAATCTATTGTACATCCACACACCATTTTTCTTCTTTAATTGGATTTTCGCGGGATTCCCCAAAATTTGAAATTTTCCAAAGAAATCTGTGACTGCTATTTCCCGAAACAGACAACATCCAGACACCTCCTAAAACCACGACAGAGTTCGCGAAAATTGTAATACGGCAGCGCAAATTACCTAATTCGGTAATGAAAAAGCGACAAATTTTTCGCAAATTTCCGTAAAGAAGCAAAAAAAAATGAAAATTATGCAAAAAAAAAACAAATTTGAAAATATAATTTTTCAACATTTTTTTTCAGTTCTTTTTACTTTAGTTAAATTATCTACAAAAGGACAAAATGGTACGTTTTAATAATAAAAGAATGAATTATAAAGAAGAAAGTGAAGAGAATACAAGAATCAAGAATCCTCCATACATTGACATGCAAAGTTTTATCAGAATACCATTCGTAGTTTTGAATTTTTGGAAATTTAAATTTTAAAGAGATTATTGAAGTTATTAAAGATTTAGGAAAAATTTTTCATATGGCCACAAATACATTAAATAACAGTGTTATCAACATTAATGAAGTCTATTGAATCATATTGAGGAGTAATGGGTGGGTTACAAGGGGAGAGTACGTTTTTATTGAGTTCATGGAGGTTGTAGACTAAGGGAGAAGACAACCATAGAAGGGGAAAGACAACACAGGGGACACTACAGACAACTCAGAAGAGACTCACCAACACTATAGATGTCATTTTTTGCCACTTTATTGCCATGAAGGGATGATTCTTTTTCTTTGCCACTTTCTTCAAAAAAAATTCAATTCATTAAGAGGAAGCAAGTATACTAACAATAACAACAGGTTTTAGTTCAAGATTTATTACACCCAACTGCTGCTTCAGAAGCCAAAAAACACAAATTAAAACAATTAGTTCAAGGTCCAAGATCTTTCTTCATGGATGTTAAATGTCCAGGTTGTTTAAACATCACCACTGTCTTCTCACATGCTCAAACTGCTGTCACTTGTGACTCTTGTGCTACTGTCTTAACTCAACCAACCGGTGGTAAAGCTAAATTAACTGAAGGTTCCTCTTTCAGAAGAAAATAGACGATTTAATATTGCTGATATTAAAAAGTTCAAAAAAAGATAAATTCAAATAAATAAAAGGAGAGAGGGTGTCGGTGCAGAGAATGCGCACATAGTCTGTCATAATATAGGTTTATATATTGGAAATTGAGTAGAGATCAACTGTAAAGTAGATAATAACACTGTGAAGGAGAGCTAATACGGTCATGGTTGCTGAGCCCTGGTCCCAATAATAATGATCCAACACGCGAATTTAATTTTAATTTAAAAAAAAAGGACACGAAATTTCGTCAAAAACCTTTCAGATCAAAACAAAGTGAAAACAATGAACAAGGGACTTTTCTTGCTTTCGTGGTTGTTGGTGCTATTTTCAGCTGTTTCTGCGCACAACGTTTTGTTGCCTTCCAATGGCAAACGTTGCTTCTTTGAAACTTTGAAGAAAGGAGACAAATTGGCCGTTAGTTTCCAATTTGGTAACAGAGATGCTAGATCCTCCAATCAATTAGAAGGTGATTTCTACATCACTTCTCCTCGTGGTAGAATCTTGAAGATTGAACAAGATGTCTCCCATGGTGATATTAGTGTCGAAGCAACTGAAGGTGGTAAATATGGTTACTGTTTCTCCAATGAAAAATCATCCATCAGCACCAAAGATGTCTCTTTCAACATCCACGGTACCATCTTTGTCGACATCAACGACCCTAACAACGACTCATTGGACTCTGCTGTCAGAAGATTGTCCCTTCTGACCCAAGAAGTCAAGAACGAGCAAGGATACCTCGTCATCAGAGAAAGAACACACAGAAACACTGCTGAATCCACCAACGACAGGGTCAAATGGTGGTCAGTCTTCCAATTGATCATCGTCACCGTCAACTCGGTCTTCCAGATCTACTACTTGAAGAGATTCTTCGAGGTCAAATCTTTTGTCTAATTCGCATAAATCTATTTACTATTAACCTCTTGTATGTTCGCGATGTTGATTTAAAAAATTATTCTCGAATTAATACCTGTTAACTGTATACTCCAATCGCATCAATCATGAAGTTCTACATCGACGATCTGCCCGTGCTGTTCCCGTATCCTAGGATCTATCCAGAACAGTATGCCTACATGTCAGATATTAAGAAGACTTTGGATGTTGGTGGGAATAGTATACTGGAAATGCCTTCAGGTACAGGTAAAACCGTTTCTTTGCTATCATTAACAGTGGCGTATCAAATGCATTATCCAGAACATAGAAAAATTGTTTATTGTTCTCGTACCATGTCAGAAATTGAAAAAGCATTGATTGAATTGCATAATTTAATGGAATATAGAGCAAAAGAATTGGGTTATGTTGAAGATTTTAGAGGTTTAGGTTTAACTTCAAGAAAAAATTTATGTTTACATCCAACTGTTTCAAAAGAAAGAAAAGGTAACATTGTTGATGAAAAATGCAGAAGAATGACTTCAGGTTTAGCAAAGAGTAAACTTGAAAAAGGTGATAAAACTCCTGGTGTTGAATTATGTGATTTTCATGAAAATTTATATCAATTAGAACCTGATAATTTAGTTCCTCCTGGTGTTTATTCTTTTGATTCTTTAACTGATTATTGTAAAGATCAAAAAACTTGTCCATATTTTACAGTTCGTCGTATGATTCCTCATTGCAATATCATTATTTATTCTTATCATTATTTATTAGATCCAAAAATTTCAGAAAGAGTTTCAAAAGAACTTTCAAAAGATGCAATTATTATCTTTGATGAAGCACATAACATTGATAACGTTTGTATAGAATCTTTATCTTTGGATTTAACAAGTGATATGTTAAAAAAGGCTTCAAGAGGTGCAAATAGTTTAACAACAAAAATTGATCAAGTTAAAAAAACTGATTCAAAAAAATTACAAGATGAATATGAAAAATTAGTTCAAGGTTTAACTGCTTCTGAAATCATTAATAATAATAATGAAAGAGATATGATTGAAACTCCTGTTTTATCACAAGATTTATTAAAAGAAGCAATTCCTGGTAATATTAGAAGAGCTGAACATTTTATTGCATTTTTAAAAAGATTTATTGAATATTTAAAAACAAGAATGAAAGTTTTACACGTCATTTCTGAAACTCCAACATCTTTTTTACAACATTTAAAACAATTAACATTCATAGAAAGAAAACCTTTAAGGTTTTGTTCTGAAAGATTATCTTTATTGGTAAGAACTTTAGAAATACAAGAAATTGAAGATTACAATGCATTAAAAGATGTTGCAACTTTAGCAACTTTGATATCCACTTATGAACAAGGTTTTGCCTTGATTTTAGAACCTTATGAAACAGAAAATTCAACAGTTCCAAATCCAATTTTAAGATTTACTTGTCTTGATGCTTCAATTGCAATTAAACCAATTTTTGAAAAATTCTCTTCTGTTATCATTACTTCAGGTACTATCTCTCCTTTAGATATGTATCCAAAAATGTTAAATTTTGAAACAGTTATTCAAGAATCTTATACAATGACTTTAGCAAAAAGATCTTTTGCTCCAATGATTGTTACAAAAGGTTCTGATCAAGTTGCAATTTCTTCAAGATTTGAAATTAGAAATGATCCAAGTATAGTTAGAAACTATGGTTCCTTATTAATTGAATTTTCAAAAATTACTCCAGATGGTTTAGTCGTTTTCTTCCCATCTTATTTATACATGGAAAGTATTATTTCAATGTGGCAAACAATGGGTATATTGGATGAAGTTTGGAAATATAAATTAATCCTTGTTGAAACTCCTGATGCTCAAGAAACTGCATTGGCTTTAGAAACTTATAGAACTGCATGTTCAAATGGTAGAGGTGCTGTTTTATTATCAGTTGCGAGAGGTAAAGTCTCTGAAGGTATCGATTTTGATCATCAATATGGTAGATGTGTTTTAATGATTGGTATTCCTTTCCAATATACTGAATCAAGAATTTTAAAAGCAAGATTGGAATTCCTTAGAGATCATTTCCAAATTAAAGAAAATGATTTCTTATCCTTTGATGCAATGAGACATGCTGCTCAATGTTTAGGTAGAGTCTTAAGAGGTAAAGATGATTATGGTGTAATGGTGTTGGCAGATCGTAGATTTGCTAGAAAGAAGAATCAATTACCTAAATGGATTGCACAAAGTTTATTAGATGCGGATTTGAATTTATCTACAGATATGGCCATTGCTAATGCAAAACAGTTTTTAAGAACAATGGCTCAACCAACAGATCCAAAAGATCAAGAAGGTATTTCAGTTTGGGATTTTGAACAATTGCAAGAATTTCAAAATGAACAAAAACTTTTGGATATTCAAGATGCTGTTGAAGATGGTGATCAACCAATGTTAACTCATGAAGAAGAGTTGGAATTGGCTGGTTTATAGATATATACAAATGTCATGATTTACAGAAAGAATTTCTACATAAGAGAAAAAAATTATAATGACAATTAATTTTATAAATAATCCAGTAGTTTTTATTCGTCTTCTTCTTCTTCGTCTCCTTGTTCAACATCAATTTCGAAACTTGTTTCTTTATCAGCATCAACATATGAATCACACATACACCAAATTGACAAAGAATGATGACCAGCAGTTGGAATTGTGAATTCTAATTTAACTTGTTGTTCTTCTTTGTTAGCAGAAAATTTTTGAATTGCATAAAGTTCTCTTGATTTGGAATCACCTAAAACAACCCACCAATTTTCAACTTTATTAAATGGATATAATGGTGCAACAACATCTAAATCTTCAGGTTCTTCATCTCTAGTGATATTAACAATAATCTCATTGGATTCATTAGTAACAACAGTTTGACTTTTATCAAAATCATATGAAATTTCAACATTTGGATATTTATTAACAAATTCAGCAACTTTTCTTAATGGTTTATCACTTAATCTTAAAATATCATCTCTATCTTCATCTTCACATGACATTATATCAAAAACAGTTTCAACTTTATGTTTAGAAGCACGTTCTAATATTTCTTCATCAACATATGGAATTTGTTTTAATGGACTATCAGTATCCCAAACGGCTTGAACAACCATTTGACAAAGATCCATGGCATACATGGCATTCAAATTACCTTCACTACTTTGTAAATCAACAATTGTGTAAAGCAAATTAACAACATGTTCTAAAACAACTTTTAGATCTGATGATAAGTCAGGTGGTAAGTTGATTCTTGAGAAATGAGCTTGTAATAAAATAAATGCTTTCAAATATGGTGATTCAAAGTTTAATTCTTGTGATGATTTGATTGGAATTCTAGAGTATAATTTCTTTAATAACGATGATTCATGTTGTCTTATTGGTAATGCATCAAATTCAGAAGCAGCGGTGACAATTTCTAAAATTGATTTCAATTTAGATTTCTTAGTTAATGAAAGAATAAAAGTTTGCATAGTGACAAATGAAATGTTGTAATATGAAGCTAATAATGCACCATCTTGTGGTGTAATTTCTTCTTCTTCATCTTCTTCATCTTCATTTTCATTTTCATTTTCTTGAAGTTCAATTAATTTAGCTTCAGATAATTCATTCAATGTAGATTCAACTAATTCAGTTAAGAATGATGATAAACCAATATGTGAAACATCTTTAACACCATAGAAACTTGGATTTGCTTGTAATCTTCTGTAGAAATAGGAGAATGTTAACCAATCAATACAGTCTTGTCTTGATTTAATCAAACCAGTACTGATTTCATTAACAAAAGCATCAGCTAAGAACACATTCAAGAAACTTTCAACAGGTAATGATTCATTTAAAAATTTCTTATAGTATTCTTTCTTTGTTGAGTTAGTTAAAATTAAAACTTTATCAGAACTATCCCAAGAGTTTCTTGAATTACCAATCATTTCTAAAATTTCATTAATTGGATAATCAATATAACGATGTTCTTTACCTTCATAGAATTGAGTACTTAACACAATGACTAAATCAGCACTTGGAATGTATGAACAAAGTTCTCTTGAAACAATAACAACTCTTAAAGCACCGCTTTCATGTAATTTAGTGACAATCTTGCGATCAGTTGGATTCATGTTTTTGTAATAGATACCAATACCATTTTGTAACAACCCACCTAAAGATTTATCGTTGATTTTCTTTAACAATGGTTCAATTTCTTCAATTTCAGTATTTAAGAACGTAACATCATCTAATTTGGCTAATCTTGAAAATTCTAAACCAGTTTCTAAACATTGTTTTCTGGAAGGAACAAAAACTAATGAAGTACCTTCAAATGATTTAACTGAAACATAAGTAGGTTTAGTCATTGCTAAAATTAATGATGGATTATGTGGAATGTTAAATGATTGTAAATGAATTTCTAATGGACGAACCCTTTCTCTTGATGAGAAATTGTAAATTTCATTTTTATCAACACCTAACCATTCACCAAAATCACGACCATTAGCCAATGAAGTTGAAAGCCCAACAATTCTAAGTTCTGTTTCTAATTGCATTGTCATGAATCTCATTCTAGAAATAATAGTTTCATAAATAGTACCTTCTAAACCATTACCAATAGTTTGAACATCATCAACAATAAATAATTCAATAGATTGAACATTTCTTCTTTGTTTCCAACGACGTGAAACAGCATCAAATTGTTTTGGAGTTGCTAAAATAAGATGACTTCCACCTAAAACTTTAATATTAGATGTTAATTCATTAGTGAACTTGTTGACAACTTTACCACCAGCAATTTCACCAAATCTTTGAGACCAATCTTTCAATAATATATCAATTTTCTCTTGATTTGGAACAATGTAAACAATACGACCTTTATTTTGTTTCCAGTGATTTAAAATAGCTAGTTCAGCAATGACAGTCTTACCAGAACCTTTAACAGCACCAACAAGGACATTTGAGTTTGATTGGAAAGCAGAATCAAAAACTTGAGATTGAAACTTATTAAAGAATTTGAATTCAAAAGCATCAATAAATTCAGGAACTTTTAAATCTGACACAGGAACTGGGTGAAGATCCAGTAATTGAGTTGGAGCTGGGAATTTCTTAGGCATTCTAACACTGTTGAAAACAACAGGAACTCTATATTCACAATGTAACCATTTTTCTGATATTAAAGTAACAAAATAATTTGGTGGTAATGGAACATCAATTGGAACAGTGAAATCTAATAGATGCTCTTGGTTAATGTAATTTCTTCTAACTAAGAATGTATCAGAGTATAAGATTTTTTCACCATTAGTATCTTCAACCAACAACAAAAATTGTTCAGTATTGTTGTGAATCTTTGGATCCCAATTCCATTCTGGTAAAATATCTAATTCAAATCTCAATAAACTTGAAGTAAGTGTTTGAACAGAACAATTGATCTTTAACTTTGGAAATTTTTGAATCAATTCAAATGCTTTTCTAGCTAATCTATCATCTCTAATAGCTTGACTCATTTCAATTTCATCATTCAAATTAAAATATTCAGACCAAGCTAAATTGGAATTTTCAGTAGTCTTAATGATCTTTAATGGACAATCAGGGAATTGTCTAAATGGAGAGTTTGATAACCAAATTCTTTTTTCAACAATTTTACATAAAGTCAATGTCAATTTAGTTAAAGCAGCCCATTCTTTCTTTAATGCAATTTCATAAATAGCTCTTAACAATCTACCAGCAGATTGAGTAATGTAAATCATATCAGCATTCAAAGCAAAACCTTCTAATGAAAGACGTGAGATATATGCTTGCAGTAAAATATTAGCTTTAGCTTTAGGATCATTAACATCTTCTTTGATTGCAATTGGAGCACGTTCCATTAATTTTGTAATTTCAGGTTTTTCTTCTTGTCTGACTGGAATTAACTTAAACTCAGATGATGATGAGAATATTCTGAAAATATCAATGATTGAAGAGTAGGACTTTAATTGTTTGTTGTAAAATGACATTGAATCATAATTGATGTAGAAATGAGATGAAATTCTACCCAAATCTGTTGAAGTAACATGACCAGTATGTGAATCATAAATGGCTAAATTATTTTGATTAAGAATTGTTAATGCTGAATGAATTAAATCAGTTCTCTTCCATTCTAAAGTAGGATCATCACTGTATTCAGGACCAACTTTGTAGATTGCTGGAGATCTTAACATACGAACATAAAGATAAGAATATCCTAACCATTCAACACCTTCTTTCAAAGATTTAACAGTACCAGCAACAATTTCAGCATTTAAGTTATCTGCTAGTTTGCTCATTAATTGAGATTCAATAGGCAACTGTTGATTCAAAACAGCTAAGTAATACTGAACTTCAGACTGTGAAGTAATGATAATACCTTCACCACTTTCATCATATCTAGGTCTACCAGCTCTACCTAACATTTGAAGAATATCTTGTGGTGATAGTTGAACCCAGTCACCTTTATCTGGAGCATAAATTTCGGTACCTTTAATAATAACAGTATGGGCAGGTAAATTAACACCCCAAGCTAAAGTAGCAGTTGAAACCAAAATTTGAGCATAACCTTCAGCAAATAAATCTTCAGAAGCAGATCTATCTTCTCTAGTTAAACCAGCATGATGAACAGCAAAACCACAAGGTAATAAATCTTTAAGACCTTTATCTTTAGCTTTTTCTGATTCTTGTCTTAAAATTTCAACACTTGCTGAATCTGATTTGACAAACAATTTTAATTTATCTTCTTCTACTAACTTGTCTCTTAACCATTTAGCAGTTCTGATTGTGTCTTTTCTAGAATGAACAAAAATAATGACTTGATGCTTTCCAGCAGCTTCTAAAATCTTATCATAACAAGCTTCATTCATTGAGATGGTTTTCTTGAAAGAGTTCTTTTCTGTAATACCAATAAATTGTTGAGCTAAAGGACATGGTCTATAAGAAGCGTCAAAGTAAAACAAACCATTGTCTTCATCAACTCTCAAGAACTTAGCAACATCTTTGTAATTTGGTAAAGTAGCTGATAAACCAACTAATCTAACGTTTCTTGAAGTATATTCAACATTTCTAATAGTTCTTGCAACAATACTTTCTAAAACTGGACCTCTTTCATCATGTAACAAATGGATTTCATCAATGATTAATAATGAAACTAAATTAGTGTAACTGGTGTCTGAATTTTTTCTAGTAATAACATCCCATTTTTCAGGAGTTGTGACAATCACTTGAGTTTCAGCAATTTGTTGTTTAGTTAAGTTAGAATCACCAGTTAATTCTTCAACGTTGATACCAAATACTTCTAATCTTCTGGAAAATTCACGAACTTGTTCTTGAACCAAAGCTTTCAATGGAGCAATATAGACAATTTTAAAGTTTTTCAAATCAAATGAACCATCTGCAAGTCTATAGTTTTCTAATGTTTTAAGAATTGTCAACATTGCAACATTAGTTTTACCAGCACCAGTTGGGGCGCAAAGTAAGATGTTAGCATCATCAAGAAATGCAGTTGGATAAACCTTAGATTGAATTCTGTTTAAAGTTGAAGTTTCAGCAGATGGAAAAGCTTCTCTAGCCCATTCTGGTAATGATGCAATTGGAACTAATTTAGTATCATCATCAGGTTTTTCAGGAGCAGGAATGTGGATTTCTTCATATAATTTCTTAACTCTCTTAAAGGAATCTTTCGGTAAGTTAACCTTTGTAGTAGTCATTAAATGAGAACCTTGATCAAACTTTAAGTCTTCTAAATTAACAATTCTAGGCTGTCTAACGTGTTCAACTTCAGAATCAGCAACTAATTTTCTTTTTTTCTTTGGTTGACCATCATCTTCAACTTCTTCTTCACCAGTTATTAGGTGTTTCAAACCATTAGATTCAAGTTGTTCTATTATGCTGTTTTTTTCTTCTTCAGAATTGGCTGCTAATAATTTTGAACTCCATATTAGTTGAAGTCTATTAGTGATTAGAATCTCTATTAATTCAAAATTATCTCTTCCCAACAACTCTATTAATTTATGTTGACAAGTTCTATCATTGAAATCACTTTCTATTATATCAGATGTATCAGATACCAAACTCTGCAGACTTTCGGTATCTAGTTTGTTAAAATATTTAGAAATGGTTTTTTGAAGGAAAAATGAATCAATATCACTTAGTGATAAAACTTTATGGTCATTATGTTTGGATTCAAATCTCAACACTTCATCTTCACCATCATTATTTGTTTCTTCATCATCTTGAACAAAATCGTCTAATCTAGGACCAGCAAAATCATCATCACTGGATTCGTCCTCGTCGTCTTCTTTATCAGAATCTTCTTCTTCTTCATCAAAATCAACAGCAACACCTTGGTCGTTGTTGTCATCTTCATCTTGATTATCATAATCTGTAAGTTCATTTGATAAATTCAAAGCTTGTGAGAATGCTTCGTTTGTAACTGTAATGCCTAATATTTCCTGTATTTGTTTCTTCTTTTGAATATCTGTACTTGATTCATCTTTTAAAGCTTCTAAAATCAAATCAGTAGCACTAATAACTGTACTATGTTGAATATCATTACCAAATTGTTCAGAAACCCAAGAAACAAGTCTTTCATATGCATCATTTGTCTGTTGTGTCTTTGGGTAATAGTTTAAAGCTTCAATATTTGATGTATCTAAAATAGTTGAATTTTCATGACGAGTCTTCTGTAAAGATTGTAATTTAGCTTGTTCTTTCTTTCTAAACTTCTCTGAGATCTTCTTGGCTAATGATTTCTCTTCATCTTCACCTTGGCTCTCCGTAGATGCTGAATTAACACTTGTACCCAAGTCTTTAACGGAAACTTTTCCAGAAAGTGAAGATGGAGCTGACATAGCTGCATCTTTTAATGGATCAGCCCTATTTGAGAGAAGTTTCCGGTCCTGTCGAAGGACCTTGTTGGACATCTCCTCATACTTGTATTTGCTGTTATCACCAGACATCCTCTAATAACAGCACTGTTCTATCAATTGATTAAATTAAACTGTTTAGCTATATAAATTCTTTTGTTTATAAAAACAAGTGAAAATTGTGTGCGAGTTCCGAGGACCTCATCGCACCTCGGAATTGGCCCAAATAGAATAAAACAAATAAATTTTGAATCAAATTGAACAATAAAAAGTATTTAAAATCGTCAAAACTGGAGACTTTTTTAGTTATCTTTGCAATAGAACTTCTATTCGTATGAAGTTGTTGTCATTAGGTGCAAATATTATTAAATTTCCTGTCCTCAAGTTGAATAGAACAATGGCCACAATGGTGAACTTTGATATCAAAAATCCTTTAATACAGTTAAATGATACTGAAACTAAAATCACAAACCTTCTAAAGGATTATGTTAATCTACAAAACAGCAGTATTTCTGATGAGTCAAAGAAATTAGAATTAAGAATCACAGGTGGTTGGGTCAGAGATAAATTATTAGGAAATGAAAGTAATGATTTAGATATTGCAATTAATACACAATCTGGTGAAGAATTTGCTGATGGTTTAAAGGCCTTCTTGAGTGAAAACTTTGAAAAATATGGTGTCAAACCATCTAATATCCATAAAATTGAAAAAAATCCAGAAAAGTCAAAACATTTAGAAACTGCAACCACAAAATTATATGGATTGGACATTGATTTTGTTAATTTGAGAAGTGAAGAATACACTGAAGAAAGTAGAATTCCAATCATTAAATGTGGTACACCAGTTGAAGATGCCTTGAGAAGAGATGCTACTTTAAATGCCTTATTTTACAACATTCAAAAGGATAAAGTTGAAGATTTAACTGGATCTGGTTTACAAGATCTTACAGATGGTATTTTAAGAACCCCATTAGCTCCATTAAAAACATTCTTAGATGATCCATTAAGAGTTTTAAGACTTATTAGATTTGCTAGTAGGTTCAATTTCCAAATTTCAGAAGAAACTTTACAAGCTATGAAAGATGAAAAAATTAAAGATGCATTATTATACAAAATTAGTAGAGAAAGAGTTGGTGTTGAACTTGAAAAAACTTTAAAAGGTCCTAACCCATCATATGGTTTAGAATTATTATCAGAAACTAGATTATACCAAGCAGTTTTTGATTTTGGTACTTGTCAAGATGATGTTTTATCATTAAACAATGCATCAGAAATTCAGCAAATCTTTGAAACTGTTGAAAACACAACTTATTCATCTGTTCAAACAGTTAAATCTACTGATTTTTCAAACTCATCAATTGCATCTATTATTACAAAAATCTTAACTGATTCACAATTAAAGAAACTATTTTGGTTAGCATTAGTTTTAAGACCATGGTCAGGTCTCACTGTTGCTTACAATCCAAAGAAACCTAAACAAACATCTGCTGCTGCTGATTTAATCATTAGAGATGGTTTGAAATATTCTAAGAATGATTCAACAATTTTAACAAAAATCATAATGAGTAAATCAGAATATCAAGATATTGTTTCTAGAATGCCAAATTATACTAGATCTGAAACAGGTATTTTATTAAAACAATTTGAAGAAAATTATGAATTATCACTAGTTTTCAATTTATTTGATGAAATTATTTCTACTGGATCAACTGATGTTATTACCAAATATGAACTATTCCATTCCATTGTTATTAAAGAAAACTTACAACATGTTTATCAATTAAAACCAGTCATTGATGGTAAGACATTATCAAAGAAATTAGATAGAAAACCAGGTCCATGGATGGCCAAAGTCGTTGCACAAGTGTTTGTTTGGCAACTAGACAATCCACAATCTGGTGAAGATGAAGCTGTTGAATATGTTAAAACCATAATTGATAACTAATAAAAGGATGCATAAATAAAAACTACAATATATAATTTTATAATCTTAAAAACTTTTTATTTTAGCTCTTTAATAAATGAGCTTCCTTTAAACAAATGCAAAAAAATATAACCGGTTGTATAACTAAAGTTAAATGCTAAAAAAATATACTTTTAAATAACCAAATCTTGAAACAAAGAGAACACGCTTTAATAATAGACAGTGTTGTGATCATCACTCTATTGTTCAAAAGAATTGGAATTTTCATTGTTTTTTAAATTTCCTGAGTATCATAATTAATGAATGCATTAATATCAAATAATTCATCGCCTTCGAATTTTTGGAATTCATGATGACTACTAAAAGCAGTGCTTGGTGCACTTGCTAGATCTTCTAAATCTGTTGCTTGGAAAGACATTGTATCAGTACCATCGTGGAAATCAAATGGAGATTCTGAAGCATCACTTTCACCATTATCATCATCACCATCAATGTGTAAAGGTGGACCTAAAACACTAATTGAGATTTGCTTTTTATGTTGAAATGCTTTTGGTTTATGAACTTTAAGTGAATCTTCAAAATAACTTCCAGTAGAAGTACTACCATCACCAAAGACAAAATCATGAGTTTGAATAGCTGGAGTGGTTGCTTTTCTTAATAAAGTTGCTCTTGATGGTGAAATACGATTGTTCTTTGTGTAAATTGATGAAATGGATGAAATTGAATGGTTTCTTGATAAAGTCTTTGAAATAACAGGAGAGACAAGAACAGATTGAGTTGAAGTCTGGGAAGAAGCAGTATTTGCTCTTTTACGACCACTTGAACGTTTGACGACTTTTGAGAATGCTTTAAGGGCATCAGATTCTTCATCATCATCTTCAGATGAAGTTGGATCCAAATTGTATTTTGGAATGAAATCATAAGAAGGTTGGTTCAAGTATCTGTCATTTGGAATTGGAGATTCCATTCTCTTTGGAGATGGGATAGGAGATCTTGAGTAGTAGTTTTGTTTCATTGTATTCAAAGAAGAAAGATCTGAAGTGGAAGAAGTTGCAGACAATGGTTGTGGTGGAATTGAAGGAACAGAAGGTTGTAAAACAGCTCTACCTGAGTCTGAGATTGTCATGACTAAAGAAGTGGAGGAATTGGATCTACCACGTTGTTGTTCGTAACGTTGTTGAGTTAATGCTGTGTAAGATCTCTTTAAAGCAGGTGGAGCTGTTGGTCTAGAAGGTTGTTGAGCCTGTGGAGAGGTTGAACTTTGATAAGTGAAGTGAGTAGCTTCGTTTTGAGCATTTGCAAGCTGGTTCTGTACATGAACTTTGAGATCTGGAGATTCAACAGATTCTTTCATTGTTTCTTGAGAGGAAGAAGTGAGTCTGAAAAGTCTGGACACTCTTCCTTGCTTCTTAGGGGTTTTAACCTCATCTTTGGACTGTTTACCTTCTTTCTTTCTTGGAGAGAGATCAACAAAGACGAATTCTTGATTTGTTTGACCTGGTTTGTTTCTAGGTCTTCTTGAACTTGACTTCTTTGGAGAGAACTCTAGATCTTCATATTTCTGCTGTTCCATTTTAATTTCGTCATCAGTCTTTGTGTATTTCTTTAATCTCCATGCTTTCTTAGCAGAGAGTTGAACTGATGGAGTTGTAGTGTACGGTATCTGTTGCTGTAAGATCTGGTCATTTTGCTGGAATGAGATGTTTGATTGTTGGCCGCTATTTAGGCCATTAGCCTTCGCTTCGGAACGCATTGTGTATAGGGGGAACCTGTTGGGGAGAATGTTAGTAGCTAGAGCTTTAGATAAAAGTGTATAGCAGTTCAGTGACTGTATTGGGCAGTGGAGACTCAATTGGTGGTGGAATGCTTGTTTTTTTAGGGTTTGAGTTTAGCAACGGTGGTGAACCAGTTTGCACCTGCCAACAATAGAAAGAAGCACACAGATCTGTGAAGGATACTCACTGTAGACGATGGAGAGGTATGAAGGGGCCTTGTTTGCAACTGAGGATGGGTAGATGGCACTAGTGGAGCAGAGGCTCTAGGGACAAGGTGTCAAGTGGGCAAGTATTGGATGGACAACGAAGACTCTTCACCATACAAAGGCCAGAGTAAGTTAGGCTTTCAAGTTTTGAACAAAGGGTTGTAGGTTTTGGGAAAAAGAAGGGTTGATGAAAAAATTTCACACTCTTTGCGAAGTGGTGAGTGGTGATAATTCCTTATTTATACTGAATCACTCTGGATACAATTCGGCACTGTGTTGATGTGGAAATAATTTTATTTTTATTGGTATCTTGATATAAAAACTGTCCAACCTCCAACGAATTGTCTGATTTTCTCAAGCAAGAGTCCTGTAAAAATATGTACAGATCTGTACTTAATTCCGCCCAATGAGGAAGTCTAAATTGGCCAGTTTTTGGGACAAATCAACTCTTCCTCAGACACAGACCATACTACCTCTAAACTAAAGCTATCAAGTCTCTGACACACATCCATGGCATTCGGTGACTTCTTCATAGGCTCAGGACCCCTGTATTCTGTTCCCCTCTGCCCCTGTATCTTCCGTGCAAACTTTTTCATACTTCCAGGCCGTATGCTGAAAAAATATCTTCTCGAATTTGACAGTCTTAGGGCATAGTAGTGTTACCAACTTCTATAAGCTTCTATGTTCACGTGTCTATACTACAATTGTAACCGAAATAATGATATGCTAAAATCTCATCACTTGTTCCCGTCGTAAATGTCAAATTTTATGTCTTTTCTTTCATCAACTTTTTTCTTCATTTTGGTCTAGCAATTTCTTTAATACGTAGATCGCGGATTCTAGCTGAAAAGTTCATCATCAAAAACTACCACAATTAAAACGTTATCTTTACTCCTATAAATGACTACTGGATCACTCCATTGAATAAAAGAGACTTTAATGCAATTGTCGACTCTTTATATTTAACTCATCAAATCAATTAAGCGTAACCTTTGAAATTAACTACAACATAGCTCGTATTATCATTATTTTTTCAGCTCAACCTTTGATCATTGATCCAAAGGAATTACGTTGTACATTAAGTACCTACAAACGACTCTAAATTGGTTTACTGAGCAACTTGGCAGGCTTCTAATTTGCAAGATACTATAGGCCCATGGCACTGGGTTCACAAAGTTTATAGAGAACCTTGATGAGAGGTACAAACAAATTGTTAACCACACTTTAACTTATCAGCAGAGTTAATTTGAAACATCTTTCCGAGATCAGTTTGTTTCAAGTTGAAAAATATTAGTTTATGAGGCAACGTTAGACAAATTTCTTTACCGTTTAAAGTTGCTTTGCATTTCACAGCGAATAGTAGTGAAATCTTCAAAGTTTGCAACCACAATTTCCGTGATTACACACTACTTATGTACTTATTTGTTGTTAAACTTTAAAATAATCATTCACACATGGTCAAAAAGAAAAAAAAGTCCATTCGGTCCAGTCGAAGTTATACGTAGAGACTATAAGAGCAAACCTTAATTAAATTATATTCTTCATGATCGATTTCTATTTCTCAATGACGTAGCAATCTTAATTTGCTCCAACTAACCTCACTTATCACACTTTTTAGGTCAATTTTTCTCATTACCTGATCTCAAGATTTTGTCCGAATTTTTTTTCTGCTTGTAAATTTGATTTTTGAGCTTTGAGCTTTTTTTGCTGGACAAAAGAAAAAAATTAACAATTGACAGTTGTCACACAATAAGATCTAGAAATGTTGATTAAGAATCATTATCAATCTTACTAAGACGAGTAAATATGTTCCAAATTGACAAAAAGCAGCCAATACACCTTAATTCTTGACACTTTCGTAAACTTTTCGTATTACGTGGTCACTTAAAAGAACCCTAAAAGTCATTTATCAGTGGAAAGTTACGGGTATGTAGACAAACGTAGAAATATAGGCAATATGTAGTTAATTAGTCCGAAAACTGATAACATTAAATATGGAGAGAGCCCTCAAATGTCGAGTTGTTCCGTATGGCAATTGTGTAACCCACTACATCAATTGAGTGCAACTTCAAGGAACAAATTGGTTGCAATTGAAGTGCCATTGTTGAATCAAATCTTTTAGGGCACAATGGATTCTTTCAAGCCATCAATTTTTTTTTGATGTAAGATTTTATTTTTCTAGATCGAATATTATGTAGATGAAACGTACAAACGTACAATGAGTACACAACTGACAAAATCTAATGTAGATCATATATACATCTAGAACTTAAACTTACCAATGACAATAAAATTTTTAACTAAAAACGTATACAACTGTTGTTTTGATAGTTTTGATAAATGAGTAATTTAATTCACATGTTTTCAAATCCACAACACTCTAGACTCATTTCGCTTATCTTTCACTTATTAGTCTGAAAAAGTTATCAATAAAGTCACATTTAAAATATTAACATGAATAAATTGGTATGGTTGACTTCTTATGACTCAATTAAATTGGAGTGGTATATCTGTATTCTTTATTTTTTTTGGTTTACATGAACTATAGATAATTAATTAATTAACTGCATCTATCAAAAAAAAATTATTAACAATTATAGCCTATTTTCTATAGAGAAGGTCTAAGAGAACACTCAATTCGTTCTTCTTCTTTTTTTAAATTTACCACTGTATAACATGTACAATGTTTTGAACTTGGCAATGCTGTTAGTGACATATACTCATCTCCTCTTTGTTTTTATATTTCTTTTTTGGTACTGTATGGAGATAAAGGAATTTTTTTTTCAAATTCACCCCAATATTAGAAAAACCCTGATCTCAACACAAATTTCACCAATAGAAGCAATGTTTGTCTTGGAAGCAACAACAATATGGCATACAGTACACCTCTGCCCTCAATGTTAGCGACTCACAGGTCTGGTTCTCATTCATAACAAGCTTTTACTCAGTTTTTATTTCGGACAAAAAAACCAGTCATTACTAGTCTTAGGACCTTGATTCCTTACAGTAATCTAAGCGTTACATTACAACACATGTATATTGAAAAAGCACATAAATAATCCATAGATACGGTAAAGTGAATCACACGATCAATTGTCGGATGCATCATTCATTCAAAGAAGCCATCAATGTTCATTAATTGATTCATTTACTTCAAATCATTTCAAATATTCGCATACATACATCCATTAAGAACCACTACTTATGTTTCAATAGTGTTGAAATTTACAAACACCCAATTCAATTCAACTTCAAATGAAAACTCAAAAGGGTCTACTAAGCCCACATACTGCATCTAACGAATCTGACTGTATGATCTGTGTTACTGTGTATGTACAGTATACACTAAATGTGTTCCTTACTGTTTATGTATCTTCTGTACAGAATTGTTCCTTCTAAATACTCACTTTATATTGGCTATATCGTTGACTGGAACGCTCCTGCTTTTTATTTTTCACTTGCAGTCTTCCTATTGGACCTATCTGACCTCTTCAAAGTTTTTTTGGTGTTAAATCATATAAATTTAAATGACTTTAAAATACCCCAATACACTTTCAAGAAAAAACTCAACAATTAAATAGTGAACAAGTGTTATTATCTTCTTGTGATGTTATTTTCTCTTTTTTTTGGCTCGGTTTAAAGATTTATTTATTCTTTGTCTTTAATATTGAACACTCAAATCGAAGAAGTTTTGTGGACCTATGTATAGTTTAAATTGTAACTTTTGTAGAATGTCCCTATACTTTCTATTTTAAGTATATTGTACAGTATGTTAATTAATTATGTATTCTATTTGGGAGTACTATTGAACAAGTTTTTGAATAAATAATTGAGACATTCAAAACTTTTCAAATAATTCCTGCTAAAAATACTCAATTTTGATTGTTTTGATTTCATTGATTAAATTAAGACTTGTTTTGATCATCAGTTTAATAAATTAATACATTGAATCAAAAGGTATTATACTCTATGAATTAACCTTACTTGTATACAGATGATTTATTTTTAGTAGAAACTATTTTTAACTTCAAAAGTTCAAAGTCCTTTTCATTAAAAATTGAAACTCCAGTAAAAATTCAATTGTAAAGAAAAAATTACATTGGAATAGTCAGTGATGATTGTTAAATTTGAAAGCTTTTAAGGTCATACACTTTTAATGGACTTAAGTTTTGTTTGTTGCTCATAAACTGGACAGACAGAATCCAGACATTTAAACATTTAAAAAATCTTTATTATTCAAATTTTTGTCCTATTGAAAAGCTTACGACATTAGCATTGTGTAAAAAACAAAATAAATCGTTAATATCTATAAGAATTCCAACTTAATTGCTCGACACATTCGTTATCAGGGGAACTGCAGATCCTTTGTCCGATAACTAAAATAAACTAAAATCTACATTTTAGGACTGCACCAAGTCAAAACTTTAATTTGGAATTCAATTTTTTACGGGAATTGTCACTAACATTCTTCTTAATCAATCCCCACTATTTTTCTAGAAATTTATTCAATCTATAAGTGAACTATTTAAGAATATAAATCTGATTATTTTTAGTTGTCGTGGATTTGTCCAATTTCGCGAATGCCTAAATGCAAGCACTACACATCTATGCATATTTGTTTACCATTTTAGCCTCGTTTAAAATTTGACAGGTTCAAGACGCTTCCAGTGGAATTGGAAATCAGGTACCAACACAAGACTAACAATCTAACATGAAGTATCAATTCCTATGTAATGAGTATTTGAATACTTGGTATTTTGAACGCTGATGTTTAATAAACTGTATTTAATCATCAATTTTATACTTCGGCTTATGTTGATTATGTACAGGGGTAACTGGGTTGATCGGTGAATTTGAGCTTTTTGGAAACTATAGAAGCAGAAAATTTTAAAATTATATCAAATGAAAAAAAAAAGTGTGTAAAAATCATTGCTGTCCATTTAATTTCAAGTTCCATTTCAAATTCTTATACCGATTAATGTACAAATTTAATGCAAGAAAGGTTATCTTCTTGTATAAACAGTGACAAATTTAAAAATTTACTCTTCATACGTCATAAAAACAAAATGATCTCATGATGAACGATAAGGGATTAAAATTATGGTTTCATGTGTATGTCAGTGGTGTGATATAAAGTAACATAAACCTGAAATACAACTAAATTGCATGAAACAAGAGTACTCGATAGTGGGTCCTCATTCTAATCCAAAAAAAAAAAATTGACATCAGATCAGGTTCGGCAAATGAAATTTTTGGATCCCGAGCGCAATGAAAAATATCATTTTAGCACAATTGTAATGGTGAATCCTAGAAAATCAAGTTAATTTGTACTTAAAATCAAACTTTTATGTATTTTCCATTATCCTATTATGTTCTTCATTACTCTGTATAGCTTCAACTTATTGAATGTACGCAATTTCGAATTTCAGAAGGCAATTTTTTTTGAAATTTTTTTTCATTTGTACTGATTTTAACTTTATTTTGAATTTTATAAATAAAAAGTTTAACTTATAGTTTTAGTAAAAATCAACCGGCGGCGATCCGAAATAGCGGGCGCGGGTGATTTTAAAAAGGGTGTATTTACTACATAAGGAAAGCTACAGAGACTCAGAAAAAAAGAGATATAGTATATTAGAGTGTGGGGAGTAGACTGAAACCAAGAAAAGAGGCGAAAACCCACTACAATGACGATAAAATACACCTTAAAGCACACTCGACAACCCTGAACGGCTAACCTAGGCTATTTTCTCTCTCAAGTTTTTTGGCCCAAAATGTGCGCGCGCAGAAACGTTTCTTTTTCCAGCGAGGGGTTAGAAGGAGTCCGGAAAGGGGAATATTCGCGGCACTTTTACCAAATTTTTTTTGCTTCAACATGTCTGGCTGAAAATGTGATAAAACCATCAACTGATTAGAAAGCGAGTGACCCATTCTGGGTATTGATGGCCCGGAGTGCTAATTGTTTGTATAGAAAACAGGAATTGACTCAATTGAATCAGGTGTAATTGGCTTCGAACAAAGACTGAATTCTGCCCACTTTTAGGCCCTTCTAATGTCGTCTCTCGTTTCTTTTTCAGCTCCTCTCTTCTTTGTGTAGCGGGCCGAAAAAAAAATTTATGTACAATTTATCCTGAAGTGTTAAAAAAAAAGAGTCAGACCTTATAAAGAACAATAGAATTTCTTGTTTTCTAAATTTTTTTTTCAGCTTTGAAATAAATCTCTTTTGATTATATTTATTCCCTTTATTTAATTCTGTTTGATAATCTCTTTATTATCTTAGGATGTTTAGAAATCTAGCTTCAAAGAGACTCTTCTCTACCTCAATTAGAAGATTACAACAGCAATCAACTGAAGCTGCTTCAAAAGTTGCTCAAACTGCAACCAAACCAGCTCCAGCTAAACCTTCTTTTATTAAGAGATCAGGTAAAACCATTTGGAGAACAACCTGGATTTCAACCTTATTAGGTGTTGGTTACGTTGCTTATCAAATTTATGATGAAGCTAACCCATCACCACAACAACCACAAAGTGCTACTTTACCAAATGGTACTCCAAAGAAGACTTTAGTTATCTTAGGTTCTGGTTGGGGTTCTGTCTCTTTACTAAGGAACCTTGACTCCACTTTATACAATGTTGTTGTCGTTTCTCCAAGAAACTACTTTTTATTCACTCCATTATTACCATCTTCACCAACTGGTACTGTCGAATTAAAATCAATTGTTGAACCAATTAGATCTGTTTGCAGAAGATTACCAGGTGAAGTTATTTATTACGAAGCTGAAGCTACTGATGTTGATCCAAAGGCTAAAACTGTTACCATTAAAGGTAACGCTGATCAAACTCAAGTTTTAAACTATGATTATTTAGTTGTTGGTGTTGGTGCTAAACCAAATACTTTTGGTATCCCAGGTGTTTATGAAAATGCTTCTTTCTTAAAAGAAATTCCAGATGCTCAAGAAATTCGTTCAAAAATTTTACACAACATTGAATTAGCTACTGCTTTACCAAAAGATGACCCTGAAAGATCAAGATTATTAAACTTTGTCGTTGTTGGTGGTGGTCCAACTGGTGTTGAATTTTCTGGTGAATTACAAGATTTCGTTGATCAAGATTTATACAAATGGTACCCAGGTATTGATAAAGAAATTAAAGTTACTTTAGTTGAAGCTTTACCAAATATCTTAAACATGTTTGACAAAAAATTAATTAAATATACTGAAGATACTTTCCAAGAAGAAAAAATTGGTTTAAGATTAAAAACTATGGTTAAAAAAGTCGATTCTAAAATTATTACTGCTGCTATTAAACAAGATGATGGTTCAACTAAAACTGAAGAAATTCCATATGGTTTATTAGTTTGGGCTACTGGTAACGGTGCTAGAGAAGTTACTACCAACTTGGCTAAGAAATTAGAAGGTCAAACTTTTGCTAACAGAGGTTTATTATTTGATGAACAATACTTAAAAGTTATTGGTGATGATTCCATTTTTGCTTTAGGTGATTGTACTTTATCAAGAAAATTAGCTCCAACTGCTCAAGTTGCTTACCAAGAAGGTATTTATTTAGCTAAATTACTTAAAAACTTGGTTAAAATTGACTGTGTTAGATATGAAATGGACAAAACTTCAGATGTTACTGAAAAAGCTAGATTATTATCTAAAGTTGATTCATTAGCTAACTTTGCTCCATTCCAATACATTCATTTAGGTGCTTTAGCTTACATTGGTTCTGATAAAGCTATTGCTGATTTATCTTGGGGTAACTGGACCAGTTTATCATTAGCTGGTTCATTCACTTTCTTATTCTGGAAATTCTCTTACGTCTCAATGTGTTTATCTTTCAGATCAAGATGTTTAGTTGCTTTAGATTGGATTAAAGTTGGTATCTTTGGTAGAGATTCTTCCAAAGAAGCTTAAGCATATAGTTAATTGTTTTAATATTTAGTTATAATTTTTTTTTTCTTGTTTGGTTCATTTTTTATATTCATTTTTTTGCTTTTCAACATTATACTTAATTTATAGATTATAAACATTATTAGAAATGATTTCATAAATTTGAATCTTTCTTTTATAAACTACTAAAATTCAATTGTAAAAAAAAAACTACGAAATTTAAAAAAAAAAATAACTTTTATCTTTTAAATCATTACACGTTCATATATTATCAGATTCAACTAATTTATTTTTAGTCTTCTTTTTCCTTCTTAATGATTCAGGTCTTCCTTGTGGTTGTTTTGTTTGTTCATTAATATCAGATGTGACAACTTTTTCAGTTTTATCATTTGAATCTTCAGTTAAAGTGTCATCAACACCAGTATGTAAGAATTCAATTTGTTTCTTAACTTTTTCACAATACATTTCAGGAAATTTCATACCTTTAATGTTCAAATCACCATGTTCACACAAGATCCATTCAAGTGTTTCCATGATTTTTAATTCAAAATCACAACCTAATTCATCAATCATTATATCACTATAAAGTCTTCTTCTACCACCATCTCCATTTAAAATGTGCTCTAAACCTTTACCACGAACTTTCCATGGATATAATTTTGGATCATTACAATGTAAGAACAAAGTTTCTGATTTGGAATATTTATGAAATGCATAATTATCCTTTGTTGAATCATATGCAAAATTTGATTTATATTTTTCTTCATTTTCGGATTGAATAGCATCAATGACTGGATCGTATTGACCCATTGCTGAAATAATAATACCACCATCTTCCCTAATGATTCCATATTCTCTAATGAATTCTTGAACTTGATAATATGGTAATCCCAGTTCATGAGCAGCTGCAAGATATGTTTCTTTATCACCTTCACCAGCTTGACCTTGTGACATTAAACCATAGTAGTATTGAGGTCCATAAAAGTTGTAATATAATGATAAGAAAATAGCTCTTGCATGAGTTCTTTTATTAACTAATAATTGACCAGATTCTGATGATGATTCTGGGAATGTACCTTTTAAATCATGAAAGGAAACATTGTTTTCAATCTCTTCAATTGTCTTAGCTTCGTTATGATCACGTTCATCATTGTATGAGTTTCTAATATGTTGAGTTTCATCAACATCAATACCAACAATGTCATAATATTGTGGACTTGTTGAACGTCTCCAAAAATCTGGCCAAACAATCATACCTTTTGATTTAAATGGTTCATTAACAAATAAATAATCTGGATTCTTAACAGGGATATTATCTGAATCCAACAGTAAAACATTTTCAAAACTTGTCATCATTAATGCCATTGATTTTAATTGATAACCTTGAATTTTAAAGTTTAAATTTTTATCTAAAATACTTGACATAACAATACATTTTGCACCTAAAATTGGGAAAACATGATCACATAAATCAACAGAATATTCATTTTCAGTTGGAATGAAAACTTCAACAGGTAATTTTGAACCAGTATTTCTTAACATTTTAATTGAAACTAAAACTAACCAATTATAAAATCCACCACCTGCATATAAGATACCATTACCTTTAAATTCTATTTCTTTTGGATAATCTTTTGGTAATTTTTTTAAAAATGAATCATGTGAATCTTTTAATGCTTTCTTTTCTTCATCAGAAAGTTTCATAAATGCAGATAAATATTCTTTTGTTCTAATTGGATCAACAATATTATTTTCTCTAAATTTACCATCAGTAACTGGAAGTCTTCTATCACCAGTTTTTTTATATGTATTTTCTTTACTGTAATGATCTTTGTTATTAATTGCTGTGATCGGAGGCCCAGAGTCTTTAATTAATTGAAGAATGTCTTCATTAATAAATTTTTTAAAAACAGCGTCTTTTTGAATCAAATCATCAATTGATTTATCTTCTGTCCTGAATGTTGAATCAGACATTTCAAATTCATATTCAGCAAAATTAAAATCATCATTAATTGAACTTTCTTGAGCTTTTTCCTTTTCTGATGGTGAAACATTATTAACTGCATTATTTATGAGAGTATTTAAATTTGCTGAATTCTCATCACCAACTTTGACATGCGTTATGGAAGAACTTGTGAGGTATACATCCTGGTTTGTGTTGTAGTAGACCAATTGGATCGTCACTAGTGATATCGTTATGAGGATTAGAAGTGTAGGCAGTAGTCTTGCCAAACTCAGTCTTTTTATCAAAGCTGCAGGAATGAACCACATTGATAAAGATGCAAATTAAATAAATGAAAAGGATGAAAAGAAATGCAAATAATCTGGAGAAGTGAAGTAAATCAAGTTGTTAAGATGAATGGATTATGAATTGTTTTCATGAAAGATGAGGTCGACGTTAAAATTATATAATTTTTTGATTTAGGAAATGAATTAAACCAAAACAGCTGAACGAGGCACTGCCTGTACGTAGTTATGCAGAATTAAAAAAACACAAACCTTTACCCAAATTTAGATAATAGAAGAGAATGTTGGGAAAAACTACAATATAGTACAGTTCACTACGTTTAATATTTAAAGTTCTCATTAGGGACATCAATGTTCATGTCATTTGTGTTCAGACAGCAACTCTCAAACTTTATTATGATGTTCCGATTGGAAAAATCCTCATAATCAAGATAACCGGGCATTAAAATGTCGAATTGAAGAAAATTTAACAAATTTTACAACACGTAACCAATTATCCATTATTCCCATTTACACCCCAGAGATTAACTGTAAAAATCAGCCTAGAACAATCGAAAAATTGCAATTCATTTTGATCGGTTTTCTCTCAATGCAATCTGCACGCAGTTATTATTTTAAGCCTCACCTTCAAAAGTTGACAGCTAAGTATAAAAATTGACATTCTCGACCTTTTATATGGTACGTACCCTTTTTGTTCTTGATCCTGTCATGAGGTGAACATTACTTTTAGATTTGTACAATTTTTAATATTCATTTATTTTACTATTTATTCAGTTATTTAAAGTTGTAATTTTTTTTTACAGTTGAGTATAATTTATTTCACTCAACTATGTTAAAACTCAGCCCAAACAGTTTACACACCTGTTTTATAAACACCTGAGTGGTAGCTTGAGTACATACAAAGTTTGGATTTGTTTCAATTCCAAATGCAAAACGAACATGTAACATCAAGGCAAAGCTCTCTAATCAATCAAAGAGAATCAATAATATGTACCATTCTTAATCTTTTGTTGGTGCCAATTTATCCTGATAAACTGTCTCGGAACAAATAGTTTCAAAAAAAAATGCAATAACTGCCTCAAAATGATATAAATAGCACTTACTATTAACAGTTGAAGATCTGTTGATCATTAACAGTCCCGAATAAGCCAAAACTTTTCAAAAATTCATTGTTTAATTGTAATTCAATTTTTTTTAGAAAAATATGACAGATCAACGGTTGAAATTTGCATTCCTTGGCCATCTAAGTTTATGCAAGATTAATTCCAGCTTGAACTCAAAATTTAAATTGAACGCGTTGAATAAAAGATCGGAAATTTGGAAATTAAACCTGATCTGAACATGAAAACATATAAAATTGATCTGATATTAATGGTTGGAAATTTCAGTATCGTATATACTAGATAATTTGAATAGTTTAGAGCTTGATTTTAAAAAAATAGTTTGGTAGTAGGTAGGTAGTACCCAAGTTCTAACCAAATTAAATCAATTGCAGCTTTTAGATTCTTGGTGTTATTGTAAATATTTCAAAACTTACAACAAGAAACCTCAAATCATGTCAATATGATTAAATCCAGTTATACCAGCCAACTAAATTATACTGATAAGAAAATAAATGTCCTAATAACAACACCAAAACCAAATAAAACCAGTCAAAATTTAGATCATTAGATCCGTATAAACTTCTATATTACATTGATATAACTGAAACCTTGAAAACAGGTCAATTGGAGCCAAAAATTGCTTCAAAATGGCAGACAAAAATTGCTGCTTTCGCACCTAAAGTAAAATTCCTTGATTAGGCAACTTGGCCGAGTGGTTAAGGCGAAAGACTTGAATTATTCGAGATATCTTTTGGTATTTTACCGCGCAGGTTCGAGTCCTGCAGTTGTCGATATTGATCTTTTTTTTTTTGCACCTCGTTTAAAATTTCGTGGTTTTTTTTGAGACCTCAACACACCTTTAAGAGCTTAGTTTTATTTAAAAAAATTGATTTCAAGGACCTTAGTAACATTTTTTCATTCAATTGAACGTGAAAGATGAGATTTTTCCAGAAAGTATGGATTGTGATCACTTGTATACTGGCAATGCTCTTGCAGTCAACTTCATTCATAAGAGATAGAATGGATAGTATAACATATGAGAAACAGTTATTTAAAGCATTGTTTAATAACGTTAAAAATCGTCAATTTATATATGATCCAGAAAGTATATTCAAGACAAAACTTGCAACTAATTCATATTCACAAAAAATTCTTGTTGATGAAGGTAGAGATGATATTTCAACTGAACCAAGAGAAAATGCAACAATTTTAATGTTAGTTAGAAATTGGGAATTAGATGATGCAATTAAATCTATGAGATCATTAGAAGATAGATTCAATAGAAAGTATAGATATACTTGGACTTTTCTCAATGATGTTCCATTTGAAGAAGAGTTCATTGAAGCAACTACATTAATGGCATCAGGTAGAACTCAATATGGTTTAATACCGAGTGAAGATTGGAATAAACCAAGTTGGATTAATGATACTTTATACAATGAATCGATTAGAGAATTACTTGAAAAAGATGTTTTATATGCAGGATCAAGATCATATAGAAATATGTGTCGTTTTAATTCAGGTTTTTTTTATAAGCAAGAATTATTAAAAGAATTTGATTATTATTTTAGAGTTGAACCTGGTGTTGATTATTATTGTGATTTTCAATATGATCCATTTAAAGTTATGAGATTAAACAAGAAGAAATATGGATTTATTATTGCATTATATGAATATGAAGAAACTATTCCAACATTATTTGATACAGTTATGGATTTTGTTGAAGAAAATCCACAATTTTTACATCCAAATAATTCACTAGATTTTTTAACTGATGTTGATACATTTAGTAATATGAAGATTAGAATTGATTTAGCAAATGATTATAATTTATGTCATTATTGGTCAAATTTTGAAATTGCTGATTTAAATTTCTTTAGATCAGAAGTTTATAATAAATATTTTGAATATCTTGATTCAAAAGGTGGATTTTACTATGAAAGATGGGGTGATGCTCCAGTTCATTCATTTGCTGCATCATTATTTATGGATAAAAATGAAGTTCATTATTTTGAAGATTTAGGATATTATCATGCACCATTTGGAAATTGTCCAAGTAGCAGTGGTTTAAGATTACAAAAACGTTGTATATGTGATCCTACTGATGAAAGTGTTATTGATGTTGAACAACATAGTTGTTTACCAAGATGGTGGAGAGTTGGAGGTAAAACTTTCTTAAAAGAGAAGGGTGTTCTATAGATTAGACAAAGGGAAAAAAATTGCATTAAAACTTTTATTTTTATTTAATTACTATTGTACAGTTGATATTTTGGAGACCTTTTTTTTTGGAGAAATGAATGTATTTGTCTAATAAGGAGTTTCTAATCTTGCTAATTGATTCAATATATTTTGTAGTTCAGCATCGGTTTTCTTATCACTCAGACTTGGGATTAAAGTTTTTGCTTCATCAGCTTCATCACAAGATAATGAACCTAATTGTGCAATTTCAAATGGATGTAATTTAGCATTTTCTGGAGCTTTTAAGAGTTGTTCGACAGCTGAACACGTTTGAGTATCTTTAAATCTAGCAAATGTAGTCAAATAGTCTAAAGTTTTCTTTAAAACTTCATTTGCACCAACTGCAATTGCAGCTTTAGCGATTTCATTGTTATCGTCATCATTGTTATCATCATCATCATCATCATCGTCAGCCACCTGGTTGGCAAGGTCTCTATTTATTTGATCCTCGTCTTTAAATTCACCATTGGCGGTCATGAGCTTCTTTCTCTCTTTCAATGCACTTCTAATGATGATTCTGGCCTCTGACAAGTTCAAAGTTATAAGATCCATCATCTCCCCATTATGGCCAATTTGCTTGACATCAAACTCTGGACCAAGATTCAAAACGGCTGCATTCTCCTCCTGTTCCTGCGCAGACTTGACTGTTCTTCTTCTGACACCAGAAGTGGACGTTGAGACGTTCATTTTCCTTTAAATTCGAAATTTATTTGTGTTTAATTAGTGTTGATGTTTTCATTTTTTTTCAAATTTGGGAAGAGGTCGGAACTTGAGAATTATTCCGAGGGGCGCCAAAACCTGGAATTGCTCAATACTTAACAAATGAGCAACAAAATTCTCTTTAAAAAAGAATAAAATTTAAACATTGGAAAAGTTGTTATTTCCTTGTGATTTGTGGACATTTTTTAACAGTTTCTGCACAGTGGCCACTCTTGACTCTCTTTTGCTGAACTTCCCAATTGCCCCTAGTCTCTTTTGCTGCCTATCAGTTTGCGAATCAGAGGCCAGCTTTCAACCACACTGATTACAGCTTCTGTCAATTAAAACACCAATGTCCTACCATTTCAGTTCTCAGCAACCGTCCCTGAACGACAGGTCCAATCCTCCTTCTACACAGCACTCTCCGGAGCAGCACAACCCACAATTGACCTCGTCATACCAGTATCAGCAACAGCAACAACAGCAAAAATACCTGTTTCAGCAACAACAATCATCAACAGAGATCCAATGGAACAACAGCTACAAACAGAGCCAGATACCTCAGCTCGTGCCTAATCTCAACGGTGAATACTCAAATATGGGAAACAGATCTCCATACAGCTCCCCAACAAATCAATTCAAGAATCCATGGTACAACAGCCAGAAGTCTCCTTCTCTATCAACAACTCCTCTAGCATCAACTGCCCCAACATCTCAACAGTCCTCATCAAGTGCTCCTCCTTCATCTGCATTGCTACAACAAACTCCAACGAGATCAACTTTCAACACTCAGCTCCCAACAACATATGAGTATGATAACATGACTAGTGAAGGAAGAAAGAATTCATTTGTGTTACCACCTTCCAGAGTTGGTGCTCCTCCACCAACACAGCAGCAGCTTCTACAACAACAGCAACAACAGCATCAACAACAGTTTATGTATCCAGCTCAATCTCATTTCGCTGATGCCCCTGTTCACTTAAATGCTGATTTGCATAGAAGACAATCCATTGCTGTCGTTCAATACAATAACGGTAATGGAATACGACAACAACAGCAATTGAATCCTGCACAGTTCTACAATGCAATCCCAAGAAGACAATCATATTTTCAACATTTGAAACAATTACCACCACCACAGATGCGTAAAGTTCATAAGAATAAAAATGAATTGAAACCTGTCATAAATAAAGTTCCAAAATACAGAAGAGCTTCCATGGTTTCAAACTATATCTCTCCATTGCTTTCATTGACTACAGAATTAACAACTACATATTCTTTGTGTAATCCAAATTTCCATTATGAAGTTTCAAAAAATCCAAAAAGAGTTTTAACTAAACCAAATGAAGGTGTTACAAATAACGGTTTTGATAACTGTGATGATGATTATATCCTTTATGTTAATGATGTTTTAGGTTTAGAAGAAAAGAAAAAATATTTGGTTTTAGATATTTTGGGTCAAGGTACTTTTGCACAAGTTGTTAAATGTCAAAATTTAACAACTAAAGAATTAGTTGCTGTTAAAGTTGTCAAATCAAAACCTGCATACATTAATCAATCATTATCTGAAGTTTCTTTATTAGAACTTATTAATAATAAGATTGATCCATTAGATGAACATCATTTCTTAAGAATGAAGGATAAATTTATTCATAAGAATCATTTATGTTTGGTTTTTGAATTATTATCTTCAAATCTGTTTGAATTAGTTAAACAAAATCATTATGAAGGTTTAAGCATTAAATTAGTTAGAAATTTTACAAAACAATTATTGGATTCATTATGTGTTTTAAAAGAATCAAAAATTATTCATTGTGATTTGAAACCTGAAAATATTTTATTAATAAGTCCTGATAAACCAGAAATTAAAGTTGTTGATTTTGGTTCTGCTTGTCAAGAACGTGAAACTTTATATACTTATATCCAATCAAGATTTTATAGATCTCCTGAAGTCATTTTAGGTTTACCATATACTTCATCAATTGATACTTGGTCATTAGGTTGTATCATTGCAGAATTATTTTTAGGTTTACCATTATTTCCAGGTAATTCAGAATATGATCAATTAAGTAAAATTATTGCTACATTAGGTTTACCACCAAGTTGGATGATTGAAATGGGTAAAAATTCAAAATTATTTATTGAAAAAACTGAAATTTTTGATAATGATACAAATAAACCAAATCATAAATACAATTTAAAACCAATTGAAAAATATAGTCAAGAAAGAAACATTGATGAAAAACCAGGTAAACAATATTTCACAACAACAAAATTAAATGAATTAGTTGTTAATTACAAAATGAATAAAAAGACAATGACTTCAACAATGATTGAAAAGGAAATTTCTGATAGAAAATCTTTGGTTCATTTATTATATGGTCTTTTGAATTTAAATCCTTTGGAAAGATGGACTCCACAACAAGCTATCTTACATCCATTCTTAACTGAACAAAAATTTAACGGTGATTGGTGTCCTCCTGGTGCTGGTTTGAAATTAAGAAAAATTCATTCTACTGATGGTGCCTAATGAAGTATATGAAATAAAGAAAATATAAATCTTTTTTAACGTATAAATCCAGCTGGTATACAAAAAGTTACTAGTCAAAAAACATCACTATTATACAAGACAAAAGTTTTGAGGTGACTTGTAGCCTAGTTGTAGGATTAGTTTTAGACTTTAAAGCTTATCCTTTTGTTCACATCTAAAGTGACAGATTTTAGGGGCCACTCTGCATAATTTTAACATTTCTGATTTTGAGAGGCAATCCAATATCACCAAAGTTAAGACACAAAGTCAAGACACAAAGTCATTTGAAACTATCTTGAACGTTTAGCTAAACTGTTTAATGAAAAAACAACAACAGACCTTTCAGAAAGATAATGAGTCCTTCAACCTTTTCTGGTAGTTATACTTTTTTGTTTTTAGAATTGAACTTGATCTAGTGGTTTATATTTTGAGCAGAAGTTCCATTTCAACTGTATGCATTATCAATCTAATTTGGAGTTTGAAATAGTCCATTTTAAAAAACGAACATGATTTATTCATAGTTAAAGATGAACATGAATTTACAGTTATTATTTCGATGAAGAAAACAATATGTTATTTGCGCCTCAAAATTTGAGTGATTTAGCCATTCAAAAGCTATATTTATTTTTAGGTATAAAAAAACCTTTGTTAATCAACTTTAAATGTTGATTATAGTCGAGAAATCTACCAAATCATTGGTTATAGTTAGCAAGTCTCTTATATAGTGTTGACGTACCAATTAGGAAAGGTGTGAAGCACTGGAAATTTAGGAGGCGAGTCATGTGACAGAACCGGTTCGGACACGTTCTAGGATTTAATGTCAGAGATACAAGTGGCAAAGCAGCAAATAATTTGAATAAATTATTGAGGAAAACTTATAGATGAAACTTATATATGCCAATAGAATATATATAATCAATAAAAACAGTAAAATACCCCCATTTATATTGCTTCCCACTCAATAAATAGAGTTAAATCTCCAAGCCGGGTGACTAACAATCTTTTTTTGAGTTTCGCTGAAAAAAAAGTGATGAAAATTGATGAAGCTTTAATAGAGATTGATTAAACAAAAGATCAAATCAATTAGATTCGGAGATGTCTGCTGATCATACTAGAGATCCTTGTCCTATCGTTATTCTAAACGATTTTGGTGGTGCTTTTGCCATGGGTGCCATTGGTGGTTGTGTCTGGCACGGTATCAAAGGTTTCAGAAACAGTCCATACGGTGAAAGACGTGCTGGTGCTATAAGTGCCATCAAGGCCCGTGTTCCAGTCGTTGGTGGTAACTTCGGTGTCTGGGGTGGTTTATTCTCATTCTACGACTGTTCTGTTAAAGCCATTAGAAAGAGAGAAGATCCATTGAATGCTATCATTGCAGGTTTCTTTGTTGGTGGTTCATTAGCTATTAGAGGTGGTTGGAGACATTGTAGAAACTCTGCCATCACCTGTGCATGTTTGTTAGGTGTCTTTGAAGGTGTTGGTTTAATGTTCCAACGTTACATGGCATGGCAAAACAAGCCTATGGCTCCACCTCTTCCAGAGGCCCAACCATTAGGTGCTTAATCAATTTGTCCATCTGTATTTTAATGTTTATAATGAGTTCTGTTTATGATCTGTGAGGTGAAGAGTTTACTTGTATATAATACTTCAACCATTTGCAAAGTTACATTTTTTTGAAAGTAATGATAATGTTAATTAAGTTACAATTTATTTTGTAGAGTTGGGTACTTTTTTATCTTGATTAGTATATTGATAGACAGTGATTGTAGTTTGTAAGTAGATAATTGATTACTGCTTCCTGTTGACACATTGAAGATCATCGATATTGAAATTAATTAAGGGAAAAAATATCACTAAATTTTTGGACCAATACTGAATATAAATTCAAATCAAAACAATCACTATAAACCTACAACTTTACCCAACACTATTAGACTACCAATACTCTATAATAACCATCAATTACCCTCAATTTACACCATTAATCACAAATTAAATCAAATTCTTACATAAGCTCTTAGTCAGATTTTTCCAGAATCATCGATGAGCCAACGTTTTGGAAGAATAACAGCGAACTTTTATCTCTCTTCTCTTTAATTTATCCAGTAAAGACAATGTCAGACTTAGATTTCCCAGTTCCAGATCCAAATTTAAAATCAATTATCTCCCACGATACTTTGAAATGGATTTTCGTTGGTGGTAAAGGTGGTGTTGGTAAAACTACTTCATCATCATCAATTGCCATTCAATTAGCTTTAAACAATCCACAAAAACAATATTTATTGATATCTACTGATCCTGCACATAATTTATCTGATGCCTTTGATGAGAAATTTAACAAAGATGCTAGAAAAGTCACTGGTATGAACAATCTATCATGTATGGAAATTGATCCATCATCAACTTTACAAGATTTATCTGCTGAATTTGAATCTGGTGATAGTGCTAGTGATCCATTAAAAGGTATAATGGGTGACATTACTGGTTCTATTCCAGGTATTGATGAAGCCTTATCATTCATGGAAGTCATTAAACACATTAAAAAACAATCAAGTTCTGACTCAAGTCAAATTTCTTATGATACTATTATCTTTGATACTGCTCCAACTGGTCATACTTTAAGATTTTTACAATTACCTCAAACTTTATCAAAATTATTGAGTAAATTTGATGAAATCACTTCTAAATTTGGTGGTTTATTGAACGGTTTAGGTGGTGGTCAACAAGGTGATATCGTTGGTAAAATTGGTGAATTAAAAGAATTAACTGCATTAATTAATGAACAATTTACTAACCCAGATATTACTACTTTTGTTGTTGTTTGTATTGCTGAATTCTTATCATTATATGAAAGTGAAAGATTAATTCAAGAATTAAACTCATATGGTATTGATGTTAACACCATTGTTGTTAATCAATTATTATTTGCCCAACAAGATGACCCATGTAAGAGATGTCAATCAAGATCAAAGATCCAAAACAAATATTTGAATGAAATGAATGAATTATATGAAGATTTCCATTTAGTTAAAGTTCCTTTAGTTAACTCTGAAGTCAGAGGTTTAGAAAAATTAACTAAGTTTTCAAACTTTTTGATTAATCCATATACTCCAGGTGATTCAATTGAACTTTCATAGACTTATATATAACTACTAATTATATAATAATGAACATGTAATGCTTTTTTTTTGCACAATTATAAATTAACAAACGTTTTCAATAACGATTTCTTCTCCATCATTTTCACCAAGGTCAGTTTTCAATTTTCTGTTGAATAATTCGAATAAGAAACCAAAACAAGCAGTGGTGATGGCACTATCGTATCTACCTTTAGATGATTCATCTCTAACGAAAGCATGTTGAGCATCATTGACTTCCATAAAGGTTAAATTGACACCATTTTCTCTTAATGTAGTTCTAATTAAATCTCTACCAGCTGGTGGAACATGATTATCTAAAGTACCAAAGATTAAAATGTTTTCCAAGTTCTTTCTAGCTAATTTCTTTGAATTGGATAAAGTATCATCTTGTTCACCTTTACCTAAAGCATGAATATGAATATCAGTAGCAAAGAAACCAACAGTTGCTGTAATTCTTGGATCGTAAGCAGCACGGAAGGCTAAATGACCACCAAGACACATACCAGTGGCACCAACTTTACCAGAATAGGTTGGTAATGTTTCCAAATAATCAAGAGCTAATTTGTTATCCTCATCATAACTTTCTAGTGGTTTATCAGCTTTGTATTTATTACCTCTGTCAGTACCTTCAGCATCGTATGGTAAAGCTTCCCAAGACTCGAAATTGTGATAGATGGAAGGAGCAACAACGATATAACCTTCAGAAGCAATCTTTTTGGCAAATCTAGCAACTGGACCAGTAACTTGGTAGATTTCAGAGTAGACAATGACACCTGGGAATTTTGCCTTTGGATAGTTTGGAATTTTTGGATGGAAGGTGAACAGTCTTAGAGTAGTGTCATAGGATGTTTGAACATCGTAAAATCCTTCAGTGATTAACATATCTGTGTTTTGCAATTGGTAATTGATGTGTGTATTACCTGGGGTTTTTTCATGTAGGCCTTTTCCAGGTTGCAAAATTACAGTAGGATTTTTTCGCGTGCTTAGTGGTACATATCTCTCACCTGGTGCACTGTACTCAAGTATAAGATATGTGGGTTATAAAACAAATTATCTTTGATTTCATCATATTGACTTGAATGTGCATTTTCATCAATTTCTAAAACTTTTTCAGGTTGTTCTGTACTTATTATATAGGCATTAGAAAAATCAATCACATGTGTAGTATTATTTGAAACAATCCAATTACCTGCAAAACAATCATTTTGATAAATTCCTAGAGCTTCTAGTTGTTTATAGGTAAAATCAATATCTTTCAAGTAAGAATTCAACATTTGTTCATAGTCAACAGTGATACCGGTCAATTGCTCTTTTCTGTAAAGTTCTTCCAATCTTCTCTTGTCTTTTTCGTGATATAGTTTACCTTCCTTTAATAAATAGTTGTACGTAATGTCTGAAATAGAACATTCATCAGGTTTCACATAGCTTAATAACAAAAAAATTCCATCTGCATAGTAACCATAAGCTTCTAAATTTGGAGACTTGATTTTATTTTCAGGAAACTTCAAGTTGTAATTCTTGATGAGTAAATAACACTCAATTTCAGTTTCTGCCCGTTTAAACTGTTCCATCATATATTCATCAGGATCACCATCATCTAAACCAAAGTAATATATTTGTTCTCTATCATAGATTTTTAAAACTAATGTATCAGATGAAACCATGTTTTGGTTAAAAACATTAAATGCATATGTTAAACCTTCTTTTGAAACTTTTAAGACAGTTTTGAAATCAGATCTCCATCAGGACGTTACATTATCTTAAATTAAACTATGAATATCTATTAAAAAGAACTGAAAAGGAACAAATTTGATTAAACAACAATTGATCAAAGACCATCAGAATAGCACAATTGAAAGCAACTAAATAGTTTAAACCAAAACATTAATAAAATTCAAAAACCAAAATAACAAACAATTAATTCTCAATAAAGTCCATAGTTGAAATCAGAAACATGTTAAATATCTCCAATTTTAAAAGTAAAGCTTAAATTTAAAAATTAAGCAATGGTACACCAGGCCCAACCACCCCAGACCATCATGTTGTCAGAGTTTTCAGAGTTGTCTTTTGGAGCAGCAGTGTTAATAGTAGTTGGTTGCATTGTAGTAATTGTAATTGATTGATACAGAAAGAAAAAAAAATTGATTAATCAAGAGAACTAAAGCTCTATTTATACACAAAACTACACTCAGACAACATATTACACTATATCATATAACTACACATTAATTTTTATTGATGATGTTTGACGTCCTATTGTTGTTTCCTAATTAGGAAATTAATTAGATGCATCAAAAAATATTTCTGTGACTGCAATTGTTTAAATGATGCCAAAACGGTCGAGAACAATAGAATCTGATACCAGTTGATGCCTATTGTAGTTACCCAATGTAGGTTAAATTAAGTTTGAAACAAAATATACATATGTTCTGTGCATTAATTTATGTCGATAACGCAACTGTACCTGCAATTTGCTGTAAATAATCACCTTTTTATCTTTGAATTTGGGACAAATTAAATTAAATTGGTATATAAAATTGTTTCATGATTCATTTATGACTCAATTGTGTTTATCCTTAACCAATTGAAACATAGAAACCTTTAAAATATCTTAAAATCATCTTTTGATAACGACTTGAGGCTACGAGGGGCATGGCTAGAGGGGTCAGAAACATCCAATTGTTGTCGAAATAATCTTAATTGAACTTGGAAACCTTTTTAAAGTTAATCAATCATCTATTTTAATCCCTGTTTAGACAGATTGAAGTCTCAATTGAAGTCTTTTGCTACCAAAATTCCCTATTAATTATGCAAACTTTAAATTAGGGTCCTACTTTAGCGTCTTTCTAATTCAAATTTCCAATAATTGATGTCAAATCTTCACAATAAAAACATACTTAAACTTTTTAAAGTTATAAAATGAACTAGTATACTTTTTTAATCAAAAATTTAATTGCCCACCGTGTTTTTTAATGAATTTCTACTTTTTGAGTGGCCTGGTTATCTGATTTGTGACAGGTTATAAAAAATTTTTTTACAAATCCGGAAATGGACAATTCAGAAGCCTTTTGCAACTTTTAAAAGAGATTAAATTCAAACTATGACATTATGAAAAGAAGGAAACCTCAAGTATACACAAATCATCACAATTAAACACATTAAACACGTTAATTTACTAATTTTTGGTGTTGTACCGAATAGAGCCGAACCAAAGTTCCACTGCAAAAATCAAATCAAAAAAAAAAAAAAAATTGAAAAATTCTGAATTCTTTTTACTCCTTCTCATCAGGTTTATTTATAAAACAGCCACTTTTTCATATAAAGATGTCAGACAAATCACTTAACTTACCATTACTTACCTGGAAAGACCCAGTCAAAACCGGTAAACTCTTTGGTGGTCTTATTGCCGCCCTTGTTTTATTCAAATCAGTTAATCTTCTATCTTTGTTCTTTAGATTAGCCTCTTTAGCTTTAGCTGTTAGTGCCACTGCCGAATATGGTGGTAAATTGATCTTAGGTCAAGGTTTAGTCACCAAATTCAAACCAGGTAAGTTATCCACCTCATTTTCTTCAAGAGCCACTGGTGTTTTAGAAACTTTTACCAAAGAATTACCATCTCTGGAAGCTGAAGGTCAAGAATTATTATACTCTGTTAACATTGAAAACACTTTGAAATCAGCTGGTTTATTTTACATCCTTTACAAAATCACCTCATGGGTCTCTTTATACTCTTTAGTCTTCACTTCTGTTGTTCTTGCATTCTCTTTACCATTTGTCTATGAAAAATATCAAGATGAAATCAATGCCGGTTTAAAACAAGCCACTGAAGTTGCCACTGAAAAATACAATGAAACTTCTAAAATCGTTGGTGAAAAAGCTGCTCCATACTTAAAGCAAGCTGATGAAAAATTAGGTCCAGTTTCTAAATTCATTAAATCTAAATATCAAGTTAGAACTGCTTCAACTACTGTTGCTGCTGATGAAAAAGCTTCTGCTTTCACTTCATCTTCTGAAACTGCCACTTCTAAACCATTCGAATCATCAACCACTGAAATCCCTGTTGAAACCACCGCTTCTTTCCCAGATGTCCCAAAAGTTGAACCATTACAAGCTGCTGTTGAACAAGTTAAAGAAGCTACTTCAAACGTTGATGTTGAAGATTTAAAAAATGATTTATTAAAAAACAAAGAAGCTGCTACTGGTGCTAACTTCTAAGTTGATTCAAGGTATTAATCTATTATTATTATTATTTATCAGAAAAAGAAATCAATTGTTGCCACCGCATTGTGACTGTTTTTTTATATTGACGTGTTCATAGTAACACTTTTTATTTCATTGAGCTAATTTATAATGCTCATGGTGTTTTTATATTATCTATTGTGTTTTTGTCTTTTATACAACTTGTTTTGGCAGGAATCCTATACATTCATTACACATTATAACTCAAAATTATGATCTGTTGTTGTCAAACATCATGGGGATTAATTTTATTATATGTATATTCTTTGATCTTAAAAACCTTGTAGTTATATGACCAAACATATTAGTCTTCTAAATTGTCACGCAACCCTTATTGTCTTAAACACTCACACGACATTAAACGTTAACTTACATAATAATTGAAACCAACCAGTCTTATATATTGAAAAAATTGTCCAACCTTTGGTAACTATGTATAAAGAAATGATCAATGTTGATCAAACTAATAAAAAACTATATATAAATTAAATAAAGAAAAGATATTTATTCTTCTTTAACACCTGAAGAGACTTCTAAATCTGGTGAAATGTAACCAAAGACATTTTCATTTAAATCAGAATCTTTCAAAGCTAATTGTTCTTCAGTCCATAATGGAGCTTCAGCAACATAACCTGGAACACCAACGTTACATAAACCACCAATGGCTTCTAAATCTTTAATCTTTGGTAATGATAATTCTTCATAAATACTGGCAATTGATTCAATTAAAATATCAGATAAATCATTGAAATGACCTGGAGTTGGAGTAATTCTTAATCTTTCTTCACCTCTTGGAACAGTTGGGAAGTTAATGGCTTGAACATAAATTCTGAATTTTTCCATTAACATATCAGAAGCTTGTTTAGCTTTAGCAGCATCACCAATGACAACAGGAACGATATGAGATGGATTTGGTTGAACTGGAACACCAATTCTGAAAAGTTCAGATTTAACATAGTTGGTATGAACTTGTTGTAATTGTCTATCAACTAAAGTTTGACGTTGATATCTAATAGCTTCAGCAGCACCGGCCATAATTGCAGGTGGTAAAGTAGTAGTGAAGATAAAACCTGGAGAATAAGATCTTAACCAATCAATGATTCTTCTGTTGGCAGCAACATAACCACCAACGGTACCGAATGATTTACCTAAAGTGGCAGTAATGATATCAACTCTGTCCATAGTAGTTTTAAAGTTTGGAGATTTAATACCATTTTCTAAATGAGCTTGGAAATCATAGTGTTCAGCAACACCAGCACCATGTGGACCGTATAAACCAACGGCATGGACTTCATCTAAGAAAGTTAAAGCACCATATTTTTGAGCTAAATCACAAATAGCTGGGATATTAGCAACTGAACCTGACATTGAATAAACAGATTCAAAAGCAATTAATTTTGGAGTTGATTTTGGATATTTTGCTAATCTTTCTTCTAAATCAGCTAAATCATTATGTTTAAAGATTTCCTTTTTACATCTTGAATTTTTAATACCAACAATCATTGAAGCATGATTCATTTCATCACTGAAAATAACTAAACCTGGTAATTTTTGACCTAATAAAGTTAAAACTGCATCATTTGCAACAAAACAAGATGAAAAGACTAAAGCAGCTTCCTTTTTATGTAAAGTGGCTAATTCAGATTCTAAATTAATACCATGTCTGTTATGACCAGCAATGTTACGAGTACCACCTGCACCAGCACCATACTTGTCTAAAGTTTCATGCATTTTAGCAATAACTTGTTCATTTCTACCCATGGCTAAGTAATCATTTGAACACCAAACAGTAACTTTATCGTCTTCCATTTGTCTATGAGCTTGAGGAAATTCTTTAGCAAGACGATTAATGTTGTTAAAGAATCTGTAAGAATTATCTCTTCTTTTCTTTGAAACTTCATCTTCGAATAAACCATCATAGTCAAAGGCTTCTTCTTGAGTACCAGTGTTGGTTAACAAGACTGAGTCTTCATCAAATTCTTCAGAAGAGGCAGTAGCAACTTGAGCTTTTGAAGCTGGAGTTGAATGGTAAGATCTCAAAGCTGGGCCCATAACTGGACAATGAGAAGCTTGAGAGACAAGGCTTGAGTTTGCAGCTCTTAGAGAGGCAATAGAGTTTGCCTTAACGTTGTGTGCCATGAAAGGACACATTTTAGCAGACTGTCTGGCTAGTAATTCCATTGTTTGCTTGTTGTTGAAAGATCAAAGAAGAGAGAAAGTGAAATAAATTTTTGCGTTTTCTTTTTCCGGCCTACACAGTTTTTACGGTGTTTGGTTCATGCTTTTATGACATATTTGAGGTAAGCGAGGGCTAGATATAGTTTATTGAGTCAGTTGTTAACCAAAAGGAGACAATTAGGACGTTTACGGAGAGAGTCCGTTGTTGTTGTTGAAATTAGAGGGTGTTTTAGCCCTTTTGGGCCAGTGATTGTCGCTCAGATCTTTGCTCAGCTCATTAAGCTTAATTTCGGGTCTTAGTAAACTGTACGCTGTGATTGGCCCACAATGCTACACTAAACGGTTAACGGTGATGAGATGCATTAAAACGGTTATTTTTTTCTCTAGAAGATAAACACCTGGTCGTCACCTTTTGATGGCGGAGAGGCCCTCTTGTAGCCTAGTTCCTCGGTGATTTCTGTTAGAGAGGTCTTCATTCCTGGGGGACCTGAAATGAGGATTCTGGTGTCGTCTGAAGGGCCTGGGAGGTATTTTTCAACAAGTTCTTTGGTGACATATCCAACATCGCCAGTCCAGCCTGGAGATGGTTTGTTCAAGACGTAGTGCACATCAAAGTATGGGTATTTCTCGTTCAAGTTGTCCAACTCTTCTTTCAACAAGATATCGTTCTCAGTCTCGTTGGCATAAATCAATGAGATCTTAGTCAAGTCTTCTGGAGTAGTGGTGATCTCACTGATGACTTGCAAGATAGGTGTGATACCAGACCCACCAGCAACAACACCAATGTGTTTAACGTGGTTGGTAGCATAGTTGAATCTACCAACTGGACCTTTGAATTTAAGAGTCTTACCTGGAGTCAATGAGGCAAAGTGTTTGGAAATATTACCTTCTGGGTATGACTTGACTAACAAGTCAAAGGCACCTTCTTCAAACTTGGAAGAGATTGGGGTATAATATCTAACAACATCATCAACTTGAACAGCTAAATGATGACCAACTGGAACATCTAAAATTTCAGTATCTCTCTTCAATTTAAATCTATAAATGGCTGTATTTTTAGAGACAATAGTTTGATCCAACAACTCCAAACTGGTCCATTGGTCAGGGAAGATGGATTGTCTTCTTTGGTAGGCACTGATGAATCTATAAGCTAAGAATGCAAGCAAAATACCACCAGAGTATGGCAAATATCTGTAATCAATGATACAGGTACCAATCACCACCAGAGCAGATGGAATGTAGATACCATGCAATGGCTCTTTTAACAATTCAGTCTTGTCCTCAACTTTGCTAGCAGACATCTTCTATTGGAACTGAGATCAAAATGTGTGTCAATTTGATTGTTTGTTTACTAATTAAATTATTTTCTCGAGAAATTCGAGAAAGCTGAATTGCCGATGAGCTTTTTTTTTTCGCGAATTTTTATCTTTATCTACAATCAGTAGTGTCAGTGTGTGTATTAACCCCAGATCATTTTCTTGAATTTGTACTCAATTCCATCTACAAAGTCATTGAAGGCATTGAGTTTTGAAGCATCTTTCAGTGTGAGTATGTCTTGAGCTTCTAAAATACAACTGGATGTGAATGTCTTTGACATCAAATTAATAATGTGTTTGATTTTAGAGTATTCAATATCTTGACTGAATTTAACTGCTAAAAAATCTTCTTTTGGTGGTTCTAATCCATCTTCGTTATTTTCATTGAATACTTCTTCTTTGTTTTTCAATATAAATTTCAATCCAATGTTTCTTTCAGGTTTTCTTGTTAATGATTCTGTATTGAATCCACTTGCACCATTCTTGAAATAAACACCATATTGTAAAACTCCAATATCTTCTTTATTCAATTTGATTAAATCTTTAATTTCTTCATCACCACCAAAAGTAATAAAATGAATTGCCTTGTTTGTCAAAACAACCCAAACATCTCCATTAAGATTAGCATTTGAATTATTAACTAATCTTAATTCATTTAATTTCATTGATGATTCAAATCCATTCCAAATACCAACTAAAACTGAATGAGAAACATCTGAATCTGTTAATTTCAATTCTTCGATAATTTTTGCTCTTTTTTTAGTTTCTTCAAATCCATTGGCAACTGCACTATCTTTAACATTAAATGATCTTTCAAACTCTAAAAAGACATCTTTACCTTTTAATCCAATTAAAAATTCAATAACACATTGTTTGAAATAATCACTAACATAACCTGAATAATATCTATTCATAGTTAACCAAGCATCTTGCATTAAACCTTTATAATTTCTTTTAGAAGTTCTTGTATAATCACCTTTTAAAGCATTTGTACTTGCATATTGACGCGAAATGAAATCACCATTATCAGCCCATAGATTATTAAAATCAGTTTGAAATCCAACTGGATCTTTTGGAATTAAATTATATTTAACAAACATAACATCTTTAAATAAATATTCTGCTAAGAATTTTGAAACTAAATTAGTTCTATCCAAACAATCAATACAATTAACTCTAAAAACACCTGTTTGCTTTTGATCATTCAAAGAATCAAAATATCCATTCATCAAAAGTTTTTGTTCAACTGTAACTTCACTTGAATCAAATTTTGAATCAAGAATTTTAACAACATTATCAAATTTCATACCTGAACAAACTTTATGAAAATCAAACCATGAGATATCAATTTTTTTATCTTCACACATTTTAACAAATGCTTCACCAACTTCTGATTCTTTCTTTGATCTTTCAATTAATGAAATACATGAAACATCACCATATGAATCCTTTAATTTCTTGAAATGTGAATTGAATGCATTTGGTGTATCTGGATTATCTAAAGTTTTTGTTAAAAATGGAACTGGTTTCAAACTTGATGGATCTTGATTAAAGAACAATGGAATTGAACCTCTAATAATATCAAATTTACAAAATAATCCTAATGGAGTATCTCTTAACAATTCGTAATCTTTCATTATGAATATTTGTGATGTATGAACAAAATTTGCAACGTTGGAATAATCATCAATACCTCTTCTTAAATAACGTAAACCAGCTCTTTTAATACTTCTTTTTGAAATTAATAATAATTGAGAGTTCTTTAATGCAGATGTATGTTTAATTTCTAGCTTTATATCTATTGAACGAATAAAACCTTGAATGATTTTTTTATAGGGTAGTTCAACATCAACTTTTGCAGATCTAAATCTCTTAGTAATAAATCTATTATACCAAAAAGCTTTACCCGACTGATGTGCAGAGTTATCTGTTGATGGTTCATTAATTATATGACCTTCTTGGTAAACAATTTTTTGTGATAAATCTATTTGGTCAGAATAATAAAAATCTTTTGAATTAAAAAATCCTTTCAATTGTTTTTCAAATTTTGTCAACATATCTTTTGAAATATCTTTGTACTTGACAACGGTATTAACTGATTTAACATTTGAAAGTGTTGGTCTTCTTAATGTAATTGATCTCTTCATTTTGATTTGATCATCTGTATTTTCTTCATTTAAATCTGTTGTACTTGTATTTGTTGATTCATGAGGAACTAAACTTGCTGTACTTCCAGTAAATTCAATATCATCACTAAAACGTGGTTGTGCTGGTTTTTTAGATATTGATAAAGAAGCACTTGATTTTAAATCATCAGCATAAATACCTAATTTACTGAAAAAAATATCTTTATTTTTCTTCATTTGATCTATTATCTTAGCTTTATTCTCATTATTATCTGATTCATTGGAACTTTCGCTGCCACTAGAATCACCTGTATAACCAAACAAGGATTTACATAAATCATATTTCATTGGAATGACAGTTGTTTTCAAAACTCTCCAGATTTCAATATCCTCATACTGGAAAGTACGTTCTTGTTCATCAATTAACACAAGGTAACCAGGACCTAGATCAACTAACCCCAATATACCATCAATTTTTAAATCATCACCCAATGGTGGATTTGTCTCTATATCAAGGGAATTTTCATCTATTTGACTTATTGAGAGATCATTAAAATTGATGAAATGAGAATGTGATTCAGATGTGATAGAGATCCCTGTCTTGAAGAACGTAATTAATGCTGTCATTCTAACTTAACTTTAACAACAAATAACAATGCTGGCCTATCAATACCAATTCTAACTAAGAAAAACACGATAATTTGGTTGTTTTGTAACCTAAAATAATTAAAAAAATGTGTCAAAACACCATGCGCAACAACCTTTCCGTATTTGGCAAAGTGTAAACAAATAAATTTAATTTTTTTGATTCTCATAACATTGACTCCTATTGTTTTATCTGATATTTATATGAGTTTAGTTCAATGTATGGTAAAGTGAGATGCATATCAATTGTTAAAGCAACAGGACAACAATGCAAACAAGTTGTTGATCTAACAATGGGTGAACATTGTCAATATCACCAATATAGAAAAAACGCCAATCAAGTTGATGTCAATCAAGATGAACCCGTTGTAACTTGCCTTGGTATTGCCAAATCAACTGGAAAACGTTGTAAATGGCCTGTTGATCCAGAAGTTTCATTGTATTGTCATTATCATTTTGAACAAAAAGATGCACCAATCCAACCATTAACACCATGTAAGGATTTTAGTCCAACTCAATACAAGAAAGGTTTTATATACATTTATACTTTGAAACATTTAATATCTCCAAAAGCTAAAGAACAACCATGGTTGAAATTACAAAAGATTAAAATATCAGAAGGGAAAAGCAAATTAGAAGATCCCAAATCATTAAACAATTTCAATCCAAAGAAACATATATTGATAAAAGTTGGGCTTACTACAAAAACAGTTACCCAGAGAATAAGCGAATGGGAAGCCAAATGTAAACACAATCTTGTTGTTATTGAACCTAAGGGATATGAAAGTGAAAAAAAATTAGAAGAAAGCAATGGATTGATAAGTCTTTTTAAAAAATTAAGTGTAAATAAAGATGATGGTTTAATACTTGAAAACTACAATCCCAGCGATCAAGGTTTTCATACAGATAATAACTTAGGTCTTATTGAAAAACAGATACATTCTGTGTTAAGAATGACTTATGGTCATGGTGATATGATTTGTTATGGTTGTAAAGATAATAAGGAAAATGAAAATAAAGAATATGGTATACATATAGAATGGTTCATGCTACCTAGAAATAAAATTGATCATGTTTTTCAAGTTATTGATAGTACAATTACATCAATGAATTTTTCATAGGTGAAAGGAAATATTAATTAATAATACATAAAAAACTGGATCTCATTTCAAAGTAGTCTATTCATCAGCAGCAGTATCAGCATTTAAAATATATTCATAAATGAAGGCAGTTGCATCTAAAACAGCACTGAATGGAACATGTTCATCAATACTATGAATACCCCATTTTTTACTGATTTCTAATCTTGCTGGATTAAATCTATAAATGTTTCTTGTTAAATCAATGTATTTCTTAGTATCTGTATTTGCAGGCATTAAGAATGGAGTAACATGTAAAGTTTCATTATTGGTGAAAATAAAATCTTCATAAAGATGTCTTAAAGTACCTGCAAAGACATCCCAAACTGGACCTTCACTTGGAGAAACTGGAAGTGATTCAATTGCTTGATCAATAGTAACATTGAAATATCCCTTTGGTGTGGATTCTTTCAAGTTTTCTTCACCATAATTAATACCCAAGTTAAATTCTTCAGCAATGATTCTAACATGTTTTAAAACATGTTCAACTGTTTCATTAACTGATGAATCTGTTGAGATACGTGAATTGAAAATGAATGAAGTGTATTCGGGTAAAGCATTTGATTTAAGACCACCATGAATAACATCAACGGCTTGAGAACTTTTAATCAAGTATAAACCAAATGGATTTTTTTTTAACCATTCAATGACAAGATCTTTTGATTCATCATCAAATTGAGCTCTTAAAATTGACATTTTTAATTTTTCTGGTAAAGATTTTGAAACTTTTGCAAATTCTTGTAGATATTTCATTAATGGATTCTTTTCAGTAAAATATGGTTTAAAATCATCATTTTCAATAAGTGTAATTAATTTTGAAACAATACCAATATTTGTATGTTTTGGAGGTGCTGAAGAATGACCACCTGGTGTACTCAAAGAAACTTTAATGTTAATATAACCCTTTTCAGTGGTGGCTGGTAAAGCAAACCATTCATCATCAAATTTAGCAATGATTGGACCTTCATCTAATAAGGAATAAATAGAATCAGGACCATATCTGTTGTATAAAGTATGATTAATTGCAGCAGCACCATGACCACCACTTTCTTCATCATAACCATAACCTAATAAGACAGTTCTATCTGGTTTGAAACCTTGTTCTAATAAAGATTCAACGGCTTGTAATTCACTAATCAATAATAATTTACAATCGATGGAACCACGACCCCAGACAAATTTACCGTCATAATAAGCAGAGTATGGTTCATATGTCCATTCTTTAGCAGCTTGAGGATCAACTGGGACGACATCTTGGTGTGCAATTAAGAACAATGGTTTTAAATCAGCATTAGAACCTTCCCAAGTGTATAATAGATTAACACCTTGAGGTTTTTCTAATTTCAAGTTTTTGTGAATCAATGGAAAAGTTTCAGCAAGATAATCATGGAAAGCATGGAAGTTAGCAGCAGTTTCTTCATCAATATCAGCAACTTCAATATCATGTGAAACTTTAGATTTATCAAAGGATTCGGTTCTTATTTTGACAGCTCCTTGGAATTTAGTTAATAATGAATCATGGAAATCTTGGTCATATAGAATAGTCTTGACAGTTTTTTCATAATCAATGTCTTCCTTTGATGGAGCTAATGGTGGAACAGGCAAAGCATCAATTAATTGTTGGACTTTTTCTGCAATTTGAGCTTCTAATTCAGGATCACGAATAGTGATTGGTTTACCATCTAGGAATTGCTGGTACTTCCCGTAACCAAAGATGGCCAATGGGTACAACACAGCAAAGACCAATGCCAACTGGAGGGCTGTACGAACAAACGAAGTCATGTCTTGTGTTTAAAGAGGATAAATTAAGTGAGGTTTGTAAAGGTGAGTTTTATTTTGTACAAAAATTATTTGGATATGCACGCACGCAATCAATGAAAAATTTCCACATTTGAGGACCACAGAAGAATAGAGATAAAAAGGGAGTTTTTGTAGAGTCTGAATGGATCGAATATAACAAAATCAACTGTGTAATTACTCTTTAATCATGTCAAAACAGTGTAAACATCTGCTTATTCAGTTCCCGAAGTTGCTATTAGGTTCACAACTACTGCATTCAATGTCGCAGATTGTCTTTCAGTGGATATTCAGCTTGAATTTGTGCTTTTTTTGATATATTTCAAAACAATTGTGATAATTAACCATAATTGAACCACAAACAAAACAATTTATCAAATATCAGTGATAATACAGTACAACAATTGCAAGAGTCCCCATTATTATGCACTGCAAGGTTACATCTTTAAACTTTCGGGATTACAAATTGTTGAAATCCGACTTAACCACGTGAATGGCACGTGAAATACGCATGACCAATTTCCCGGATCTCGCGCCTTTGGCCAAAATTTTTTTTTTCTTCAACATTGAATCAAAAAGAAGAATCGAAAACATCTCAAATTAAATATTTCCAAACGTTAAGATGAGACCATTATTGCTTAAAGGTCACGAACGTTCCCTTACACAGGTCAAGTTCAATCGTGATGGTGACTTGATTTTCACTGTTGCTAAGGATAAACAAGCCTCTATTTGGTATTCATTTAATGGTGAACGTCTAGGTACTTTCACCGGTCATTCTGGTACTATCTGGACCATTGATATTGATAACGAAACCAAACTTGCCATCACTGGTTCTGCTGATATGTCTGTTAAATTATGGAATGTTGCAAATGGTGAAAATTTCTATACTTGGAATTTCAACGTTCCTATCAGAAGAGCTGAATTCAACCAAGCTAATGATAAATTTTTAGTTATTACTGATGAAGTTATGGGTCACAAAGGTACCATTTCCATCTTTGAATTAAACAGAGAAAACCCACAAAGTCAGAGTGTTGAACCATTATTAGTCATCCCAACAAGAGAAGGCGTTACAAAAGCTTCTGTTGCTGGTTGGTCTTATTCAGATAAATACATCATTGCTGGTCACAGTGATGGTACCATTTCCAAATACGATTCCGTCACTGGTGAATTGATCTCTTCAGCTAAAGAACACGAAGGTTTAGTCACCGATTTACAATTCTCTGAAGATAGAACTTATTTCATCACCTCATCAAAAGATAAATCATCAACAATTTTTGATATTGATAACTTAAACGTTTTAAAGAAATTCGATACAGATGCACCATTAAACACAGCTGCTATAACACCAGTTAAAGAATTTGTTATCTTAGGTGGTGGTCAAGAAGCAAGAGATGTCACAACCACTTCTTCAAGTCAAGGTAAATTCGAAGCCAGATTTTTCCATAAAGTTTTTGAAGATGAAATTGGTAGAGTCAAAGGTCATTTCGGTCCATTAAATTGTATTGCTGTTCATCCAAAAGGTACTGGTTATGCATCAGGAGGGGAAGATGGTTATGTTAGAGTCCACACTTTTGATAAATCTTACTTTGATTTCAAATATGATGTTGAAATTACTGCTGAAGCAGCTGCTAACATTGAAGCATAAATTTTGGGATAAGGTAAAACGAAAAAAGAGAATTTTGTACAATAATATTTAAAGTAATAACTACATCATTTTAGTCTATAAGTGTTTTTTTTGTAAATTCATTGCGTTCGTATTATATGTAATTTGTGAATTGTGATCTATAATTAAAATTTCACATTATCTATGGAGTCGATTTATTTACCAGCAGCTTTTTTAGCATCAGCTGTGTAATCGTTAGTAAAAAAAATAGATAATCATAAAGAGATATACATACCTTCAGCTTGCTTCTTTCTCATAATTTCAGCTTGTTCTTCCATTCTTTTTTTTGGATCACCTTCCTTTTTAGACTTTTGTTGTGCCATCTTCTTAGCATTCTTTTCACGAGCTTTTTCTCTTTGATTACCACGAGTCATTGTTGATAGTATAGATTTCTCTAATTAGTTGAAAGTTTGTTTAAAATTCAATTTAATTACTCTGGTATGCGAATTTGTCCAATTTCTGGTCCGGCCACGCCCTATCTGATTTCGTTCAATAATTTGGACTTTTGACGTTAAAGGTGTTACATATTTGTTAATAAACACACCAATTACAAGATGTCTGAAGAACTCACAGATGAAAAGAAACTAGAGGCTGCTAGAAAGAAGGTATGTTGCAAAAATTTTGGGGATTTCCCGTTCCAATTGAAAGGAGTTTTGATCCCTTTATTGTATCATGAGATTCATTAACTAACCTAAATTTAGTACGAAGCACTTAAGAAGAAGAATAAAAAGAAGAGTAAGAAGGCTAAGAAGGAAGAATCCGAATCAGATGACAAAGATGCCAAAGCTGAATCAGAAGAACCTGAAGAAATTGCTAAATTTGATGATGTCGAAGATGACAAGGAGCCTGAAAGTCTAGAGGTCGAAGAATCCAAGGAAGAATTCGAAGAAAAAACAGAAGAAGAGGTAAAGGAAGAAGAAGAAACTAAAGAAGATGAAGTCAATGAAGAAGACAAAGAAGAATCCAAGGAAGAAGAAGTTAAAGAAGTTGAAGTTAAAGAAGTTGAAGAAGTGAAAGAAGAAATCAAAGAGGATGCTCCAGAAAGCAAGGAAGAAGAACTAAAAGTTGAAGAAGAAATCAAAGAAGAAGTCAAAGAAGAAGTCAAAGAAGAACTCAAAGAAGAAATCATCGAGGAATCAGAGAAAGTTGAATCTGTTGAATCCAAATCACCTTCTGTTGAAGATATTACTGCCAAATTACAAAATAGTGGACTTGATGATGAAGAATTCTTAGATGATTCATTCACAGAACCAGTTCAAGAGAAATCCATACCTGAACCAGTTGCTGAAACAAATGCAGGCGTTGATTCTCTATTCCCAGATTCAGGTGATTCATTTTTAGAAGCATTGAAATCAGAAGACACGAACAGAGTTGATCAATTATTAAAAGAAAATGAAGCTTTGAAAGCTGAAGTTAAATCATTAAAACTTCTGAAATTAGACCATTTAGATCAAATTGAAACATTACAATTAAGAGTTCAAGACTTGGAAAGTAAATTACAGAAACAAACATTGAATGCTTCACAATCCAATTATCAACAACCATTATCAGTTTATGATGAAGATAATTTCACATTATCACCAACTCCATCATATCAACAACCAAACTACTTGGAACAACAGCAACATTTCCATTCTAATCTTTCTGTTTTCAACAATGAACAAAATGTTCAACAAATCAAAGCCAATCTTGAACAATTCAAAGGTTGGAATGTTAACATGATTCATTGGAGAAGTATAGGTGAAGGATTGATCGTGAAACTATAGACAATTTATCATAGATATCTACAAAAAAAGTAATAAATATTGTAATTTATTTTGTATTTACAGGTTTTGTTTGTTCGTAACACATATACACTTTTCTAACTAATACGACATAACACTTCAGCAGTTCTATGTTCAGCAACGGCTTGATTCAATTCCAAAACTTCTTGGGTTTGGTTACATCTGACAAGCACAAGCTCACTAGGAGTCAATGGTCTAATGTTTCTAACTGATTTACCACTTGCAAGTAATTTAAGTTCTTCTGGTTTTAAGTGAATTCTCAAACTTGGTTTTGAGATTAATTGAAATTTAGAGATGACTGATTGTGAGTCTCTGTACTTCAAACCAAGCCATAGTCTTCTGGTGGCGATATTGTCTGGAGTGACCTCAGTTGGAACGACATCTGGACCGGTGATTGAACCTCTTTGAATAGATGAGATGAAACCTTGGTTATATAAATGAGATGCAACTTGCAAGTGAAGTTTGGTGTATGGAATGCTGGTGGATGTTTGGTGGATACGGGTGACGTTCTGCAGATGCGCAGCAACGTTGGCAAGTTTGACTAAAGACATAGTGTTAAATCTGCTTAAATAGTACTTGTTTTTTTTCACTATTCAACATGTTTAATTTTTTTTTCATTAACAAAAATTCCCGGTACGGGCCACACCACTGGAAAGATTTATTTTTCCTCTGAATGGAACGAGTGTTTGTATTGTAAATAATTAATAATTAGATACTTTACCATGTTGAGATCATTTATTAGACCATTGGGTAAGAAAGCTCCATTGTCACAGTTTGCAAGAGCCAATGCTGCCCGTTTTAACAGCACAAAAAAAGATGGGAAGACTGTTGATTTCCGTACTTTCATCTCTGTGTCTATCTTTGCAACTATCATTTTGACACAAGTCGTTGATGCTGTTAATAAAGAGAAACCAAGAGGTCAAAAGAGTGGTATGTCTGAAGCTGAATATTACAAAATGCAACAGAGATTAAAGAGAAAAGTTGCCCTTTTCACTCCTGAACAAAAACAAGTTTTACTATGGAAAGATGCTACTGATAAAGACATTAAAAATGTTGATGAATTAACAAAAGCTGGTATCCAAATCATCGATCCACTTAAATTAGTCGAAGCTGAAAAGAATGACAAAGACAGTAAGTTCTACGACATGTTGAATGACCCTGAATTAGTCAAATTACCAAGAGGTTTAACTATTGAATTAATTGGTAAAGCATTATCAAACTCCGATAATTCAAAATTCATCGTTATTGGATTTCCTCTTGATGTTAAAGAAGCTATCCAATTCGAAGACAAAATCGTCACTGTTAAGAAATTGGCTTTGTCAAAGGCCAATGATGCTGACGACGTTTTCAGATATTACAAAACTGTTAACAAATCAACCATTATTGACAAAGATGTCGCTTCATTATTAGAATAATTTAATCATTCATCATTCACCCCATGCATATATATAATTGTGTATATAGATAAACCTGTAAATAAATATTTATATCTAAAAGAAACCTTCTGGTACTTTAAACTCAATTCCACAATTTTGGGCAAATTTTAAATCACTATCACTAAAATCATTTTCACGACCAGCTGCATCACCAATATAAATTATTTCTTCATTTGTAAGTTTTTTATCCAAGTTTTTAAGGTCTTGTTTAAATTCTTCAAACATACCAGTATCTGGCTTTCTATTCTTAAAAAAAAGGGATTCATTAACACCTTTTTTCTTTGATGCACTCGATTGTTTTGTACTTGAATATAACCACACGTTGGTAACATTATTCTTATTCAATTCTTTGAAAATAAGTTGAATCTTTGTTAAAAAGTTTATCAAACTTTTAGAATCTTTAGAATCTGATATAACACCACCTTGATTAGTGAAAACAACAATTGTATGTCCTTTATTAGAAAGTTCAAGTAATTTAGAAACAACTGTATCAAAACACCATTTCCAATCACCTGGATGTCCTGCAAAGGTTTTACCTGATTTAGTCTTGATCAATGTAGAATCAAGATCAAAAGAATAAATTAATTTATCACTCAAAGTTGATGTGTCCTTTGGTATAATCCTTATTAGATTCTCATGTATATAAAAATTATGTGTACTTAATTTTATTGAAAAAGATGCTAATGTTGGTCTGCGAGTAACCACTCGTGATTTGGGTTTAGATGACTCTGATTTAGGATTAATTGACTTTTTGCCTAATTGCGCAAGAATATCTTTCCCCATTTCTATTGATAATTGCCCTAATATTAGTAAAATCAGCAATACTAAATACGTTACAAATTGAAGTTGAGGTTTTGAGCTCCAAATTTCAAAATGTAAACAAAAGAAAATTAAATTTTTACACTCATCTCATCTCCATAAAAACAATACTACAAGCATTACAATGTCCTTTGGTAGAAGAACGTGGGATAGAGAAGAATATGCCAAACAAGCACTCATACGAAAGCAAAATAGAAACAAAGATGACAGTAAAATTGTTAAAAAATCAACAGTTTCAAGAGATAGTTTAAATTTTGGTAAAGATTTAAACAAAAGACAAATAATTACAGGAAGTGTATTGAATACAAGAGGTAAATCATTTGGTTTTTACTGTGATGTTTGTAACTTAACATTTAAAGATAACCTTAAGTTTGTTGATCATTTGAATTCAAAACCTCATTTAATAAAATCTGGTGAATTTGATAATAGAAAGAAAGATGTATCATTAGAAGATGTTAAAGCCAGATATGAAATGCTATGTAGAAAGCTTGATGGTATAGAAGAAATACCTGAACAGAAGGATGATGATAGTATAACAAATGATGACAGTGAAGAACAGAAAGATGATCAAATAAGTCAAATGATGGGTTTCACTGGTTTTGGATCAACCAAAAAGTAATTGCATATAGAGAAATGAATTTAATGAAATAATTAATCAAAATAGAATACTTTTGTAGAAATAAGAAATCAATAAACTACAACAGAATCCAATTCTTTTTTGGATTCATATATCAACAAACAATATTGTTGGAAAAAAACAAATTCCTCAGTAAATCATGAATTAACCATTATTTATATAACACCTTTTTTATTAATTTTGATTTAATCAGTTTATTCGTCTTTGACGATAGTACCTTTAGCAGAAACGTAAATACCATCTAAGAATTTTCTGATATCTTTGTTTCTAACTCTACAGATTTGTTGGATATCAGCAGCAGTTTGGGAAACATCTTCAACAGAGTTACCAGATAAGGTGATTTCATCTTTTTGGGTAGAAGAGAAAGATGGAGTAACACCTTCTCTAACTTTGACTAATCTGACGTTTTTGTCACCTAAGAAGTTTCTGATTTCAACGTAAGTGGAACCTTCTTTTTCAATAGTGTTAACGTTAATTGGGAAATGCGCATAAACGTATCTCAATTTGTATTCGTAACCTTTAGTGACACCAGTAATCATGTTAGAGATTAATGATTTAACAGTTCTTAAAAGAGCAACATGTTTTCTGTCACCGTTGTGGATGGTAAGTTGAACTTGGTTGTCAGAAAGTTTGGAGAAAGCAATGTTGATGTGGTTTAAGTTTTTGGTTAAAGTACCTCTTGGACCAGTAACAGTGACGAATCTGGATTTGATGTCAATGGTGACATCTTCTGGGATATCTAAGACTTGATCAGTTCTGATGTATTTCATTTTTGAATCTGCTGGTATTGAATTAGTCTATTCTAGGTGTTTATGCAAATATTAAATTTTTCACTATTCCAGTGTGGATGTGCGAAGAACATCCCAACACCACTAACAATTGAAAAATTTAACGGTCGCGAAATTTTGGTAGCCCTAACAAAAAATGAAAAAAGTCACGTGTGTTACAATATGTAGTAGCCCTAAACAATCACTGCATGTATAACTTAAAATCTATTTGTTCATTAAAGCATTAGTTTATATAATTCAATAAGCATGTAACTCTCTTTTAAATTTTCTTCTCAATTTATTATATGTATCTCTGATTTTAACATAATTCATATGCATTTTACCTAAGAAATGATCACTTAGTCTTCTATCTGTATCTATTCTACTTAGATATGCTCCACATTTTTCACAAACTTGTAACTGTTGCTGAGCTGATTGACCAATTAATTCCTCTGTTAATTCATTAAACTTTAAGAGTTCAATCTTTTTTAATAGTTTTAAGTTGGAAATCTCTTTTGCTATTGACAATTTCAAAGAATCATTATAATAATCTTTCAATTCTAGTAAATGTGTCAATTCTTTCATGGATATATTCAATTTTGTATCAATTTCTTCTAATTTTCGTTGTTGATCATTCAATTTGGAACGCTCTTCTTCAGGATATTCTAATTTCTTTGCTGCGGTCTTAACATTTGTATCACAAACTCTGATGAATTCATCTAGTTTACTCATCACTTGCTTTTCAATGTTTTGTAATTCTGAATCATCTGGTTCTGCTTTCTCTTTGAAATTTTCAAACTGAATTCTGTATTTATCAAGATGAACTTTAGCACATCTACCAAAGTTTTCTTTAGTGTTTTGAAATAAATCATATGGACAAACTCCCATCAAGTATGGTTTACAAACATCAAAATCTTTAAAACTCTGTTCTTTTTGACGCTTATAATTGTTTCTACCACCATATTTGGCTTCTTTACCCATAAGCTGCTCAATCAACTGCTGCTGCTCATAACGACCACCCATCTTCAAGCTATTAAAAACTGTTAATTAGTTGACACATTTTATTTGATTTTGATTAATTAAATTTGATACTGTTTGTTTTGGTGTCAATTCCGAGGCCCCGGAACTCAAAACAATAGAGCCAGAAAAGAGAAATGTTTTGGATTTGAATATAGTAAACATGTAATAGCAATTGTTTAACTTTAAATGAAGGAACGTTTAGCATTCACTGGGAAGGTGATATCATATGTATTGAGAGGTGGTTGTTTGGTCCACGTTTTGCAATCTCAATTCTACGAGTTCACAGAGACTAGAGGTGAATCAATGTTACCAACTTTACAAGCAAATGGTGATTTCGTTCTTTCATCAAAGTACTATAGAAATGGTAGAGGTGTTTCCAAAGGTGATTGTATTGTTGCATTAAAACCTACTGATCCAGGTCAAAGAGTTTGTAAAAGAATTACTGGTATGCCTGGTGATTTAATTCTTGTTGATCCAAGTCTGAATAATGACAATGAGTCCACCAGTGAAGAATCTATGAATAAATACATTGAAGTTCCAAAGGGACACTGTTGGGTTACTGGTGATAACTTGGCTCATAGTTTGGATTCTAGAAGTTATAACTCTTTACCATTAGGTTTAATTAAAGGGAAGATCATTGCTGCTAATGATTTTAATAAGCCATTTAGAGAAAATGGTAAGATTTATGGTTTTAGATGGATTGAAAATAACTACATTAATGAAGATGCTCAAGGTTCTGAATTAAAACTGATCAGTTGAAACTGATTGTTTTTAGTTAATCTTTGGTTGGTTATTATTTGTTGCATACTCGTTCATAGTGTGATCCATTCCACTAATGATACGAGCAACTTTTGTCACTGGCCATGGCATAGATCTGAAAAGAGGTAGGAAATTCCCATATAATGGAATTTTATAATCACCACGTTTACCAACTTCACAAAATGTGATAATTTTACTTGCCAAATAACTTGGTTGAATCTCTGGTGCAAGAATATGTGATGGTGTTTTAACATCTTCAAACATTGCAGTTTTTAATTGACCTGAACAAATCAATAAGGTTTTAACATTTTCAGAATAAAATCCTAATTCATTACTTAATGCCTCATGCATTGCAATCAAACCTGATTTGGTTGCACCGTATACTGTTAAATTTGCTGGTGACATAAATCCTAAAACTGAGGCAATTGTGACAATATAACCTTTTCTAATGTTGATCATATCTGGTAAGAACAAGTTGTTGATATAGAAATTGGAAACTAAATTGATATGAATTAATTTATCAATTTCTCCTTGTGTCATTTGGATTAATGGTTTACCAATCATAATTCCTGCGTTGTTGATGATACAAGTAACAGTTCCAATTTCTGCTTTAATATGTTCACGAACATGTTGAATTTGTTCAAAATTTGAAACATCACACTCATAATAATGAACCAAATCAAATTTTTCCTTTTGATCAATGTTGATGTCAAAAACGATGATATTTGGATATCCACGTTTTAATAACTCTATCACAATCTCTCTACCAAGACCTGAACAACCACCTGTAACTAAAATAATATCAGGTTTATCAAGAACAGTTCCCAAGATTTTGTTTGAATAATCAATTGCAGTGTTTGCAAATTCATAAACTCTGTTTAGCATTTTGTTGTTTTTATTAGCTATTTATTTAATTATTTTTTAATATAGACTGTTTTTACTATCAGTTAACTTGTATTCTACTGTATTAATTGGGGTATTAAAAAAAAAAAGAACCCACTAAAATTAAGAAAAACCACAATCTTGAGAATAACACAAAATTGAAAGCACAATTATTAGTTTTGTGTCACTGTGTTTTTGAAGTCTACGATTTACACAAAATCTATGAACATAAAACTCAACTTTTTGCCACAAATTTAATGTTACACAATAGACCTGGATTAATTAAAGTTTAATGATCCAATGCTGTAGTATGTGTTGTGGGATTTTGACTCCTGACGATCATTACAGTTTAGTATGAAACTTATGATAGTTAAGTAATTTTAGTAAACGATCTATAAAATTTAAACAAAAATTTTTTGCAGCAACTTAACACTATTTCTTATCGACAAATAACTCCAATACACACTAAACAATACCTATTTATTGTAGTTTAAACTGTATACATTTTGTGTCACTTATTCCGGAAAAGTTTCCGTGCCGCTAACCTTTCCCGATTTGGACTTTTTATGTCACAACAAACAAAAAAGTTCGAGATTTCGAAATGAAAATAAAGGATTGATTTGAAAGAATTTTAATAATTTTTGTAATTAATTCAAGTTTAAATCATACTTTTCAAGTTGAATCAACAATCTAAAGACCTTAATAATGTCATTCAATGAATTACCTGAGTTTGTGCGGATCAAAAGAAAGAGAAATCAAGATTCTTTACAAGCTTTGAGTGAGTTTAGTTTGATCTATGATTTGAGAAATGAATACTAACGATAAATAACAGTTCTTGAACTGCCTAAGAACAAAAGAGCCAAAAATGAGCAATTTGGTATGTAATCAATTGATTCCTTGGTCTGATTCATGTAATGTACTAACCTTCAATAGTTTTCAAACTTCAAAGAACTGATTCACAGATTGAAGTGAATGATACAGCTAATAATCTTCCACTTCCATTACTTAAAGAATCTGGACAAGAAAAAGTAAGTCTATTTAATTACTTGAATGATTGATTGATACTAATGGTTTAACAGGATAAAGAACATACATTTATAATACCAAAAGTTGAGAAGACAGAAAAATTACCAGAACAATTCACTGAGATGCTTGATTCTATATTAAATTTAGATAAAGGAGAACCAGAAGGTGAAAGGAAGTTAAAGAGAAAATCACACAGGTCCAGTGGATCAGCTACTATTTCCAAAGGTGTTGAAGTCGAGTTGGAGTACGTTTATGATGTTTATTATAGAGATAAGGCTGTTCAAGAAACATGGGAAGTGAGCAGGATCGGTTATATTAAATTCGAAGAAGATGGATCTGATCTAGTCAATGAAGAAGATAATGATTCTCTGTTGGCAGTTTCTGATGATGAAGATTCAAATGCTGAAGATTTTTATCAAAATGATTATCCAGAAGATGAAGATGCAGGAAATGATAATGATGGATTAGAAGTTGAAGAAGTCAAAGAAGAAGAAGAAGAGGAAGAAGAGGAACAATTTGATAATGAATATGATGACTTGTTTGAACAACATTTTGGTGGGAATGATGTTCCTCAAGATTTTTTAGAAAGTTTGAAACAAGAGTTTGAAGAAGATGAAGATGAAGATGATTATGATGGAGACAATGACATTGATATCGATAATGAAGATGATTACAAAAGACAAAACTTTTTCCCAAACGAAGAAGATGATGAATTAGCAAAGCATAGAGACAGAATATTTGGTAAATTAGAAAGAATGATTGAAAGATCATAAAAAAAAAAAACAAAATATACACATCTACAATTTAAAAAAAAAAATTCAATTTATTATTGTTTATTGCCTTTTGTACTTAAAGATTGAAATAAAGAATTGAAAAAACACACATCTATAACTAGTTTACAACCCCTATATTCTTTACCAGTTTGAAATCATTACCTGTAAAAGAACATTAAAAATTTTTGGTATTAAAATCATATCATAAAGTAGAAAAGTATTGAATTGAAAAGCTTTTTACATAATAATAGCTTCTTTTTCAACGTTAGCACCAATGGTTTTGTGTGGTAAAACTTTACCACCGTTAACGTAGATTTCATCTTTAACTTTGACATCATCACCTAAAACGGTAGTACCTTCTAATCTACACCATTTACCAACTTCAGAGTTCCAACCAACGATGGTGTTTTTAACCCAAGCGTGATCTTTGATGGTAGAGTTTGATAAAACGACAGAATCTTGGATTCTAACACCGTTACCAATAACAACATTTGGACCTAAAGTAACATTTGGACCAATTTTAGCACCTTCACCAATTTTAACTGATGGATCAATTAAAACGTTACCAACGTGACCTGGAGTTAATTTATCAGAGTGTTTCTTTTCTAAAGATTTTAAGTATAAAGCGGTACCAGCTAAGAAATCTTTTGGTTGACCAACATCCATCCAGAAACCTTCTAAATCGAAAGAGTATAAAGATTTTTGTTCAACTAAGATTGGGAAAGTTTCTTTTTCAATTGAAGTTGGTTTTAATTCAATTAAATCAATAACATCTGGGTTTAAGATGTATAAACCGGCATTGATTCTGTTACCAACGAATTCAACTGGTTTTTCAACGAATCTGTCAATTAAGTTTGGTTGAGCAATGTCGTGAACAATGACACCATATTTAGATGGTTCATCAACCTTAGTAGCAACAATGGTACCTCTACCACCGTGAGCTTTGTGGAAAGCGACTAATTCTTCGAATGGGTATTCACAGATAACATCAGAGTTTAAGACGAAGAATGGGGAATCATCTTTCTTTAAGACATCTTCAGCTAATTTTAATGGACCAGCAGTACCTAATGGTTCAGTTTCAACAGAGAAAGTAATTGAAACACCGTATTCAGCTTCGTATTTCTTTAAGGTGGAGACCATGACTTCTGGTCTGTAGTTGACGGCTAAGACAATGTCAGTAACACCAGCTTTAGCTAAAGCTTCAATTTGGTGTAAGATCATTGGTCTGTTAGCGAATTCGACTAAAGGTTTTGGGACAGTAAGAGTAAGAGGTCTTAAACGGGTACCGTAACCACCGACAAGAATTAAACCTTTCATTTTGTGAGTATTATGCGAATGTAATTAAAATATGAAGAATTGACTTCAAAGATTGGAAAAGTTCAGAGAAACGAAATCTGGGATTTGTTTTTGTTTTTATACGTCGAGATTTTTTTCTGTCGACGTGGTCTGGCAGAAAAAGAAATTCAGAAGTTCCAAATTTAAGCGCGTGTTTTGTCCGAAGAGTTTTTCCGGCTGCTGGACATGGACATTTTTGTGGGAATTTTTGGTGGTGGTGACTAGTTTGAAAGTGTCAATTGTATGATATAATTGTTTTGCTCATGGTCTATCTAGTTTGTTATTGGTTATTCTAATTGTAAGAATGACAATTGCTACTATTTGGGCCCACGAGTTGTTGCTAGTACTGGGGCATGGCTGGACATTTCACACATAAACAGAAATAGGCACGTCAGACATTTGGACAAGTTGCACGGATTTGGCGAAAAAGACGTCGATTTATGTCAGATTTTCGCCCAATTGGGATGGCAAATCTTCCTTTTCATCAATGATCTGTGCCAACTAGAGCTGGCTGAGTTGAATTGTTGCAATTTTCAGTGTCAAAATGCATCAATTTGAGACTTGAATTTAGCTTATTTTCTTATATGTGATTGTTCTGGATTTAACAAGTTTTAGCTGTGTCATTTGTCTCATCACCAGCACTACTGTCACATGTGCGAAGACCAGGAAACTGGATCAAATTAAGTTGTGTAGACTCTATTGATTGTATATTACTCTCTTTCACACTCGTTTTCCACTTGTTTTATACTGTGGGTTTCAATGGTTTTTTGTGTTCCACATCTCAACTGAAATCTAACAATTTCGCGTTCAGATCAAAGCTAATTAATCAACTATGTACACCAACAATTAATTATTTTGTACACCACAGATCAGGGTTTTATTCGTTGGAATTTAGTCACTGTTTTACATCTACTTTGTACTCATCTCCTGCCCTTTTGTTGGCACAAGATGTGTATATTTGTTAATTTAAACGGTATATGCCAAATAATGTACAACCTGTCAAATTATATATAGCACCTCATTCCAGCAATTATGGATCAGTACTTAACTTTTAAACAATGGACACCGCAATTAATATTCCAAAATTATATCGGCCTATAGAATTGCTACAAATCCCACACAATTGTTGACCAGTTTTGATTTGGACATCACTTCACATGTTCAGCCCTGTTCAATAGGGGAAGACACGAGATAATTTTGATCATCTGGATCAACTTAATACGTGGTAACAACTATTTGGTCTGTCTCAATAATTTTGTAGGGTACCCAAATTATCACGGATATATATAATTTAAAATGAATCTATTTAAATTATACCATTAAATTAAGATATCTTCGCTAAACTTGAATGGTTAAATTCTCCAACGTTTACTTGCAGTTTTGAACACAGATTGACTTGTAAAATGAAATTTTTAAAATTTAATATTGGAAACTACCCGATCAGGAAGTCTTCCGTTTCCGGCTAGCCTCATCTCATCTCGCAGGGTAACTCCTAAAATTTTTTTTTTCATTCCAATTTTTTTTTAAAGAAAAATTTGAACTGAAAAATCTTTACAAAGCAAATTAGATCAAACAACTAAAAATGTCTTCTGCTATCGACTACTTGCTTTTCGAAGAAGCCACCGGTTATGCGGTCTTCAAAGTCAAGCTTCAACAAGATAACATTGGTGCCAAAATCAAAGAAGTCCAACAACAAATCAATGAATTAGGTTCTTTTTCTAAATTAGTTGAATTAGTTTCTTTTGCTCCATTCAAAGGTGCTGCTCAAGCTTTAGAAAATGCTAATGAAGTTTCTGAAGGTTTAGTCTCTGAATACTTGAAATCAGTTATCGAATTAAACATTCCAAAATCTGATAAAAAACAAGTTACTTTAGGTATTTCTGATAAAAATTTAGGTCCTTCAATTAAAGAAAACTTTGGTTTCATAGATTGTCTTTCAAATGATTTAGTTCAAGATTTATTAAGAGGTATCAGACAACATGGTGATAAATTACTTAAAGGTTTACAACAAGGTGATATCGAAAGAGCTCAATTAGGTTTAGGTCATGCTTACTCAAGAGCTAAAGTTAAATTCTCAGTTCAAAAAAATGATAACCATATCATTCAAGCTATTGCCTTATTAGATCAATTAGACAAGGATATTAACACTTTCTCAATGAGAGTTAAGGAATGGTACGGATGGCATTTCCCAGAATTAGCAAAATTAGTTCCAGATAACTACTTATTTGCTAAATTAACTTTATTCATTGAAGACAAAGCTTCTTTAAACGATGATAAATTACATGATTTAACTGCTTTATTAAACAATGATTCAGGTTTAGCTCAAACCGTTATTGATAACGCTAGAATTTCAATGGGTCAAGATATTTCTGAACAAGATTTTGACAACTTATTAGTCTTTGCTAAAAGAGTTGTTTCTTTAACTGATTACAGAAGATCATTATACAACTACTTAACCGATAAAATGCATACCGTTGCTCCAAACTTATCTGAATTAATTGGTGAAGTTATTGGTGCTAGATTAATTTCTCATGCTGGTTCTTTAACTAACTTGTCAAAACAAGCTGCTTCAACTGTTCAAATCTTAGGTGCTGAAAAAGCCCTTTTCAGAGCTTTAAAAACTAAAGGTAACACTCCTAAATATGGTTTGATCTATCACTCTTCATTCATTGGTAAAGCCTCTGCTAAAAACAAAGGTAGAATCTCAAGATACTTGGCTAACAAATGTACTATTGCTTCAAGAATTGATAACTACTCTGATGAACCAACTAATGCCTTTGGTCAAGTCTTAAAGAAACAAGTTGAACAAAGATTAAACTTTTACGATACCGGTGCTCCAACCATGAAAAACTCTGATGCTATCGAAGAAGCTTTATCTTTATACAAGAAAGACTTAGACGTTAGTATTCCAGATGCTGATGAAAGTGATGAAGAAGTTGAAGAGAAGAAAGAAAAGAAGGAAAAGAAAGAAAAGAAAGAAAAGAAGGAAAAGAAAGAAAAGAAAGAAAAAAAGGAAAAGAAAGACAAGAAAAGAAAGTCTGAAGATCCTGAATCCCCAAAAAAGAAGAAGAAGTCTAAAAACTAGATTATAATCTAATTTTTTTCATTGTATCATTACATTTTATACACAATATTTTAAAGTTTCATTAAATTACCATTCTTTTTTTTTTCTTATTATAATTTTTATATTGTGGTTAGTTTATTTTGGTTTCTGTTTATATAGTTAATGCCTTCTGAAGTGTATAGCTTTGTTTTTTAATTGCATATATCTATCTAGGTTAAACTTTTTATAACGTAGTCTACAATTAATCTAATATTAAATTCTATTTTACATTAATGATCTTATTTACCTAATTTTTTTTATTCTTCCATTCCTTCATCTTCTTCTTCATCTTCAGTTTCTACTTCACCATCACTTTCAGCAACATAAACGGATTCATTAGTATCTTTTTGATATTTTCTTGCAAATCTTGAAGCTTTACCTTGTTCTTTAGCAGCTTGTCTAGCTTCAGTTTGTAATTTGGTTAATGAATCTCTAAATGTATTTCTAATAGCTCTGTTTGAAAAAACGTCAAATAATTTCATACCTGCATTAACACCACCAACAACAAGGTTACCAGCAACTTCAATATTTGGAGCAAAACTAGTAGTTAAAACATTACCAACACCAAAATCTCTTGAAAAGACCATTGATGGACCTTTAACAGAACCTTCAGCACCAGTTGGAATTTTCCAAAGTTTAACTAATTTTTCACCCATAGCACTTGAAACTAATAAATCTGGTGAAAATTTGTTAACTTGTAATGATGAAATACCTGCATCATGAGCTTGTAAAGTCCATAATGGAGTTTCTTGATTTCTAATATCAAATGCATAAATATTACCTTGGTCAGTACCTGCTAAAAATTGTTCAGCAGTATTCCAAGTAATGGTTTCAATATCTTGAGAACCACCAACTTTCCAGTATTTAGATAATTTGGTAGCATCTTCAATTCTAACATCACTGATGGCAATACGACCATCATAACCACCTGTTAATAAGATGGTACCTTCAGATGGATGCCATTGAGATGAAGAAACATGTTTGTTTGAATGAATAGTGTTAATGGAACGAACAGCAGTAGTGGTGTTTAAATCCCATAATTTAACAGTGGCATCAGCAGAAGCAGATGCTAAAACGTTTCTATGGAATGGATTATGAGATAATGAAAGAACGGCATCAGTATGATGAGTTGTGACATGTTGAGATTTTGATTTCTTCTTTTTAGTTCTTAAAGCTTGTGCAGAATTTCTATTTGGTTCACCAAGAATTGCATCTGGGAATGCTTTATCAACACAATCTAAGTTCCAAAGTTCAATTTGTGGATCAAAAGTACCAACAGCAGCAAAATTACCAACATTTTCACCATCTTCAACACCAGCTTGTTTTGGTCTGTAATTAACCCATTCAACACATAATGGGAAGGCTGGTAACATGATATCATGATGAATATATAAGGAACTGTCTCTTGATAAACCTTTAGCAACATCTGGATCTTGTTTGTCTTCTTCTTCTTCTTCAGCACCATCTGGAGCACCAGCACCATCATCAAAGACGTACACATCTAAATATGAGACATCATCTTCAGTTCTGGTAGCAAGTACTAAATTATCAGTTGGATAAATTTGATATTCTTGTTTCTCTTCTAAAATATCTTCTTGAGTTGGTAAAGAAATATATGGATCATTTTCATCATCACCTTCATGAAATTCAACAGCTTGTGATAAACCTGGGATATTAGCTAAAACACCATTTTCTTCGTCTTCATCATCATCATAAGATTCTAAATTGTATTCTTTTAAATCATCATCAATTTCTAATTGTTCCTTCATATTAGTTGATTCCTCTTCTTCTTCTTCATCATCTTCTTCCATTTGTGCTTTGGCATCATCTATTTCTAATTGAGCCAATTTGGTGATTCTTTCCATTTCTTCATCATCAAGTTCGTACTTTTCTGGAAATTCACTAGCAAATCCCCTTGGGACCCAAGTTGTTGCGGAAAGCATTTAAACTAATTAATCTTTATCAAAATTTTATTATAGAGCTCATCGCATAAGAATAAAAAAAAAAAAATTTTAAAAATCCAAAATTGGTACGGGCCGCATTTGAACCATTCGCTCTAACCTTTCCCGATTTGGCCATCATTATTGTCAATTCGTGTGAAGATGGAAAAATTCTTGTTGGGAAACTTAGTAAAATTGATCTAAATTAACGACTAATTTATTGTGAATTGATCAGTCAAGATGTCTAATAAGAACATTGAAGAGCTTCTTAAGAAGCTAGCTGCTGGTTTCCAACTAGACACTGAACAACAAAAAGCCATGGAAGACTATAAATTCTGGAAGACTCAGCCAGTTCCAAATTTTGATGAGAACGTTACTGAAGAAGGTCCAATTGAAACCAAAACCGTTGCTGATATTAGTACAAAGCCATTACCATTACTAAGTGAATTTGAATGGGCTGACTTGGATTTAAATAACGAAAGTGACCGTGATGAAGTCTTTAAATTATTATATGAAAACTATGTTGAAGACACTGATTCAACTTTTAGATTTAAATACTCATCTGATTTCTTAGACTGGGCTTTGAAACCACCTGGATATCGTAAAGACTGGCACGTTGGTGTTAGAGTCAAAGCCAGTGGAAGATTGATTGGTTTCATTGCTGGTACTCCAGCTGATTTAAAGATCCGTGAAAAGAACATTAGAGCTGTTGAAATCAACTTTATTTGTGTTCATAAAAAATTAAGATCAAAAAGATTAGCACCAATTTTAATTAAAGAAGTTACCAGAAGAGTTAATTTACAAGGTATTTTTCAAGCTTTATATACTGCAGGTGTTGTTTTACCAAGTCCTGTTTCCGTTAGTCGTTATAATCATCGTCCATTAAACTGGGGCAAACTTTATGATGTTGGTTTTAGTTCTTTACCACAAAATGTTACTAAAACTCAAATGATTGCTAAATATACTCTAAGAAATGAAGGTAAATTAAAGAATTTGAGAAGAATTAAAGAAGCTGATTTTGAACAAGTTTTTGATTTATTAAGTAAATTCCAAGATCGTTATGAATTAATTCAAGAATTTACCAAAGAAGAATTAAAACATTGGTTATTAGGTAACCAATCATTAAAGGATGATGATAAAGTTATTCAAACATTTGTTGTTGAAAATGAATCAGGTAAGATCACTGATTTCTTCAGTTTCTACTTATTACCTTTCACTATCTTAAATAATCCTGATCATGATGAATTAAGCATTGCATATTTATTCTATTACGCCTCTGATGCGCCATTCAGTGAACCAGATGAAACAAAGGCTAATCAATTATTGAAAAAGAGACTTGTTGACTTAATTGGCGATGCTTTAATCATTGCTAAAAGTTTAGGTGTTGATGTCTTCAATGCTGTTTCTGTTCAAGACAATAACTTATTCTTACAAGATTTGAAATTTGGTGAAGGTGATGGTATCTTAAACTATTATTTATTCAACTATAGAGCTAAATTCATCTCTGGTGGTTTAGATAATTCCAAACATGTCGATCATTCAAGTTTGAGTAAAGTCGGTGTTGTTATGCTTTAGATAATAAACATTGCTTTTTTTTGCCCAATTCTTTGTTGTTGCCCATTGTAGAAATTTCCTTTTTTCGATATTGGTATAAATAGTGATGTTTTACTCAATTATTCTCATATTATTGTGGTATTTAAGTCAAAATGGGCGCGTTTAATGATTGTAAAATCAAGATGTAACTAATATTTTTCAAAATGTGATTGAGACGTTCCCCAATTCTAAGAACAAAAAGTTTGTTAAATTAAAACAATCAATTTGTATTAGACGATATTTGAATATCATTTATGGAATTTTTGGATTCAATGGAGCAACTGCTAAAATATTTTGCATTTGTCCATATAAAGTTCTTGTTGAAAGTTGGAAAGTTGAACTTAACAATTTCATTGTGAAGTTATGTTGGGAATTGGCAAACCATGCAAATGAATTTTACGGTTTAATTTATTACAATCATTGGGGAAAAAAAGCTTTTAATGAGCTTGTCAATAAAGTCATGAAAGATCAAAATTTAAATATGGCTGAGCTCCAAAAATTTAATAGTTTATTGAAAAACATTAAAGAAATGTATCAATTGATTGACACTTACTTTGATCATTATGTTCATGTTATATCATATTATAGTTCAAAGGTTAAATTTATAAAAGTATTACTGCAAGCTGATATTGAATTAGATATCACTCCAGATCTTAAGACAAGACTTTTAAAATTGTTGATCAAAACTTCTACAAAAAATAATTCTCTTGTTATTCATTCTTCCAAAACAAAATTACATGAGCTTGTCAAAAATGCTAAAACTCAATATGAAAACATATTTAACATTTTAGAACACGAAAAAAGTGCTTAATTATTACAATAAATTCAAAATTATTTTTTACTTTTAATTAATTATACAATTAGTATTACCATGTTAAAACATCTTTTTCGTCTTCTTCTGTTAATTCTTCATTATTCCAAATCTTTTGTAATTTTTTAAGGTTAAATGTTGAACTTGCTAAACCAAATAAGTTTAACATGGTTAAATATCTAGTGACTAATTTTTGATCTTTTTCATATATACAGCATCTTCCAACAATATCAACAACAAGATGTAAATGAGTTGAACATTTGTTTTTATAAGTGTTGATGTCAATATAATTAATAAATTCAATAAAACCAAGTGCTTTTCTAACTAAATCTTGAACTAAAACAGAGTATTTTGATACTTCAAGAATTTTGGTCAACAAAATTAGTCTAGCAACAATTAAATGTCCTTGATGTGAAATATCAAACCAACTTTTAGTAATTGTTTGTCCATTTGAAAGAGTGATTGTATCAATATGATTGAAGTTTTTAGCCATGTTATTGTGTGATGGATGATTTAAGTTTGATTCAGTTATGGTACCTGACCCATCTATAACAAACATTTTTTCACATTCAGTTAAATCATAACTAATTTTATTAATTTCTTCAAAAGAAACGATTTTTGGTTTTAAATCATCATTTAAATGTGATTTATCTTTATTTATTTTATTTTCTTTATTTGCTTTTCTTATTCTATTCAAAATGTTAATGATATCTCTATAAATAATATCTAATTTAATCATATGACCAGAAAGATAGTTAAAATCGTTAATATCTAATAAATTCAATCTTTTTAAAGAGATTAAATAAGAATCATCATTGGTAATGAAACCATTCAATTCATTTTCTGTTTTTTGGAAAATACCACCATATGGATTAGTTAAACCAGCTAAAACTTCATATGTAATCAGCCAATTTTTACAAAAATTCAAAGTATCTGATTGAATAGTTGTTTTTTGTAATAATATTTTGGCACCTTTCAAATGAGTTCTCCATTTTAAATCTGTACTAGATGCACAATCACTTGTCAATAATAAAATAGTTAACAACATTGGTTCAACGTTATAACTTGAAAGTGAACTTTCGTTTTCAAAATGTTCACCTAAGATATTCACACAAGATGATAAATAAGAACAATATGCCTGATCATCCTGAATTGAACGATTACTTTGATGTAAAGATTGTGCACCTGAAGCTAATATGGCATATAGTAAATATGGTTCCCTCTTGGCATAGTGAAGCAATATATCACGAACTGGGTTAGAGTTAACTCTTGGGACAAATGGAGACACCAATTCACAAAATTCATTGTAGAATCTCTCCATATATCTGTCATGAGGTTCACCTAAATTGAAATTTGAGAGTGGATTGTTGAATATTATCTTGTTTAGATCTGCTGTGTTTGGAAGATAACTGAATTTCTCAAACTGTGTGTCGAAAGGTTGTGATTCACCTTCCATGTATGTTTTCAATCCAGGAGTTAGTGCTTCTTCAAGTCTCCATGTAACCAGCTCGTTCAAGTCATTGTACAGTAAATTTGCGTCTGATAAGCTGAAGCCAAAATTGGAATTAGATCCCGTGACAACATCATTGGCAGCACCGTTCGGAGTGGCAGATGTTCCATCGATGCTTGATCTCTGTGGAGTGTCAGATAGTTGTGCACTGTTTGGAGTTGATCCAGCACTTAAACTTGACTTTGTTGTCGATGAAGACTTTATTCTGCGTTTCTTGTTCTTTGGGTTCAGTATGTAGACACAGTCCCTGTTGAGTCTGTTGCACTGCCAGCATTTTGGTTTGGCCTCGTCACACTTCATCCTTCTCTTCTTGCACTCCACACACCCATTCCTGGAGTATTTTCTCTTTTCGACCTTGATTGGTGGATGGTTGTTATCAGTAGCGACTCCACTCATTGTGTTGGACTGGGGGCTCTGTGGACGCGGATTTCTGGTCAAAGTATGTAGAGTATGTGTTTATGATGGGTTCTGGGGTCCTTTTAGGAGTAAAATTGACTTTAATAGTCGAAATAACTGGTGTCAGTTGATTTTAACTGAAAATTGAATTAATGTTTACCAGTTTTTTTTTCGATTTGATTACAATTTATCGGGAAAATACCCAGAACTGAGTCCGAAAGTTTGAGAGATGGGCCAACAATTTAAATTTTCAGAGATAACAATAGAAATATTGGCTATTATTGTTATTTATTGATGGTTATGGTGGTTTATTGTGTAAATTTTAAAGAATTCTGTTTATTTTTGTAAAAATCTCAAATTTGAACTGTTTAACCGAGTCAAAATCACATGGAACAATTTTTTGTGTCAAGTTTCAGCTATAATTTCGCGAAAATTATTCATGAAACGTTTTTTTCAATTTTGTTTGTATACTTTTATCTGTTTTTTGATATTTTAACAATTAATTTGTTGTTATTTATTCATTTTTTGATTTATAGGTGATTCATTCACTTCTCTGTTTCTAATTTTGTTAAATAAATTTTTGAAAGTGTCCACAAACTTACTAGAAAATGACCATATTCACTCTTGATGAAGAATCTCATGATGAAGAACTATACAGAGATTTCCAGGAAAAGTTCGTGATAAGTGAACCTGTTGACTTCAAATCATTGTCCAAAAGACGTAAAAGTTCTAGTGCATCCAATAGAAACGCACCAATCAACAGATTAGGTACATCTGTTGAATTTGGCATTGATCGTTCTTATATCAGTTCAAGTTTCAAAGAAAACACATTTTTAGAAGTCCCTACTACAACTGCAGTTGGTAAACCGAAACCATCTGATTTTGAAGCTATTAAAGTTTTAGGTGTTGGTTCTTATGGTAAAGTCTTATTAGTTCGTGAAAAGAAAACAGGTCAACTATTTGCTCAAAAACAATTAAAGAAAGCATCAATTATTATTCAATCTAAATCCGTTGAAAGAACGATGAATGAAAAAACAATTTTAGGACAAGTGAACCATCCATCCATTGTTAAACTATACTATGCATTTCAAGATGATTCTAAACTTTATTTGATCCTAGAATATCTATATGGTGGTGAATTATTTCAACATTTAAAAATTGAAAAGTTTTTAAGTGAAACTCATGCAGCTTTATACCTTGCGCAAATTGTTTTAGGTTTAGAACATTTACATAACATTGGTATTGTCTATAGAGATTTGAAACCGGAAAACTGTTTATTAGATTCAAATGGTTATTTAGTCTTAACTGATTTTGGTCTGAGTAAGGTTGGTTTAAATGAAGATGAACTATGTACGTCATTGATAGGTACTCCGGAGTATATGGCACCTGAAATTTTACAAGATATTCCATATGATTATGCAGTTGATTTTTGGTCTTTAGGTTGTGTCATGTACGATATGTTAACTGGTGCTCCACCATACCCTGGAACTAACGTTAAAAAGATTATGGATAAGATTAAAGCAAAAAAATTAAAATTACCATTTTATTTATCAAAAGAGGCAAATGATTTATTAACACATTTATTAAGAATAAATCCAGATAAAAGATTAACAAGTATTATAAAATTAAAGAAACATCCATTCTTTAGAAAAATTGATTGGGAAAAAATTGAAAATCATGATTTTGAACCACCAATTATTCCAATTATTACTGATCCAATATTAGCTGAAAATTTTGATTTAGAATTCACAAATTTAGAACTAACACCTGTTGGATCACCAAGAGCTGGACTCGAGATCAGTAAACCTGTTAATACTGGTACATCACCAGAAAATCCATTTAAAGGCTTTTCATACACTGATAAATCAATGCATCATATTTATAATTAGATTTTTAGATTTTTAGATTTAATACATTAATATATTTTATAACGCAAATGTCTATTAGTTGTTTTATTCAACATCAGTAACATCCCAATCTGTAGCATCGTGAGATTCAGGATGACTAATTTCTTCAATTTCTTCTTCTGTTAATTCAAAATCATAAACATCTAAATTTCCTGATAATCGATCAACTTTTGAGGTCTTTGGTAATGGAATATAACCTTTTTGTAAACTCCAACGAATTAATACTTGTGCTGGTGTAACATTATATTTTCTAGCAACTTTACCAACAGTTTTATCAGAAAGTCTACCACCATGAGCTAATGGTGAATAAGCTTCAACTGCAATTCTATGCTTCTTACAAAAATCAGCAAGATTTTGTCTCATGATCCAAGGTGAAATTTCAATTTGATTAACAGCTGGTTTAACTTTAAACCCTCTCCATTCAAACAATTGCTCTAAATGATGTTCACCCCAAGAACTGACACCAATACTTCTAACTTTACCAGACTCAACCAACTCTTGCATTGCATCCCATGCTTCTAATCTACCAATTGGTCCAGCCATTGGTGAATGTAAAAGTAATAAATCAATGTATCCCAGATTTTGCTCCACAGCTTCAATTGCTTTGTTAATCTCCCTTCTTGTTTGATCATAAGTGTTGAAAGACCACAATTTCGAAGTGTAGAAAACATCCTCTCTTCTATTATTGATTGGATCTTCGTCTAACCATTGAGCAATACCTTCACCAACTTCTTTTTCATTTTCATATAAAATAGCAGTGTCAAAATGTCTATACCCTTTCTTTAATGCGGAATAAACAATTGTTTTCGTCTCTGAACGTGACAATTGCCAGGTACCCAACGCAACAGTTGGAATGTTGTAACCAGAGTTAAGTCTAATGAACTTTTCAACTTTAACCATCGTTACTTATAGTGTTCATTAAAGGTTAATTGGTGTAATAAAAGTCCGATAAAATTACACTGGAAAAGTGAATTCCGAGATTATGTCTTGTGACTTTACATACAAAAAAATGTGACATTACCGAGGGTGGAAGATAAGTTTGACACATTAAGATATAGATTCATTCATTTTGACCCTTAAAATTTGGTTTAATGGTTCTGTTCTTATTTATAATTTTTTTTGATATCAAAAATTTGTAATCTCATTTAAAAATGTTACTTTGAATTTACAATATTAAAAAAAATAAAACCAGTTTATGCTAATTCAAATCAACTGCATGATCTGCAACAACATTAGGCATACCCCAACAACTATATCGAATTGAACTAGCCTCATAGCATAATCCTTCTGTCTCAATTCCATCATAACCTTCAAAACGGGACCAAGTAGTTCCAATTATGTAGTATGGAGGAAAATTAACACCTTGTTTGAATAGTTCACTTTTCAGAAATAAAACAGCACCACCAACTGAATCCAATTGAACACTATATGTTAATGTCCCATCATTTTCACTGCTTTCATAAAACTCTTTCATTGATTGACAATTAGGACCTAAATTTGGTTTAAATAGAAAGTTTGGATCGTTAGCATCAAGTCTTCTACTTTCTAAGAGTGTTGATTTCAGTCTAGGTCCAGTCCATGAATTAAAGTCATAATTAACAGCTTTAGCGTGCTTCACCCTTGGAACAACAACATCAAAATTACTTTCAATAAAGATACAAACCATGTTTCGTGGTAATGCCACCATATCACTATCCAACCATAATGTATAGGTTTCATCACCAAGTGAATGTGAAGTTAAAAAATTTCTAGCTCTTGCAATACCACGGCGACGTTCTTTTTGAACTTCAGGTTTATGTCTATCATTTCTAGGAATTTTTGAATGTATCTTTTCCATAAATTGAGAATGTATTAAAACAATCTTACTGAAAAAATTCTGACTTTCATTTGATTCAATGTAATTTTGAATAATGTTGTATTCATCTCTTTTACCAATTAACAATGCAAGTGTTGTTCTTTTTATTTCAACATTCAAACTTCTAATAAGTTCTAAATAGTCTTTCAATGATCTTCCTTCTCCATATGACTCTTCTGATCCAATTGTCGACATTATAATCATTTTGTTGAAGTTTGGCTCAAAATCTTGTGCAGTGTAAATAATCTTTTCATAAACTTGGTGGGTGAACGACAACGCATTTTTGAAAAACCTTTTATTAATTCTAATACCTGCAGTTGGAATCAATAACTTTCTTAAAATTGCAATTTCTTTCTGTTGCTTCTTGGTCTCAAGGGTAGTGTCACGTAATTTTCTTTGTCTGGTAGAAAGAGTTTGATTCATGGTTTCTTCCAGTGACTGACTTCTTTCCAATTGAGCAGTTATGTTGATTAAATGGTCATATAATATACTTTTGGAGTCGTTGCCAAATAATGAAGGAATCAGTTTGATGGCAAGTACAAATGCCACACAGTATATAGCATACATGTTAATCTTATTGATTCTCGCCATGCCTATATTTTGTTTTTCTGACTTTTGTATAAAGAAATTATAAGTCAGACAAGCTATTATTTAGCAGTCTATAATCTTTTCTTTGATCACTAAAAGAATAAAGTTTTTCACGTATATGTATTCGATCTACTAAAATGTGATTTTTGTGTTTGTTATCATTAAAAGGGTTAGGGAAGTTTCCTATTCCAAATATCACATCAACAAGACAAATCAATAGTACTCGCATAAATATGTACTAGCTTACCGTAATGAAATTGCTTTGTACCATATTCTAGATGCATTGTTAAAACTTAAATTGATTTCTTTACTGAAAACAAGTTTTGTAGAAGTTACATTATATTTGCTTTGTTGAAAATTAATCATCAACATCCTCTTTGTAATAAAATTCCCAACCTTCAGGTTTTGGAATGTTCATAACATCATTCAATAAAATTCTGTTTTCTTTTTGGTATTTTATCACTTGGAATGGGTCAATTGACTAAACCATCAAAATTTATCCTGGAACAACCAAAATTTTACCAAGACAAAAAGAATAATCATTCATTGAATATGCTTTTGTCGAAATAATCTCAATTTAAAATCTTGTTTACGCCTATTAGAAAATACTTACATAATTGCGTGTACTTTCAAGTTTCAGTTATAGACTTTCTCGCTTAAATCTATAGTTTTGTCAAAACTCAATGTCAACTCTAAACTTTCTTAAGAGTGTATTTTCAAGAACATAAAGATATTTATAAAACAAGCTTATTTTAACCAAAATATCACATATGTATTGTTATTGTGGATAAAAGTTGCAAAAATTATCACAAAATGGACACCGTACAAAACTTAATGAGTAGATACTATTAATTCCAGAATCAATACCACATGGGCAGTTAGAGTGTTAGAATGTGCGATAATCGTTTTAACATTAGATATTTATAATTAAGTATTAACTGTGTGTTTTTGATCTTAATTATTGTGATATACTAAGCTCTCTAAATATATATATATGTAGATGATGAAAGTAGATTTCTACATCCTCTTTTTGGTCATTAGATGAACCAGAAATTATGACAGACTATGTTCGGTTAAACAAAAAAAACGGGTAAATGAAATTGAGTCCAGTATTTAATTCCTCTATAATCTAGATTCTAGATTCTATTCAATATTCAATTTTAAATAAACCTTAAAATCTATGGACACTAACACTAAAGTTTAAATGGTTTGAATTTAAGATCCTTTGTTCTGAGTACCTTTTGAATTGTACAACTTCCAATCTTTTTTAGATTTTCACTCCAGTGTTTAGTAAAAAGTATACCAAAATGGAATGTTGTAAATATTATATACTTGGCCAATTAAAGCTGCAAGTTGAGGCCTTGAAAGTTTAATTTTTGATAGTCACTATGTCCAAAATGTATAGAAGTGGTATATCATTTCAGCTCGTAGATCAAACTTACTATCTAGAAAAATAGTTTGGAATTGATCATAAAAATTATAAAGATTTTCATCAATATTTCAGTAATATATTAAGTACTTTTTTTTGATAAATAAGCATTGTTTCCAAATCTTATTTGCTACACAGTCTACAAAATTAACACACAATATTCCAAATTATAATATTTATTAATTACTTAGCATTTTTTCTTAGCTGTTTTTCAACAATCATTAAACTTAATCTTCTAGGGAATTCAATTTTGTTATCAGTATCATCACCATCACTTACAGTACCAATCAAACCTGAAAATAAAATAGATCTTCTTTTCAACAAGTCTTCTCTTTTCTTAATAATAGGTTCAAAATGAACTAATTTTTTAAATCTTTGAACTTTTTCATTATTAAAGATATGATTAATCAATTCATTGCCTGATGTAACATTAACAGTTTCAACCTGAGGAGGTTCTACTGTCTGATTGACAGATAATTTCAAATAAGGATAAACCAAATCATCTTCATTGATTAAATTCTGAACTTCATAGTTGAAACGAGAAACATTTGGTGATTTGAAACTTTGATATTCAACATCGTTCTTTTTATTAGAATCCGAGCTAGATGCTTGATGGTTATTTTGGCTGACTTTTCTCATTTTTGAGCTGGAATTGTAATCTTGTTGCTGTTGTGGTCTTTCACGAGCACGTTTATTTGGGTTACCTTTAGAATATTGTTGATAACCAGATTTGTACTGATCATTACCATAAGATGAACGACTTGGCGAATTCTTTGAAGGTCCTTTTGGTGAATTTTGTGAAGATTGATACTGAGAAGAACTTCTTTGATGTTGAGAAGGCCTCATACTATTATTCTGAAAAGATGATCCATTAAATCCTTGTTGTGAAGGTTGATTATAGTTGTGATTGTAATTCCCTTGTTGCGGTGCCTGTTGAGAGCGTGATTGATGTTGATGTGAATATTGATGTTGATTTTGTACGTACTGTTGTGATTGTTGGTTCTGTTGAGGATATGGTTGTGTTTGTGGTTGTTGGTTTTGTTGAGGATATTGCTGAGGTTGTTGGTTTTGCTGAGGGTACAGTTGTTCATTATGTTGAGGGTATTGTTGCTGATATGGTGGTTGGAATTGTTGTTGAGGGTATTGTTGCTGATATGGTTGTTGTTGGAATTGTGATTGCAGATTTTGGAACTGTTGCTGTGATGACTGATGTGGTTGTTGTTGACGTGATTGGAATTGTTGTTTTTGATTAGAACTGTATTGAGAATGACTATCAGAACGAGAGTGGTTGGATTTAGAATTATGATTTGGATTAGACCCATAAGTGCCATAAGGAAAACTTGGAGATTCAGGAAACTTTCTGACACTACTTGGTCTTTGACGAGCTTCTGGTCTGTGCTGTGATGAATTTGAAGAGCGATTTTTATTTTGATATTGATCACCATTGTAATCACCACTTCTTGAACCATGCTCAGAGCCTCTATTTCCATAATCAGAATTTCTACCATAATCAGAATTTCTACCGTAATCAGAATTTCTACCATAATCAGAGCCTCTAGTATTATACTCAGATCCTCTGTTGCCATGTTCAGATCCTCGATTGCCATATTCAGATACTCTACCAGTATCACCTCTTCTAGATAGTGATGGGTTGGTATTCTTACTGATTGGGATTTGATTCAAAGCATTAGCTGTCCAATTTCTCATCATAGTCTCAATTCTACCAGCATAAGCATTAAATCTTGATTTAAATTGATTTAAAGTAGATCCTAACATTGAAAGTTCTAAAATTTTTGAATCAATGGCTTTATGAACTTCTAATTGACTAAGAATTTGTCTTACTTTAAGATCTTCACCATTATTCAAATGTCTTGAAAGTTTTAACAGTTTATCAATTTGCTTCTTAACATCTTTAAACTCGTCAATGATCTTGCTTTTATTTTGATAATATTGACTTGTTCTAGTCTGATCAGGCATATTCTGAGGTTGTTGCTGCTGTTGTGAAGGAGGAGGATAAGATTGTTGTTGATATTTTTGTGGGTATTGTTGTGGATTATTTTGGGGAATACGATACTGATTGAACCCATTATTTGGTTGTTGAGGTTGACTATCAAATTTTTCAGGTGGGATTTTAGAATTCTCTTGTTTTATAATATTATCATAAGGTTCATCAAAAAATTCATCAAATTCACCTTCATCATCAACTTCAATGATTTCATGAACAGTTGCAGTTTGATTATTACCAATATTAATTTCATCAATATCAGAATCATATTGTTCAACTTCATTATCAGAACTTTCTTCACTAACAAAAAATGCACTTCCTGGTTGAGGTTTATCTTCATGACTAGAGCGAACAGTTGCAGCAATAAATTCATCTTCATTTAAAACATCAACTGCATCATCATCATCTTCTTCTTCTTCAATTTCATAAGATTCATCACTTAAAAATTCTTCAACTGATTTCGAAAGATCAGTTGGTTCAATCATCATAGTTTTGAAAAGACTTCTTGAATCTCTACCAGAAATCCAAATACCTTGAACACTTTGAGCACGAGTGCTAACAACAGGATCACAATCAAAATTTAATAAATAATCTCTAAAGTATAATTCATTCAATGTCATCATGACTGGATCATCAACACCAAAATCTAATTGTCTAACTTTCAAAAGGCAACCTGCTTTAACAAGGTGACTTCCATTGATCCATCCATCAGAGTATCTTCTTGATATGATAACACTTTGAAAAATACTATTATGTTGCTTTGTAATATCTGATCTAACAACTTTCTTTTCAACTAATTCATCAACAGTAAAGAAAACAGTTTTCTTCTTTTCATCAGTAATAACTGCACCATCTAATGATTTTGGGTGATCAGGAGCCTTACCTCCACTAAAAGAATTAGGGTAGCCAAAAAAGGGAAATTCACTTGCAGAGGATTTCCAAAATTTTCTGTGATTACCAAGTTTTTTATCTAATAAAATGTTACCTGATTCATCTGGAGATTCAGCAAAGTTTAAAATTGCTTTTAGATTTTTTGCTAATCCATGCTTTTTACAATATTCTTTGACAATTCTGTATGAAACCCAAAACCCACCACATAAAGTAGCATCATTTTTTTCAGAAACTTCATTAGGATAACTTGACCTGAAGGTAGAATAAAAATTTCTTTCTTGAAGTGAAACTTTAGCTTCTTTGCCTTTTAGTTTATGATATAATACAAAAACTTGTCTGATGTTAATCCTTCCAGAATTTTTGTCTCTTAATATTCTAATATTCAAATCAAAAGCTGCAGTGGTAAAATATTCCCAAAAGGATTGACCAGAGTATTCAACTAATGCAACTCTTTCAAAATCAATGATAGGACTAACAATGTCTTCAATTCTATACATTTTGGCAAATTTTCTAGCATCTTTCAAAGTGATCCAAAGACCATTAAACCTTTGACTTTGACCTTTCATTTTGTAACTGCGTGCCACTGTGCTAACCAATTCACGCTCCAGGCGTAAAATACTCATGTCTTCAAGCAAAGGAAAGAATTTACTAACATTGATCCAACCACCAATTTTCCTTCTAACAAACTCAAGGTTTCTTGTTGGATCTGTGTACACGTAGTACTCGTCATCGCCACAGACGTCAGACTGAAGAATCCAAAACCTGTCAATGGTGGGCTCCCTAGTGTATTTCTCACTGGACTTCTTCTCCATTGCTGCTTTGAACTGGGTTTTAAACTGTAGTGTTTACTTATAAATTAATCTAGCTAATCAAAATAAACGACCCCAAAATCGCCAGTGCCACATAATTATAAAGTTATGGGCCCCGTTGTATGTCGCCGGGTAATGTTTTGGTTTTTGGCATGTAATTTTTATCTACAAACAATTTCACAAGTCATAAAAAACAATTCATACAAAAACTCTTACTGGAACTCGTCATATATACTCCCCAGTGTATTTCAGAGAAAAGATTGGGTTGTGCCAGTCAAATTTTGCGTTTGTTGTCATTTTTTAAAAGTTGAAAAAACATTAAAACACTGCCAATTGGGCTATACATATCGCATTAAGTGCTTGTGGGCAAGATGAACCAAATATTCTCTGCCACTTATTCAGCAGTGGATGTGTATGAGCTCATACTCAGTACTGGTTCAGTCATGAGAAGAAAAAATGACGGCTGGGTCAATGCTACACATATTTTAAAAGCTGCTAATTTTCCAAAGGCTAAAAGAACAAGAATATTAGAAAGAGATGTGCAAATAGGTGAACATGAGAAAGTTCAAGGTGGTTATGGTAAATATCAAGGTACTTGGGTTCCACTAGACCGTGCAAAGGTGATTGCAAAAGAATTCGATGTTGGTGATATTTTGGCTCCATTATTCGACTTACAAAGTACATCTGGGGCTAATTCTCCCCCTCCAGCTCCAAAACATCATCATGCCTCTAAAAACAACTCTATAATACCCAAACTTTCATTAACACAATCTGCTTCAAGAAGAACTGCTGCCAGAAAAACTGCTAGTATGCCATCTTTGAAAGTAAGGGAAAATGAAGCAATTGAATCTGAAATTCCAACACAGAAAAAAAGAGGTAGACCAAGAAGATTAAATGCTCCAGGAACAACTAAAAGTTCTAGTAAAAAGGCAAATAATTCAACAGCTAATAATAATGATACTTTAATTGAAGAAGATGATGAAACTATGCTTGATAATGGAAATGACGATAATGATGACATTGAAAACAACTATTTGTTAAGAAATATTAGCATAAATGATGGTTTATCAAGTGAAATTGATGAAAATGACAATCTTAATTTTATGAGCTCATCATCTCCAAGTGAATTTATGTCAGATACAGATCTAGCAAATGCATTGAAATCTCCAAATCAAAGAATTAATCAAAGTGCAAGAGAAAGTTTGGAAAAAGCAATCTCCTCACATCAAACTCATATTAAAAACATAAGCTCTGGTGAAAAATGGTATGATACAAACGCTGAATATATTTCTAGACTTTTAGAATATTTTATGGCTCCAAACGATGGTTCAAGTTCAAGTTCAATTCCAGAATTTATATTAAACCCTCCAAAAAGTATTAATTTTGACCAGGTCATTGATAAAGATGGTCATACTTTATTCCATTGGGCTTGTGCAATGGGTAATGCAGCTGTTGTTGAATCATGGATAAGGCTTGGTGCTAACTATAGAGTAATTAATAATGCTGGTGAAACTCCATTGATGCGTGCTGTTTTATTTACTAATTCATACAATCAAAAAACTTTTCCAAAACTTGTTGACCTACTAGGTGAAACAATTTATGAAGTTGATTCAACAAATAAAACAGTTTTACATCACATTGCTAATGCTGCTACAACAAAAAATAGAATTCCATCTGCATTTTACTATATGGATATTTTGCTGGCCAGAGTATCCGCACAATCATTTGAAAGACTATCAGGATTTTTAAATCTTCAAGATAATAATGGTGACACTGCATTACATTTATGTGCTAAAAATGCTAATAGAAAATGTATTAAACTTTTATTAGAATTTAAAGCTAAACACAGTTTGAAAAACAATCAAGGTTTAATTGCATCAGATATTTTATTAAGAAATGATAAAACTCCAAAGATTCAACAACGTTATGAATTACATTTAAAAAATCAAAGAGAAGCTGCAGAACATCAAAGAGCTTTATTACAACAACAGCAAGCATCAGATTCTCAATATCATACATTTGCAGAACCTCATGTTGCAGAAGCTGCTATTGAAGCGACTCATAAAGTATCTCAATTATTAGTTGAATCATTAAATGAATTATCAGTTGCATTTGATAGTGAATTACAAAGAAAAGAAGCTGATGTTCAAGAAGTTGAAGAACTTTTAAAAAATATGAATGAAGATATTAGACTAACCAGACTCAAAACTGATAATCATATTGGTGAAAAATTCACTGATGATCAACTTCAAGATAGAATAAGTTTATTAGATAATGAGGTCATACGTTATAGAAAGCTTGTGAATCAGAATGAAGTTAAATTGAAAAGATTGTTAGAAAGATCGCAGAAAAAGAAACTTGAGACACTAATAAGTAAATATGAAAAAGAAGAAACCGAAGACCTTGACCTCTATGAAGGTTACAGTGATTACAAGAAATTACATGATGTTGTTGTCTTCTCTAGATTACAGTTACAAAGAAAAAGATTGATCTTTGATATTATTAAACGTCAAGGTGATATCTCTAATACTGCGAAGATGCAAAAATATAAAAAGTTAATTTCAGCTGCTTCTGATGTCAGAGTTGAAGAAGTTGAAAGTAAACTTGATGATTTACTTCAAGAAATTGAACATGGCTTGTGATTTTTTTAACGTCTGTGATACCTGTATTACTATTTTTAATGAAAATTGTATTATTATAGATTTTGTTGTAGTAAAATTGCAGGTTGCCCGAGTGATGAACATTTTCGCGAAAATATTGTCAGGGCCAATTGTTTTGACACAAAAAGGATGCAGCAACTTCAGAATTAATCTTAAGAACTCAGAACAACAACAAATGGTTGGTATGTTGCCCCTTTTAGGGAATAAAATTATACATTATATTGTATCTTCTACTATGCTTGTTTTTTTGGGGCTGGAAGTTACACAATTGGATGGACATCTGTTTCAAAAATCTATATCACAAACCCTTTATGATGACCTTTCAAGATTCGCACATTTAATGGATATTGCGTAAGTATGGCTTCAATTAATGTTTGAATTCAATTCTAACTGTTTTATAGATATTGTATTTCACCTATTACCAGCATTGGATTGCCTTTCAACTGTGAAAATGGATGCGATGAGTTCCCAAACATGGAAATTATTGACCAATGGAGTACGAGCGATATCAACATAATACCCAGAAGTTTCGAAACTTCAGGATACATAGCTGTTGATAAAGTTGCAGAACATTTATTTATAGTTCTTCGAGGAACAAGAAGCTTCAAAGATAGTTTGATTGATATTAATGCCGATATGGTGGATTATGTTGTTAGGTACACAGAATCAACTAAAAGCAATGTCGATTATGGTTGTGAACTTCCCAATGGTGGTTGTAAAATACATCGTGGGTTTTATCAATCATTTAAACTTACTTGGGAAAAAAACTTGCCAACATTGAACACTATTCAAGAGTTATTTACAGAAAAACATTACAAAGTATTTATACTAGGACATTCTCTTGGTGGTGCAATCTCAGTGTTATTAGCCATCAACTTTCTAAAACAATTTGGCAATGGAATAGACATTAAGTGTGTTACAATGGGTCAACCAATGATTGGAAATAATCGTTTTAACAATTATGTTAATTTTAAGTTCAATTTATCAGGGTCATTTAATGATAATTATCAATCATTTGAATATGGTAAAATAATAAGAGTTTCACACTTAGATGATCCAATTGTTAAGATGCCAATGTCAGATCATCATTTAATAGGTATGGATGATTATGGCCATTTTAATAATGAAATATTTATTAATGAATTAGGAAATCAGGCGCCATTTTTAGAAAATGTTTATTACTGTCATGAAAGTCATGATCTGAAATGTTCATATGGAATGAAGTATTCTACAAGTAACTATGAGCATCTAAATTATTTTAGAAGAATGGGTAATTGTGGATTTGGATACTAATATACTATGATCTAAATCTAAATCTTGGACCATCGTCATCATCATCATCATCGTCATCATCACTATCATTATTATCATTAATCATTATACTCTTACTTTGATTTCTTATGTTAGAGTTTGTATAAGAGTTATTAGCTGTTACTGTGGATTGGACGCTATTGGTTGGGTTGTTATTAAACCTTCTAAACTCTGGAACTTCAGATGTTGTACCTTCTGATAATCTAACATTCATACCTAATCCATCTGCATTATGAACGCCTTCAATATCTGTAGTAAATTGGAAACCTGCAACTTCATCATCTTCTTCCAGATCTGAATCAACAACAAATAAAGCTTCCGTTCTTTTGTTGAAAGAGCCATCATTAGAAGTTGTAGGTAATTGAGTGCTTTGTAATTGCTGTGTTTGAGTTTCTTTTCTTCTATTGGTTGATCTTTCTTCTTGTTGATGACGTTCATTGCTTTCTAAAAGTTCATCATCTGCACCTTTCTTTTTGGCTTTATCAACAGCAACAAGTTCCATTGTGACATAGTTTCTAACATGAGTCTGAATAAAGTCATTGTTACCATTATTCTGTGCTTTTTTACCAGCTTTATTAAACACCTTATAATTTTTGCGACCAGTCCACTTTGGATCCCAATAGTTGTGTTTCATTTGATTTTGCAAAGTTGAAACATTTTCTTGTTGATTCCTTTGAATTTCAGATTGTTCTCTTAATGGAATATCACATTTTTCAACAATAGCTAAATCTCTTAAAGAATCAACTGTGCTTGTATCAATTTCTTCAATATTACCAAGTTCATTTTGAATTTTTTTATTTGCTTCTTCTTTGGCATTTTGAGCAGCAGCTAAGAAAGATTTTTGTTTCTTTTTAGGTGGTTCTGATTTAGTTTCAGATTTTATTGGTTCAGAATCTTCTTTGATTGGTTCAATTTCTTCTGGTTTTGAAATTTTTTCTTTATTATCAGGCTGAGAACTAGGAACTTCAATCACTGGATCTTGTGAAACTTTGATGTTTATACTCTCAACAGAATCAATCATCGCATTTTCAAGAGGCTTGATTCTTGATCTTGTCTTTTTGACAGGTTGTTCAGTTTCTGGAACTTCAGACATTTCAACATCTTCTTTCTTTAAAGAATCTTCAGCTTGTGTTGATGAACCACCACCAAAATAATCTAAACTGTCTAATGCTTTAACTTTTCCTCTTCTTTTTTTCTTAGCAGGTTGTACTGAATCAGGAATTAGCGTAGATGGCATCTTCGCAGGTCTCTTCCTAGTTAGAATATCAACATTTAGATTGATAACAGAGTTAAATATATCCTCATTTGTAACTAAATAACGACCAAGAGATTTAACAATGTTATTTAAAGTTGCAATAATTTTAATTGATTCAGGATCGTCTTCTTCAGTTATTTCTGGTTGGACAATAACAATCTGTTTTCCTGTGCTTGAACCTATGTCACTTATCTGTTTAATAATATCAATTTGATCAATCTCATCTAAGATTAATTTCTCTGATTCTGAACCACCAATGGTTATTATTGGGGTAAGATATTGGAATTGAGCTTCACTGAAAAAAAAGAAAGCTAGTTCTTTGAATATTTCAGTTCTTTGCTTGTTTGGTACAAATGTGGAGTCTAGAATGAAATCCTCATCTTTTGGAAAGTTTGATTCAAAATCAGTTTTCAATGAGTCTATACTTTCAACTAAACTATTTAAATAATCAGGCTTGTTGATAGGAATGCATGATAATAAGGCAGCTAGAACATCTAATGACTTGTCAGCTTTGCTTTTTATCAAATGTGTGGTTTCTGGTAGATAAGTTGCTGTGTAAGGAATTCCAATTCTTTTCAAACCATCATGATAGGTGTCCACAAATTCATTGTTAATCTTAAGTAGCATTGGTTTGTTGTAGAATTTTATCACCACTCCACTAATTTTGACATGAATGGTCCTCTGATATTGTGTAAAATCAGCAGATTCACGTTGTTCTTTCGACATGTTTGAAAGGTTCAGCAGTTTTTCATTAATCGTGGCAGATTGACCTATGACTTTCAATCTAAGAACTGGAGACCTCAGAGGGAAATCAACAGGATCAATACTGAACTTCAAATGGATGGCACTGACTGTAGGTTTCTCTATTTTGAATGAGTTTTTTGAGCCCCTTCCAATCGTGTAGGCAACACCAGTTTCGAGTAACGAATTACACATAAGTGTCTCTTCTTTTTTACCTTTGTAGCTGTACTTCAAATACCACATTTTATCCACCAATTGGCTCTTATTTAACTGTATTTCTTCTAAACAAAATTAACTAATCGCGTCAGGCTAAAAAAAATATTACGTAAGCGATTACGTTTTCCGGGTAACCTCTGAAAACAAAACAATTTGAAAAATCGGTTGAACTTCTCCATTTGTTGACATTATAATTCGAAGACATTACGCCTAATTACTGAATATGTCCCATCCTGAATCTTTGACAGACTCATTACACGGGTCCACACTTGCCAACCAGTCGACAAAGCCTCTTTTTCTAAACAAAATCACCTTCACTGGTGCAGAATTCAGCGATCGCTACTACAACTCATTGGTCGCACCATTAATCCAATATAGAGAATGCAATCTCATCCCATTGGTGCAATTGAACAATGAATTGGATAAGATCCACCACACTTTGGTTACCACTGGTCTTTTCAAGTCCGTTGATGTCAAACTTGACGTTGCTGAAGACATTGCTGCACTAATAACAAAAGGTTCATCAAACATCAACTCATCTGTTATTCCAGTCAATGCTCATATTAAACTTCAACAATTACCTTTATACAAATACTCATCATCTTCAAAAACTACAGACACATCTGCCAGTGCTGGTTTCCACTACTTAGACCCAAATCTTCTCAAACAAGCTTGTTCTTTATTAGTTGATATCGATGTTAACTACGACTTGTTAAACAACTCAATTAACAGTAAAGCTTGGGATATCACTTTACTCAAACCTTTAGAAAAATTCACAAACACTAGAGCTATTTTGAACCCAATTCTTTCTTCTGTTGATGCTAAAGCATGGGCAAACCATGAACAATACACTGCTGGTGCCTTATTTGGTTTACAATCCAGTAATATTCAATATTCTAAGTTATTCGGTCCTTCTGCTACCATCATCACATCTGGTATTTCATTTACGAACAGACAAATCAGAAATGTTTCTAATGCTGCTAGTGATACCATCCGTGCTAGTGCAGGCAGTGACTTCAAATTAGCTGCTAACTTCAACTATAAATTAGATTCTAGAAAAGCTGTTGGTAGATTTGCTACTGAAGGTTTCCTCATTGATTTCACTAATGAATTAGCTGGTTACAACACTGCTGATGTTTTTGCTGATAAGAACAACCATACACCATTAGAATCCTTCAACAAATCAATCTTAAGATTCCACTCTTTCAAATCAATTTTAAACGATGCTATCACTGCTGAAGTTGATCTTGAAACCGGTGTTATTTTCAAAAAATCAAATGATTTAATCCCATTAATTGACAGAATCTCATTAGGTGGTCTTCACTCTTTAAGAGGTTTCAAATTAAACTCTGTTGGTTTAAAAGATGGTGATGATTTCATTGGTGGGACTTCCGCTTTCAGAGCCAACCTTTCATTATACTCCAAACTTCCAAACATCTCTGCTGCTCATCCATTAAGATTACACACTTTCTTGAACATCGGTGACGTTTTCGATTTTAAATCTGTTGGTGACTTCAAACAATACGCTGCTAATGGTAATTTATTCTCTAAAAGTGCTCTTGCTACCGGTTTTGGTTTAATCTACAGAGGTGACAACGCCATTGCTGATTTAAGTTACAACGTTCCATTAAATGTTAGAAGTAATGATATTGCCAAACCAGGTTTCGGTTTCTCTGTTGCCTTGAGATTTGCATAAGATCTCAATTTATGAAAATAAATGGGATTGATACCCATAAAAATGTATAATAAAAGTTATTAGACAAAAATAAAACACAATGATGATATAGAAAACTATTTGTAATACAACTTTAATTCTAAATAATACTAAAAATACATTATAAACTATCTAATATACATTTTTTTTTAAAAATTTTTTTTTCTTTAATAACATTTAATCATAAGTAAGCCATCCATAAAGTATCACAGGCAGCCAAATTTCTTGGGTTAACAGCTTGTTGGACAAAATCTAAAATATTTTGAGTTGCAACATTGTTACCATTGTTTGTACTAATTTGTTGAACTTTTTTGCTAATCAATTCAACGTTGACACGAACAATTTCACGAAGTTGAGATTCTTCAGCGGATGGACGATGTTGTTGAGTAAACCAAGAAATAGTTTCATCACGAACAAATAATGGTAAGTGAGTAGTTAATTCTGATTCAGGTTCAGTTAATGCTTTAGCAATACATAAAATGTGAACTGATAAAATACCTTCAAGACCTGATTCACCAATCAATTGTTGAATATTTGGAGTTAATCTGAATGGAACACTTTCTGCATTGTAGAATATTGGAGCAGCTCTTTGGGCAGAAACATCTAAACCAGAGTTGGCAAATAAGTTGGAGCTAGCTTTAGAGCTTGCAATCTTGGATGGAAGCATTTCAAATGTAGTAACAGCACCAGATTTTTCATTAATACTAATCTTATGAGGTTGACGAGCTGGAATACTCATCATGTAAGTCATGAAGATAAATGAAGCATATTGAGAAGTAAATTGTTTTCTGAATAACCAGAAATCTTCAAATTTGGTGTACAAATTGGTGAAGTAATTCTTAACAACAGTGTTTGGAACAATTAATGATTGAATGGCACTGAAAATTTCAACTCTAATATTCATAATGTCTGGTTTTGGTAGATGTGGATCAAATGCAGCTCTCATCTTTTCATTGAAGTAAACTAATGGTTCATCACGGTTTAATTCTTTCTTCTTGCAATAATCTTCATAAATTTCATGTAGAGAAGATAATGAAGCAGTATCATCCATAATACGAATATGAGGAGCTAATGGAACAGCAATTGGTAAAGTAAATTGGATGTTTCTCTTTCTAGTTTGAACTTTCTTGGAAAGAGTATCATTTAAGATACGGTACAATTGGAATATTCTTTCTTCTCTTCTGCAATGTCTTGCTGCTGGGAATTGGACTGCAAATTGGTGTAAGCTACCATCATGACCACGGATTTTAATACGTTTGTAACAAGCATGAGTACCTCTGATTAATTCCAAAGTTGGCAAGAATCTTTCAATTTTGATGAAATGAGAATTGTTATCTTTGTTCAATAAGTATTGACCTGGAATTTCAATATCTTCAAATTTCTGATGATGGAATTCACTTAAATGTGGACAAACACTTTCCAGATTAACGGAAGCAAATCTTCTATCAAGCTTATCTTCTAGACGATCTCTCCATTTTCTTAACTTGTGGATATAAGTTTGCAAGTTTGGTTTAGTAGAAATGAAATCTTTATCAAATTCAGCTCTAATATGCTTTGGTAGAATTGTATCAGCAAATCTGCTAATATTAGCTTCAGTAGTTGGTGGTAGTTTAGCATCTTCTCTTGGATTAGCCAAGCGGTTTGAATATTGAATACCATCATTTAACAAAGCAATCACCAGTCTGTAAGCATCTTCATCAGCACTGCATTTAAATCTATGGTTGATTTGATCAACCAATGATTCAAGTGATAAAGCTAATAATGGATAAGCAGTTTTCAGGATACCCATTATTTCATCAACATATTCCCAAGGTTGGCGAATGCCATTAGCAGATGATGAAGCAGATTGACCATTTGTAACTTGAGGAGAACTTTGAGGTTTATCAGCTGATTGGGTTTGAGTTTGAGGAGATGCATTATCACCTTGAGCTGAATTTTGTGATTGATTAGCTGATTGAGGTTGAGGGGTTCCTTGTTGACCATTTTGACGATTAGCAACAGCAAGTGCTTGTCTTTGAATGACACTGAAATCTTCTTTAGTGGTACGTAATTGGAAGTGTAAAGCTTGTGGATAAGTTTTAGCAATTCTAATCAATATTTGACGAACCAATTTAGCTTCTTTATGAGATAATGAAGTTAATAATTGAGGAATAAATGTAATCCAATACCAAACTGGAACTTCACCTCTATATGATTCAAATGCTTGTGATAATGAACCATTCTTATCATCTAAACTGATCAACCATAAAATACGACACAATAAGCTTCTAGCTTTACCATTCTTATACAAACCAGCAGCTTGTAAGAAACAACTAATAGCATTGTTTGCATAAACCATTTCATTTGGAGATTCTTTTAAACGACGATCATTAAAATGACCCCATTCAGCCCAAGCTTTAGCCAAATTCAAATCAATTTGAACAGCAGTAGCAAATGCTTGATTAGCTTCATCTTGTGCTTTCAATTTAGCTAAGAACATACCCTTCAAAGTAAAGAATTCAGCTTTTTGTTGAGTAGCAAAGTAAACTAAGTTTGTGTTACTAATAACATCTAAACCAGTATTTAATTCATTTGGATTTTGGTAATGACATTTAGCTTGTTCTCTTAATTTCAAGAAAGCTTCTTGGATTTCAATATTTGGAAGAGTATAAATCTTGGTTAATTGGTTGATACAAACGTCTGGCATATTGTGCTTACGAGCAACATGAGCAAATCTGTTAATAACCCATGCAATTTCATGGTAACCTCTATAAGCATAACTTGAAACGTTGCTGTTGCCATTTGCTTGTTGCAAAGCTGGAATAAATGGCATGTAAACTTTGTTGATGACACCAAAAGCATGTTGTCTCCAAGTAACCAAATCATTCCAAATATTAATATCATCCCAAACATTTGGTAAACGTTCTCTCCAAGCTTGTAACACTCTCTTTAATTCTTGAGATTTGTTGTCCAAGTTTTGAGCATTTGTGGTTAATAAAGAACCATAGACTTGAGAAGCTTCCATAAATTCAACATATTGTTGGAATGAATGCAATAGAGGAACATGAGCATTAGTAAATCTACTTGGTAATGCATGCCATTTGTTCAATGCTAATTGAATACCTTCATCACATAATTTAGATAAATCTTGAAGAGTTTCTTTTTGTTGAGAAAATCCTTGTAAGCACAAGAAAGTTTCAAAGATACGACGACGTGGAGTAGGAACATCCATGACAGTCTTGACTGATTGTTCTAATGGTTCTTTGTCTGCTGACCAGTCAGCAACTCTCCAACCACATTCCAATAATAAATCGGTGAAACCTTCATGTTTAGCTAATTCAGTTAAGATATCCCAATGTTGAAGTTTTTCAGCACATAAGATCCAATTATCTTCCCATAGAGAATATTCAGATTCACCATAAGGTAAAGCTCCACTTCTAGCTTTGATTTGAGCAACTTCATACAATTGCAAGGCTTTATCCCATAAACCAATTTGTTCATAAGATAATGCAGCATTAGTTTCTTGGTATTTAGCTCTTCTTCTCCATTGACCATAGAACATATCATCTTCTTGTAATGAAGCATAAATTTCAACTAAAGCATCTTGATTGGTTTCACGAACAACAGTGTTTTCAACAAATGGATGTTCTTCAATTGATTCAAGAATTTTTAATGATGGATACCAAGCATCAAATGTGTAACCTAAGTATTTGATCAAATGTGGTGGTAATTGAAGGTCAGGACATTGACCAATACCTTCAAGTAATGATTGAACAACATTTGGACGAGCTTCAGCTTGACGAATATGATAATCTTTAGATAATAATAGAACCAATGCTTCTTTGAAACTTTGAACTTCACGACGACCAATTGAAGTATAAATGACTGGGAAAATATTAACCCAAGTCTTGTGGACAACATTTGGACTCTTGTAGAACAAATCAATCAATGGGGATAAAATGTCACCAGCAGTAATAGTATTAACTTGGGCCAAGAAAGCATCTTGTCTAGCCATCAAACCATCAACACCTTCTAAAGGAATTGCATCAGTATTTGTAACAATTGATTGAAGTTGTTCTAGTGTTGCAAATCTGTAAGAATTTTCTAATTTTAATTTATGATCAAAATCACAAGAACCATAGAATAACTGTAATGCTTGGTTCAACCAGTTGTAATCAGCTAAGAATTCCCAATTTTGTTCTCTAATAACATAATTTAATCTCTTGTTAATATCTTTTTCTAAACTTTCATCTAAAATTGACATCAAACGAGTTCTAATACCAACATCTGCTAAACGAGTACCAACTAAGAATGGTTGTTCCATTCTAACAGTTAATTCAGTACAAGCCATTGATTTATCTTCAAAGATATCAACAATAATTTGATAAAATTCTTTGGATAAGGTTAATTCACCTCTTAATTCAAACACTAACATTTTAATCAAAATAGCAGCTTTTTCTTTAATAGTTGGGAATAAATCAGCAGTTGAGAAAACCCAACTTCTAACAATATCAATGATGTTACCAAGTAATCTGATATCTAATGAACGATCAATTAATTGAGCCAATAATGTTAAGAAGATACGACGTTGATCACTTAATGTTGAGATTCTCATAGATGAAATGTAAAGAATCTTACCCAAAAGTTTGGTAGTCATCTTAGCTTCAAATTCAGCTTGAGGTGAGCTTGGATCAGTTTGTGAAATTGAAATATGATCTTTGCAAATCTTAGCAAATGTTCTGATTATACTTTGAATCAATGGATCTAAACTCTTTGGATAATGGTTAGCCAATGTCCATGCTAGAGTAACACCAGCAGCAACAGAATTGGTATTTTGAAGATCTTCAGCAACAATACTACTCAATGATGTTAAAAATGACTTAACTTCTTCACTTTGAGTCTTTTCATCAGTACCACCTTCTTTGGTAATTGCTTTGAGAACAATTCTTAGAACACGTTGTAATCCTTCTTGAACATCGTGGTTATCAGAATGTAAACATTTGTTCAATAAGTTTTGAATAAATTCAATATTTTCAACAATCCATTGAGATGATTTACCTTCTAATGCAATACCCAAAACGTCTAAAGCATTTAGACAATAACCTAAGACATTAGCACTTGAGAAATCAGCATTAACTAAGAATTTTTCAAAGAATTGGAATTTAACTGTAACTTCAGACCAGAAACCAGGACTCAATAATTTGTATAAGATGTGAAGAGCTTTTTGACCTAATTCATTTTCAGAAGCTCTTTGAGAACTAACACAGATGAATCTAATCAAGAAAGTAATACATGCTTCTCTTTGAGCAAATGGAACAGTGTAATTGCTTGGAGTTGTAATATCAGAGCTTGAAACTTCAGAGATACCAGCACTTCCAGAAGCTAATAGTTTCTCTTCATCTTTTTCAGTTAAGTTGGAAGCAGCAACAGAATTAGTAGAAGATTCAACTTGATCACCACTGGCTTCTTTCTTAGCTTTGATTTCCCAATTCAAAATTAATTCAGCTAGTTCAATGGATAATAGTTGATTTTCAGTGGCTGGGTTTGCCATTGAGGTTAATTTACCCATATATGTGATGATATTAGGAATGAAATGATCTCTAGCAATGTAGAAGATATCAGAATGGTGAATTAAGAATTGATAAACATTGAGGTTTTGAACTTGATTGTTTTCAGATAAGATACGTCTGACCCATTTAATCCAACCTGTTGGTGAACTTTCTTGAGCCATACGTTGAGGCATAACTGGAGCCAATAAATCCAAAGCTTGTCTTGTTAAATATCTTGAATCAACAGAGTGAGTTCTTAATAAAGCAACAAACACTTGGGTGACAATCTTAACTGGAGTTTCATAAACAGAGATGAAATATGATGTAACAACATAAGCAGCTTGTTTTGTTAGAATATCATCTAATTTAATGAAATTCCAACTGAATTTAATAACATCTTTTCTCAAATCAGCAGTAAGTTGAGGGGCATATTTGATCAACATAGCAGATAATTGCAATAATTCTAGTCTTAAGTTATCAATTGAACCAGCAGTATGATTTTGAGTCATTTCATTGTTTGCTCTCCAGACTTTATTGTGAACTAAATCTAACCAAGCTGGAATCTTACTTCCTTGTGATTTGTTAGAAGCCAAAGCATCCAAGTTACCAGATTTCAAACTTTCATAAATAATGATAGGATTGAAAATATTCTTCAAAACAAACACTCTAGAATTCAATGGTTTATTATCAGTTGCAAAAACAATTGATTTAACTAAAAATTCTTGACGTAAATCACTGTCTTCAGATTTAATAATTTTTTCAAAAATGAAATCTTCTAATTCAGAAGCAATTGGAATTTCAATAGATGATAATAAATCAATTAAACCAATAATAATATTAGCATCCTTTGGTTCATTGTTAAACAATGTAACAAATAGTGATTGAAGCTTTTCAATACCTTGACTAATACAGAAATGAATTGGAGAAGTTAATGGAGCAGATCTTTCAATATGAGTGATCTCTTTTGAGAATGAAGAAATATCAAGTAAGATTTGTTTGTTGCTTAAAATCCATTCTGGATCACTTTCAGCTAAACTGTTAATCAAATCAATGAAATTGGCAAATCTAATAGATTTGTTTTCTGAATTTGTTTCAGTACCAATACTAGTGTAAAATGCAGAAATATTTTCTTTGATGGTGGTTCTTAAATCACCACATTCATCTAAAGAAATGAAATAAGCTAACTTGGTACCCATTTTTCTAACTTGGAATTGTTGTAAGAAGAATTGGAAAGTTTCATTTGAGAAACGATTCAAGAACTTAGCAATAGGTTCACGGAATGGAGAACCTTGTTGACGACGTAAGTTGTCTTCCAAGAAGTTCAATGTTTTGATGATTTCTTCCATGAATGTATAAGCTTTTGGTGGCAACAAATGGAAGATGTTTAAGATAGCAACAATAACTTTAACAGTTGGGTTATGTTCTAATTCTTCAGATGCAATAGTATGCAACAAACCTGGTTGAGCCCATGCCATCAAATGATCTAATAATTTTCTACCAATTTCAACTTTAAAGTAGGTGATCAATAATTCCAACAGTCTAGCTAAAGCTTCTAAACCAGAAACAGTTAATTTCTTGTGATCTGATAAATTCATCAACATTGGACGTAAACCATTTTGTAACAGTTCTTTTGGTAACTTGGCATTTTGAGATAAGACTTGTTGTAAACCTAAATGAGAAGCATTAATGATTTCAGTTGATTTAGCACATAAAGTTTTAAAGAAAACAGCTAAAATTCTAATTCTAGTATGACCTTGTTGACTTGAAGTAAATTCAGGTTTAGTCAAAGCTAAAGATAACAATTTAATACAAACAACTCTTAATTTAACCAATTGTTCTGCAGTTCTGTGTTCAGAAACTTTATGAGCACTTGTTAATGATTCATCTTCAGCATCAACCAAAGTTAAAGCTTCCATTAATAATCTGTTTAATTCATCATTAAATGTTAAGAATGAATTTTCTAAACCAAGACAGAAAGTGATAGCATCAATGTTACCAATTTGCATTGGGAATGGCAAAGCTCTCAAAGGTTTACCAAAGATTGGAGTTAACAAAATGTTCTTACATTTTTCAATAATTTGAGAAATTGGAACTTTTGTGGTTTCTGATAACACTTTCAAAGCTTCTTGAGAAGTTTCTCTAACAATTGGATTAGCATTACTTAAATCATATACTAATGCACCAACAATAGTTTGGAAAGGTTTTTCAAAGACTTCAGTTTCTTGAACACCTTGGTTAGCTTCAGCCAAAACATGTAGGATCAATTTCTTAGCATTATCACAAACTTCATGAGGAGCTTCAGGATTAGTGTCTCTTAAGACATAGAACATAGCATGAATAAATTCAAATTGACGTGGCTTAAACCAAGAAATTGGAATATTCAAATCTTGAATCATTGTTTGTAAACCTAAAGTACTTGCTAATTTGTTGTAATAAGCTTCATCATAACTTGAGTGGACAAGAGCGTTTAAGAAAGATCTTAAAATTGGAAATTCTAAAGCACTTTCTTTTGAACCAAAGATAACAACTGAAGTATCAAAGATGACTTTAATAGCTTCAATACCAGCTTCTCTAACATCAATAATGTAGGAACTTAACGCATAGGTAATAGCATCAAAAATGATTCTTTCTGAAACAATAGCAGCACCTTCTTTGTCGTTAACCAAGAATGGACGTTGGTTTTTGACTTTTTCAGATAAAACTTTACCAACAGCTAATAATGTTAAATGTTCAGTAATGTTCTTGATTAATTCAGTGGCATCATCCTTTAATTCAGGAATTGAAATTGAATAGAAGATTGATTTCAATAAACGTAAAGTTAATTCTTGTTCTTGACTTAGTTGTCTTTTGTTAATAAGACTTTCATCGACAATCTTCAAATCATCAACATTTAAGGATTCAGAAGAAATTAATGAGACAGCAGAAGCTAAAGAAGAAGCATAGTTTTCTGGAATTTTATCAGAAGCAATGAATAATAAGAATGTTCTTGAAATATATTTGAATGAACTAACTCTATAATGTAAATCCATTTGACTGTTTTCTAGAATATCAATGGCATCTTTGATACCTGTTGTAATTGATAATGAAGCTTCATTCTCTGGTAAACCATTAATTTTGAACTTAGATGTGATATCTTGAGTTAAAGCATCTTTAACCTCTAAATCATCATGAGGTTTAATGAAACGACGGTTTCTACCACCTAATTTACCCAAAATTCTGAAAGTAGTATGTGAATGTTGGTGATGATATGGTAATGGTTTCAAATGTCTCCATAGAGCCTTCATAACATCATCAATAACAGGATCAATGATTGGATCAAAGTATTCAGCAGTTAAATTGTCAACACATAATTCTAAAGTTCTTAAACCTTGAGAAACCAATTCTTGAGAACTGTTCAATGCAAGAACCAATGGTCTCATTAAATAGTTCAAATGTGGAACCAGCACACTTAAACGAACAGGAACAGTTAAACATAATTCAACATAAATATCACGTTCTTGTGGACGACGAGCATTCAAGATCATTCTGTTAAGAGATTCTAACAATACTTGCAGTAATGGCATGATTTCTTTGTATAAGTTTTCAAATCTACCACCACCAATACTTCTGAACAAAGTTCTAATCAAATGGAAGTATGCAATTGGTTCTTTGGAAGTAGTTGTAAGTTTCAAAGAAGTCAGAATCAAATCATTTAAATGAGGTAAAATGACTTTTTCATTCAATGTTGGGAATAAATTAACAGACATGAAACATAACTTGAACAAACGAATCAAGATATTTGTCTTAACAATATCAGATGAACCTAATTGATCCAATTTATCCTTTAAGAAGGAAATCAATAAACCAGAGAAATTTGGTGATGTATTTTCATTTGCTAAGAAGAATTGAGGAATGTGAAGTAATGCAGAGTAATCCAACATAGCATCATATAAATATGAGATTTCAGCCTGAACAATTTCATTAAAAGTTGCAGCATCAATATGAATAAAAATAATAGCAAAGTTTTCCATTAAATCTTTTTCTTCTTTTGATGATGAAACAGGTAAAGAAGGACCAGTGAACTCTAGACTTTGTTTCTCAGTCTTGCTTGGAGTTTTTTGTGAAGCAGAAGAGAAGAATCTCATACCAGCGATACATTCTCTGAATAATTGTCTTAAAATTAAGATTTCTTCATTAGAGAATCCTCTAGCCAAATCATTCCATTTTTGATTATGAGTTTCATTTTGAGAAGGTGGAGGTGGAGGATTAAAGTTTTTCAAACCATAAGAAATGGTTTTCAAGAATTGCAGCAAAGTTCTGAATAAGTAACGAGCGTCTTTTAAAGGTTCATTGTTGTTGTTTGGATGGATTTGGATTGGGAAATGCTTTGGAATATCAAAAATATCATAACCTTCTGATTCTTTTTCTTCAGATTTGGCATCTTCAGCTTTTTCATCAGAATCCATATCAACATCACCATCAGTATCTTTTTTGTCATTATCTTTGTTTTCATCATCAGTAGAAGTTTCAGTGATCTTCTTCTTATCTTTATGTTGGAATTTTTTAATTTTTTCCAGGAACTTGTTAATTTCATCATCAGGATCATTTTGATTTGGATTGTCTTCTTTCAAAGTTTCCAAGTTCTTCTTTTCTTTGATAGCTTTACTAGCTTCTAAACTTTTATGGTTTTTCATAATGTTACCATATTGACGGTTTAAAGCTTTAAATCTTTTGGTAAAAGCATCAATGATCAACATAAATAATTGTCTACCTTCAGATTTTGAATTCAAACGCATAATACGTTCAACTAAATTTAACAACAACTTAGCACTCATGATCTGAACAGTTAAAGCTAAAGATGAATCTTGTAAATGATTACAATACATAGTAATAGTTTGTAAAATCTTTTCAGTTGACAATTCATTTCTAACATTGTGAACAAAATCAGCAACGATACTATAAGCTAATGGACGTAAGGTTTCATGAACAGTTAAACCATCACCAATAAGAACTCTTTCATCAAATAAAAGATCTAATTTTGGAATAAACAAAGTTCTATGTGGAGTAGTTAAAATATGTCTAGTAGCATGTAATAATTCTTTTCTAGCACCTGAAAGTTCACTTGGACAATCTTGTAATAATCTCATGATCAAATCTGGAATGATTTCAGTATATTTCTGTAAAAGCTCTTGAGAATAACCTCTGATAAAGATATAAGCCAAGAATGAAGCAGCTTTAACTTGACCTAAAATGAAATCACCATAAGCTGGTCTATTTTCAATGTTAGGAGTAACTGAAGTCAATCTTTTGTTTTGTTCTTCAACTAATCTTCTAGCCTCTTTTTGTTGAGGAACTTCTAATTGAAGAATTGCAATGATATGAGGAATGAATTCAGGTAATGATGTAGTAACTAATTGTTTATATGATGATGTTAAAGTAACCATTGTAATTGGACATTCAGCAATAGTTTTAAATGAGTACATGGACTTGGCCAATGGTTTAGCTTCTTCAGCATTTGGTAATGATGGAGAACTTGGTCTATTGAAAGATTCATTGGAGTTAACAAATGTTGAATCAACTAATTGTTCCATGTTTTTGTACATTTCAACCAGTATTTGGATAAAAGAATCAGCTTTATCAGCAAGGATAGTTTTATATGATTTGAAAAGACTGGTTAAGATTTTAAGACATAAAACACCATTTTCTTCATTTTCAGTTGATAAAAGCTTTTGTAAACTATCATTAATATCTAAAGCATAAGTTTGAAAAGTTTCATTCATTTGAGAACGATGTAAAACTTCTAAAATTGAGTTTCTCAACTTATGATCAGGTGAAGAAGATGAAAAACTGATGGGAACAGTATTCAAAAGTTCAATGTAAATAGGAACAAACTGAGATAAATAGTGTTCATATTCATTTGGGTTTGAAAAAGCTTCAATCATGTCAGACAATTCAGACACTATAGAGTGTTTAGTTTTTGAATCAACATCCTCCTTAAGCCTTTGGGCAAAGGAGTCTATCTGAGATGTGTACGCCATAGCTTAAACTGATATCTTCTGGCGATGAAAGATATCACTTGTTAAATACCTTCAAAGAACAAATAAACAAAAACAAACAAAAGATGGTAAAGAGCACACAACAGGGGATTGAGTACCAATGAAAAGCAAAGGGTACTTGTGTAACGTGGATTAAAGGCTCTATAACCGGCAAACGGTGTCTATTGTTCTTTGGAAGTGGGTTTGTAAAGTAAGTGTAGTACTTTTACTTCCTCACTATAGTGCTCTTCTCTGTTTTTGTCCACACGAAAAAAAAACTGGAAACGAAGAAACTCGAAAAAATAAAAATTCACGTGATTCTCACGTGCTTTAAATTATGTGACTAAACATGCTGCGCAAACCATTTTGTTATGGGACACATAAACTTAACATGCAGGTGGGTTTTGAAGACTTTCTGAAAGGTCTAATAGTACTAAATATTTCGGTCATTAAAGTGTGACTAATGTATAATCTTCATTGATCTGTACTAATGATGTACCCAACAATTTTTTGAATTTCATACAGTGTAAAACGTGTTAGTAAACCGTTTTCTTAACAGTTTTAAATAATATGCTAAAAATTAGATTAGCGTTGACATGCACAATGACCCCATCACAATTTTGCGAATAGGCGAAGTGAACAATAAACAATGACCATTACACTACAATAAAATGATAAGAACGTATAGAGTTTAGTGCACATGGCTGTGTGTGTTAATTGATATGAAAATCTATTGGTTGATTTGCTAAATTACTAGTCAATTGGGATAATAACACTCATGTGTAGATCTTTTCCCAAGAAGAGAAGACAAATGACAAATGAGTATAAATAGCTCAGGTTTTCCACCTAATTTATCCTCAATTCTAGCTTCTGTAAACCATTTCCCAATGTCCAGTGATAACAGCTTTCCAAAATTGCCAAACAAGGCACCAAATTATGATGATGATTCCAATAATGATACATTTAACCAGTCAAACTCTCAACAAGGATTGGTCAATCGTGAACCTGATCCAATCAAATCCATCAAGTATGCAAAAGTGTATGAAACAAACAAACTTGGTCCATACCAAAGTTTTGTTAAGAAAGCTGGTACTTTCTTTGGTTACTTAGGTGTTGTCCCATGTTGTTGTTGCTCTAATCCATATCATGATGTTGAACAAGGTTATGTTGGTTTAATCACAACTTTTGGTGAATTAAGTCGTGTTGTTGATCCAGGTTCTTCATATGTTAATATTTTCAGTGAAAAATTATTTGAAGTTAGTATCAAAACTGAAGTTCAAGATATTCCAGAACAAGCATGTCTTACAAAGGATAATGTTATCGTTTATTTGAAATCAGTCATTTATTACAACATTATTGATCCTCAAAAGGCTATTTTTTCCATTTCTAACATTCATTCTGCAGTTTCAGAAAGAACTCAAACAACATTGAGAGATGTCATTGGTGCAAGAGTCTTACAAGACGTGATTGAAAGAAGAGAAGAAATTGCTGAGGCCATTCAACAAATTATTACTCAAACAGCAGCTGATTGGGGTGTTAACGTTGAATCAATTTTAATCAAAGATTTAAGATTAAGTCCAGAAATTACTGCTGCTTTATCACAAGCTGCTCAAGCAAAGAGAATTGGTGAATCTAAGATCATTCAAGCTAAATCAGAAGTTGAAGCATCAAGATTAATGAGAGAATCTGCCAAATTATTAAACAGTAAAGTTGCTGTTCAAATGAGATATTTGGATGCAATGGTTAACATGGCCAAAACTGCTAATTCAAAGGTTATTTTCATGCCAACTTCTGTTGATATTGATCAAAGAAAAGATAGTGTTGATGATGAATATGATGAAAGTGAGGTAATGCTTCCAAAAGATGAGGATGAAGCTGATAGTTCCAGTGGATTGCCAAAAGATATGATGAAAAGATTAGCATTACAAGAAGGTTTTATTGGTGGTAATTGATGAGATGCCCTTTTCTTAATAACTATTTTTTATGACCGTTTATGGACAGATATTTTAACTACTTTTTTTAATGACTTAATATACTAATCATAATAATAATAATTTTTCTAACTTATAACTAATTGTAGCAATAATCATGGTAACACTGTTTGCAAAACTTTGGAATTCCAATATCGTTGATTATACTTAACCCTCTTTCTTTTCTATCAAATTCTCTTTTGATTAAAATACAACCAACACATCTGTTAAAATCAGGATCTGTAGTTGAATTTCCATACGTCATAACATTATAAGCATTTTGAAGAGTTTCTGAAATTTCATCATAATCATAAGCTAACTTAAAAGTTGAAGAGTTTGTTGGATAATTATATTCTTTATTTCCAAAATATCCAATAATTGGAGGTAAATAATCATTAACAGTCATCAAATTAGGTTCTTCATGCTCACGAACTCCATACTTTTCTAAATAACATCCAAAAAACGTTGGTCTTGTATGTAAACCTTTTGCCATAAATACTTCAGGATCTGGAATATCTGGAAATTTATTAATCATTTTAGCGTCACTTCCAATAATGACAGTTGTTCCATGATGTCTAGAATTATTAAACCTAATAGCAGTATTTGCAATAATTGTGCCATTTGGCCAACCTTTAACATCAGCAGTTGAATCGAATGAAAAAATAACATCAACGGCTCTATCTTCTTGTAATAATGGGACATATGGAATATTTTGACCATCTTCACCACCATCAACCATGTATAAAGTTTTAGAATCATAAATCTCTTGACATTTGGATCTGGTAGAGTTGAATCTGTAAAATGGATTTGGTGCATACAAGGCATAATCTGGATGTCTTTTACTATCTTGTAAAGAAGTCAAACCAAAAGTATTAAGAACTGCTTTAATGGCACGATAGTTATTTCTTGTGGATAAAGAAGCCAATTGCCAAACATAGATGAAAACATTATTAAATAAAGATGATGATGTACCAGTAATGAATCCAGCATTATCAAATTTCGTAAAACAAACAGTTTTGTTAGACATATGGAAAATTGGTTTACCATTATATAATAAAGTTCCTAAATATTTCAAATTTACAAAGACGTTCATATCCCAAGACCCAAATTCAAATGGATTAAACTCAAAAATATTACTATTAATTGGAGATTTTTCAACTCCTGGGTTTCTTAAATCACTTAAAATAATTGGAAATGGTAATTCAAAATTTTTGAAAGGTTTTGAATGAGCAACTGAAGTAAAAGTAAGATCTGTTGATCTTGCAGATTTAGGAAAAATCTTTCTTGATAATGCTCTCCCCCAATAATCTGTAAATGAAACTGTAAATCCACTTAATTTCTTAGCTCTCACTTCTAAATGTAAATTCTTATAAAAATTGAATATCTTCTTCATTGATTTCAAAGAAAGATCTGATGAAATCTCAATACTCTTTAAAACACTTGTTGAAACTCTTGGTGGTTCATCTTTCTTTTTGAATATATCTTTAAAGAACGTTTTGAACCAATCATCATCTTTCTTTGGCACAATATCTCTTTTAAACATTTTATAACCTTCATCTTCACTCTCTGGTTTAACAACTTCTTCAAACCTTTCAAAAAATGCTTCAAATAAAGAATCATCATAATCATCTTCATATGATCTCTTACCAACTCTGTTCAATTGATCATAAAATCCCAAATCATCATCTTTAAAATCTGAAGGTAAGACCTGCACATCATTCCTACTGACATCCAACTGATTAACATTTGGAATCCCTTCCAACAATGGTTCAAATAGATCCCAATCGTGTCTTAGTTTCACCAATGGCTTGAAATCACTCATCACTGTGGACATTACTAACCATGATCCACCAGAAATACCAGCTAGATAACTTGAACTCTGCAACAACCCACCTAAATGGCCAGGCAACGAAGAGTTGTAAGTTCTATCATCCAAAGCAGCAAGCATACCAGCACCATTTAAAAAAGCTCTGTATCCACCACCAGATAATGCTAATCCTAAAGTAATAGGCTTTGCAGTAGATAAAGTGAACCTGTCAACGTTCAAACCTGGGATCTTGACTCTTTTCAAGAATTTGGAAAGCGCATGTTGTGTAACACGTTGTCTCTGATTGATATAATGGCGTTCTTTGGGAGAAACCAGCTTTATACCTGTTAGTATGAATAGAGGCAAAAGAGTGATAATTCATGGTATTTTAAAGTACAGGGCCCTGTCTAACGAGCGAATGAGATGGACAGGCAATTGGCACTGGGGAGTAATTTGCTAGTACAGAACTAAAGAGACAAATGGCTAGAAAATACCGTTTAAACCACATTTATTGTATTAGCGCTTGTTTTAAGGAGGTTTTTTTTACAGTATAGGTTTATTAATTTCAACTTTTTTTTTATGTGCTTATATACAGATTTAATCAATTGACCGCAGAGCTTGAATGACAGAAGGAGCAATTTGGCTGACAATTTGTGTAGTTTTCACAATGAGTGCTGGTTTGATGCTCTTCATGCTGTTTTCACCCAAGTTGATGTTAGATAATGGAGAAATAACCTCGTCTTCAAAATAACTGACAATTAAACCATTATCAGATACTTCAATCTCTTGTGAATTTGGATCAACTAAACAGTTGTTTTCAAATAAAGCAAATGTAAATATTATTGGTAAGTCTAACTCCAATTTAACTAATTCTAATTCGTCAAAAACAGGTTGCTCTTCAATTTCTTGATCATCAACGGTTGAAGTCAACTTTGGTAAATATGTGTTTCTAATGGCTAAGTATGCAGTTTGAGATGCAAGTGTTAATGGATATGAGTAGTTGGCTAACACTAGAACGTCTATGTATAGTTTATAACTGAATTTTTCGGTAAGTTTTAATCTTAATGGATCAATGTTTTGCAAGTATAATGATTTTAATGAAGATTTAATTGTCAACGTCAAAGCTGAATCATCTTTATGATTATCGATTTCAACATCAACTTCTATGAACTCCTTTGTGGATCTTGTTTCAACAACAGTGGCCTTGATACTGACCAAACATTCAGAACCATCACTTAGTGTAATCTTTGCACTACCGTTAGAACCAGTGACAATATCTAGTTCTGACTCCATAGGTCTAAACTGGTTGGCCTTACGACCATCCGGTCTCATCACTGGATCCTGTCTAAGAGAATCATAAAGGAAAGATCTTTCAGAGGCTGAGAGTAGCATTTTTTCTACTTCTTTTGCTTCTATGCTTAAATTTTAACAAACAGTGTAAAGTTCATCGCAATTTTTTTTTCTATGAATTTTATTATGTCAGCCGAAACACATAACCACATAACACATAAACAGTACTAAATTCACTAAACAGATCATTCTACTTTCCAAGTTTTGCTAATAGTCCCAATGGCAGAGAAGGAGGAGAAGAAAACTGTGCAGGAGACACATTTGCCTGCTGGAATTGTGATTCCTTATTTGTGTCTGCTGAGAATCATGAATGCCGTTACAATCAACACTTTTTTTCAGGCAGATGAATACTGGCAATCGTTAGAACCAGCTCATAATTTCGTGTTTGGGTATGGTTCTTTGACATGGGAGTGGACACATGGACTTCGTGGGTTCTTGCATCCTTTTTTGTTCTCAATAGTGTATGCCATTTCAGATGTTTTGGATCTAGGTGATCTTGGTGTCATTTATCTGCCAAAGGTTCTTCAGGCCATTATTGCAGGTGTTGGTGAATATTATCTCTACAGTTTTGTTTATAAATTAACCAAGAATGAGATCATTGCAAGATGGAGTTTGTTTTTAAGTGTTATAAGTGTTTTCAATTGGTATATCATCACAAGAACTTTTTCCAACAGTTTTGAATTAACATTAACTTGTATTGCATTATCATATTGGCCATGGCATTCAATTGATTCATTAGATTTCAGTAAAAGTCTCTTTTTTGCATTCATTAGTTGTTTTCTAAGACCAACCAATGGGTTAATATGGCTTGTTCTTGGTATTCAACTATTATACAAGGTTGATACAATGGATAAATTTAAAATAATTTTACAAACAATTATAGTTGGTGGTTATGCATTTGGTATTAACGTCATCATTGATTATTATTACTATGGGGAATTAACTATACCAATTTGGAACTTTATTAAATTTAATTTGTTTTCATCATTATCAAAATTTTATGGTGTTGCACCATGGCATTTCCATTTATCTCAAAGTTTACCAATAATTTTATTAACATTTTTACCATTTTTCCTATATGGATTAATTAAATATAACAATAAGACATTAAAAGCTTTAATCATTGCTACAATTGTTCCATTTTCATTGATTGATCATAAAGAATTTAGATTTCTATATCCAATTCAACCAATTTTATTATTATTTTCATCATATGGTTTTTATCACATTAATTTACATCATCCAAAGTTAATTAAGTTTGCAACATATGCTATAATAATCATCAATACTGCATTATCAATCTTTTTAACACAAATTCAAGAACGTGGTGTCATTGATGTTGTTAATTATTTACGTGATAACGTTGATGTTTATTCTGTTGGATTTTTAACTCCATGTCATTCAACACCATGGCAATCTTATTTACATAGAGAATATTTAGATTCTACTTCATGGTCATTAACTTGTGAACCACCTTTATATTTACTTGATGATCCAGATTCAAGCAAAAAAGTTGAGGATTATATGGATGAATCAGATTATTTCTATGAAGATCCAATAGCTTATCTAGAGAAAAATTTCCCATCACCAATCAAACAAGATAGTTATGAATCAGAAGATGATTATCCATACTTTTGGCCATCACATCTTGTTTTCTTTGAAGATTTAGAACCTGTTATTACAGAATATTTAAAAGGTTCAGCATATGTTGAATGTGAAAGATTTTTCAACAGTTATTTCCATTGGGATGATAGAAGAAGAGGTGATGTTATCGTCTACTGCAAATGGCCTTGGGAATGATTTTTCTATTATATTATTATGTACATATGTTTATACCCCCCATCTATTGTCATCAGTATTTTTTGTACTTGTTGTTGTTTCTTTTGTTTGGAAATTTTGAATTTTTTCTAAAGTTTGTTTAATAGGTTGATAATTTTGATTCATTAAATCAATTGATTTTTTTCTATTTTCTAAAAAATGATTCCAAACAGTTATATTATCTTCATTTTGAGAATTTGGTAAAGAATTTTCTAATAATTTATATGTTCCATATGCATTTTTCCATTTTTTTTCTCTAATTGAACAATCAAATAAACCAATAATACAACTTAAATCAGAAATTTCTGAACCTAATTTAAACCATTCTCTAGCTTTTGCAACATTACCAAAGAAATTCATTTCTAAAAAACCTAATTGTTGAAAAGATTCTTTAAACCCTTGACTTGCACTCAATTCAAAATGATGTCTTGCCCTTTTTGGATCATGAATGTTTAATTGACCTAAATAATAATGACAATCAGCAACTTTATCAATTGGACCCGTTTTAATAGATCTTTCAAAATATTGTTTACTTAAAGCCAAGTTTGGTTTTTGAAAATTAATAATACCAAGTTGTTTATGAACTTCTGAAGCTAAGAAAGTATCATTTTCTAATTCTAAGAAATCATTATAGAATTTTTCAGCTTGATCGTTCATTTCATTTTTAAGACATAAATCACCACTTAATTTGATTGTTAATGGATGTTTGAGTTCCAATAATTCAGAAACAAGTTTCTTTGCATATACTTTATCATCTTGTGAGGCCTTTTCGTTGACAATAGCTTCAAAAGCCAGTAGAGCAACAGCATCGTTATTACCGTATTCAGCAGCCTGTTCCACAAGCTCATTCTCAAGATCAACCAAGTGTCTGTTGGCAGTATGAGACATAATACGCACGTTCTCCAAAGCTTTCTTCATGATCATGAGGTCAGAGGCGTTGATGTACTTTGGAATAACAGGTTCTTCATTTGAGTCAAGCTTCTTGTAGATGGCCTCATAAGCAGTGAACAATTTTGCATACCCGTGTCGACTGTCAAGATCAAAGAGAATCCTGTTGAGCAGTTTCTTCTTGGGAAGAACCTCGTAGATGGGAGGTCTCGTCGTGGAAAAGAGTCTTCTCCCTATTCTGAGCATTTCGTTCTGTTGCGATGAGATATGTGTAGTAAATTGGCTTTATTTTTTTCACTTTTCGAACTCCGTTAGATTCTCCAGATCATCACCACTACAATATCCACTACAAAACACAATTAACATGGCTTCACTACGACCATTTGGCCTCTTGAGACGCCAATTCCACGCCTCGAGAGCTTCCAGTGTCGACTATTCCCACGCTGTTGTTGGTGGGGGTGTCGTCGGGCTTGCTGTTGCTGCTGAGCTTTCAAAGGTGCCAGGCAATAAGGTCATTTTGATCGAGAAGAACACTAAAGTCGGCCAGGAAACCTCTGCCAGAAACAGTGAGGTGATCCATGCTGGTCTCTATTACCCAAAGGACTCCCTCAAGACTAAACTGTGTATTGAAGGTAACCAATTGATCTACTCTGATGCCAAAAAGGCTGGTGTTGAGATGCAGAGATGTGGTAAATGGGTTGTTGCGCAGACTGATGTTGAAGATGCTTTCCTAGAATCGATGCACTACAAAGCCATGGACCTCGGTGTCAAGACTGAGATGATTCCTACTTATAAAGGTCAATACATTGAGGCTGCTGTTGTTGCCCAAAGAGGGATCCTGTCCTCTCCAACTACTGGTATCATCTCTTCACACTCTTTGATGGAGTATATCCAATCGGTTTACCAGGAAAACAGTGGTGAATTAGCTGTTGCTTCAAAAGTCACTGGCATCACACAAACATCTGATGGTTACAAATTAGAAGCTGAATCACAATTGAACGATGGTGAATCTACTGAAATCTCTGTTAATAACGTTATCAACTCTGCCGGTTTATACGCTGATAAAATATCAAATCTATTATTACCTGAAGACAGACACGTTAAATACTTCTACGCAAAGGGAACTTATTTCAACTTGAACAGTTCATTCCCAGAAGTTAGAAGATTAATATACCCAGCTCCAAAACGTAATGCTGTTAAAGGTTTAGGTACACATTTAACACTAAGTCTTGATGGTCAAATAAGATTTGGTCCAGATCTTGAATGGGTTGATTCTCCATTAGATTTAGTTCCTTCTGAAAAAAACAAATTAGCTGCTTATGAAGAAATTAGAAGATACTTACCACACGTTATGATTGAAGATTTAGAAACAAGTTATTCTGGTATTAGACCAAAATTAGTTGGTCCTGATAATGATGAATTCCAAGATTTTGTCATTAGAGAAGAAGAAGGTTTCAAAGGTTTTGTTAACTTATTAGGTATTGAAAGTCCAGGTTTGACTTCTTCCCTAGCTATTGGTAAATATGTTAGAAACATCTACCATGGTAATTAAAAACAGTTATATATTATTTTAGAAATATAAATATTCCTTTTTAATCTTCACTTTTCGTTAGTTTTGGTAATTTTGATGGCTCTGTTGCCAATGGTAATTCTGTAAAATATTCTGATAATAATGCTCTTTCTGTATTCCATCTATATCCTGGATTCATCTCTGTTAAACCAATCATTAAACTCAATGCTGATTCACTTGCTGCAATAAATCTTTTTCTTAATTCACTCAGACTTGGTTTTGGATATATTTTTAAATTGTTATAACCTGGTAAACTTGAAACGTTTGGCCATGTTTGTTCCGTTGGTGTTCCTAATGCTTGGAATGTAACATCTATTTGATCAACATCATCTTTACCTGGTAAATATGGAACTCTTAACATTAATTCTGCAAAAATGATACCAACTGCCCATAAATCAACAGCTTCTGTATAATGTTTAGCATTGAACAATAATTCAGGAGCACGATACCATCTAGTGACAACATTTGAAGTTAAATCTTCATTGGCAGAACCTAAAGATCTTGCTAAACCAAAATCCGCAATCTTCAATTGTCCATCAGGTGCAAGTAACAAGTTATTTGGTTTTAAATCTCTATGTAAAATGTAATTTCTATGACAATGATGAACACCTCTAAGTGTCATTAATAACCATGATTTGATATCTGCGGGACTAAATATAATTTTTTTATCCTTTATTATCATTTCTAAATCAGCTGGTAAGAATTCTAAAACTAAATTAAGATTCCCATCAGTTGAAAAAACATCAACTAATTCAATAACGTTGACATGCCTCAATTCCTGTAGATATTTCACTTCTCTGATGGCACTCATATCAAGACCATCTTTGAATTGACCAGTTTTGATCTCTTTAATAGCAATATCTCTTTCTGTTGATATTTGCTTCCCCAGGTACACAACGGCATAGGTACCTTCACCGACCTTTTTAGCTAGACAATGCGTTAGTGCAGTTCACATCAGATTATGATTCCATTATACTCACATTTTGTGTAGTTTTGAGTGGTAGTCATTGCCACAAATGTTCAGATATTTTTTGTTTGTGTTTAAAAGTTTCAGTTATCAAGATATTTTTCACGTTGAAAAAAAAAATACCAAAAGCTCATCTCGAAGAATTTCTAAAATTTATCAAAATTAATCTCTGTTTAAATTTGTTTATAGAACATTGTCTTTTTAAGTGATGTTGCCATTCAGAAACGTTGGGAGATGTTTTTCAATCATGAGACCTCGTCAAATACTGACAGGTTTAAGATATAATTCAACAGTTGTGTCAGCATCAGATTTTGAAGAAATTCATCCAGTTTTAATCAAAAGAGGTGAACTTCTATCTAAGGAGTTGACTGCTTTAGAGGAATCCATGTCTGACAGTGCCTCTGGTTTTAACATCGATCAACAGAAACAATTTTCAAGACTTTCATCCATTGTGGAATCACTTCGAACATATCAAGACACATTAGAATCATATAAGGAACTACAAAGCATGTTGACTGATGAATCTTTGAAAGAGGAAGCTGAACAGGAAATACAATCAGTTTTACCAGAACTAATAAAAGTCAGTGGGAAACTAAAGACAAAATTACTACCACCACATCGATTTAGTGATAGAGCATGTATTATGGAATTAAGACCTGGTGTTGGTGGTATTGAAGCCATGATTTTTGCATTGGATTTATTCAACATGTATACTGGTTTTGCAAATTTCAACAGATGGCCATTCTCTGTCATTTCCAAATCTATGAATCAATCAGGTAATGGTATAACTGAAGCAATTATTAGTATAGATGAACCAGGTTCATATGATAGATTAAGACATGAAATTGGTGTTCATAGAGTTCAAAGAATTCCTGAAACTGAAAACAAAGGTCGTACACAAACTTCAACTGCTGCTGTTGTTGTTTTACCACAAATGGGTGAAAAGGGTCAAGCTGAAGATGCTGATGAAAGAACTTTTGCCAATGGTGAAGTTAGAATTGATCTAATGAGAGCAAGTGGTAAAGGTGGTCAACACGTTAACACCACTGAATCAGCTGTTAGATTAACGCATATCCCAACTGGTATTACAGTTTCAATGCAAGATGAAAGATCTCAACATAAAAATAAAGCAAAAGCATTCACAATTTTAAGAGCAAGAATTGCTGATTTAGAAAGAGCTAAAGCTGAAGAAGAAGAACGTAAGAAACGTACTGATCAAGTTTCAAGTACTGATAGATCAGATAAAATTAGAACTTATAACTTCCCACAAAATCGAATTACTGATCATAGATGTGGTTATTCAATTCATGATGTTGATGGTGTCATGAGTGGTGAAAAATTAGACCAAATCATTGATGAAATGGAACAATTCGAAGCACAAAACAAATCTAAACAGCTTCTAGCTGAATTAGAAGCATCAAAAGAGTAAATAGAATCTTGTAAATAAAATAATTTATGTATTTAAAACCAAAATAATTTATGCATTTAACACCATGTAGAATATTAATTCAAATCCAAAAAAATAATATCAATCAATACTGCACACTTTACTATTAATGCTACACTTCTAAATCCACCAAAGAACCCGCTACATGGCACCAAATTCCATCAATTTCCAACTCATCTCCAAATTCTGCCATTTACACCCGTGCAAACGCCATTTTCATATTTTTGTCTCCAGTATATTTACCTTTGTTTCCACAAACAGACACAATTTCACAAAAATTCAAATGTCATGAGTGATCACAATGGCATTTTGTATCGTTCGAAACGATCTGTCAAAGTTGGTGAACTTGAAAGATATGTCATCACTTATGAACCGAAATCTGCAAAAGAATTCCAACCACAAGGTTCATTATGGTTAAGAATTAAAAATTTAGAAAATATGACACTTAGAGCTGCATTTTTAAGAGGTCCTTTCATCTTATACGTTGATGTACGATCTGAAGAATATCATCACTCAAAACAAACGTTCATCACTGCAGATCAACCAAAATTTGAACCAAACTTATCACCTGGTCAATCTTTTACAATGGAATTATCAATGCATACAATAAAGGAAAAATATGTTTGGATAGTTGATGTTATTAGTCAAATTATATTCAGTCCAACGTCGGATATATCATTTGAAGTGTTGCTAGGATCAACTAAAGAATCATTAGATCTTAACATTGAAAAATTGGGAACTTTTGATCAACAATTAACCGTTAATAGAAAAGATACATTAGATTTATGGAATTTCCCAATACCACAACCAAAGAAACCAATTCATTTAGTGATATTAACACATGGTTTACATAGTAATACTGGTGCAGATATGTTTTATTTAAAAGATCAATTAGATTCAATTGCTTCAGAAACTGGAGAAAATTTAATAGTAAGAGGTTTTCATCAAAATGTTTGTAAAACTGAAAAAGGTGTTAAATATTTAGGTATTCAATTAGCTAAATACATCATTCAACTATTACAAGATGATCAAATTACTAAAATTTCATTCGTTGCTCATTCATTAGGTGGATTAATACAAATATTTGCCATTACTTATATTGAATTAAATTGTCCATGGATTTTCAAAAAAGTTAAACCAATTAATTTCATAACATTAGCATCACCATTATTAGGTATAGTTACAGATAATCCAGCATATGTTAAAGCAGCATTAATGTTTGGTATTGTTGGTAAAACGGGACAAGATTTAGGTTTGGAATCAATTAATGGAGATGAACCATTATTATTAAAATTATCCACAGAAAAATCCACACATAAAGTTTTAAAGATGTTTAAAAACAGAACAATTTATGCAAATGCATTTAATGATGGTATTGTGCCATTATATACAGCATCTTTATTATTTTTAGATTGGAAAGGGTTATCAGAAGTTTATAAAGATCCAAATAGTTTAACCAATGATGATGATGTTGGTAAAATTCCAAATTCAATTGAACTTGAAGATCCAAAAACTGAAATTAAAACAAATGCAAGTAATCCATTTCAAAAGGCAATGTCATTATTAACACCAAATATTCAAACTAAAACAAATGAAAATAATTTTCCAAAAACTTCAATGATTGAATCAGCAACGGCAGTTTTAATACCACCATTACCATCAAATAAATATTTAATTGATCCTAATGCAAGATATAATGTTATAATTCATGATAAAATATATACAGAAGATGATATACCACAAAAAGAAGAAAGAAAAAAATCAATTTCATTTATTCAAAAAATTAATGATCCATTATCAAGATTTAAAGAATTAGAAGAAAAAATTGCTAAAAATTGGCATAAAGATTTATCATGGAGGAAAGTCTTAGTTAAATTAAATCCAGATGCACATAATAATATATTTGTTAGAAGAAGATTTTCAAATGCATACGGTTGGCCAGTTATTGATCATTTAATTAAAGAACATTTCAGTACTATTGATGAAGAAGTTGAAGAACCAACACCAAACTTAAATGATGTTGATGTTGATTTAGGTGAAGATTTCAAATTAGGTAATGATTATGATTGGATTTTAAAAGAAAATGAACAAGATAGTATATTTGATATGGGACCAACTGGATTAATTGCAAATTTTAATGAAATTTTAGATAATTTTCAAAATTGGAATTATACTACTAGTACATCATCAGATAATATTGGAATTACAAGTGATGAATTACAACAAGAATATGATAATGCCCGTTTATCTGAAGGATATATACCTTAATTATGAATTCTTAATAAAACGTCTAAAATTTCTGAATCATTCAAGTAATTAATACCTAATTCAATTTTAAAATCATTAAAATCACCAATTTTAGCAAATTGATTTAAAGTTAAACCATTAATACAATTTAAATTTAATTCATTGTTTGATAATTTTAAAATTTTAATAAAATCTTTAAATTTATTTAAATTTTTAAAAGAATTAAAATTTAAATTTAATTTATTAATTAAAAATTCAAAATCAAAAGATAATTGAAAAACACCATTTGAATTAAAATGATTTGATTTAATAATTTTATTAATTAAAAATGTAATAACTTTATCAATTATGAAATTTTTAATTTTTTTCAAATCTTGTAATGGTAATATTTTTTCAATAAAATTTAAATAATTATTAATTAAAGTTATTAATAATTGTAATTCATTTGAAGCTTTTATTGAAGAATCAGTGTTTGGATCATTCCAATTATTTAAATCAGAATATGCTTTTAATGATTGAGAAATTGAAGTATCAATAAACAATTGTAATAATTTCCAAGTTTTTAATTCAAGTCTATTATAATCACTCAGTATTAAATCAAATAAAGATAATGATTTTTCATTTGAATGTTTATTAAATAATTCATTTAATTCAATGAAAATAAATTCTTGATTCCATTGATTTAAAGAATTTGAAATGAATTTTAATGAACAATAAATTCTAAAAATCCTTTCAAGACCATTTATTGTTGATATATCAATTTCAGTATTTGAATTTGTTGAAATTAAAGATGATGAATTTTTATAAAGATCAAAAAATGCATCATAACCATCATTTAAAATTTTTAAATAAGATTGTAATAAATTTAAATAAATTTTTGAAAAAATTTTTAATTTAAATGTTATTAATGAATTGTTATTATCATAATTAATTTTAAAAAATTTTGAAAAATTTTTAAAAGTTAAATTTTCAATTAAAATTTTAAATTTAAGTGATGAAATTGTTGGTTTTAATTCTTTTTGATTAACAGAAGTATAATCAATTTGAAAATTATTTGATTGATTAATAATATTATCAAATTGATTTGTATATAATTTAACATCTCTTTTTAATAAATTTTCTAAATGATTAAATTTAAAATTATCAAATAAACCAGGCCATGAAGAATCATTTAATGGATCATAATAAAAATCATCAATTAATTTTGTATCAAATGAAATAGTTTCATTTATTAAATGAGTTAATAATTCTAAAGAATCATCATCATCATTTTTAGTTAAAATATCAATATATTGATTTAATTTCAATATAATTGGTTTTAAAGCAGAATTAATAAATTCTGAATGTGAAAATTTTGAATTAAATTCAGTATTTTTTAAAGACCAAAGTTTTGAAATTTTTATTAAATTTTGATTTAAATAATTAATAAAATAATTTAAAAATAATTCAGGTTTATCAATTGAAATTGTATTATTTGATGAATTAAAATGATAATCAAAAGAAATTTTAAAAGTTTTTGAAATTAAATCAAATGCCCATAATGATTCAACATTTGAAGTTAATGATTGTAAATTAATTAAATCTGTAAACAATGAAAACAAAGATTCATCAATAGAATTTTTCTTTAACCACTGAGATTGTGATAATGATTCATTGAACTGTGAACACAATGGTTGTTTCAAAGTATTAATTGTAGCAGATAATTTAATTAACATTTGTTCCTTCAACGTGTCGTTATCAATGTTGTTGATATCACTCTTAATGGCCTTCAAGGTCTGTAGATCAAACACGTCAACATGTTGTAATCTGGAAGAGATCTCACGTTTGATGGAGTTCAGTCTGAGGTTTTCAAGCAGTTCCATCTTTCTCTTTAGCAATTGTTGTGCCTTCAGCAAGGAAGGAAGCTCACCATTGCTGATAATGAGTGCATCTAGTGTATTGACATCGTTGTTCTTGATGGCAGCACCCAGCAGAGCAGCCAAATCACGGGCAGCAACAGTGTGTTTCGACGTGTCGTTCACAGAGTGGTGCAGTTGCTCCCTCTGCTTCTCAAGCTCCACAATCCTCTCATTGACAGCAGCAGGATCAAGAGTCGCCATTTTTGTTGTCTTTATATTGTTTAGCTGTTAAATTAAAAAAAAAAACATTAATTTTAACCTAGTACTATTACCACTACACCAAACACAACAAAAAATTGATCATGGACACTGTTGCCACTTTCAAAGAGGCATTAAAAGAAGCCACTGACGACCAATTGAAACAGTCTCTTTCAGAGCTCGAAAAAGCTACAGAAATGCTGCTGGAAACGAACAAAGAACTGCTCTCAATGGCCAACAACGAACAGGATGAAGACAAACAGTTCTATCTAGACACAATAACAGAAAACAAAGAGGTTCTACTACGTCAAAAACAGAAAAAGGACATCTGTCTAGCAGAAATCAACTACAGAGGAATAAAAATCTGACTTTGAAAGCTATAAGAGTGTAGTCCATAAGCGAACCAGCCAAAAGGGTGGAAAAAAAGCCCACAAGCTGGATTATAAAGGACCTTTCGTCTACTCCCAGCCATTTGTGCGTCTCTGCATACAGAGCAAAATGCGTACGCTGGTAATACTGGGAGGGTGGTTAATATGTGAAGATTTTGTAATAGTTTAAAATGGGAAAAATTTGTTTTTTTTATTTTAATTACAAACTTTCTAGGGTTAAAAACTAGTATATAAAGCCCAATGAGTGAGCCAGACACGTCCCTGCTGCCCCCTTCGCTCACACAGTTCGTCAAGGACGCCCACGCAAAGGCCGTGAGGCGCAAGCTTGATACGCACAGCTTTGCCAGGCTCCAATTGGAGCTAAAACAGCTAATCGAGAAGGCCAACGCAACAGGCACCCTATGGTCAAACGACTGGAGTAAGCAAATGCTACCAGTGCTGGGATTCAAAGGACCTCTTCAACTTTATTGCGAGTCTGCGTTTGCCCAAAGAGAGTCTTCTCGTTCCAAAAAGGCTAGAAAAGCTGAAACTGATGATGATGATTTAATGAGTTCTGAAGCTAGAAAGAAATCAAGATTTGAAAGATTTGAAAAAGAATTATCAACAAAACCTACTTCGAATGCATCAGATAACATTTATGTCCCACAAGGTCCTGTCAAAGGTACCTGTCAAGTCCTTGAAAAGGGTTATTTAAGATTAACCTCTGCCCCTGATCCAGCAAAAGTTCGTCCATTGCCAGTACTTAAAAGAGCTTACCAATTTGTTTTAAAAAAATATGATGAAGGTGCAAAATATTCTTATATTTGTGATCAATTAAAATCAATTAGACAAGATCTTAGAGTTCAATTAATTGAAGAAGCTTTTAGTGTTTTAGTTTATGAAACTCATGCAAGAATTGCAATTGAAAATAAAGACTTAGGTGAATTTAATCAATGTCAAACAGTTTTAAAAAACTTATATAATTTACCACATATTAACAGATCATCTCATTATCATGAATTTTTAAGTTATAGAATTTTATATTTTATACTAACAAGAAATTATGATCAAATAACATTAATTAAATTAAAACTTTCAAATCAAGATAAACAAACTAATTATATTATATTTGCTTTAAATTTCCTAAAATATCAAATTTCAAATAATTATTATAAATTATTTAAACTTTATTCAACTTCAACTTCAACAACAAAATATTTATTAGATTATTTTATTAATAATGAAAGAATTAGAGCTTTATCAATCATTTGTTATTCTTATAAATTATTAAATTTAGAATTTTTATTAGATCAATTTAAATTTACAAATGAAGAAGATTGTATGAATTTTATTAATGCTAATCATATTGATAAATTCATTGAACTGAGAGGTGAAAATGTTTATTTAAATACTTCAGCTGCAAGATCAACTGTTCAACAAAATTTAAATGATTCTAAAAAAGTTGATATTAAAGGTCAAATATGACCTTACCATCAAACAAAGGGCTATTCAAAAAAATTCTCTATTTTCGTAACGTAGGAATTACTAACAAAACTACTAACTTTTTTGTATATGAATTATAATGTACACAATTTTAATTAAACGATGGTGCTAATGCAATAACTGAAAAATTTAATTTATTTTCATCATCAGTAAGATCAACATATTTTAAAAATCTTTCGCCAATAACATCTTCAATTAATAAATCATTTGTTTGCTCATTACTTTTTTTCAATAAAACTGGTCCATTTCTTCTACCATCTAATTCATAAATTTTATCATTTTTTTTAATAATTGCTAAAAAATGTAAAAAAACATCATCATTTGCATCAGGTGCTTCAGTTTGACCAGAATTTGCAAATTGTGAATAAGTTTCTTGAAATTCATTAATTAATGATTCAATTTTATTTAAATCTCCACAGTTTGATTTAAATTCTAAGAATTTTGATCCAATTTCAAAATGATGATCACTTAAATTACAAACTGAATTCAATAATGCATATAATCCACAAGCATTTTTTATAGTTTGTTTAAACCAAATGACTTCATCATCAACATTTTCTCTATTTGCTTCTTCTTCAATTCTAAATGCTTCATAATTAGCAGTTATTGGGAATAAAACTATTATTGCTGGAGATGGTCTAGGAATAAAAGATAATAAATCTTTATCAACTAAAGAATAAACATCAGTGAATTGTAAATCTGTTTTAAGTCCTAAAAACTGTGCAAACTGTGAAAATATTTCAGGATTAGATTCTAATGGAATAACACTAGTCATTTTCTTAATTAAATTGACCTGTATTAATTGTGTCATAAATTTGAAGATAATAATTAAATAGGGAGGTGTCTGGATGTCTGAATTTTATATGACCGAAGAATGAAGAAATTCAATTTAAGTAATTTCCCAAATTGAAGTGACTTAATTGGAATCTTCAGTTAGAGGGATTGATAGGCTTATTTAATTTATACTTGATTTGTGGCTTTCAATAAAGGTATTACAACTATGTGTAAATTGCTGTAAATATTTTAAATCCGAATCTCCATTCCCATAATCCCACCAACAAATTAAATTTAAATTTAAATTTTATACTTTTCAATTACAAAAATTATACAAAAAATGGTTAATTACGAAGCAAAAGTTGATATTAAGGCTACTCCTGAACAAATTCGTTCAATTCTATTAGATTTTGATAAATTATCCGAATGGAATTCAGTTATTACAAGTATTCAAGTTACTTCATCACCAGAATCTGATAAACCAGTACCAAATGCTATATTAAGATGTAAAATTTCAAATTTAGATTTCACTCCAACTGTTGTTTCAAATAATGAAAATGAATTCTCTTGGAAGGGTAAACTATTTGCTGATTCAATCTTTCAAGGTGTTCATTATTTTAAATTTGAAAAAATTGATGATACTACAACTAGATTCTATCATGGTGAAGACTTTGATGGTTGGTTATTTGGCCCATATAAATGGTTTACTGGTGATGAAAAAATCAATAAAATGTACCAGGATCTAGCTGACGCAATGAAGAAAAGAGCTGAGGAACTCTTTCCATAATTAACCTTCTTTCTTTAATATATAATTCCTTTCAAAGTAAATCCCCCTGTAGCCTTACCATATAAAAAAAAAATCCAAAATTTTCAAATTTTGACATATAAACAATTGACACAATGTCAAAAAGAAATATACTGAACATTGCATTGGCTCAATACAAGCCTTCTACAGTCAAGACTGAGAACTTCTCAATCGTTTCAAAACTGTTGAAAAAATCCCTTGAAAAATCTCCAAATTTAGACCTTTTCATCCTGCCTGAATGCTTCACATCTCCATACTCAATAAGATCATTTAGACAAAACAGTGAAATTGTCCCAGGTGGTGAAACTTATAAATTCTTACAAGAATTATCAAAAGAACATAATGTTAACGTAGTAGGTGGTTCAATTCCTGAAGCTGATAAAGAAGGTAAAATTTATAATACAACTTTAGTATTTAATAAAAATGGTGATTTTCTAACAAAATATAGAAAAATGCATTTATTTGATGTTGATATACCTAATAAAATTACATTTCAAGAGTCTAAAATCTTATCACCAGGTGATTCAATAAGTTATTTCAATCTACCTGAACATGGAATTAATGTTGGTTTAGGTATTTGTTATGACATTAGATTTCCTGAATTAGCTTCAGTTTTAACAAGACCACCAATCAATTCAAAACTATTGATTTATCCAGGTGCTTTCAACACAACTACGGGACCATTACATTGGGAAACTTTAGTCAAATCGAGAGCTTTAGATAATCAATGCTTTGTTGCAGTTTGTTCACCAGCAAGAGATTTAACTGTTAAATATCATTCTTATGGTCATTCAATGGTTGTAAGTCCAATGGGTCAAGTATTAGAACAAGCTGATGAAAACGAAACAATCATCTATTCATCAATTGATGTAAATAAATCTGATGAATTTAGAGAAAATATTCCATTAGATTCACAAAGAAGACATGATTTATACGGTGATGTTAGAACTACAAAACAATAATTTCATTAGACATAATATATTTATTTATTAGAAAAACATCTTTTTTATATTCAAATGCAAATGTATAAAATAGAGTACAATATTCTTATTTTTCTGTGATTTCTTTTTCTTTCTTCTAAACGGTTTCTTCTGTTGTTTCTGTTCTATCATGCATTTCAATTTGTTGTCTTGTATCAGTAGGATCAACAATCCCTTCAAAGAAAGAATCTCTTAATTCATGCCATCTACTTGTCCAAGTACCTAAACTAACTAAAATAACACAACTTGCAAGTTGAACTAACCACCAAATTAAATTTTTTGGAAATTCTCTAGTATACAACCAAACAACAACCAAATTAATACAATGAACAGTAATTGCAAAATCCCATGCTAGTTTTGAACGACCAACAATGACTGTCATAAAAACAACACAAAAAAATGAACTTAATAACCAAACACCAATAATTGTTAAACCTAATGTATTCTCTATACTTATAACTTTCCAACTCAAGATCCATTCCAGCTTAAACTCAGAACCTATAAGCAATGACAATAAATATAACAATATAGTACCAGTAATGTAATAAAATACCTGTAAAACAACAATTTGAAAAAAAATCGTTCTTGGTGAATAAGCACTATTCTGATGATCTGCTTCTGCCCCTAAAAATGGAGTCATTGACGAAATACGCGAACTGATCCCTCCAGGAATCTCACTGTATCTGTTCCCGAGTGACAAAATTCCTCTCAAACTGAATCCCATCTTTATTTTAAATTAAAAATTCTATTAAAATTAATTAAATTCTAAAAATGAAATTTGGTACAAATCGATTAACTAGCTAGATAAATTTCCGAATTTTTAATGTTTGCTTATGTAAGGAGGTTTGATCCGATGGGAGTTTTTGGCCTGTGAAAAATAAATTTTTTTTTTCTTATGCGATGAGCTCTTATTTTGATATAAAGAATTAATAGATCTAGCAAGATGGGTAGATTTGATGATTTTGTTCCTACTATCAGTGATTCAGAAGATGATATTCCTGATTTAGACTCCGCTGACGAAGGTCCAGCCTTGGAACCTGAGTTGGTTCAACAAGATTCAAAAAAGAAGAAATCTAAAAAAGCTACTAAAAAAAATAAAAAATCTTTAGAACAAGAAGAAGATGAAAAAGAAGGTAAAGCTGATTTGAATCCTGATTTTGTCTTTGATCTTGATACCGATTTGGGTGCCGTTATTGAAGAAGGTTGGGATTTCAAAGGTGATGAAAAGGAAGAAGGTAAACCAGGTAAAGTTGATGTTGATTTAGATGGGATCATTAGAAGAAAAGGTGGTCTTGGTCAATTAGCTGGTGCTGAAGTCGTCCATGAAGAAGAGGAGGAGAAGGAAGAAGAAGAGGAAGAAGAGGAAGAAGAAGAAGTTGATGAAGAAGATGACGATGATCTAGCCATGGATGGTTTTGGTATGGGTTTCCAAAAACCAGTTGAACAAAAGAAACAAGAAGAAGAAAATGAAGTTAAAGAAACTGAAGAAGCTGAAGAAGAAGAAGAATCTGCTGCTGAAGCTGAACCAACAATGCCAGAAGAAGAAGAAGATTCTGCTGAAGCTATTGCAAATTTCTATGCTCCATCTGAAGAAGGTGATAATGCTAAAAAACAAATCCATAAAACTTTCAACACATTAGACTTATCAAGACCTGTTCTTAAAGGTCTAGCTGCTTTAGGTTATACCACACCATCTCCAATTCAAGGTGCTACCATTCCAATTGCCTTATTAGGTAAAGATATTATTGCTGGTGCCGTTACTGGTTCTGGTAAAACTGCTGCTTATATGATTCCTGTTATTGAAAGATTATTATTCAAACCTTCGAAAGTTGCTGCCACTAGAGTTATTGTCTTAGCACCAACCAGAGAATTAGCTATTCAAGTTGGTGATGTTGGTAAAAAAATTGGTAGATTTGTTAATAATATAAGTTTTTCATTAGCTGTTGGTGGTTTGAATTTAAGACAACAAGAAAAAGAATTAAAACTAAGACCAGATATAGTCATTGCCACACCAGGTAGATTGATTGATCATATGAGAAATTCTCCAAGTTTTAACGTTGATCAAGTTGAAGTTTTAATTGTTGATGAAGCTGATAGAATGCTAGAAGAAGGTTTCCAAGCTGAATTAACTGAAATTTTAGAATTATTACCAAAAAAGAGACAAACTTTGTTATTCTCTGCTACTATGAACTCTAAAATTAAATCATTAATTCAATTATCTTTAAATAAACCAGTTAGAATTATGATTGATCCTCCAAAACAAGCTGCTAGTGGTTTAACTCAAGAATTCGTTAGAATTAGAAAAAGAGAATCACTTAAACCTGCAATTTTATTTAATATTTTGAAAAAATTTACAAAAGATCAAAGAATTGTTATTTTTGTTGCTAGAAAAGAAGCTGTTCATAAATTAAGAATTATTTTAGGTTTATTAGGTTTAAAAGTTTCTGAATTACATGGTTCTTTAACACAAGAACAACGTTTGAATGCAATTAATGCTTTTAAAAATTTAACAGTTCCAATTTTAATCTGTACAGATTTAGCTTCTAGAGGTTTAGATATTCCAAAAATTGAAGTTGTTATTAACTTTGATATGCCAAAGAACTTTGAAGTTTATCTACATAGAGTTGGTCGTACTGCTAGAGGTGGTAGACAAGGTAAATCCATTTCATTTGTTGGTGAAGCCAATGTTGATAGATCTATTGTTAAAGATGCTATTAAGAGTAGTAAAGAAAATCCAAATAATAAAGTTGATAAAACTATTGGTAGAGAAGTTAATTGGGAAGAAGTTTCAAAAATTAATGAAATTATTGAATCAAAACAAGAAATTGTTGATGAAATTTTAGATGAAGAAAAAACTGAAAAAGAATTATTGCACGCTGAAATGGAACAAAGAAAGAATGAAAACATGATGAAACATAAAGAAGAAATTCAATCAAGACCAAGAAGAACTTGGTTTGAAAGTGAAAAGGATAAAGATAAACTAAAACAAAGACCTCAAAAAATTAACAGTAAAAAGAGAAAACAAAATGAAGCTAGAGAAGATTCTAGTAGAAGTTATAAAAAAACTAAAATTGATAGAGCTAATGATAAAAAGCCAAAACCAAGTAAAAAATCAAAAGGAAAAGGAAAAAAAGGTAAATAAAATCATTTTTGATTTCTGTACATTATTATCATACTATATTTATAGAATTAAATTCATTAATTATAATAATTAAACATTCATATATCAATTGTAGTAAAAATTATGTGCTAATCTTTCTAAATATTCTAAATTATTTGATTCTTTAAAATCAAATCCATTAGATTCAGTTAATTCATTTTCAATCTTATTATCAAAATTTAATAATTGAACAGTTTTTCTAACATTATATAATTTTGATAATTGTTGTTTTAATTCATTTGATAAATTTGAAAAATTTCCAATTAATAAATTTAAACCATCTAACCAAACTAAAGATTCTTCCTTTTTATCATAAAATTGAAATAAAACTTTACCTTTTCTATTAAGTAAAGTAATTTTATTAAGAACTGTTTTATTAATTAAATTAATCAATCTAGTATTTGTAACAGGTGGAGCATTTCTATCAACTTGAAGAATTTCTTCAACTTCAAAATTAGTAATTGAAGAAATATCAATAGAATTACCAGTTTTATCAATATCTGGTTTTGTTGTTGGTTTAGTTTTGAACTCTTTGTATAAAATTTGTTTAAAATTTGGTGAAAGAATAATATAATATAAACTTGTTGGAATTGAAGTATCTTTAGATGATGGTAATTGAGAATAAACCCAAGTACCTTGAGCCAAACTTAAAAATCTTTGATTTTTAACAAATTCAAAAGTTTGTTCATTAAGTAATTCATTAAATCTTTTTGTTTCTGATTCAGTAGTTTTATTCATATGTTGTTTAAAAGAATCTAATTGAATAGCTCTTAAATCTTGATATGAAGTATCTTTACAAACAAGTAAAACTTTATCAACTGGTGTAATATCATTATCATCGGCTAAAACTTTTGAAATTTCAGTTAATAAAAGTTGAATAACTTTAAATAAATTATCAAAATCTTCAGATTCAGCTTTTGATTCAACCCAAATTTCTAAAAATTTTGCAATTAAATTATATTGAATAACATCTCTTAAAAAGAAAAATCTTTGAAGAATTTTTGAAGATTTTGAATTTGGTTCAGATCCAAAAATATTTGTTAAAAAATTAGAAACAGCTAAAGAAGCTAATGATAATGGGAATTTTTGAGATTTATTTGAATTAAATAATATTTGTTGATGATATGCTTTCTTAAAAGTAATATTAGTATTTTCTAAAAAGAAGTATAGATCAATTAAATGAAAAACAGAAAACTTTTCTAGAATTAATTCCTTTTCTTGTTCTATTGAAACTTTAGTAACTTGATTCAAAACAATATTTAACACTTCTTGTTGATATTTTGAATTGAGATCAATATTCAAGTTCATTAAAATTGAAACATTTCTTTGATATGATAGTTGAACTTTTAATAAAGGTTCTTGTAAATGCTTTTTAAATTTATCTTCCAAGCTAAGACTTCCTAAAATAACCAAAAACTCAGATTTTTGTAAATGTAGAATAAATTCCGCTAAATGGTTAATAGAATTAAACTGAACATGATCAAGTTCTAAATAACCATTAATAAAGCTTAAAGCATGAGACATTAACTCAATGTTTTCATCATGCAACTTATTTGATATGATTTCTAAAGTCTTGAGATTTGTATTAGTGGAATTTAGAATTGGAATTGCGTATTGTGAAGGTGGAACACTAACAAATATAGACCCATTTACGATTGAGTCCAAAATGTAGAGAGCATGCTTGACCAATTCGATATCAGCATCGGCTGACACTTGTAAAAATATTTGGTCTATTAAAGTCTCACTGAAGGTCTGATAGTAGCAATCGTTTGGATTGGAAAGCTTGAGGATTGTAGAAAGCAGCACAACTGATAGAGCTTGATCTTGAGATTTGTTTATTATTTGATTCTTCAATTCATTAACGAGCTGAACAGCCTTTTCATCCTCGATCTTAGTGTTTTTGAGACGATATTTCTCAATGGCTTGTTCTATAGACTTGGTGGATAATGATGTTGATGCCATTATAAATTATTGTGCGTATTTCAGATTAATTCCCACTTATATGTTAAGAAAGTTTTTTTATAAAATATTGTACGCCTTTTGAGATTTCGGCCGATTTTTTTTAAGTTAAATTTTGACCATGAAAATCTGAATTTAGCTAGAAATAGACCAATAAAATGAAAACCTGTAATTATTTATAGACAAAAGGAGGTAATTTTGACTAATAAGAGAGCGAGAAGATAGTCTATTTTGGGAGTAAGTATATTATTTGGAATCTTTGGCAATTCCCACTTAAAATTAGAATTCAATTACGATTGCTACTTTGTTTCAGAATTGCACAAAGTGTTACCATACTAACGTTCCCTGCCATTCAGTTACATAGATATAGTCTAAACCCCATACCTAAATACCTATATTCGTATTCTCTTAAATCAGAGAAGTAATGAATTCCTATATATAATCAGCCTGCATATTTCCTTTCAATTCGATCTAGGTTCACTATTAATTTAGGGCCCTGTTGATATTAAACTTATAGAATTTGACCGTATCCAGCATTACTCCTTACTTCATTAACTTCCCGATGATGGCCTAGATAGAACCCATATTTCCCAATTCAAAGACAGGCCATCACCCTTGTAGCAAAAAGTTCATTATTACACTTTCATCTTAACTTTCACTCATGCACAGTCTTATAGTTGTCTTATCGGCGATGCCAAATTCTACTAAAATTGTATCACATTAGGACCCTACATTAAGACAGAACTCTCAGTTGATATTTTTATTGGACCGTGTCTAATGAATTATGTTCTCATTAAAGTCCACACCAGGGGATTTTGGTATGTCAAACTCCAAACCTGGAATTTAGGCTCATATATTTACCACGCATTCAGATCAACTCGATAAATTGGCGTAAGGATTGAAATTACCAATTGGATCATTATAAAAGGTACCATGTTTCCTGTTAATTATTACCGTTTAGATCTAACAGTATAACAACTACATATCCTTCGTTTGACCATGTTCGTTTCAAATAAATTAAAATTCTTATTAGCTGTTACTGCTACTGCCTTAACTGGTGTTCAAGCTGATGCTTTCGCTTGGGGTGATTCTGCTCCAGAAGGTGCTCCAGTCGCCAACGCTGAATTATTCGCTCAAGCTGATTCAATCGCTTACTATACTCCAGTCTTTGAAAAGAGAGCTGATGAATCATCTTCTGGTTACTCAAACTCTTCTTCTTCTTCTTCTGAAGTTACCTCTTCTTCTAGTTCTTCTGGAACTCCAATCCCAACCATCCCAGTTATTGATGGTGATATTGAAAATGGTTACCCAACTTGGACTATTATTGTTCCAGGTAACCTTGGTCCATGGACTGAAGTTGGTTTAGAATTAGCTGTTACCGGTCCTCTTGAATTAACTAGTGCTGGTGTCTACTACTGGTCCGGTGCTCAAGCTTCTGCTGATATTGTTCTTACTGGTAAGACTTTAAGTATTTCATTTGAAGAAGAAATCTCAACTGAAAGTGCTATTCGTATTGTCTTTGATGGTGTCTTCACTGCTCAAGGTACTGCTGCTGTTGCCGGTGTCTTATCTGTTACTACTCAAGATGAAAGATTGATTAAGAGAGCTACCACTACTTGGGATCTTTCATTCACTATTGAATCAACCCCAGACACTATTATCTCATCTGTCTCTTCTGATTCTTCATCAACCTCTTCTTCATCTGTTCCATCTTCATCTGTCCCAAGTACTTCAACTACCAGTACTACCTCTTCAACTACTACTCCTGATATCTCAACCACTACTTTCACCACTACTACTTGTTCTGCCTCTTCTTGTCACCCAACTCCAATCACCACTGGTGTTACTACTGTTACTACCACTAAACATGGTACTGTTACAACTTACACCACTTACTGCCCAATTTCTACCACTACCACCACTAAAGATCACATCAAGACTACTACTTTAACTTACACTTCTTGTCATGATAACAAATGTTCTTCCAGTACCGTTACTACTGGTGTCACTACTGTTACCACCACCAAAGAAGGTAAGACTACTACTTACACCACTTACTGCCCAACTACTGAAAGTAAGACCACTCACAAATCTACCGAAACCACCACTCACAAATCTACTGATACCAGTAAACACACCAGTGTTACTACCATCACTAGTACCAGTACCGGTAAAGTTACCACCACCAGTACTGGTCCATCAGGTACTACCACCCACATCACTGACACTACTCACACGTATGTCACCACCTCATCAAGCATCATCAACCCAACCTCTTCTCACAAGATTACCTCCACCTTCACTGGTGCTGCTAACCAAGTTGCTGCTGGTTCATCCTTCGCTGCTCTTGTTTTAGGTTTCATGCTTATTTAATTTGGTCAAATAGTTTATTAGTTTAATTCTTTAATTTTTTTTATTCGTGTTTTCATTGTTTGCAATTTTCAATTCAAAAGGTTTCTTTCAATTTTCAACAACCTTTACTGTTCTTATTCGGTATATCCCAGTGATCCCCATAGATTTTTACCTTCTTCTTTTATTCAGAAAAGGTAAACAATAGTTTAGTGCTTTAAGCCTAATAATTGGTTCATGATTTCATGCTAATTTCATATTATTTATTTAACAATAGCTGTAGCTCTAACTTTTCAACGGTAATACTTTAGATCCAAAATGGTAAGATGTGATGATCTGCAATTTCTCCGAGGTCCGAACTTTTTTTTTGTGTCAAAAAATCTACAAAAATTTATTTTAATTATAGTGGATGTGTATTCTTAAGAGAATAGTCATTGAATTGAAAAGCAATGGAGTTCATTACTGTGTTAATAGTTATTATATAATTTTTATAAAGTAATTTACTAGTGGTTTATATCTTTCCATATGTTAAACATTAGGATATCACCTTTTGTGTAACCTCTTTTGTAACAAGGTTCAATTTCATTTTTTTTGCAAAAGGAACATTTTCTGAATTTAATCAATTTGTTATTATGTAGTAACAATCTATAATCTTGTTCTAACTCTTCATCTGTAATATATTCTTTTACAAGTTTCATATCCAAAACTTTCCCATTTTCATCAACTTCAATATTTTTATCAAAAACATCTTCTTTAATCACCTGTATCAAAGCATCACATTTAACTTTCTTTTTTGAACATGAATCACAACTTGGACCAACCCTTTGTTTTCTAAAAGTTTTACCTGTAAAATGAAATAAATTATGTTTTTTGGAATTGCAAACTGAAGCATCATCACTTTTTCTTCTTCTTTTACAAACATGTTTTTCTATTTTAACTGGATTTTTCAATGTTTTTGTATCCGTAAGAATGTAATTGTTTTCTTTGTTTGTTGAATCAATTTCAGATTTTTCTAATGCTGATTTCGTTATTGAATTTAATCTTTCCCAAAACTCCACGTTAGTTGACAATGGGACGCTAAGATCTTGTGGTTTTGTAATTGGTGGTAATAATAAAAGTTTGTTATTGTTTGTGGATTCGATGATGAAACTCATTATGAATGAATATTGATATAAATTGAGGATTGTTTAGGAGTTTAAGATGGATATTTTTGGTGATTATATACAATATTTACTTATATTTAAAGAGGTTATGACATTTGGACCCTAGTGGTTATCAGGTTCAGATAGCCATTTTCGAGTTATTTCAGATTGAAAACAAAAAACGTACACTACCCAAATCTTATTGAGCCACATTCTATTCTCCATTAAGGTAATAAGTAATGTATACCATACACTATCAAAGAAAGATATCTCGAGATCATTTAACTGTTATAATTTTTGTGTCAAACTGGACGCGGAGTTAAAATTCTTTGACAGCCTGTTACCTGTACGCATTTAGAAGATCAATTGAACCCGGTACATTTGAAGGCAATTAAGGAAACTAATTGGTCTAGAATCACCAAGCCCCTCGTTTATATTTTTACTGTGAGGTTATTTACACAGCTAAATCTGCTCTTATTTGATACACGTAATTTCAATTTACTCGGACTTTCTTAAAGGTTCGTATAAAAAAAACACCATTGTAGTACCTGTCAAAAGCTACGTAACTACTATACTTGATAAAAATGTGCATAACCTTTAAAGTAGAAACCTGATAATCTTAAAATAATTATCGATGACATGTGGACCGTAGTTTCAGACACCTCAGCTGATCATCAAATTTGCTATTTCAATATAAAGTTTTTTTAAAATTGGTCTAAAAACACATTTATTGGCATTAATTAAATTTCAAAATTATACAACTACGTGTATCCCAATTGCTAGCTTCCATTACAATATCTCTAATCCCTTTTTAAAATCTTTTAATGCTTTTAAAGGCAAAAAATTTCAATTTGGCGGCTTTTTTCGGCATTTACAACACTGAATTTTTCTCAAATATACAAGCTCTTATGGCCAAGTTGGTAAGGCGCTACACTAGTAATGTAGCGATCCTCAGTTCGACTCTGAGTGAGAGCATGTATATTTTTTGCAAATATTTTTTTAATTTTTTGGTAATTTCATAAATCAAATTCCTAATTAATCATTTTATACTCAATCTTAAATGTAGATTAACATTAATATATCAAAACTGTTCGTTTATAACTACAAATAAAAAATCAAAGTTTTAAGTAGCAAACTTTTTGAAATTTTTCCGACGGTTTAATTTTTAAGTAGTATTTTGATTTTTAAAAATGATTTATGATGTCTTCATTTAATTTCAATTTCATTATTATTAAATATTATTTTTAAAATTTTTTTAACATTTTTAAACTGATTTTTTTACAATTTAATATATATTTGACATAGTTGAAACCTGAGGATGATTTTTATATAAAAATCTAAGAAATTGAAGTAGAATTACTGAAGTTATTGCAAGAATTTATTTGCTATATAATTTGTGCCCTAGACACCAAATCGCGAATACTTGTAAAATGAAAAATTTTCCCAAATTTCTTCAATTACTTTCACCGAGTTTAATCAGGTTCAGTTAGAAATCTTGGAAAGGATTCTTAATTGAGGCTAGATTGACATTGTTATGGATCTCATACTGTTATTTGACTAAATTGTAAGTGATTTTTTATCAAACAAGATGTTTATTTCCTTTAAGATTCAAGGTAAAACCAAATCAATATAATGATGAAAAGATTGCTATTATATAAACCCAGCTCTTCGAAATTTTTGTATATGAGAAGAAACCTTGTCTAATGCTCTGACATATGATTTAAAATTACCTTTGGACTCAAGAGAATATCATCATTTTTTTAATTCAGAATTAATACTAATTATTTCTTACAGATCATTAAATTTAATATTTGTCTAAATAATTAATTGAACATCTATATACAAGTTATAATAATTGTAGTTGTTTATCTTGTTTTACCACCAACACTCTTGAATAAAACAACATCACCATCTTCTAATAAATAATCTTTACCGTGTTTTTCATCTTTAACAATCTTTGGAATATCTTTAAAGTCTTTAATTTCATCTTTAGCTTCCATTAACTTTTCATATTTTAAAACATTAACATTGATAAAGTTTTTTTGTAAATCAGTATGAATTAATCCAGCACCTTCTGGAGCTGTTGACAATTTTTTAATATTCCATTCTCTAGCTTCTTTTTCACCCATAGTGTAAAAACTAATTAAGTTTAATTCATCTTTCATGGTGTTAACCATTTGATTAATAACAGTGGATTGAGAATGCTCACTTTCTTGGAGAATAAATTCATCATGTTCATGATTAGCACTAAACATAATTAATTTTTCATTTGGTGAATTATCATCTAACCATTGTTGAACTTTAGCAAAGTATTTGTTTTCACCAGATAGATAATCTTCTCTTGAAACATTTAATAAATATAGTGTAGGTTTAGCAGTTAAAAATTTGTATTTATTAATAACTTCAACCTCAGCTTCTGTCCAAGTTGTGTTATTTAATAATCTACCGTTTTCAGTCATTAAATCAATTAATTTTTGTAAGATGTTGTTTTCTTCAACAACCTGTTTTCTTTCATGACCTTTAGTAGCACCTTTTAATAATTTTTTATTCTTTTCAATAGAATTTTCAGCAGTTTCTAAATCTTTTAATAATAATTCATCAGTAACAATTTCTAAATCACGAACTGGATCAATAGAATTTTCAATATGTGTAATTTCTGCATCATCAAAACCTCTAACAACTTGAAAAATACCATCAACATTTCTAATATCATTTAAGAATTGATTTCCTAAACCTTCACCTTTTGATGCATTTCTAACTAAACCTGCAATATCAACAATTTTTAAATATGATGGAATGATCTTTTCACTTTTATAAATTGAATGTAAATCGTTTAATTTTTGAGATGGAACTTGATATAAAGCTTCTTCTGGTTTAACAGTGGCAAATGGATAGTTATTTGGGTTACCTAATTCTGATTTGGTGATAGCTTGAAAGAAAGTTGATTTACCAACGTTTGCAAGACCAACAATACCAACTGATAATTTACTTGATGAACGACCTAGTAAAGCATTTTTACCTTCACTTGCACCAGCTTTTGACTTTTTAGCTAGATGAACTGAAGAACTATGTATTAGTCTTCTCAAACTAGTAAACTTATTCATGTTTTTATACAATTGAAGATCGTATATGCATCTGTCTCATCTCATTAATTTTTTTTTTTTTTTTGAAATTCACATACACTACAATTGAAAAATTTCTAAAATTAATTTTTATTAGATACTATTTGGAGAGTTTAAGCATCATGTAGTGCATTGTAATGTTCACCTAAAGCATAACTGTGCTTGTAGTAAACTAATTTTAATTCATTATTTTTACCTTCTTCATTAATTTTTAAAGTAGCTCTACCACTCATCATAACACTAATTGGACAATCAAATTCTTTACTTAATGCTAAAATTTCTAAATCAGAACCCCATGCTGCTGTGGTTTCAATTTCTTTAGTGTATTCATCAATGTTTTTCAAACTCATAGTAACTTCATCAAATAAGTATGGAATGAAATTATCTGGATCTCTTCTAATATGTTCAACAGCAAGAGTTCTAAGTTCTTGAACAGTTTTACTAATACCTTGACGAGTTTCTAATTGATCTGCAATAGAAGCAAACAAACAATTACCATCAGGTTTAATATCAAATTCTGCTAAACCATAAACTTTACAAAGTTCTTGAATATGTTCTTGTTCAATTTCACGTAAATTTGGTTGTTTAGATGCTTCTTCTCTTGCTTCTTCCTTTTGTTGTTCTATTAGTGCAGCTCTTCTAGCTAATCTTTCCTTTTGACGATTACGTTTTGGGCCTCTTTGTTCTTGTTGTTGTTCTTGTGGTTTTTCTTCTTGTTCATTTTCTTTTCTTTCTAATTCTAATTGTGCTAATAGTTTTTCTGGAGAGAAATCATCTTCTTCATCTTGTTCTTCTCCATTAGCTATACGCAATGCTTTCAATTCCTCCTCATGTTTTCTTTTCAAATTTTCTTCTAATTCAATACATTTTTTTTGAACTTCTTTCTTTTTAGATTTTGATGCTTGTTTCTTTAAACCTGTAATAGTTCCTATCAAGTCACGGTTTTCTTTTTTATGTCTAGTTAACAATTGTTCTTCAGTTTCAATTTGTGCTTCGTTTTCACTCATTTTAAAGCAATAAAATCGTTAATAAACAGTGAATATCGAAGTTCACTTAAGTTTGATTTTTTTTTAAAAAGAATCAAGGTTTATTTCAAAAAAAAAAAGCAGCAAAAAAAAACGACCTCAGGCAGGATTGAACTGCCGATCTTGCGATTAACAGTCGCACGCCTTAACCAGCTTGGCCATGAAGTCTTGATCTGAAAAAATAACGCAAAAAACAAATTTACGCCGAAAAACGCATAAGTTTGGCAAGAAAGCGATGTGCGACCACAAAAAAGGAAATTCGCCATTATAGTATAGTGGTTAGTACACATCGTTGTGGCCGATGAAACCCAGGTTCGATTCCAGGTAATGGCATTTTTTTTAAAATTGTCATTTTTTTTTTTTAAAATTGGCATACACGGTATTAAGAGTTCATGTTTAAAGGTTTAAGTTTAAACATTGTTTTAAGTTAAGTTTAAACATTGTTTTAAGAGATCAAAAATAATTAATTGTACTCAATTGAATAGACATAAAATAATTAATGGGTGTTCTACATGATTTAAATCTTATAATAACGTAATTTTGAATATTTCATAAATATTTCATTTTTTTTCTTTTGATAAAAAATGTCATAAACACACACACACCTTTTATAAAATATTTCTAATTAACCATTGACATACAATTGATTCAACAAAATGACTAAATAATAAAAAACAAAGAATAACAACTAATATTTTAAAAGATCAATTCAAGAAACCTGTTCAATAAAAAAACCAACCAATTTTTAATTTAATCATAAATTCTTTAAAACTTGTCAAATCAATAGTATATTTTAACCAATTAAAAATATTTTCTTCTCACACCAACATCATAAATCTAAAAATCTTTTCTATATATAAAACTTAATCTATTAAAACATGGATCAAGTAATCTATTTAGCGATGCTTTGTAAAGCTTCTAAGACTTCAACTTTGATAGCAGCTTCAGCAGCTTCAACTTCGTTAGAGCTGGTTAAGTCCTTTTGAGCTTCAGCTAATTGAGTTTTGATGGCTTCAGCAGAGAATTGAGATGGTTCAAAAGCTTCAATGGCAGTGATGGATAAAGTTGAACCTGGTTGGACAGTAGCAAAACCACCAGAGACGAAGAATTCTTTGACGTTACCGTTGGTTTCAGTGATTTGGACGATACCTGGTCTCAATTGTTCGATAATTGGAACGTGGTTAGCTAAGATACCAAAATCACCGTTGACACCTGGAACATTAACTTGGGTGACGGTTGAAGATGAGAATAAGGTGTCGTGAGGTAAAGCTAAGGACAATTTCAAGACATCAGAAGAAGCAGCTTCGGCGTATGTTCTTCTGGCAGTGATTTGGACAGCTCTGGCGGCTCTGACGGCGTTGGCTCTGAACATTGTGAGATTTAACTTATGGATGTTGTTTGCGTGTTTGTTTCGAGGGGCCAATTTTTTGTATTTTTTCAACGGGTTTTTTTTTTCTTTGATTTTTCATTGGATTGGGTCTTTGCATTTTGTGTAACGACGCGTGTGTGGCGCGTAATGCACTGATTATATCAGCAGCACACTATTTGGTATTTGGGAAACTAATTTAATCATGAAGAGCTAGTTTGTGTTTTATTTGTAGTGCTAGCCATGTCCACACAGGTAGATAATTTGGTCGTGTCGTTCAACGTATGTGCAATGTGCAGTATTGTATGGTGCAGTTTACTAACCGTTTCCATAGGAAGTGTTGCTCCATTGTGGCATTCTCTTTGATGAGTTATCTACAAACAAGACATCTAATCTAGTGCTTCCAAAGAATAACAGCACATCAAGCAACTTAGACGGGGCCATAAAGACCTTCGACAGAAATCTTGACAGTATATTGATGCAACTAAACGATATATCACTCTTTGAGAACGAACTAAAGAAAAGAGCCATGGAAAGAGAAAGAAAGTCTCGTATACCTGCTCCACAAGAGCTTGCACAACAGCAACAGAAACAACAACAGAACGATCCAGTACAATCTGCAAATGATTTTAATCTACCCGTTGATGACTTCTCAAATGGTGATGCTATTTTACAAGATTTGAACGAGTTCTTATCAACTGTTCCAGATTCTACAGATGTCAACATGAATGAAGATTTCAATGAAAATATACAACAGTTACTTATGGAAAGTAATGATTATGCTGACAGAAACAGCATGCCTAATGATAGCAATGGAAACCAAGAGTTTATTAATGACGATATTTTTAATGAAATTGATTCAATGTTAAATATATAGATATTCAAATCAAAATGAGATGCCCTTTTTTTTAGTTTAAAATAATAACCATTACCGTAATATTATCCGTTGTAAAATTCTTGATTGCATAGTCAACTAGTATCTTAGCTGCTGAATTGGCATCTGTACTATCTTTTATTAATTCACATGCATCTTGATCACTTATAACATCCCATAAACCATCGCATGCAATAATTAAAAATTTATCAGTTGAATTATCAAGTTCAATGCTTGTAGTATATGGATTACCAATAACTAAATCTTTAAAAAATTGATCACCCAATGATCTTGTAACTGCAAGCATACCATTAACTCTTGATTTCATTATTATACCACCTTTTGATTCAATTCTTGTTATTTCATGTTGATCTGATGCTGTATGATCATATGTTAATCTAATTGCTTTATTATCTCTAAATAAAACAATTCTCGTATCACCAACATTAGCTGTGTATAACATTCTTTTATGTTTGTTCAAATCATTTTCAACTTCATTATCATCATTATTAGAATTTTCATCATTTGGTATTTCCCACCTAATAACAGCAACAGCTGCAGTACAACCACTTGTTCCTTTACAAGTTGTTACTATTTGATCATCTGCTTCAACAAAACAGTCATTAAGAACTTCTCTAACATCATCAACTTCATTCTCAAGTAATCTCTTTTCAATTAAGCTGTGTAAATTTTGTCCACACCATTTAGCTGCTTGTTGACCTGCATGGCCATCAAAAACTGCAAAATAACCCCAATCTAATCTCTCCACAAAGTTTTCCACATACGTGTGAACATCTTCCATAGTTGGTCTATATGTACGATTTGTATTTTCTGCAACACCAACTGAATAACTTAGCTTGTAAGCATTATTGTTATTTTCAGTATCTTTGGCATCGCCCATGATGAATTATGTTTTGTATTGTTTTTGTTATGATCTAGTGTGATTCACTCCAAAAATATTATATCTGAATATATTATTAATCTCTAACAGAACAGTAGTTAAAATATTAATTTGTTTATAACTGGGATTAATTAAGAAATGTTTATTTATGGCACATCTAGAATGTTTTGTGGTTTACATACTTTTTATTTCAAAGGAAAATCCGTTACGTAATCAAAAAATTCCGACTTCCGACTACATTTTGATGAGATGTATAGTTTTTAATTTAAATGTTAATAAGTGCTAGGTATTTTGGATCTTGATGCATATAGTTATTCAATTGGTGAAAGTGATGTTGGATTAAAATTATTTTACCAAAAAGTACAATTAATTTGTCTTTTTGATGAACTTTAAACATTATTGAGCACCATTGCTGTACCATATTAAACTTTTCTTAGTTTAGAAGGCATTTAATTCACTATAGAAATTTATGCATTCTGTAGGGTTTTTTTTTTATTGATTTTAAATTTTAAATAATAATTAATTTGAACTTTTTACTTTTTAAACTATCAGATGAATTAATAACGTTTTTGTACACTGATTTGCTCAGTAATTAAAGAACAAAGTTAAATGCATTGAACAGATTAACAAGCTATTAGATTCAAGTGTTACAATTATTACTTACATGAAAAATTTAAACCATGATATGCAGTCTTCATGTTCACAAATGTACAGAATTTACATCAAGTTTCTTAAGTGGATGCCATACAGAAATTCGAAAGAACAATCTTTGAACCTAAGTTGAAGAGAACGGCTAAAATTTTAGACTTCATATAATAGCAGACTTAAAATATCTCTATTCTTTTACTCTATTAATTAGATTAAGAATTATATTTAAAAAATGATTTAAACAAAAAATATACGGACTAAAAATATTTAAAGTTTATTTCTCTTTAATAATTTCTCAATACCCTAAATGCAATAAAGCTATAGAAACTAATTATAAATACTGTTGAAAAACTCAAAAGGATGAAATTTGAATATATTTTACAAATTATAAATTATAATCATGATTTATTACTTAATTTGAGTGGCTTAATCCCAAGAAAAGCATCTTAAATCTTAGCCTAAATCTGAATTGCAGAGACTCACATAAAAATCCATAAATATATATGAATATGTGATGATCTTAACCTCAAATCATTTCTATAGTTGAGACCAGATTGTAAGTGACTGGTGTCTAAATGGCCATTCAAGTGTTCAAAATAATATCTTCAAAATGTAAAAATTCTTCTAAATAAAAAAAAATTATTTTTTAAGAATTCATCATTTAGAAGCTGAGTATTTCCTCAAAAAGTTTATTTATAGCTTCAGATTTGTAGTTATATGTAGTTTAAGTCTAAATAATGAAACTATTATTATTATAAGAAAACAAAACCAAAATTTGGGATTTTCAAGTTTTCAAGTTCCAGGGTCTCATCAAGAAATTTAAAGTTTTATCATGAATTGAGGATCTTTGATTGATATTCAATACTCAAATGCAACAGACTACAGACAAGTAAAACTCTACCTCTTTTTGGTATATATTCATTAAACCATCGGAAACACAGCTTAGATTCATTAAATTTACCACTCCCGTTTAGGATACCTTCATTGGCACACTTAACATGTCCTATGTTTTCTGTTCTTTATCCAACTTGTGCTTAAAAAGGTAACTTGGTCAGATTTAATGGACAGATTTCTGTGATATGCAACAAATTTCTCACTGGACGAGACAAAAAATTGTATGTACCTGTGGTATTAAGGGACGTAAGCCTGTTTTAAATAATTTTCACTTTGGACACACACAGAAGTTTTTAAATTTTATGTATACAAATAGCCATATAACTTACGGAATTAACTCAATATACTCCAAATAGACTAGTTAACATATCATAACATCACAAGACAAAACTCTGGTCTTATATAGCCGTTTCAGCATAGATTTTAAAGTTCAGATTCATTGATAAGCAGCAACAAAAAATTCGTTTAAATGCATTATTATGTACAACACCATGCAAAATTTAAAAATTGCATCAACTTGGAGAAACTTTTTGTTTTCTTTCAAGTTTCAACTGGTCAATGCTTGGATACCTTGGTTCACAGTAAAATTTTAAAGATCTTTTCTTCCCTTACACTTCTATAGACCATACCATCAAAACATTCCGAGAATACAGAGTAGATAACTATCAATATAATGTTTCTACGATTGAGGAATGCAAGAGTTTCAAATTACATTAGACAGCTGACTGAGGCATTGCCTTTTACATCACAAAGGATTAGATTTCTCATAATTTTTTTGGGATTCGTGATAACTATCCAACTGTTTTTATTATTACGCGTTCGTTTCAATGACACTCATTTAGATGACAACGTTGTATTCATTGACAAAGATGCAAGCGTCTCTTCTCATTATAGATATCTGCTCAAGAAGAAACCAGGAAACTTCTTCAAGAAACCATTATCAGCTAGATGCAGTACTTATTTCAACGAATTATATAAAAAGGATCATGGTTGGGATCTCGCAATTGATTTGAATCGTGATTATGACAAAGGTGCTGCGGACCATGATGGATATATCAGAAATCGTATCAATGATTATAAGAAAGAAAATGAAGATCAAGAACCATCAGATGGCCAAAAAGCTGAATTTGAGCTTGCATTTCAAAAATTAGCATCAACAACTACATCACTTGAACAAAGTATGATTGATGCAGTCACACATTTAAGAGTCTATGGTAAATGTTTTCTAAATGATCAGCCTTATTCAGCAACAGATTTTATTAATAGTTGGTTAAATAAAGATAAAGTTGAAGAAGATGCCAATGATTTAATAAAGAATGGAAATGATGAGTTGTGCTATGATATAGAAGAAAGATTGTTTCCTTGGCTTAGTAGAGAATTGCCTTTGTTTACTCGTTGGGATGGTGAAAAAGTGTATGGTATCCCAAAAATGTCAAAATATATTAATGAAATGGATTATGATGCAGTTGATTACTTTTTGGAAGAAGCAGATAAAATTGTTAAAGAAACAGAAACAGAATCAGAAACAGGTGATAATGCTTTTGAAAATTCTGATTCCAATCCATTAAAATTTTTGAAAAGGGATTCTAGTTCTGGATGTTTCTTAAATAATTGGAGAAAATCACTAAATGGTAAAGGTCTTGTATTATCAGTTGCAGACATGCATGAGTATGATTTACTTGGATTGATTAAAGTTCTTAGAGCACACAATAATAGATTACCAATTCAATTAGTTCATAAAGGTGATTTAAGTGAAAAAGTCCAGCAAAAAATCATAGAAGCTGCAAGAGAAGATGATGTTTATGTTCCTCAACATCTTTATGAAGAAATTAAAAATCATGTTCCTCATAACTTTCCAAAACAAGAAGTCTGGTTTGTTAATGCTCAAAGATGTATTAGAAAGGAATATCATGGAAACTTTAAGGGTTTTGCCAACAAGTTAATTGCATATTTGTTTAATTCATTTGATGACACCATTTTAATGGATACTGACGCTATTCCATTAGTTAAACCAATTAAACTATTTGAATCTGGCCCATATAAAAGAACTGGTACGATCTTTTTCAAAGATAGATTTAGTGGTGAAAAAGTTGCTGGTCATGATTCTGAATATTTTTTAAAACTAATGCCATCAAAACTTGATGAATCTTTATTTGGTATTCCAACAGTTAGCAATATGACTATAAACAATCGTTATCTTTCAAAATCATTTAAACATTTGATGGAAGCTGGTATGGTTGGTATTAAAAGATCAACACATTTTACTGGTGCTTTGACTGCATTGCAATTAAACTTATGGACAGCTGCAGCAACTTCAAGAGTTTGGGGTGATAAGGAATTATTCTGGTTAGGTTTGTCAATATCAGGTAATGAAAATTATGAATTCAATAAACATGATTCTGTTTCTGTTGGTGAATTGACGCCAATGGAAGATCGTCCAGAAGGTACCGTTTCTCAAGAGTTGTGTTCCACTCACCCTGGTCATTTAAGTGGAGATGATGATTTTACATTATTATGGATCAATTCAGGTATGAAATATTGTAAGGTTAAAGACAGTTGGAATGATGACATTACTAGAGACAGATATAAAGATAGATTCGAAGATGCTGCTGCTTTGGAGAAGTTTTACAATGCGCCACTTAGAATCAAAGCTGCATTAAGTCCACCAGCTGCTGACAGACGTGTTGCAAATGATGTGAATGAACCAGAAGTTGGATGGGGGATGTCTCCATACTGTAAAAACTACTTATGGTGTTCTTATGATCTTATTGGGGCTTCTACCAATCCAAAAGATCGTGGTTTTTACATTGAATTTAACAGAATTACAGAGATGATTTATGAATACATTGGGCTGTTATGGCTAGATCAAGATCTGGTTTATTTAAGTAAATATGAAAAAGACAGTTAATGATCAAACAGAACAAGAAAATGTTTATAGTTTGTTATCTAGAAAAAGTACAATTATTTAATTTTTTGAAGTTTAATATGATAGAGTTTACCTATATTAAAACTTGGCTTTGTAGATTTCCACTTATACATCTCAGTTTCACTGCTTATAATATCTGAGTAAAAGATCAACAAGCAGAAAGAAGCATGCTTTTACACCATGATCAGATTTTTAGTATTACCGAGCAAGTGCTGTGTAAAACAGAATAATTGACACTAATCTCTCTGAATGATCCCAAACGAGAAGAGCATTTGATTAGTTGTCAACACCATTAACTATTGATTGTTTTTTCAGTGCATTCAACTAGAATATATCTAACTATAAATTTTTTTAATTGGAATTGTATTAGGATATCATAATCTCATTTAGGTGGATTAAGTGTCCCATATATATGGAATTTAATTTGTACCATGGTCTGCGAAATAAGGATCAGTTGATTGGGATTTGACCAATGCACTTTCTACATGTCCCAGCAGTTTTATTTAACCAAATCGAGTCCCCGAGTTCCAGTTAACTTTTAAGTGTTTACACGACACCAAGATTGTCTATAATATGAAATATCATACTTTGGACAGCCATTGACCATATATAATACACATAGTGTGCAGAATTACAAAGGACTCCTACCAAACTTTCCACTAAACTCAACAAGAAGAAAAATAATGAAACTTGATATATCAATCAACAATTATTTGAATTGAGAATGTAATGTGGGGTCCAAGAAGAACTTAAACCGTAAATCTAAAAGAACTTTAGGAGTATTTTAGAGGAAAGAATAATCGGCTGGTTCAAATTAAAAAATTGTAAAAATTATCAATGAACAACTTTGTATCAGTTTTAAACACTGATTTCTTATTTGAGTAAACAATACAAAAACATACAAATTGGAAGTTGAAGTAACAAGTTAATTATTTAAAGAAATGTCTCTGGGATCTCGCATTTAGACAGTACCGTTGTCTGCATAACTGTACTCACAAAAGAAGATACACACAAAGATGCACTGTTATTTACATCTTGCTTGAAAACAGAAAAATACAACAACATCTACTATATAATGACTTACAAGTTAAGATGCGGGCAGATCTCCCATTTCCAAAGTGTATATTTCTGGACTTATGTATTTATATAAAAGCGCAAAATAATTCCAAAATCTTTTAGCATATCCAAAAACTAAACATGAAGTTTCCTTTTCTTTGGCTAGTTAACTCTCTTTTAAATACAAATCATCTCAAGCCCAGCCTTTCTTCTTTTGGAACTGATGGTGTATTAACTTGGGAAGCAACTTATTTTGCCCCATTTACTTTTGCTGACTTCTATTTGATGAACACCAATACTAATTGAAGAATTGAAAGCTTTCTTGCTATTTGTGACAGAGCAACTGAAATTCCTTGTGTCACTTACAGTGATTTTACTGATACTTATCTTGCTTTTGCAAACCCAGAAACATATTTTGATGATCTTACCATAAAAGTCTTTGGAACATATGAAGATGAAGCTAAAGAGACTAAATTTGCTGGTCATATTTCTGCTGCTGCATATTCAAATGGTACACGCTCAGTTGTAGAAACTTCCACAGCCATTATAGTTGACTTACCAATACCTTTAGAAACTGAATTTGAGTGAAAGCAAAACTAATTAGAAAACCTGAAACTAGAAAGTATTTCATTTAATAGCAAATTTAGAAAATCGTGCAGTTTTAGAAGTATTTGGGAAGTACTAATTATTGACTATCATTTTGAATAAACTCTGCTGTCTACAGACAGTCACAAAGAACTCTTTAATAAAATTAAAGAACTTTAATTATCCCATAGGAACTACAGACTAGTGTATCCAAGCCCATATATTTAGTGATAATAATAACGAGAACAAACAGTTTTTTCAACATCCCAAAATACGATTACAGTTTGCTTGCAACTTTGAATACAGTATTTCAGCCATTAAACAACGTAGAGGATAAATAAGAGATGTTTGAAAAATAATATTCCACAAAATTTCATTTCAGTAGGTGTTCATGAGGTTAATCACAAGTATAGACCTTCTAAAGATTCATCAACCTTAGTCTTCATCACACTTTCTTTAGCTTTGACAAAGTCTGCATTAGTGACTTTCATTCTTCTTTCTCTCAATGCCAATAAACCTGCTTCTGTCGTGATGGCTTTAACTTCAGCACCACTTAATTCATCTTTAGCACTTATAATTCCATCAATATCAATATCATCACTTAATGTCATTTTTCTTGTGTGAATTTCAAAGATTTTCTTTAAGTTTTCTGAATCTGGAGGTGGGAAATGAATTTTTCTATCTATTCTACCTGGTCTAATTAATGCAGGATCTAAAGTTTCAATAGCGTTAGTGGCCATAATTACTTTAATATCACCTCTATCATCGAAACCATCTAATTGATTTAATAATTCTAACATAGTTCTTTGAATTTCTTTTTCACCTGAACTTTGTGAATCATATCTTTTTGTACCAACTGCATCAATTTCATCAATGAAAACAATTGATGGTGCATTTTCAGCAGCCAATTTGAATAATGAACGAACTAACTTTGGACCTTCACCAGCGTATTTTTGAATTAATTCAGAACCAACCATTCTGATAAATGTAGCAGATGTTGAGTTTGCAACAGCTTTAGCCAATAAAGTTTTACCAGTACCTGGAGAACCATATAAAATAACACCCTTTGGTGGTTGGATACCCATTTCACTGTATAATTCAGGATGTGTTAGTGGCAATTCAACAGCTTCTTTAACTTCTTTAATTTGTGATTCCAAACCACCAATATCAGCAAAAGTTTCAGTTGGAGCAACAGCAACCTTCATAACATTGACTAATGGATCAGCATCATCTTCTAAAACACCGACAATTGACACGGTTTTATTATGTAAAAGAACTGAACAACCTGGTTCTAATAATTCTTTGTCGACAAAGGATAGAATGGAAACGTAATATTCTGGTCCTGATGTTGAACTAACAATTGCATGATCATCATCAATTATTTCTTCTAATGTCCCCACTGTCACTGGAGTACCTCTTAATTCATCAACTTTGTCTCTTTCTTCATTTTGTTTCTTTTCAAATGGTTTCAAACTTTCTAAAGCTGTAACGTATTCTTGTTCAATTAATAAATGATCGTGGATTCTTTGAGATTTTAACAATTTTAATTTAGAACGGTTTCTTGGGAAGACATCTGGAAGTTTCTCAGCTGTAGATGGACCACCTTTCCGCTTCTTTCTTCCAATTTTAGTTTTTACAGGAGGTTCATATTTTGGTTTTTTAGATTTATCCTTCTTTCTTTTATCGCCACCAGGCATTCCAGAAGCACCTTGACCCTACAATCACAACAGTTAGTAAGAGACACACAATGCTAGGAGACAAAGATTGTACTTACCATTTTTGCACTGAATTCTCTTCAATCAATGGATTTCAAGTTCAAATGACTCAATAATGGTTTTTGGTTAAGTTTTGGTGTTTGTTTATGTCAATAATTTCGATTGATGGAAGAAAATTGAAAATTGAAAATTCAGTGGCTCCGTAACCGCACCAAATTTGCAAATTATTAAAACGCCAATTGTGCCATATTTAGAGAAGTTTTGAGTCTACTTTTCATTATAGATTGTTTTTCATATTACAAAGTATTATATTTAAACTTTTTTTTTGATTATTTATACAGGAAAAATTACATTATTAATCTATATTACTTAATTAAGATGCTGAAATTGTTTCTAGTTGGTCCATCATGTATCTTCTTCTTAGCAAATGTACATTGTTTTGTAGGTTTCTTGACCCATCTAAATGCTAAGTAAATCAATTTTTTGGCTTCGTAAGATTTAATCAACTCAAATCCTAAAGAATCACATATTTTAACAAATAATTCTTGATCACAATAACGTGAGTTAGTGAGACAACTTAATGGTAAAACGACAAATAAAATAGATGATGGATTTGGAATTATAAACTTTGCAAATCTTTTCATCATTTCACCTCTTAATTCTGGAGTTGGAACAAAGTTTAGAACTAAAGAACATGAGATAACATTAAATCTTTCTTCATCAGTTTTGGGTAGTGGACGTTCCATGAAATCTTGTTTTAGAATTGCTGGTTCATTTGAGTTTAAATCTATTCTTGTCATGTTTTTGATATATTTGGAGATATGGTTCTTAGTTGAAAGTGAACCTATTTCTAGGGCACTAAAATTATTATTGGATTGTAACTCTGGAACATTATCAAATAACCACTTTGAAGAGTCACTACCTCTTTTAGTTTCTTGTCCATATAATGAAGCAACTTGGTATTTTTGTAAACCACCACTTTCAAGGTTCTCAAACTCAATTTTTCTTAGAGTTTTGTATAAATTTTTTATGTCATTTTCACCAGTGATATTTAAAAGTTCATCATCTGTTGGTTTGGTAGTTTGCTTAGATTGTTTATTATATTCTAAAATGTTATCATCATTGATTTCATGTCCAGTAAGTTTGCTCAACTTCTTGTAGATCAGATCTTTCTTATTTATCAGTAAATGGTATCTTCTTATGATTTTTCTTGTATTTTGAGGTTTAATAGAAGGCTTTGTAAAAGTTTTCCCAGTGATACTTCTGGATTTTTTTAAAAACCCAGTACTGCATGCCATAATTAAACACACTTTAAAAACCAAAAACAACTGATAACTTTCAAATATATCACAAAATGTTCAAACTTTTGTTCTTTTATTAGTGAATCAAAAGTTTTGACATCTTTAGGATGACATAATCAATATTACGTAAGCGATGAGCCCAAAAAAAAATTTACATACATTTTTATATACTTGAACAAGATCAATAAAGCATAGAGAAAATGGTTTCAAGTCAGACTAAAAAGCTCTTGATAGACAAGAAGAAACGTTTAGCTAAGGCTAGAAATGGTTTAAAGATTGCAAAAGTTACCAAACCAGAAACTAAAGTTGCTGCTAAACCAAAATTAATTTCACAATCTGATGCATTAAAATGGAAAGAAGTTAACATTCCTGATACTTTAGACGATTTCAGTGGTTTATATGGGTTAGAAGAATTAGATGGTGTTGGTATTGAATATGTTGACGGTAAAGTTCATTTTGTTGTTAAAAAAGATGAACAATTAAAATCTGAAGAAGATAAACAAAAAGATGTAAAGGAGGATCCTTTCCCAAAAGGAACTGAAGAAGATGAAAATACTGATGGAGAAAGTGAAAAAGAAGAAGAAGAACCATTTGAAGAATCTAAACCAGATACAACTATGGATGAAACTTTTGATGAAGCTGCATATGACACTGCTGAAGAAGACTTACCTGAAAACATAAAAGAAAAAGTTGAAGCTGAATCAGAGCCTGAAAAAGAAGAAGAAGATAATGAAAATGCTGAACTTTCAGAAACTGTTGAGTTTTCTAAACTTGAATTGCCTGAAGAAATTGATTTACCAGAATGGTTAGGAATTAAACTATCAAAACATACTTTACAAGGTTTAAGTAATTTAGGTTTCACTAGACCAACACCAATTCAAAAGAAATCTATTCCATTATGTCTTGATGGTGAAGATATTATTGGTAAAGCTTCAACTGGTTCTGGTAAAACATTAGCATATGGTATTCCAATTTTAGAAAAAATTATTGAAAATATGAATTCAGAAAATCCAACTGGTGTTATCTTTACTCCAACAAGAGAATTAGCTAAACAAGTTGTTAATCATTTAGAAGAGCTTTCAAAGTCATTCCCATTTCCTAAAAACTGTAAACCTGTTCTCAGTATAACTGGTGGTTTAGCTATTCAAAAGCAAGAAAGATTATTAAGATTTAAATCATCTGGTAAAATTATTGTTGCTACTCCTGGTAGATTTTTAGAAATCATTGAAAAAAATGAAGACATTGGTAAAAGAATTGCAAACTTAGATATTTTAGTTCTTGATGAAGCTGATAGATTATTACAAGATGGTCATTTCCATGAATTTGAACAAATTATTAAAGTTTTGAAAAGTTTAAGAACTAAACAAGAAAAATGGCAATCATTGATTTTCTCAGCTACTTTTGCTAAAGAATTATTTTCAAAGTTGAGTAATACAGCATATAGAGCAAATGGAAAAGATGAAAAAAAATCTGAACAAGATGAAATCATTGAATTATTTGATGAAAAATTAAAATTTAAAAGTAAACCAGTTTTCATTGATTTGAATCCAAATGGTAAATTGTCAGAAGATATTACTGAAGCTTTAATTGAATGTTTACCAGCAGAAAGAGATTTATACTTATACTATTTCTTGATGATGTATCCAGGTACAACTTTGGTTTTCACAAATGCTATTGATTCTGTTAAAAGATTAGTTCCTTTATTAAACAGTTTACAAATTTCTACATTTGCAATTCATTCTAATATGATTCAAAAACAGAGAATGAAAAACATTGAAAACTTTACAAAAGCTTCGAAAGAAAATACTGATGGTAAATCAACAGTTTTGATTGCTTCTGATGTCGCTGCTAGAGGTTTAGATATCCCAGGTATTGAACATGTTGTTCATTATCATTTACCAAGAAGTGCTGATGTTTATATCCATAGATCAGGTAGAACTGCTAGATCTGGTAATGAAGGTGTTTCAGTTATGATTTGTTCTCCTCAAGAAGCAAGTGGACCATTAAGAAATTTACGTAAAGCATTATCTAACGATAAAACTAAATTTAGAGGTAGAGCAACTAAAAAATGGACCAAAGATGTTAACAATTTAGATATTGAAACTGATATTATTGCTCAAATTAGACAAAGAGTTAAAATTGCTGGTGAATTAGCTGATAATGAAGTTTCATCTAAATCTCTTAATAAAGAAGATAACTGGGCAAAACAAGCTGCTGAAGATTTAGGTCTTGATTTTGAAGATTTAGGAGATCTTAAAGATGACATTTTAAAAAGAAATAGAAGTAAGAAAGAAAGTAAAATGTTAAGCAAGAATGAAATTGCTAAAAAAAGATATGAATTAAAACAATTATTAGAAATTAGAATCAAAAAAGAATTAAGAAGAAGTTATATTGCTGGTGGTCTTCATAATCTTGCCGATTCTATGTTCAAAGGTGTCGGTCACAGTACCATTATTGGTCATAGTAAAGTTAATGCATTAGAACAACTAAAGAAAAGGGATATCAAGAAGAAAGCCCAAATAAAGAAACAGCAAGAGGAAGAAAATGAAGAAATTGAAAAACCAAAACCAAAATCAAAAAAGAATAAAAAAGTTACTGGTAAAGTTACTAAACCAGAAACTAATAAGAAGAAAACATTGAAGAAAAATCTTAAAAAAGATTAAACTACATTATTTTTTAACAATCATTAACTAAACCCATTGTGTAATTATATAATTTATGTGTCTAGAAGTGTTTTTTTAATTAGTGTACAGTAGTTTAAATGAAATCATCATCATCATCAAAGTATTCGTCATCTGAACCATCAGTTAATTGTTCAAAGTTTAAGTTATAACGTAAAATGGCACCAATACCACCGAAACCGGTAACAAATTGAGCACCTTCACTTGATCTGTCAGTAACGAATTCTAAAGTAGCACCATAGTTTTGGTAGTTTTCAGCTAACCATTCTAATAATGGTTGTTCAGAAACTAATTCCATTTCAGCACCAGTATCTTTATCCAAGTTGTAAGTTTTATCTTCTTGACCTGGGTTAACAACAACAACAACTTCTTTTTCTTCAGCGTTTTTATAAACATATCTAATAATTTCCAAATTTTCATAGACAATAAGAATTTCACAAGAACCAGCTTCTAAAGCTTTTAAAGTATCTGAAACACCATAACAGAATTTACCAGTATCTTGAGAAATTTCGTCAAAGAATCTAGTGATTAATTTCTTTTCTTGAATGAATTTAACATTAGCTAAAGCTTCTGCAGATAATTCAATAGCTTGGTTGAAACCATTTTCACCACCATAAGAAATATCGACAATTTTAACAATTTTTTGTTGTAATCTTAAATCAAACATATCAGATTTAGATAATTCAGTTTTGAAATCAGCAGAACCAGCTAAGACTAAACCATTGACGTTAACTTTATCGTTGGCAATGAAACATTGAACAGCAACTTCAGCAACTTTTCTAATATAATTATGTCTTTTTTCTTCTCTTATTCTTGCAAAACGAACAGCAGATTGACCACCTCTACCATGCTTCTTTGGCAAATCAACGGTGAATTTAGTAATGATAGTTCTAGTGTTACCAGATAGTAAACCGAATAAAGAACCATTACCATCCATAACGATGAAACCATAGTTATCATCAGATTCTAATAATTCAGATAAAGCTTCAGTGTGGAATTTGTTGTCACAAAGATATAATTTGGTGTTGATTGGTTTGAAAGGTTCAAAATCAATGTTTAATTTCTTTTCTTTACCTTCATCAGTGATGGTATCACCACAGAATAAGACTAAACCATTTGGTGGAACTTTGTTATACAATTTTAATTTTTGTTGAGTTGAAGTGATGGCAGATAAAACTGATAATCTGTTAACTCTTGATTTGATGTTGGAAGCAGTACCGTATTCATCAGTCAATAGCTTTTGGTAGAAAGAAATTTGTGATTTTGGTGGAATAAGTAAAGAAATCATAGAAGTACCATTACCTTTGGCACTTTCCAAGGCTTTGATTAACTTCTTAATTTTCCAAATTTCAATATTCTTTTGTGCTTCTTCTTGTTGTTCCATTTTGATGAGATTGCTAAAGAGAAACTCTGGCAGTTAAGATCTTTTAAACTATCACTACTTTCATTTTGAAATTTTTTTTTTCTGCAACTCGAGAAAAAAAAAAAAAAAAAAGAAAAATGTTAGTGCTTGCAATTACGCACTGCATCTCAAAGGGACCCTGCCCAGCTACTGCGTAATACACAGAACGTACTAAAAACCACCCCGATAAGGAAGATTTCCGAAACGGGAAGAGGAAAACGCGGCCGGCCTAGAAAACGTTACAATAGTTATACTTTACCGTTAAATTTATTAATAAACTTCAATTAAAGGACATTGTTATGGCTCTCAAGTCCAGAAATCTGTTCAACAGAAGCAGAAAGGCTGAGCCTGAAGAGGCACACGACTCTGATTCCGATTCTGTCAGTGAAGACGAATTCAAACCAACACAAGAGAAGAGCAAAAGACCAAAGGAAAATAACTTCACACAACAAAGACTTAAGGCTGTTCACCCTATTATCACACCAAAATATGTGATCCCATTGTTCATCGGGCTAGCTGTCTTTTTGATTGCCTTAGGTGCCGGTATGCTTTACGGTTCTTACAATGTTCAAGATTTAACCATTGATTACACTCAATGTCAAAATTTAGCAAACAGTGATTACTACACTGAAATTCCTGCTGAATATTACACATATCATTTCAAGACAGAACTTACTGCTACTCCACAATGGAAGTATGTTTTGAACGAAACCGAAACCGATACTGATGAACAAGGTATTTGTCAAGTTCAATTCCAAATTCCAAATGATATCGGACCTTCTGCTTACTTATTATACAAAATTGAAAACTTTTATGCTAATCATCGTCGTTATGCTAAATCATACAGTGAGGATCAAATCCAAGGTAAAGCTGCCTCATTGAACGTCATTCAAAACACAGTTGGTCAAAATTGTGAACCTTTAAGTGAAATTGATGGTGTTAGAATCTATCCATGTGGTTTAATTGCCAATTCTTTATTCAATGATACCTATACTTCTCCAGAAGCCGTTAACAGTACTTCAAGTACATTCAGCATGACTACTGAAGGTATTGCTTGGTCAACAAACAAAAACAGATTCCAAAAGACTAAATATAATGCATCTGAAGTTGTTCCACCACCAAATTGGGTTAAAATGTTCCCAGATGGTTATACTGAAGATAATCTTCCAGATATTTCTACATGGCAAGAATTCCAAAACTGGATGCAATCAGCTGGTCTTCCAACTTTCTCTAAATTAGTCATGAGAAACGATGATGATGTCTTCACTGCTGGTATTTATGAAGTCCAAGTTGGTCTTCACTGGCCTGTCATTGAATTCAATGGTCATAAATCCATTTACTTGACCACCAGTTCAGTTATTGGTGGTAGAAACCCATTCTTAGGTATTTCCTGGATTGTCTGTGGTGGTTTATGTTTGATCATTGGTCTTGTCTTCTTGATTGTTAACATTGTCTTCCCACGTAAGTTGGGTGATGTTTCCAAATTGAGTTGGAACAAACCATTGGAGCCATTGCCACACCATGATTGAGTGCTTGCAGTGTATTTTATTTATGTACTTTAGAAATATAGGAGTGGAATAGAGAGATATTCCTCATGATTTTATATTATGTACTAGCATCGGACTTATTTCTACAAGGCCGAATTGTTTGTTTACTTTTTCAATTTTGTGAAATCTGAAACTCAAATAATTAAAATTTCCTCTTAAAACCCTTTGCATTGCTCTCTGACAGTCAGGAAGCACACTAGTCACGGCAGCTAGATTGGTGCAGCATTTCATTGAATTTCACACCATCTACTGCTTCTTCTCATAATTGCATTGGCCCTGGCAGTTAGGCCCAATTTTACACACATTAATACCTAAACACCATGGATGGAAACGCAACAAAATTAGAAATACTGGACAAGTTCAAAGAGGACGACACCGAAATAGAAGAACTGTCTAGAATTGAAGAGTCTGAGCTGCTTCAATCCCCAAGATTCAAGAGATTCCAAAGATCTTCGTCCTCATCTCCTAGATCACCAGCATCATCTACACCATCTTCGCCTACAAAGGTAAACAACAATGAAAATCAATCAGTCACTTTCGATAGCATACCGAAGCTGAGGTACACGGGATCAAATCCATTCCTGAGGACTCCATCAAAGAGAAGAGTTCCTCTGAAACCATCAAATAGACAAGCTCCATTGAAATTTATACCATCAACACCAAGCAAGATTCAAAATGATTTCATTAGATCCTCGGTATCTCTAACACCTGCACAAAGGGTAGAAAAAAAACCTGGAAAATTATTAACTACAAGTGATATCTTATCATCTTATGAATTCAAAGAAACAATTGGAAGAGGTGCATTTGCTAATGTTTATAGAGCAATTAATAAAGTTACCGGTGATGAAGTTGCAATTAAAGAAATCTTTATTGAAGATGATGATAATATCTTAGAATTAATGCAAGAAATAGACCTTTTAAAAATATTAAAGCACCAAAACATCGTTAAATATCATGGTTTTATTAGAAATGAAAAGAAAATGTTAATATTTTTAGAGTATTGCTCTGGTGGTTCACTAAGACATTTCTACAAGAAAAATGGTCCTTTAGATGAACCAAAAGTTATTGAGTTATTAAAACAAGTTATTGATGGTTTAATTTATTTGCATGAACAAGGTGTTGTTCACAGAGATGTCAAAGCTGCAAACATATTATTGACTAGTGATGGTCATGTTAAATTAACTGATTTTGGTGTTTCTACCAAAGTTTCAAGTAACACTATAAAGACATTTTCAATTGCAGGTACACCGAATTGGATGGCTCCTGAAATCATTTCAATGGATGGTACTTCTGCAGCATCAGATGTCTGGTCTTTAGGTGCAACAGTTGTTGAATTATTAACAGGTGAACCATTATATTCACATTTAAATGAAATGGCCGCATTACATGCCATAGTCACTGATGAACATCCACCAATACCTGATTTTATTTCTCCATTATGTAGAGACTTTTTATTGAAATGTTTTGAGAAACAACCAAAATTAAGATTTACTGCAGAAGAACTGGCAAATCATGAATGGTTGAACCAGAATACACAAAAGAAGAATAAAACTGAAGAGTTTAATGATAATCAACATAGTTTTCAATTTGATGAATTCATTGAAAGAGATTTTAATTCTATTAAAAGGTTTAACACCAAGAATTTCCTTCCAATGGCAACTGGTACATTCAAGCATAATCAATTTGATGATTTCACAAGCACTGAATTGACATTGAAGTTAGAAGGTTTAGATGTCAATGAAAGCACACCAAAATTAAAGACCAAGAGTTTGTTTTCTCCAATCATTATTGAAGATGAGCTTGAAGTTTTGTCAAAAAATCTTGAAGAACAACCAACAACTATTGAAAATGTAACAAAATTACAAAAGTTTTTAACAAACAATCCAAATCAGTTAAACAATTGTGTCAATGAAAAAATGATTTTTAACCTTCTGCAATGGATTGAATTAAATCAATCAGAAAATGAAATTTTAGCTCAATATTTGAAATTACTTTATAGTTTTATTGAAATTGATAATTGTGGTCTTGTTGACCTTGGTGCAATTCCTCAATTGTTAAGATATCTAAATGAGAAATATCCATCTGACATAAGAAATTACACTGTTGATATTTTCAACACCCTATTCAAAGATGAACTGAATTTGAAAACTTTTATTCAATGTGGTGGATTAAGAACATCATTAAAATTATTAGAAGAAGATTATAGAGCAGAAAAGAATATGCTAAATTTTGTTGTATCTTTATTAATCAAATCATTTAAGTCTAATAAAATTTCAAAATCCACTATTTTATTAATAATATCATTACATAAAAACTTCTTAGATTGGTTAGCTGTTGTTTTGTTACAATTTATGAACTTTAATGATTTTAAAGGATCTGATCAACTTATTTCCGTTATTGGTGAATTAAAAGGTTGCACATTATTCCTAGTTAAACCAATTTTTTTAAATTCTGTGTTTAAAGTTTACGATAGATTATCTTTAAAGAATCAAGTCACTATTGTTGAATTCTTGAAAAATCTTGATTTAATTAAGTTTAGAGAAAATTCAGAATTTTTAAAGTTTATGGTGAAAGTTGTGAAGAAATCAGTTTTCTCTAATCAAAATGAAAACAATCATGCTTTCAAGAATAGATTATTGAATATGTCTTGTTCAGTTATATTTAACATGTGTCACTTAGATGAACCTAAACAAACAGAATTAATTAAAATGGATGTCATTCCAGTTTTTAAAAAGATTTTGAATTTAGATTTATCAAGTTCTGAATTTGTTATTCCATTACTATGTGAATTTTCATATAATGTTAAGACTTTTCCAATTATTTTTCAAGAAGATTTGTTAGATGATTATTTGAATTTATTAAGAGATCCAGTTTGGCAAGCAAATGCAATGGATTCATTAGCACATTTGAATGAAAAGGTCTCTGATGATAAAATTCCAAATTTGTTATTAACTGATCCTAAAAGATCATTAATCACAGCTGTTTCAACAGAATGTGGTTTAAATTATGAATTATTTTTGGAAAAATTATTAAAACTTTTAAATTTCTATAATAAATCAATTGCTGTGAATCAAATCAGATTATTATTATTTCAAAACAGATCAATACTACAGTCAATTTTTGATAAAATATCAAATCAATATAATTCAGATATTCCAGTTCAAATTAATTTGTTCAAACTTTTTAAACTTTTAATCCTGAATAACTATAACCATCCTAATTATGAAAAGATCATCAACTTCACTAAACAATTCAGATCAAGTAAAATTTTGTTGATTCAAAAATTAGTTGAAGAAATTTTAAACTTAGAAAATTCAAAAGATAAATTTTTAATGCCACCACCTCCAATTACATCAGTGAATAGAATCAAGGCTCCTTGATAAACTGAACGAAATTATCATTGGATACCAATAGTAAATGAATATTAATGACCACTATTTGAACTGTAGTTGTGTAGTTCAAAATTATTACATAAGCGATGAGATCTGCTGCCCTTACCAAAAAATATTTTTTTTTTAAAATTTTTCTAAAAAAATTTATAGAGAGAGAGGCATAAATATAACTAACCAAATCAAATTATAAAAATGAGTCCAGTTTCCAACCATAGAAAACGTCCAAACTTAGAGGATCGTAAACGTCCAGCTAATGACTCAGCTAAGAAATATAAAAAAGGTACTCAAAAAAATGGAACCTCTGACCTTAAAGAATCTAAGAAATCTGTCACAAAATCTAAAACTCCAGTGAAAGCTAAGAAGGAAGAACCAGAATCTGAATCTGAATCTGACTCTGAATCTGAAGAAGAATCCAAAGAAGAATCTGAAGAAGAATCAAGTGCCGATGAGTTAGAACAAGACAGTGAATCCGAAGATGAATTGGATCAAGATGAAATCAAAGTTGATGGTAGTGATGATGAAAACGATGATGAAGAAGAAGAAAATTCCAATGACAATAAACCAGTTAAAACTGCCGAAGAAAAACGTGAAGCTCGTGCTGAACAACGTAAAACCTTACAAGAAAGAAAATTACAAAGAAAATCAGGTGTTCAAATTCAACAAATTAAATCATTATGGGAACGTTTAAGAGTTAAAAACCCACCAGTTCCAAAAGAAATTCGTGATAAATTATCCAATGAAATTTGGGATCTTTCAAAAGATGTCATCACCGATTTAGTTTTAAAACATGATGCTTCAAGAGTTGTCCAAACTTTAATTAAATACTCTTCAAAAGAAAGAAGAGAACAAATCACTTTTTCTATGAAAGGTCACTTTTATGAATTAGCCACCAGTTCATATGGTAAATATCTTTTAGTTAAATTATTGCATTATGGTTCAAAAGCCTCAAGAGAATTAATCTTATCTGAATTACATGGTAAATTAAGAAAATTAATGAGACACAGAGAAGGTGCTTATGTCGTTGAAGATTTATTCGTTTTGTATGCTACTCATGAACAAAAACAACAAATGATCAGAGAATTTTGGGGTGCTGAATATGCCGTCTTCAAAGATTCAGGTAAAGGTAAAACAGTTCAAGAAGTTTGTGCTGAAAGTGTTGAAAAGAGAAACTTAATCCAAAGAAACTTAATTGGTACCATTACCGCTTCTGTTGAAAAAGGTTCTACTGGTTTCCAAATCTTACATGCTGCTATGAGAGAATATGTTCAAATTATGAAAGATGAAGAAGTCAGAGAATTTATTGAATTATTAAGTGAACAAATGGCTGAATTAATCCACACTTCAGCTGGTTGTGAAGTTGCTTGTACTTTAATTGCTAAAGCTAATGCCAAAGAAAGAAAAGTTATTATTAAAAGTTTGAAAGAACATGCTGTCAACTTAATTCAAAATGAATACGGTAACTTAGTTGTTATTACCTTATTCTTAACTGTTGATGATACTAAAGCTGTTGCCAAAGCCTTCTTAAACGAATATAACCAAATCTTCTCAGACTTAATTGTTGACAAATATGCTAGAAGACCATTCTTATACTTATTAAATGATTTAGATGGTAGATACTTTTCTCCACTAGTGAAAAAAGAATTAAACAAATACATTGAATTCTCTACAGAAACTTCTAAAAAAGCTCATGAGGCAAGAAGATCAGAATTACTTGCCAGTTTCTCTCCAGTCTTTTATGATTGGATTACTAAAGATTCTCAAGGTTTATTAAGTGAAAACTTGGGTGCTCAATTTGTTGCTGATGTTTTCTTAAACGATGCTCCAGTTGCTTCTGAAAAGAAACAAGCTGCTTTAGCTGCCATCCTTGAAGCCTTTAACGGTGATATTGAAGATGAAGAAAGCTTAATAAATAAACCATACTCTGTCAGATTATTAAAATCTTTAATTCAAAGTGGTAAATGGGATGCTAAGACTAAAACTTTAGTTAAATTAGAAATTGAAGGTATTGGTGCTGAATTTGGTCAAGAATTCTACACTGAAATCATTGGTGAAGATTTATCTAAATGGATCTCAAACAAAAACCTATCATTCGTTATTGTCTCACTTTATGAATCATTAGACAAAAAATCCAAATTTGTTAAAGATTTAAACAAATTAAAGAAAACTGTTAAATCTGCTGCTACTGAAGATAACAAAGGTGCTCAATTATTAGTCAAATTAGCTGGATATTAAGAGCAAAAAAGTAAAAACAAAATTATAGATTAAACATTTAATGTATATCATGTATCATAGTTAATAATATTAAACCATTTCTAAGTAATTAAACACATTGTTAACTTGTTAAGTATTGATCTGTTTGCTGCCACTTGTTAACGTGTCAATAAATTCGCGTTTTTTGAAATTTTACGCGTTTTTTTTTTTTTTGTTTTGATTTTCAAATTTTTGTTCGTGTTACACTTAATTTTTTTCTCATTTTTAAAGGACTAAAAGAGTTGAAGTTGTGATACATTTTCACGTTTGCAAATCACTCAATAGTTCAAACTTAAAACATCACTTGCTATTATTATTCTAACAAATTTGCTACCTTTTTTTTCTATTAAAATTTTCACACCTTTAAAATAGTCCTTAATTTGTTTTGTTTATAATAGAACACCATGTTTTACTCTGAGAACCTATTGGCTAAAGAAGGCCCACTTGCACAGGTATGGCTTGCTGCTAATTTAGAAAGAAAATTATCAAAGAATCAGTTTATTCAATCAAATATCATTCAGTCAACTCAAGCTATTGTGAAGGCAACAACTGAGAATGATGATTCAGAAGCATTAGCTTTAAGATTATCTGGTCAATTACTTTATGGTGTTGTTAGAATCTATTCAAGAAAGGCCAAATACTTATTAGATGACGTATCTGATGCGTTATTAAAACTTAAGTCTGCTTTTAAATCAAACTCAAATACTATTACATTACCAGTTAATGCCACAATTATTCCTTCCGTTAATCAGTTAATTTTACAAGATACCATTACTCAATCAGATTTGTTATTCCAAGAACCTTTAACTTTTGATGAAGAACCAACTACAAATACAAATTTCTTTGGAAATTATGAAATGGAAGATACAACTATTGATTCAATTGAAATTCCAAGAACACAAGTTGATGAATTAGATAATTTACAAAATGATGATTTAGATATTGATTTAAACTTTGACATTGATGACAATTTAGACAATGCTAACAACAATGATGAACCATTAGATTTGTCATTTGATAAATCAATTGAAGTTGGTAGAGCTGACACAGAAACTGCTAACTTATCTCGTGTTGATGACTATGATGAACCAATTGAATTTGATTTTGGTGGTGATTGGGATGAACCAATTGTTGAAGCTGAAGAACCACAAGAAACACAAACCATCGTTGCTCTTCCACCACGTAAACCAAGAGCACCAAGGATATCCACTGCAGGTCAGAGAAAAATTGTTAATGATAGAGAAATTGAAATTCCAATTAAAAATTTCAGTAACACAGATGAAATTGTTACTTCAAATGATTCTGATGAAGAATTAGATTTCAATTCAAAGAGATCTTATATTGATTCAATTTTAAAAGATAATAATTATATTAGAGATGATATTGCAAAGACTTTACTTTCAGTTAAATCTTCTAAACGTCAAAAGACTGCTCCATCAACTCCAGAATCCGATGATATTCCAGAACTTGAACATTCTAATGATGAAATTGAACAAAATAACATGAATAACAATAACGATGATTATGATATTGAATTTGATTTTGGATGGAATGATGATGATATTCCAGCAAATCCAGAAGAACAAGCTGCTGATGTTATCGAAGAAGAAGAAGAAGAAGAATATTTAGAAGAATTTAACTCAAATTCACAAGAAGGTATTTCTGAAAGCACAACTACTGTTTCTGTTCATTTATCAAATCTTTTCAAACCTGAACAACAAACCACATTTACAGATATTATTAAACAAGATTCCTTAACAGAAAAACCATTATCCAATGTTCCAAAGAGTGAAGCAACTAGAGTTTTTTTTGAGTTATTAGTTTTAGGTACTGGTAATGCAATTGAATTAAAACAAGATGAATTATTTGGTGAAATTCAAGTTAAACCAAGAACAAACTTATATCAAAAGTTCCTTTAATGACCAAGTGTATATTTATGTATATTTAATAATATGAATTAATCAATACCTTATGTGGCTTACAGACATAATATTATTTAGCAAATAAACACGCAATTCTAACTCTAATGTATTGAATATTCAGCAACTATATTAAGCATACCTCAGCAATTGTAACCAATATTATTAGCTTGGTAACATAATCCTTCTGATCCAATACCATCATAACCTTCTTTATTATTTCATTTTGTACCAATTGTCAAATATGGAGGAAAATTAACACCATTTTTAAATAATTCACTTCTTAAAACAATACTTTTAGAGCCAACTGAATTTAATTGAACACTGTAGTTTTCTTTACCATCATTTTTCTGATTTTTAAGAATGTCTTTCATGTATTGACGTTCAATTATTGATTCTTCTTCTTCTGTTGATGCAAATTCATTTCCAGCCCAACTATTAAGGTCATAATTCTGATTCAATCCATGTTTAATTCTTGGAACAATAACGTCATAATCTGTACTAATAAAGATACTCACCATTTTTGGTGGTAATTGAACAATATTACTGTCTATCGATAAAGTAAACTCTTCATCACCTAAAGAATTTGAAGTTAAAAAGTTTTTAATTCTAGCATCTGAACGACGACTTTCTGTTTCTATAAAAGTATATCTCAAATTTTCTAAAGATTCAGAATGGATCAAGACTATTTTACTAAAGAAGTTTAAACTTTCATTCCATTCAATGAGATATTGTATGTTATTAAATTCTGAAAACTCACCAATAAACAGACCAAGTGTAGTTTTTTGAATGCTGTAATCCTTTGAGCGAAGCACTGTAAGATAATCTTTAAAATCTCTAATCTTTAAAATCTCTTCCTTCACCAGATGAACCATTTGCACTTATTGTGGTAAGAATCATCATATTGTTCAGATTTGGATCATAATCATCAGATGTGTATATAATTTTCTAATACTCAGAAGACTGAATTGTGTTTTTGTAAATTATATTATTAACCTTTTTACCAGATGTTGGACGAAGTGTGAATTTCAATAGTTCCACATAGGCCAAATGATCCTTATCATGTGAAATATGGTCCAAATGTTGAGTTTTCTTTTCAATTATTCTTTCATTCAATTGTTGAATTTGTTTCTCATACGATAATATTTCTTTTGAATCAGTTGAGTTTTTAGATACAATTAATGTGTCACCACTGAGGAGAATTGGAGTTAGTTTCACCACAGATAGAAATACAACAGTGTATAGACAGAAAAATAAAACTTTGACCACTTTGATCATCTTAAAACAGGAAAAGAACTAATACTGCAAAAAGTGAAAGTTTAGAAAGTTTAAATAGAATAATAGTTTCTTATCTTCGTAACTAAATGCGTCTTAATTGGCAAAAGCTTAATTGTGATCTATAGGATTTCTAAACAATTAAAAAAGTTTAAAGAAAATTACCAAAATAATTAAAATAAACTCACGAGTCACATATACCCTACTACAAGTATTAAAAGTATACTTATGTTATTCGTGCAATATGAAAATAATAGTGAGTACAGAATCTAATTTTTATTTATGAAATGTATGGTGTGAGATCATAGAAAAAGTCTACCAAACTTTTTAAAGATGAAGTTAAAGCAATTTTCAAAAAACATATAGAACTTATAATTGTTCAATTCAAGAGTAACGGGACAGATCTACTGGGAATTGTAGCCAATATCTCTAGTATGGTGTTTCACAGATCTTATTCATTTTCTTAAGAATATCTTCCAAATCTGCTGTGGTTTGATTTAACAAACCGGAAATCAATGAATTTGATTCTAATACCATTGTCCCAGTGATGGGTGAGCTAATACTAACCCATACTTAAATTAATGATATGAGCACAACAACCAAGTGTAGTATCATCTGTCATCTTTGGTTGCCTTCATTTTAACAACAGAAGAAGTATTGTCAGTAGTAAATTCAGCAATTGAATCCTCTAATAATAACCACTTAATAATATCTTCTGCGTAGACTGCAAGGGCAACAGCGGAAGAAGTAACTTCTTTAAAAGCAATCAACAACGATTTTATTTCACACTTAGAAGCATCGTAAAAATGTCCATTAATGGCAATGAAGGTATGAGAGTCCCTTGACCACTCACTAGAGGATAAGATAACTTTCGGATCATTTTGTTTGATGAATGTAGCCAGCCCATCTGATCAATCCATCACTGGATATATCTAATAAAACTTCTCTTGCCTTAGTTTCACCTAATGATCCCAATCTAGAAGAAGCCAAAAACAATTTCATAAGGGAAGATTAAAAAATGTTTAGCGACACAGCATTAGCAGACAAAGCAGTAATCAATAGTTTGTGGTGGAAGTGTGGATCTTGAGGATTGAATGGTGTTGAATCTCCATTAGATGTGGATTTGACAACAGATTTACAGTCCCCAACTAAGCATGCAACACCCATACACTCAATAGTTCTCAACAGTGCTACAGTCAAGTCCAAGAAGAAAAATGTCAATTCCTTCTCATCTATCATACCTTCCCAAGTCAATTTTTGAATCCTCTGATTGGAATCAAGATATGAGCGATCCTGCCTGACATTGGTAGAATTAGGGACTCCCATGGATATGCTTTGTTTGTCTGTACTTTCAAACTCAATGCTGTCGGTTCTAATGCTAGAGTTAAAAAGGAAGATAAAATTATTGTAGCTAAATGTCGTTTCAACAAATGCTCAGAAGTCATCACTGGTTTACAAAAGGATTACTTACAACAGAAATTACTTAGACATGCTCAATCCCATGGAGATCTTCACTGGACCATTGAACGTATGAAAGAATACTTGCATCTATCCACAACAATACCATCAACAACGCAACCCACATTTGGTTCTATCATGAATTCAAGCAAAACACTTTCAGTTGATTCTTTGTGAGCACTCAAGCAAACTCGTTTTGGAAGTGGTGTATCAACATCTGTCTCAAAATCTGTTGAACTTGACATGTCTTCTGGGTCCAGAAGATCAAAAATAGACATCTTTGAACTGAAGACTTAATGGTGAAAGATAATAAGTTGTGAGTAGTTATAGAATGTAGATCAATTATTGTTGTTACGAGTTACCACGTACCCTCGGAAAATCTGATTTCCTAGGATTTTTGGCATACCCACGTTGTAGCTAAAAAACCACTAAAAATATGTCAATATTTTAATCCAACAGAAATTTGTTTGCAAAATCATCGCAAAAACTGCACAGAAGGACCATGTTTACTCAGTTCTACACATATTTTAGCATTTTGTTAATGATTTTATTGTGTATTGAAAGTTACGACACTGTAGGACGTATTTTTAGGTACCTCATGCAGCAGCTATATTAATTTCCTCGAAATAAAAGTATTATATATGAGAAAACAGAGAAAATTAGGTCATTGGTAGTGTGATATTAACCTGAAATTACAGATTACTTGAACAGGGTATTTACAATATCGATTTTCAATACAATATAGTATCATCTTCTTCTTATCGTGGCATAGAAAATAATAATCGCGTTTAGAGTTGTGGAGCATTTTTACAGTAAAAAATAACAAGTTCGAAGGTTTACAACCTCAAATATAAATACACTACATCCAGTGATTTAATATCAATCAAAATCACACAAATACCAGCACCTCACTTGTTAATAATTCTTTAAGCCTAAATCTCTGGGAAGTCAGACGTTTAGTACCCTTTTTGTCCAATTAAGGTAATACTTAGGACGGGCATTTTTTCATTGAATTCAATCAAACGTGTTGTACACTCCTTCCATAAAGATCATCTGTTAGTCTAAAATGACTGTCAACCAACTAATTGCACAAGGGTGGACATTTGTACGAGTATGTGCTTCATACATACCACGTAATAAGAGATTTTTAAATACAAATATGTTGGCAGGACTACTGTTCTTTGTGATCCTAATGCAATATTTAACAATGCCTGTTTTCAAATCAAATAATCTGATGGTGTTTAAGAATGATGTTTATGCTTCCCATTTTGAATCATTTTTGAAAAAATATAAGCTTGAAGATGTCCTTGAAATGTCATTTAAAGAAAGATGCAATTTATACTTTGATAGTTTAACAGAAACAAATAAAGATTGGAAGTTTAATGATTTTAATACTGAAGGTCATGATGAAAATGCATACTCTTTTGAAAATTTCTTATCAAAATATGAACAGGATCATAAAGATGAAGTCATTGATGAGAAAAAGAAAGAAGAATTAGAAAAAACATATTATGAAAAATTTAAATTAAAAAGTAAAATAGATGATAAAATCATTGATTCAATTTCTACATTGAGATTATTCAGTAAGTGTTTTATTGATAATGAACCAAAATCTTTATTTTCAGCTGCTTCAGATATTAAGGATTTTGTATTTAATGATAATTCTCATGAAAGAGATTTATGTATGGATACTGAAGCAAGAGTTGTTCCATGGTTATCAACTGTTTTACCAACTTATACACGTTGGGATGGTACAATCTCAAAAATTATGCCTGATTTAACAGAAAAGGCTTTAAATAATAAAATGAAATCAGAGTCAAATTTTGATGAACAGTTTTCAAAAAGAGAACACACAGAAAGAAAACATTGTTATTTAAAATCTCTTAAGAGTTTAATCAATGGAAGAGGTTATGTTGTTAGTGCAGCTGATAAATATGTTGATAACCTTGAAAGATTGGCTTTGATGTTAAGAGCTGTTAATAATAAATTACCAATTCAAATTATGCATAAAGGTGATTTGTCAACTGAAAATCAACAAAAACTAGTAAAGGCATTTAGATCTGATATATATCCAGAAAATTTATCTGAATTGTTTGAAAAATATGGAATTCAAGAACCTTTAGCTTTCCCAAAACAAGAAGTTTGGTTTGTTGATGTAAAAAATTCAATTCAACCAGAATTTGCAAATCATTTCAACAATTATTCAAATAAATTATTAGCCTATTTGTTTAATTCATTTGAAGAAATGATTTTAATTGATGCAGATACCGTTCCATTTGTCAATTTAGACGATTATATCCAAAGTTTCCCAGAATACATTAAATATGGAGCATATTTTTTCCTTGATAGAGAAGTTGCATATACAAGATCTGAAAATGCTGGTCAATTTTATCAAAGATTATTCCCTTCAAAGTTTGATTATGCAATTTTTGATATCCCATTAGTTACAAACTTCACTTTGAATAATAGATTTATGGAAAATCAAATGTATCATTTTATTGAATCTGGTGTTGTTGCAATTAATAGAAAACGTCATTTCACAGGAATGTTATTAACTATTCAAATTAATTTCTATGGTAAAATTAACAATGGTAAGATTCATGGTGATAAAGAATTGTTTTGGTTAGGTCTTTCAAGTGCTGGTGATGAAAACTATGCATTTAATGGATTAGCAGCTGCATCAATTGGTGAAATCACCGAGAAAGAATACTCAAGATATCCAAAATCTGAAGTTAGAGAGCTTTGTTCTAATCATCCAGGCCATATTGATGGACATGATAAATCTACTTTACTTTGGATCAATTCTGGTATGACATATTGTAAAAATATTGATAGAGCAAAAGCAGATTCTGAAAAGCCATTATATAAAGGCCGTTTTAATGAAGAATCCTTACATAAATTTTATTCAGCAGAGACAAAAATCAGAGCTGCAATCATCCCACCACCTCAAGAAATCAAAGCTCCTAATGAGTTAAACAATCCAGTTACAGGTTGGACAGATGAAGATAAATATTGTGGTGGTTACACTTGGTGTGCATTTGAACAAATCGGTGATGGTTCAAAAGAGGAATACAACGGAACATATGTGCAATTTTCACCAACTGATAGCATCTGGTTTGATTTCATTGGACACTTATGGATGGAAGGTTTGCCAAAGGAAGCTTTCGAATCTGCGATCGAAACCGAAGCCAACAATGAAAATCAATTGCATTAATATTTCTTAATTATTTTTAACATTTAAATAGATAATTAGACATTTAAATATATAAAGACACTCATAAATTCATAAACTATTTGTATTGACATGAATTACGTTCACTACGTTGTTTTTTCTAATGCATGTTGAGTCCATCTGAAAAATTTCAAAATCATTTTTGGCAAAAAAAACAATGATCCCTTTATAAATTCCTTTATAGTTTTTTTAACTAAAATATATATTAAAGGTTTCTTAAAGTATTGGGTGCATTTTAAACCTCTAAAAATGGCTAAAATAGCTTTAAATTTAAGACAATTTAAAAAAATTGGCAGTCCCAGAACTAGATTTTTGGCTAAATTTTTCTATCAGAACTCGTCCTTGTTAGCTCAGTTGGTAGAGCGTTCGGCTTTTACAGTCAAACTTAGGAAAGCAATTTCTTTAACGGAAGTTAACCGAAATGTCGGGGGTTCGAGCCCCCCATGAGGAGTTCTATTTTTTTTTACTTTTTTAACTTTTGAATTCTAAATTAAAAGGTTTCTCTTTGTAATAAATTAGTTACAGCTCAATTGCTACAAAGTTTCGGAAATCATTACTTTATTTTTAATCATTACCCTATAAATTTTTTTCAACATTAAATGCAGGTATTTCAATTTTTTCACCCATAATTAAAAGATCATTCCAAACAGAACCAAATGAATAACAAACACCACCACCACCAATGGTGATTAATCTGTTTTTATATTCCAATAATTGGAAACCAATGAGTAATGGGAATGTTTTCCAAACTTCATCGTTAATTTTGATTTTAGTGATTTCTTTAGTACTTAGTTTTATCTTGATAATTGATGTTGTTTGATCAAACAAGAATAATTCACTAACACCACCAAATAACAAGACTTCATCATCAGAGATATAGACTGCTCTAGCACTGTATCTATTCAACAATGGATCTTCAAATAATAATTCTGTTTTAATTCCTTCTGAAGTAATCTCAAATGTGTATAACGAACTTTGAATATTTTCTTGTGAATTCATACCACCAATGATAACACCTTTGCTGCCATTATTAGCGACTGCTGCTGAGGAAAATGATTGAAGATCACCCATAATATTAACAGAGACCCATTCTCCATTTGAATATTTCATAAATGGTGGCTGTTCATAGTTACCACCATAAACAAAAATGTCATTATTGTAACTGAAAGCAGAATGTCTTGATCTTGTAGAAGGCAAATCTTTAATTTGAACCCATTCAGAAGTTTCATCATCATTAGACAGAATGTATGCATCAGATAATGGTTTATTTGGAGAGCTTCTACCACCAACTAAAACTAAACCTTTATCAGCGGATGTTAGTGAATGTGCTTGTCTTGCAAGAAGTTCATGTTGCTTGATTGTGATTTCTGATGTAGACATGGTGGTATTAAGTCTTGAAGTTGATGCACCACCATTGATGATGATATTATCATCTGATACATCTGCGGATAAGAATTTTCTTTCTAAACCTTCACTTCTATCTTGTAAATGAAATTCTTTAGTTTCTGTTTGATAATTGTCAAAGTTATATTCCTTGGATTCAAATAACTTAAAATCAACATTTGAAGCATGTAAAATTAAATAATGTTGAGCAAAAAGAATAAATTCTTCCCATTCATCAAAAGCTTCAACATCACGAACTTGATCTTTTAATTCTTTTGGTAATGATATCCAAAATGCTTCCAAGTCAATAGCTTCACTAGTACTTGTATAACCAGCATCTTTAAATCTTTGAATTTGTTTTTCAATAGTTGGATATGTGGTAACTGAATTCAATGGTGAATTTAACTTAGCAAAATGGAACATCATAGTTCTTGCAAATGCTTGATTTTCACCAGCTGGTAATAATTGTTCTAAAAGCAAGAAATGTGAGTTTGAAAATTGTGAAGTAGCTTTAATGACTGGATCAGCATATTGTGGTAGCATGTAAGCAATCGAAACTTCAGCAATATAAATCTTAGTTATTTGATCATCATTCAAGTTTAAGTATTCTAATTGTTTAGTGAAAAGATCCAAGTTCTTAAGATCACAAGATAATGCAGTATAGTTTTTAGTCTTTAAATCAACACCAGTGAAGGATGCTTCTTGTTTTTCACCAATAATTTCTGTCAACTGTTTTGAATTATTGATCATTTGAATCTTAATTTTGTTCAAGTCTGGATAATCAACATCAACAAATGATAACATGTCTTTATAATCAAAATTATCTGGATTTGCTGGGTCAAGATATTGAAATGCTAAAGGATCATAACCAGCACCTAAGTTAATGATACAAACTTTTTTAGCATTAGAAACAGAGTCCTTAATGATTTTGTATGAAGATTGTTTAATAGCTTCCATTCTAGTCCAATAACCTCTATTAATTGCTGGAGAACGTCTTTGAAATTTCATAACAAAATTCTGAAAGTATTGTGGAATCTCACAATCATATTGTTGTTTGTTAATTTTGGATGTATAAAGCTTTTCCACTGATCTTTTGGAAACGATTGAATAATCATTAGTACCTTGAATTGCAATATCTGAATATTGTTTTTTTCTCAAGTCTTTTGCAATTTTCTTTTGTTGTCTTTCAATTTCTTTAGGAGTGAGCTCCTTTTTGACCTTTTCCACCATGATTGAACGAGAAATTAACTGTCAAACTGCTTTGAAATTGAAGATAAATTGTGTTTAATAGTCTTTAAGAAATTTTTCAATGCGATGAGTATGACATAATTCCGTTTTGTTTACCCTCGGATATAGTGTATTGTTGCAACTAACTTGAATGTTTTGACGCATTTCTTATTATCTTCTTAAATCATAATTATAGTCATTTAATTGAGGAAAAGTTCTATTAAAATGGACAGAGAACAGATACCCCGTGATGTTCGGTTTGATGTTGATCCACCAATTAACTCACCTCCTCTAATTGACTGGAATCAATACAGCTCGAGGACAAGGAAGTTGATTCTTCAGAAATATACTATTTATGAGACCAGCACTAGAGTTTACATTGTGGGAAGTAATGGTAGAGAAACTATGTTTAGAGTTTTAGAAATTGATATTACTGTGCCAGAAGATGAGCTATCTATTTTAGAAGATAATGTGTTCTTTACTAGAAAAGAAATCATGAATGTCTTATCAAAATTAGAAGAAACAAACCCTGAAGGGCTAACTAAAAAATTAACTGGTTTTGGTTTATTAGGTTTTATTCGTTTCACTAAATGCCATTATCTATGTGTTGTTACTAAAAGATCAGTTGTTGCAGTTTTAGGTGGTCATTATGTTTATCATATTGATACTACTGAATTAATTCCAATTGCAAGAAATTATAAAAAACCAGATAAATATAGCGAGGAAGCAAGATTTTTGGCAACATTTTCCAATATTGATCTTTCAAAGACATTTTATTTTAGTTATACTTATGATATAACGAATACATTACAAAGAAATGTTTTAAGAGAAAAACAAAAAGCTTCTGGATTTGAACCAACTAGTAAGTTTCATGAAAATTATAATGAAATGTTCGTGTGGAACAGTGCACTTTTAAAACCAGTTCAAGAGACGTATGATAGAGTTTTTGACTGGTTTCAACCCATAATTCATGGTTTCATTGATCAAGCCAATATAACGATATTCGATAGAAAAGTTTATTTAACAGTTATTGCTAGAAGATCACATCATTTTGCAGGTGCTAGATTTTTAAAAAGAGGTGTTAATAACCAAGGCAATGTTGCTAATGAAGTTGAAACCGAGCAAATTGTTTCAGATTTGTTAACTACAAGTTTCCATGACTCAAAGTATGGCTTCTTTAATAATCCAAGATATACATCATATGTTCAACATAGAGGTTCTATTCCATTATTTTGGTCTCAAGAAGCTTCAAATTTAAACATTGCAAAACCACCTATTGAAATTAATTTACATAATCCATTTTATACATCAGCAGCTTTACATTTTGATGATTTATTTAAAAGATATGATTCTCCTGTTATGATTTTGAATTTAGTTAAAACTAAAGAACGTACACCAAGAGAAACAAAATTGTTAAAAGAATTTGAAAAATGTGTTACATATTTGAATTCTGAAGTTCCAGATGAACACAAATTAAGATATACCAGTTGGGACATGAGTAGAGCTTCAAAATCAGATGGTCAAGATGTTTTAGAATATTTAGAAAGTTATGCAGATGATTTATTAAGAACAACTGGTATTTTCCATAATTCTATCAGTTTAAGCTCGACTGGATTACAAGAAGGTATTTGTCGTACCAACTGTATTGATTGTTTAGATAGAACCAATGCTGCTCAATTTGTTATTGGTAAGAGGGCGCTAGGTTATCAACTAAAGGCATTAGGTATTGTTGATGATGTTTATGTCAGTTATGATTCTGATGTTGTTAATATTTTAACTGAAATGTTCCATGATCATGGTGATACAATTGCATTACAATATGGTGGTTCTCATTTAGTCAACACGATGGAAACATACAGAAAGATCAACCAATGGTCTTCCCATTCTAGAGATATGATTGAAAGTATTAAAAGATTTTACAGTAATTCCTTTGTTGATGCACAAAGACAAGAAGCAATTAATTTATTTTTAGGTAATTATGTTTGGGAAGAAGGTAAACCAATGTTATGGGATTTCAACACTGATATTTATTTACACAACATCCATGATTCAATGAGTAAAATTAAAAGAAGTTATATTCATTGGTGGACAGATACAAATTTGTTAAGTTTTTTTAAAACTTATGATGTTGAAAAAGATGGTCCAATTGTGAAAAGATTAGAACCATATCAAGGGTTTTTTGATAATTATTGGAATGAATATTATGTTCCTAGAAAATTATCATTTTTTGAACAATTATTTGAAATTAATATGAATTCAACACTTAGATATCTATCATCTATGGGTAATGTTTCAGATAAAAAGTTTGATATTTCACCATTTAAACCAAGAAAGAATACATTTATTAACTACAAACTGAAGAAGAAGGAACAAATAATGAGAAAAGAGAAACTTTTGAAAGAAAAAGAAACTTCTAAAGAAACTGAACCATATTTAAGTTTTGATGATCATAGTCTTTTTATTTCTAAAAAACAATTAAAAGGTATTAAGGAATATTCTAAAAAAGTTGATAGTATTGTTGAAATTGAAACTAAATCTTTAGGTTTTGAATTCCATACAAGTCAAAATGCATCAAAAGTTGAAGGTGAACCTGGATTAGAAGATGATATTTCAGTAATTGGTACGCCATTATCAACATCAAGTGATCTAAAGGAATCTTTATTAGATTGTGATTTTGGTAAAGAAGTCGAAGTTAGTGAAGAAAACTTACAAATTTATGAAGATGTGTGTTCAAATGATTATATTAGAAGAATTAGAAATCAATTAGGTGATACTTCAATTGCTGATAAAGATAAATTAGCAATTGAAAATATATTTGATAATATGAACAGCAAAAGTAATAAAGTATCAAATGATGATTTAAGATTATATGAAAACTTAACTAATTTACATGCTTTCAGTGATGTTTTAAACGAAAGCAAATTTAGTTATAGAGATAATGAAGGGGGTGTTATGGAATTTTTTTATGAATGAAAGTAAAAGAGGAAAACATTAATTTGCATTTATTTTTAATGAAATTTATTTATTATAGGTCTAATTCTTTAAAAGTTTTAGCAATGACTGTAGAAAATTGATTTTTGTGAACGAATTGAGCTCTTTCAATAGATCTTGAAGCAGCAAGGGTGTATTTTAATTCTTCAGTTTTAATCCAAATCTTACCGTTTAAACCAATAGCAATTTCAAACATACATCTTTTGACTAATAAGTTTAATAACTCATGACTTGATTCAAATAGCAAAGTTCTTGCAAATGCCAATGAAACGTCAAAGACATAACCACCTTCTAAAAGACCAAAACCACCATCTTTACCGGTTGATGGATCCAAACATTCAATTTCAATTTCAATATCTGGTTCAGCATTACTGACTCTAGCATAGATTAAACTACCAACTTTAAGATTTGGTCTGTTCTTTCTTGAGGCATTTGGGAAAGCCATTGAATTCAATGAAACATAAGATGAAAAATTTGATAATGAGACTCTGTAATTTTCACCAAAAGTACCCGTCACAACACCAATGACAAAGTCACCATTTGCCGGGATGTATCTTCTTGAGTTTGATTCTATGTGTATCGTTTGCTTGTTATTGTATGTACGACTTTCGAATAGACCTGCATTAATGGGTATTATTTCGTTTGAAAAAGGGTTTGACTGAAGACCTGGACCTAGGACTATTTCTGCGTCTTCAGAAAGGGTGATATTGTCACCGGGAATCATTAAAGTGGCCATTATGCTGTGAATTTTTGTTAATGAATTGATGATTTAATGCTTAGAAAGTTTTTTGTAAAGAAAATATTTTCGGTTCGGCCACGCAGAGATGAGCTTTTAATAAATTGATATATCAAAACAAACAAAAATTTAATAACAAAGCAAATTATATAAATTTCCACAATGAATTCTCGTGGTGTCGAGCTGGAATCTTCGCCATTGAGGGCATCTTCCTTGCTGCGATACAGAACATACGACTCAGACTCGGATGATCAGACAGAAGAAACGAATCTCGTTGACAGACTGGAGAAGAGACGACAAAAGAAAAGGGAGGAGACACTCAATCCAATGTCCTCTCCTGTGAGGAAGTACCGTACACAGGCACCGTTTGTCACCAGAGGGTGCAAGTACACACTACGATCAGGGGGATATGTGCCCTTCAGAAAGAGAATGGAGGAACAACGAGCAATACGACAATTAGAGCAACGTGGTGGTGCTGATGAGATGGAGAGGTTTGTTCAGATACGACAGGAGAAGCAGGAACAGGAGAAGTTGAGAAGAGATGCTGAGATACATGCTGTTCAGATTGAAGAAGTTGAAGAGAATTTAGTTGAAGAAGCTCATAATAATGTCTCTGATGTTTATGAGAAAGAACTTGAGAAGATGCTAGAAGAAGAAGAGGACGAGTTGGATGCATTATTTGCCAATATAGATTTAAACAGATGATTGCATTGGGAGTTGTTAATTATAATACTATTTTGTTTTATTGTATGGACCCTATAAATATTAATGATATCACGAAACTTGGTTAATAATTGTAGTAATTGATTCAAAAAAATTGAAAAATAGACATAATAAACAACAGAAATTATTCTAAATGAAACAAATATCCAATAAGCTATTATTACATATCAATATTTCCTTGAATTGAAATGTTCTCAGTTTCATCAAAATCTCCGCGAATTGATCTGTCAATAAATTGTTAACATTTCGACGTTTTAAACAGTTAATTACCGTCTATTTACAACTTAAATCCAACAATGGCAGCTGTTCAAGCAATTGTTGACATTTTAGAAGACACAACAACATATGGGTTTAGCGAAATTCGTCTTGACCCATCATTAAGAGGCATTTTCCAGCAGAATGATAAACTTTACAACACCATCAACCTTTTCAGTTTTGGAAATGTTAATGACTATATAAGAGAAAGAGAGAGCTATGTTGACCTTTCAGATGCTGCCCTATACAAACTCAAGCAGTTATCATTAATTTCAGAAGCACTAGCAAACAATGTATGTACTTTCTGACTTGGAAACTATTGGAATATACTAACGACACAATCAGACATTAAGCTATGAGTTATTACAACAAAAATTGCTCATTGATTCAGATAAAGAATTAGAAAGACTAATAGTTGAATCCATATATGCAAAAATAATAGAAGCCAAAATATTCAGTCAACAGAGATATCTTAAAGTCTCAACATGTCGTGGTAGAGATGTTTTGTTAAAATCAGAACCTGTTCCAAATTATGATAATTTTACTAGTATTGATGACCTTTTAAAAGGTTTAGAAACGTTTAATAAGAGAATTGATGCTGCATTTGCATACACTGAAGAAATTGGCCAACATGTGAAAGGGAATGTTGATGAAATTAACGAAGATGCTTCTCAACCTTCAATTAGAGACACAACCATTCGAAATCGTTCATCTACAGTCAACAGTGATGGATTTCTGCCTGATGGTAGAAGACATTCAAGTGTTGGTGTTCATGCAGTTCCTAGTCAAGCAACCATTTCATTACCAGAAGTTGCAGAAGTCAATATTGCATCTTATAATGGTCGCAAACGCAAAACTCAAGATTGAGAATAATGATAATGAATACGAAAAAAGTAAAAAAACAAATCAGTGTATTTTGAAGCTTAATTAAAGCTGTTAATATAAGAGATATACTATATATGAATATGTAATACAATTGAGTTTAAACTCAAATGTACAAGAAAGTAAAAAAAAAACAGACATCACCACCCACTTGCTTCCCGTAACTATAAATAATGAATTAAATAAGATGCATCTAGTTCTATTGCTTATTTGGTTTCTTCCTTTTTAGCAGAACCAGCGTACCAAAGTTTGGCAAGTAAACCAGTTAAACCGATATCGTTAGCTTCCATTTGGTAGATACCGTAACCAGCAACAGCAGAACCAAAGGCTAATAACCACATGGCGTAGTCATGGGCTTTACCGTAGACTCTGGTTGGGATATAATCGATGATACAAGCTTGGAAACCAATGAAGGAATGAGCCAATATCAAAGTAGAAAAGGTAGCATCTAAAGCTGGAGCAAATGAACCAGTAACAAATGGAACAACAGCCAATGGGATTAAACCAATGGACAAGACTCTTTCGACACTCCAGTGGACAGAACCGTGTGATTTGGAGGATGGTGGAACAATGTAGGCATCGTTAACAGTACCAACAATGTAACCTGGAGGTTGTGGTATTTGTTTTAAAAATGGTATAGTGACTTGTCTGGCAGCAGATGTGTGGATGTTAGCAGCTTTGTTAGCAGTGGCTGCAACTGATTTTCTCAAAGGGGAAAGACCTAATCTTAACATTGTGAACAGTGTTGATATTGTGCAAATATAGAAAAGGTTCAAATAATTCAAAATTCAAATAAATCACTTAAATGAGTCTTTCAGTGATTATTTTCTTCTTTTACCTGATTGGCGCGAATTGCGCCGGGACTCGGACGCGAAAATGGAGAAGATGACCCCGGAAATTTTTCTTTCGCGCGCAAATTATGTAAAAGTTGAGTCACATGACTCAAGTCACGTGCAAAAGTCCTACAATCTATACCGATATATGCTATTTACTTGCATTAATGCTTTCTATTTCTTGCTAATGTTCGGGAATGTGGTCTCCACGTCTGAGTTCATCTCTGTATCACTCACTGCTTCCTCGTTGTTCACAGAGTTCCAGCGACAGTGCTTTCTAAGTGCATTGTGAAGTTGTTTTCTATTGACAGGTTTCTCTAAAACATCACTGAAAACACCTGATGAAACAGCTTCATTGTAGTATGCCGTAATTGCAAGAACAGGAGTATCTGAATTTACACTGCTAGTATGTTTCAATAATTTCACAATATCGACAGAATCTAATTTTGGAATCTTTAAAGCTGTCATAATAAGATCAAACTTAACTTCACCAGTAGCTCTTCTAATCAATTCATCACCAGCTGAAACTGGAACAACTGCACATCCTAATAATTCTAAATCTTTCTTTAATTGATATCTCAGAATTGGAATTGGTTCACATAGAAGAACATCAATAATTGGAATTGTTCTTGAACTTTCAGACATTTTAGAACTTTGTCTTCTCTTACGAACCCTTTGTAATGCAATTGATTTTGGATCTTCAGTATCTGAACCTCCTGATGAAAATTCACTAAAAGTTCTTTGTAACAAACTACCTCTAGATCCCTTTGAACCATTACGACGAATGCTTGATGCTTGTGGTGAGGTCAATTGGAATGGTGTTGGTTGTTGTTGTGAAATTGCAACTTGTGGTGTAATTGGTGTACTTGGTTTAGCAAAAAACTTTGTTGATGGTGAACCGCTATCTGTACTTGGTGTTGATCTTCCAGAATTTTCATAATATGAATTATATTCATCATAATTTGAGTGAACTGGAGTTTGAGCAACAAAGTTACCAGAACTAAAACTACCTCTTTGTGGAGATACTGATCTAATAAATGATGCTGATGGGGAAGAAGCCCTTGGTAAAGCAGATGAAGGTGAAGAAGTTGAATAGTTTCTTGATCTTGAATAAGTACCTGAATCTGATGATGAACTTGATATACTATTTCTATGTTCTAAATGTTCAGCTTTGATTCTATTAATAACGTCTTTATTAGCTTTGTCTAATGCAGGTAAATTTCTAAATTGGAAAGAACCAAATTCACCAACATTTTCATTCAGTTTACTTGGTCTTCTTTCTCTCATATGCAATGGAATTGCCAATGACAAATGTCTTTGAGTTGGAGAATTAGAAGCAGATGGCGAACCTAAAACTGTTGTAGCATTAGATTGGGAATTGCTAGTTCCACTAGATGATTTACTAATATCATCTTTATCCTCACCATGATCAGAATCAGAATCATCAATCAATAAATCATTCATTTGAGCACCTCTATCTTCAAAATAATCGGTACTTGTAGGATCTTCAACAACTGGAACAAAAGAGCCATCTACTAACCATAAAGTTTCCCAATTGATATCTTTGAAATATCTATGTTCTTTGATTTCTTGTGCACCATTTGCACCTAATCTTTCATTTGGATCCATTGTCAATAAGCCTTTAATCAAATCTTTAGCATCAGTAGAACAATATTTTAACTCTTCTTCTAATGGTAAATCTGGCCATTCAATTTCACCAGCTAAAATATTTTGAAAGATCTTTTCTGGAGTTGAATCATGAAATGGTGGATACCCAAATAAAAATTCAAATAAAATACAACCAACAGACCACCAATCAGATGCTTTGTTATCACTAACACCTGCAATAGTTTCAGGTGCTAAATAATCTGGTGTACCAACGAATTTCTTATTCTTTGAGGAATTTTCAGGATCAAATAAAACAAAGTTTTTAGTTGAATAACTAGAATCTTCACCAGCAGGAATTGAAAATGATGTTTGTGATGCTGATTTATTTAGTGGTTTTAACATTGGTGATCCAGGAACTGAAGTATTAGAATCAGATCTTAATGTCTTTAAGATTGAGCTAGACTCTCTAGTTCCACTACCTTCAAAGAAGTTAGATGATGGACTTGATGGACCACTTAATGAATCATTTGGACTGCTTGCAGCTAATGTAAACCCATTAAGTGAATCTTTTCTAGGTTGATTAGAATTTGAAGGATTGAAAACATCTTCACCACTTCCAGTGTGATGAACTTCAGGTCTTTCTTGACGATGAACTAAACCCATTCTTGATAAACCAAAATCAGTTAATTTTAAATGACCACTTGAATCAATCAATAAGTTATCTGGTTTTAAATCATGGTGAACAATACCCTTTTTATGTAAATCTTCAACACCAAGAATAACTTGTGCAATATATTTTTGAGCCCATTCATCAGGTAAATTACCCAACATTTTAACTAAAGTAGAACAATCACCACCTGGTAAATATTCCATGACTAAGAATAAATTATCCTTACTTTGAAAACTTGAGTATAATCTTGCAACATATGGACTTTCTGATTGTGCCATCATAATAGCTCTTTCTGATTTAACATTTGTAATTTGATTCTTAGCAATCATATCTGATTTTCTTAGCACTTTAATTGCAAAATAATCCCCAGTAACTTTACGTCTTGCCAAATAAACACTACCGAAAGCACCTTTACTAATTGGTTTCAAAATTTCATAATCCTTAATGGATGGAGTAACTGGTTTGGGACCAGGAACAGCAACAAGCAATGGAGATAATGGAGGTTTCATTGAAGAACTAACTGATAAAAAGTTATCACTTATACCAGAAGCACTTCCTCTTTTATCTATGAAATCATTCATATCATGAGCAACAATTAATGGAGATGAAATTGGAGTACCTGAAAGACTTTCTAAACCTGATAAAGCTCTAGCATTTCTTTGAATAGAACTCATTGGTGAATTATGGAAATTTGGCGGTATACCTGGTGATAGTTTTCTTTGTGGAGTAAGAACTGGACTTTTTAAATTCATGTCATTAAAATTTCTAAAAACTTCATGATGCGGATTTGGATGTTCATGATCAGTGGAATCATCTTTGGGTATCATTTCACCTGGTGTAATCGATCTTGCTGGTGTAACTTTTCCTTGTTCATCAAGTATATCTGATAGATGTGTTGTGCTATTATTTGGTAAAATATCATCATGTAAATAAGAATCAGTAAACAAATTAGATTGTAAACTTGTAGGTACTGGATGTTTCAATGAAGATGAATTTTCTCTTAAAGTGTTAGAAGCTGATAAAACATCTGAAGAAGCTGTTCTAGGTATATCAGAAGTTTGATTTCTAATATTTTTAACAGTTTCTGTTATTGAAAGTAAAACCAATTCATCAACTTCAGCTTTAATCTTTTGAGAATACAGCAGGGAATTCTTCATTCTTAAAACAGCTTCAACTTTTTGATCAACTAAATATTGAGTATCATTGGATAATAATGTAATTGCAGGATCTGAGGAAGCAGGAATTTTAGTACTTGCAACATGTATTAGAGCATCACGGGTATTTGGAGAAAATTCAAAAGTGTTTAATTCCTCTTGAAATTCACTTGGATTGATATTAATTGCATAATCAAGCAACTCTGTTAATAAGGCCAGCGTTTTGAATGGGAATCTAAGAGTGCTAAACAAAGAACCACTTCTTCCTCTACCTAAAGGTGAACTTGTACTTGAATCTGCTTGTGGAGCAACTTTTGGAAGAGGTAACCCTTTGTAATCTTGAACACCTTCCAATATCCCATAACTTTGTTTACTTAGTGATTCTGTAATGACATTAATGTTCTCCTTTTGTTCGGTTAGTGAATCATGAATGATCTGGACATCACTTTCACATTTGTGTTCATTTAAACATAATTCAGAATGTCTCTCTAACCACCATGAAGGAACATGTTGTTCACAAATACGACAAAGCACCTGTGGAGGAGGAAGCACATCTTCTTCATTGATAACCCCGGCTTCTGATAATGACTCTAAATAGGAGGCAAAAATATCAACACCAAATCCTAAAGATTCTGCAAGCTTTATAGGAACTTGAATATTAATGGTATTTGAATAAAATGGTTTTAAGATCCACATTGAGTGTGTTGGTATACCATTTGCTGAATGAATTAAGATACCTTGACCTTCAAGTTCAAGTATACCACCATTTGTAGATAATGAACTTAATGAACTATTGTCATCAGTCTGCATATCAGTGTCCATTTTATCGTGAGACTGGTGTATCTGTTCTAGATCATCAATATCTAAGTCTTCATCTTCATCACTGCTCTCCTGTGTAACATCATTTGTAGCTGTTAAGAATCTAACTCTGTAACTTTCATCATCAGTCATCATAATTGAAATAGCATTGGTAAACACTTTCTTATCATCCACAGTACCGTACACAATGTTGGATATTGGTTTGTTGATGATTTTAGACAATGAGGTACCCACAATTGCCTCCCATGATTTACTTAGATGTTTGACATTACCATCCATATCAAGTTCTAATAAGATACTTGGATTCTTTGAACTAGCGTGAATTAAATCGTTATTTGGATCACTCATGCCTCTCTCTGGTCTCTCTAGAGCAAAATTCTCTTGATTCCAGTAATCATTATCCTCTGTGTCACTTATAATGACAGACGGAGTTCGTGAAGTGCTCATGCTTAAACCTGCTGACCACTAACTTGAACTAATTGAATTAGGGGCCGGCCCAACCACAAAACTAATTATGAAAGTCCAGGAACGTGAGAAATGGTACAATTGACCGGTTGAAATGGATCTATGTAGGTTTTGAGTGCACAAAGAGCACGTTTGGTGTTGTGATTGATTGATTTGAATCTGTAAACTGTTGTGCCTGATAAAGTTTGTTTTTTGTTTTAGCAAATTGTGACCCGGAATCACAGTTGGAGCAAGAGCCTCATCTCATCACAGCTTAGAAACAGCATTTCGAGGCTGTAATCACCCATTTTTATCATTGGGGACTGGTTCAATTGCAACTAGGCGAATACCATTGTTGTTTTTTGGTTGATTTCCTCTTTTCTGGGTGTATATTACTTTGTTTATACTGTAAACAGAGTCAGCATGACAAGATCAACACAACAAGGTCAAAATGGGACAGACCAACCTCTGAAACGTCAGTTGAGGTCCAAAGAGACGCCAAAAATCAATTCGTCGTTGTTTAACTTTGAAGAAAATCCTGATAATATGGATCCCCAGCACATGTTTCATATAGTTGAAGAGATCAACGGTGGTGAGCTACTGGAAGGCGAGAAGGTTGTTTCTAATATTAAAATAAAGACTGTTATGACTAAAGTCAATGAAAATCAGAAAGAAGATGATGGTAAATCAAGAAGAAGGTCGTTTAGAAAGAGTACGTCGAAAAAAATTAATGAACATGTCAAAGACCCATTAGATGATGACCTCTATTTGACATACCATAGAAGAATGGAAAAAGAAGAAAAGAAAATGACCAATAGAGACAGAGAGAAAATTTATAATGAAGCTGATAAAATGAGATCTCAACTAGAGTCTCTTCAGTCTAATGACTGGCAAAAATCACTTCCTAATATAACATACATAAGAGATGTTAAAAACTACAAAGAACTTTCTGAAAAAAGACAATGGACAATTGATTCTTTAAAGATGTTATTGTCAAAATTTGATGACTGGAAAAGAAGAGAAGACCGTGTTATGGGTAGAAATAGAGCTCATATACTGGCACATCACAAAAAGCTTAATGATTTAACATTTTATACAAAATTGAACAAATATGATTACATTGGTACTAGTGATACTGATGAAGAAGAGGAAAAGTTAACAGTTGCAGAGATAAGGAAAAGAAGATTGAGAAGAAGAACAGATACTTTTGGTCCAGCCATAAAAATCAAATTTGGTGATCATGTTGTGGTTGCTGAACCATTTAAACCTACCAGAATTGATAGTATCAACTAATTTACATACTAATACCCGAACTTAATAGTAAATTTCACATAATCTATACACATTGTAATCCATACGTGATTTTTTCCTTCCTTTTAAACTAAATGTTTCTTTAAAGTTCCTTCTGGAAAATCTATATTTAGTGACAAACTTCTAATTTCTTGAATGAAAGTATAATCAAAGGCAATATCTAAACCAACCATTAACCACTGGAATAGTGAACTAAAAGAGTATGCATAGTTGGTTTTTTCAACTTGATGTTTGTAAAAAAATATTGAAGCTGCAATTATACTACCAAAATAGACATGTTTGATCTGGCGACGTAGTTGGTTAACATAAGGTGATCTTGATTTAAGTCTAGTTTGAATAACATAGATCCATGCAAAATTACTTAGAAGGTAAACGACATATGAATTGTTGAAATTGGAAATATCATCATTAGCTGTAATGTAACTGAAACATAATAATGACACTAATCTTATTATACTAATGGAACCAATAATGGTTGAAAATTGTTTGTTTTGAGTACTGAAGGTAACAAAGATGATCCCAGAAAATAGAACTTGGAGAAATGAACCAAGAGCAGTAGATATTTGGTAAATTGCTTTGTTTGGATAAAAACCAGCTATAACATCTTTGACTGAAGGTAGGCTCATGTAGGTTAGTATAAACATGTTAAAATGGCAGCATTTGAAGTATACTCACAATTCGTTTTTGGTCAATTCATTTGATAATGATCCTGAATAGTTGAATAGAATTGTCAACAGAAATGATAGGCCAAAGGCAACTTTTTATTGTTAGTTATTGAACATGAAACCACGCCATGTTGTACTTACTCGATTTGTTTAAAGTGTAGGCTGTAATGACATCTGATCCTGCCAACTTCACGTAAAGGTTAGTACCGATCTTAAAACAAAAAGTATCCAACTAAACATACCACGAGGCCTCTGTGTGTTATCTGCGAGCTCACCATCACTAGCCAAAACGCGTTAAGTATAAATAGACCACTGAATGTGCCTAATGTTTGGTGAAATATTCTTATGTAATCTTGGGTATTTTGGTGTTTTGATGTTGTACAAGTATAAACAATTGTGACAATATTCATTTAATTTAGTATCAGCTGTTAAGCTAGAATGTCAGTGGACCCAAGGAAGGCAAAGTTTAAGAGACAGAGGATAATAAACTTTAAAACTGGTAGAAATAGTCCAGTATCTCGAGTTTCTCAAGCTCCTTCAAGATCATTTTCACCATCGATAGATGCACCAGAGAAAGACTCACCAGAATACCTAGATCTTCTAATCAAAAGACTATTCACACTTTCAATCAAGAAATATGGTGACTCATTACCTCAACTTTGCTCTTCAAGTGCCGTTGATACCCAATTATATGCATTGGTTGGTCTATTGTTTAAATCTTTTATCAACAGATGGTACAACAACATAACAGATGATCAAAAACTTATTGCAGATCTATTGAAATTAATTTCTCAATTGATTACAGAATTAGAAATACGGCTCAAGAAAATTGATATTCTAACATTATTGCTTGATGATATTCCATATTTACTAGATGATCATCTTAATATTTACAGAAAAGTCAATAAAGAATTAGGAAGTTCAATTCTTCCTTATGATACCCCAGAAGATGCATTTTACAACTTGAGTAAACATATGGGATTGTGTGAAGATCCAGAGGATGAAAAAAGATACCTAAGACTATTAGCGAAATCAATAGTTCAAGGTTTAGTTCCAAAAGAAGATTTGAATTCACAGTTGGCTACAAAGTTTTTAAACAGTTTAATATCTGATTTATTATTGAGCAATGTTATTGATAAGGTTTCACAGCCATATCAAATATTTGAAATTATTCAACTAGTTTGTGGTTTATTACTAAGAGAAAATACTGAAGAGAAGGAAGTCACTAAAGAAAATACATCAAAACCAGCTACAAAATACCAATTTTATCAAAAGTTCATTAAAGCTACTGAAGAGAGTTCTAGCTTTACTGTTTCTGAAAGTCATCTGTTTTTATTTTTAAATAATTTATTTAAATTTCAAGAACAAAGACCTTTCCTTTATACCATGATTAGAGGAGTTGTTGGTTTTCAATATTCTAGAATAAATAAATTCCTTTTCAATTTGTTCAATGAGTTAATTGTGGGTTTCTTTCAAGATGAGAATTTGTTTGTCATGATAGTTAAAGCATTAAGAAATAATTTGTTCCCAACAGATGAAGATATGGGTCCACCAAGAATTGAACCAACTCCTGAAGAATATGAACAAATTAGAAAAACTACAAAATCAATGTTAACTGATGTTTCTAATAAATATGGATATACATCTGGATTTTTCATAACACCAGATGATGCAAAATTAGATAATATTTTAGATGGGTTCTTAACAAGTTTTGAAAATAAGGCAATCAACAAACATTTAATTTTTAGATTGATAGATCTCTTAGTTATTAGAATCTTACCTGAGTTGACTGACGAATGAATATTATGATATTAATGATTATTTAATGGAGTTGTAGTGTGGTTTGATTCATAAATAGTTTCAAAATTTTGAAGTAGATCTTGAACTTCTTGAGTAAAGTTCCCATATTTATCAATAAATTCATCCCATATCCTGAGATTGTTAAATTTAACAGGTATAAAAAAGTCAGTCTTAGTGAGTCCTATCTGTGTTTGAATAAATGCAGAATGTAAGCCAATAGTCCTGTCTTTAACGATTTTACCTGGAAATCCATATCTGACATCTAGTACTATTGGTTTTTGTAATACTTCACTTAAATGTTGTCTAATTTGATGTTTTCTTCCTGTTTCTAACTGAATTATCAGTAATGTGTGAGTTTTAAATGATGGTCCCTTGATAAATTTTGTAATCGATTCACCTTTTTCAACTTCAGTTTTAATTATACCTGAAGTCTTTGCATTGTCAAAATATTGTAATGATTCATTTGCTTCAGGAAATTCACCATTTTCAATAATAGCAATATACCTTCTTTTAAATCCATATCCATGGCTTCCTCCTTTCTGTAACTGTCTTGAAAACCTTTGTGATGTGGTCTTGTCTCTTGCAACTATTATACCACCACCAACCCATTTGTCTAATCTATGTATATTTCTCATTTCTGGATCAATGGTTTTCAAAAGAGAAAATATGCCTCTTCTATCTTTAGTTTTGTGTGTTTTCTTCCCTCTTGCTAAATCCTGACAATCAAAACCAGGAGCTTTGTTAATAATGACATATTTTGTATCTTGATAGACCTCTTTAAATTTCTGCGGAAATTGGTTAAGGTGTAAATGGTCAGTAGCCAAACCTTTTAAGTCGTGTAAACTTCTCACAAATATATTTTGATTTCTCAGTATGGGATTCAATAAAAGCATGTGCAATTTCAACCAATTTATACTTTTAAAATTTAAATTAGAATGAATCTGGTATAGCTCATCGCATTTTTGGAAAACAAACAAAAAGTGTGCCCATACCGAAAAATAAACATAAGTCAAAATGAGTACTTAGAAAAGCTTTAAAAACTAAAAAAACTAATTATTCTCCAAAATACGTGTCTAAAGACCATCTAACGCGTCCCTTCACTAGCCTAACACTAACTGCTACCAAACCATTTAATGCAAAGCCAGCCGCCAAAGGAAATACCGGTAGATCTGGTCGAGGCGCTAGGCGGTACGCCATTAACATATCTAGTACCTTCACAGCAGTGTAAGTGTTATTTATACAATGTTGTTGTTCTTATACTAACAATTAAACAGTAAGTACAATTACTCAGTTTTCTGATGTGAGCATCCCTGTACCACACGTCGCCAGTCAGGCACCAGCACAAGATCCAGATGTCCAACAGCTGCGACAGGTGCTAAAGCAGAACATCACAATAGATTACAATCAGTCTAATACTAGATTCAATGCTGTTCTTAAAGACTTTAACTCAAGTATAACTGAAGAACATGACTCTTTGTTCAATGGTTTGAGTGATTTTGCCAGAGAAGTATTGCGTGAAGTCTCATTAATTGACTCCAGTGATTTGATCAAAGAAAGTCCACATCGTCCAGTAGAGCAAAAGATGAAACAAGCAACAGCTCCTCATCCTCACCCTCCTTCACAACCAGTTATTATTAAGCATAAATTACCATCCCCAGTATCAGGTGATTCCATTGATACCAAGAAACAGAAATCAAACGTCTCTATTCAAACAGATGATCTCAAAAAATTAAGAATCAGTAGACTTACTGACCTAATAATAGGGAAAATCGGTTTTACTGACGAAGAAGCTGAATATGAACATAGTGACTTATGGGATGAGTGGCCTAATACTGCTCATTATTTATCCAAAAAAGCATTTACAGAAATCCAAGAAAGTTTATCACAAATAATAAATTCATCACTTATAAATAATGTTCCTTTAGAAGTTTTGAATAGAATTCAAGTTTTAGCTTTGAAATCAATTAAATCAGTTAGTGAAATGGATTGGACATCTGCTGGTACTATTGGTACAGATTCTTCACTAAATTATGCAGAAAATGCTATACAAGCTTCTTCCTTAGTGCTAACGATTTTCAATTCACAAAGAGAAGAAAAATTACTTCAAGTTGACACTTATCTTATTGATGTATTAACATTTATTTATTCATTTATTGAAGATTATTTGATTAGAATATCAATGATTGATGGTATTGATTTGAGATTATTAGCACCATTTATGAGTCAAATCAACAAAGTATTTGCTCAATTTAGATATTATATTCCAGCTCATCAGGTTAGTGATACTATCATTACCAAGATTGAATATTTAACTATTTTGATTATATTTACTCAATGGGATAGATCTTTGATTTTTTTCAAAGTGGAAAGTTCAGCATTGTTACTATCTATATTTCAATCTAAAAGATCTCAAAGACCTTTCATTGTTGATGAATTCTTAAACAATTTTGATTCATTACCAACTCATAGATCATCATCAAGACAAATCGTCACACAAAGACATGTTTCAATCCAATTATTTACTCTAGTGCTCTTAAATTTTGTCGAATCAATCAATATCTCCAACAAAAAGCTTAAAATAAAATTACCAACAACATTTCCTTCTCCATCATCATCTGAATATGGAGATTTATCAAATCAACTTTCTAACTTAGCTAATGATTTCACCGAAATTAGATCAGGAGCTGATGATATCATTCAATCAATCTGTTCAGGTTTAATTAATAAAATTTTAAATAATTTAACACCAACTTGCAAACTTCAATTTCAATTATTTGTTACCGATTTATTAAATGTTGTTGCTTATCCAGAATTTCCAGGTGCAGAATCATTGTTACAAAATATAATGTTAACCTTGCTTTCAATTCCAGAAAATCAATCAAATCTGGTTGAAACATATATTCTTGAAATAATTGGTATGATTGGTTCAAAAATGCTAGAAATTAGAGGTATTGATGAAATAAATGTATCAGATAGTACATTGACTAAAGATAAAGCAGATGTTTACCAGTTTCTATTAACGGTGACAAATTCATACAATTCAAAAGACTCAGCTAATTTCTTCATTACAAATTGGGTTGTTAAATTATTAGACAGACTGTATTCATCAGAAGGAAAGATTGATCTTGAAACTTCAAAGTTATTTTACAGCATTTTACGTGTGGCATTACAAAAGTCTTATAACAATGTCATACCAAAGTTTGAAGGAAATGAAGAGTCTTTGAAACGTCAAGTAGAACAATCATATGAGCATGTCTTGCATTGTTCAGAATTTATTGGTCTTTATGATAATTTTTTACACCATGTTTTGAAGTATGTTGATCATCCTAAAATTAAATCAAGAACAAGAGCTTTGAAGAATTTAGCTTTATTAATTAACAAAGATTTATCATTACTGAAGATTCCACAGGTTAAACATGCTATTTCAAGTAAAATTCATGATCCATCACCGTTAGTTAGACTGGCTGTTTTGGATATTCTAGATGAATATTTGATAAAGAAACCTGATGAATTTGAACATTTCTATCAATCAATCATTTTAACAACTGATAAATCAACTGCTGTTCGTACAAAGTCTTTGAAAATTGCTGAAAGGATTTACAGAACTACTAAAGATCTTGAAGTCAAAGTTTATATTATTGATAAGATATTTAGAAGATTAGAAGATGATGAAGAAAGTGTTATTGAACTTGCTCAAACAACATTGCTACAACTATTATTCTTACCACATTTTGAAAATGAATTGGATCATATTAAAGTTAAAGAAGTGATGAACTCTATCATTGATGTTATGTTGGAGTATATTGCTAAAGGCGATAAGAACTGGAGTTTGTTTGAAAATCTGTTGTTTAATATGGTTTTAAGAAAGACTGTTATAAATTCTACATATCATGATCAACTATTGAAAACAGTTAACTTAATCATTGAAGAATTATTCAGTTATGTTATTGATAACATGGATACTGGTCTAGATGTTTCAAAAAGATTAGGCTTATTATCCATTTTAGCCAAATATGATAAACAATTAATTAGTCAAGATCAATTATTATCACTTCAAACATATTTCACAAATGATTCAACTGGTACAGATATTTCATTATATTCATTAATGATCTTAAGACAAACAGTTTCAAATGCAACATCATTAAGATCAGGCTTTTTAGAAGAATGTGAAGCATCATTATTGAAAAGATTAACAAAATTAAATGCAAGAGAATTAAATGAAGCTGTTCCTTCATTAGTTAGTATTTCATCACTTAAGAAAGACAGTTCCAAATTATCAAATGCAGCAGCCAGTTGTTTAGCTTTGATTACTCCATATCTTATCAAGGCTTCTAAAGGTGGACTAGAGTCATTTGATCCGAGATGTGCAAGATTGATCTTTTTAATTGGTAATTTTGCAAAGAATTGCAATTTTGAAAAAGAACGTTCATTATTTGAACATAAGAAGTTATCATTGAAACCAAAAGAAACTGTTCTGAGTTATATGGTTAAAAATCTTGTTATTTTCACTAGATCAAATGTTGATATGCAACTTAGAAAAATTTCTATTAAGAACTTGATTCAAGTTTGTTCTACACATCCAAATTTGTTTTTAAGTGAACAAATTTTGAAGATCTTTGATGATGAATTTGAAGGTTCAGAACTTGAATTCCAAGAAGTTATTGTTCAAGGTTTATTAGAGTTCTTGGAAAGACAAGAAAAAATATCTGGTGAAAGTGCAATGAATGGTGAAAATAAAACTGGTAAAGTTGGTTTAGATGTTGATGTTTTCCATGGTAATGCTAAAACTTTTGAAAATGATGGTATTTGTGCTTCATTAGTTCAAAGATATATTGATCCAGTTTTGAAATTATGTTTATTAGAAGATGGTGGTATATCTTATTCTGTTGTCAAATATTTAAGATTTGTTGTTATTAAAGGTTTTTGTAATCCAAGACTTTGTGTTACAACTGTTATTGCTTTACAAGCTTCATCAAATCAATATATTAGAGGTGTTGGTTGGCAACTATTTAAAGAATTATTTGAAAGATATGAATCATTAATTGATTCAAGTTATATTCAAGGTTTTAAAGAAGCAGCATTATTCAGATCAAGACTGGCCACGAACATTTTGGAAGAGAATGATCAATTCTTAAGCAAATTTTACATTGTAATTGAAGACTCAAAATCTTCAAAAAAAAAATTTTTAAATCAATTAGTCAAATCATTTGATCTTGATGTTTATTTAATTACACCTGAAGAAGCTAAACAATTTCATGATTACTTCTTATTTACTTCTATTAATTTAGCACAATGTGAATTTGGTTATTATGATGAAATTATTACTCTAATTGATGCATTACAATCAATCTACTCAGATCAAGCAATTGATTTGGCAAAGCTAATATCAGAAAACAATGAATTTTTAAATGATCCTGCTAATTCTAAAACAGAATTATCAACTAAGATTGGATATTTATGTGCTATATTAATCTCATTTGATAGAATTATTACTTGTTTACGTCAATCATATAAAGTTTTTGAAAATAATGAAAAATTACATGAACTGAAATCACAAAAGACTAAAATACAAAAGCATGCGGTTAAATTAGTTAAATTTAATCCACTTATTGATGATCTTAACACAATTATTGCAACATTTCTTTCCCTTAAATAATACTAATACTAGAATATAGCTACAGTTTTTAATAAAACGTTAATTATGTATATCCAAAGTGTATCGCAAATCTATAGAAGTAATACTATAACGCTTAATGTAAATCTTCATCAAGACGAGCAGCTGGGTTAGTTTCAATGAAATCTAAACTAACTTTATGACCTAATAATTCTCTGATGTTACTAACACCATATTTAATCATGGTTGGTCTTTCTAAAGATAAACCCCAACCTAACACTCTTAAGTTTTTAGGTAGGCCCATGGTTTCTAACATTTCTGGTCTGAACATACCAGAGTTACCAATTTCGACCCATTTACCTAAACCGTTATGCCATGAGTAAATTTCTAAAGATGGTTCAGTATATGGATTATAAGTTGGTTTGAATCTTAAATCATGGACACCCATTTTAGCAAAGAAATCTTCCATGAAACCAATTAAATCACCTAAAGTGATGTTGTAATCAGCAATAACACCTTCAACTTGGTGGAATTCTGCTAAATGTGTAGCATCAACGGCTTCATTTCTGAAGACTCTGTCAATGGAGAACAATCTTGCTGGTTTGGGATCTTTTGCTAATTCTTTTAAAACATGAGATGAAATAGCAGTTGTATGAGTTCTTAAAACTAATCTTAAAGTTTCATCTTCTTTCCATGGATATCTGTAACCGATGGAACCATTGGAACCTTCTTCATGGACTTGTTTGACTTTTTGGAAATACTCTAAATCATCTGGTTTACCTGCAACTAAAGGATCTTTTAAGTAGAAAGTATCTTGTAAATCTCTAGCAGGATGTTGTTGAGGAACGAATAAAGTATCAAAATTCCAAAAACCAGTATCAACATATTGGTTAGATGGCATTTCACTGAAACCCATTGAGAAGAAGATTTGTCTAAATTCTTCTCTAACTTTGTTTAATGGATGTAAAGCACCTGATTCTGGTAAGACACCTTCAGAGTTAAAGTTATATGGTTTAAAGTTAGCAGATTCCCAAGAACCGTTCATAACCATTTCACTTGTTATATCAGTTTCAAATTTTTCAATTTGTAAAGAGAATTCAGCACCTTTTTCAACATTGAATGATAAAATTTTAGTTAAAGTAATTAATTTACGTTTCTTTAATTCATTTAATTTTTTAGCGTCTGATAAAGTACCAGTTTGTTGAATTTCTTTTAATTCAGTAGCAGTTTCATCAGCTGGTAATTGTTCTTTGTTTAATTTGTCATTAATGATCAATTCATCACCATTCTTGCTAATCCAACCATTTTTGAAAGCTCTAGCTTGACCCATTTTACCTTGTGGACCTAAAACGTTACCAACTTCAGCAATTTTCAAGTGTTCCAATTTCAAGATGGTTTCCAATAATCTAAATTCGTGAGAACCGTTTTGGACGATATCCAAAGCTTCTTCAGTTAAATTCCATTTTTCCTTTTCAATTGACTTGTATGTGACTTTAGCACGAGCTAACAATGAGTTCAAAGCAGCTTGCACTTGTTGTGAGTCCAACTCTGGGAAAGTATCCAAAGTGTTAGCAATAGATCCTTGCTTTTCTAAGGTCTGAAGTATGCTCAACTGCAATTCTGACATCTTTCTATACTCAATATGCAACTCTATATCTCTTTCACAACTTTTTTGATGATTTGGACAAAAAAAAAAGTGAAAAGAAAAAAACAGGCGTTACCCGCATACAGCTCGTAACCTTTCCCTTTTCGGATGTAGGACAATAATTGCCATTAATTTAAAACTCGGACAACAAAAAGCATAGTTAAAGTGAACAAAATATTTGATAAAATAGACACAATGTCCGTCCCAGAAGAGATCAAAAGTGAGTCTGCAGTCAAGACTGAGCCATTAGCACAGATTCCATTGAGCTCCCAGGCCAGAGAAGACCTCCAGAGCGAAATGACCGAAGATGAAGAACAGGCCCAACACGCGACCATCAAGAACATCAAGAAGCAGAGTGCTGAGGACACTGACGATACTCTTACCGATAGCGAGACTCCTGATACTCAGATTGACTCTAACCAAACTCCTGCCTCCTTCACAAGAACTGCCACTGCTGGAATTGCCTTGGATGACTCAACTCAAGAGCTTCACTGTCAATGGGGCAGTTGTACCTCTGTCTTTGATAAACCTAGACAATTAACTATCCACATCAAACAATCACACATCCAATCAGATAATGTCTGTCAATGGAGAGGTTGCTACCTTTGTACAAAAAACACAATCTCGTTGGTATCACATATAAGGAAACATTCTAATGATGAACCATATTTTTGCACAACTGTTGATTGTAATGCAACATTCACACATCCAGATGATCTTGCTCAACATTTGAAACAACTCCACAACAATGAAAATGTCGATAAAATCCCCTGGATTGCATACATTAATGAACTTGATAATTATGAAGCTTATCTATCAAAAAACAATGATAAAACTTCAGAGATTGCATTTAAAAGATATGATAAATTCAGAAACAACAAACAATTCACAGATAGTTTAGATACATCACATAAGATTGATTTCATTAAGATCCAAAATGTCACTATGGATGATATTGTTTCTGAACCGGTTAGAAAGAAAGGTCGTACTGCTAACTCTGAAATTAATGTTCAATTGAGAACTTCATATAAGGAAAAAAGTGGGATTTACAAAACACATATCAGTGAATTGTCTAATAAGGCATTTAAAGAATTAGAAGAATCCCATCCACAACCACTTGAACCTGAATCTATAATAGAAAAAGCTTCAAAAGAAGAATTACAATCCATTTACGAATCTTTACATAGAAAGTATTTATGGAGTTTGGAAGTGAATCAATTACTTCATAAAGATATTGATGAATTAAATAAAGAAGAAAAACGTATTTGGAAGAAAAAAGAGATATTAGTTGATGCTAGTATAAAGCTGGAAATACCACCAGAAGATCTTCATTTGTACAAATAAATGAACCATGAATTAATACAACAATTAGATGATAATAATGATAACTGTAGATAATTAGCATGATTCATTACTCAAATCATCACTACTGTACTGATTATTTTACTAGTACAAACACGAATTGCGGCAGCCAAATTTGAGTTATGGTTTGAAGCGATGTAACTTATCTGCTTATGTAAAATAGAAATTTTTTTTTCCCTTCAAAAAGTTTAAAGAATCTTTATTCTAAAGATATACAGATATTATTAAAATGGCTAGGGCTAGAAAGTCTGATAAGTTGTCAGATATTGAAGAAGGTCAACCAGAGACTGTTTCAACTTTTGAAGCTGCTCCAGAAAAAAATGAATACGATGAATTAGACTTAGATGATTTGTTTAATCAATTAAAAGAAAATCAATCACAACAACAACTAAGCATAGATGATGATGATGAAACTGATGAATTTACTAAAATAAAAAATTCTGTCAGTAAACTACCCAAATTACAATCTACGGATGAAACCCTAAGTGGTATTGCCAAAAGTAACACTGGGAAAGAATATTTAAGAAGTGCAAACTCAGAATCATACAAAAAGAAAAACATCACACACATTAATGACGTTATCACGGTAAAGAAGAAGAAAGGTGCAGAAAAAACTGATTCAGGAAGTAAATGGTTTAATATGCCAAGGGGTGAATTAACTGATAGTGTTAAAAGAGATATTCAAGTTATTAAACACAGAGCTGCTTTGGATCCAAAGAGACATTATAAGAAAGATAAATGGCAAACTCCAGAATTTTTCCAAATGGGTACTATTGTTGAATCAAGCTCAGAATTCTTCTCATCTAGATTGAAAAAGAAAGACCGTTCTTCAACTATCTTAGAAAGTATCATGAAAGAACAAGATACCAAAGGTTATTTCAAGAGAAAATATGATGAAATTCAAACCAAAAAGCATAGTGGTAAGAAACGTGATTACGAAAAGTCTAGAGAAAAAAGAAAAAGATTCTAATTACTTTTATAGCATTTTAATAACATTTTAACAATAGAAGCTTATATATGTAGAAAAACCGAGGGTCTGCAAACCGTAATTTACCCAAAACGGGAATTTCCAAACAAGCATATATTCCGACCAAAACAAACATAGTTCACACCCTCGGAAATATTCTGTGCCCAATTTTTTTTTGTTTTGGCTTTTTTCTTCCTTCAAACATTTCAAAAAGTCAAATAAAGTTGCTTCATACTCGGTTGCGTTTCAATTAGAAGTCTTTAATCGCACTACCTTTCTTTGTTGTCTGTGTCGTGTCTATTAACTACTTTTTGTGTCTTTACCGTTTAACTAAACTGCTGTATTTCACTGATTTCATTTGATATAAATTTAGTCAATACTTGTTGATCTTTCGTTGATTTAATCCGTTTAATACTTGGTAAGTGTCAAATTATTGTTTTTATCAATAGATTAAGTGTGCTGTGAAGTCTTTCTTAAAGAAATTTTGAAATACTTAACTTCAATCACTTTCTGTTGACAATTTTGGTTCGCCACATCCATTTGTTGATATTAATATTGATCTGAGGACAAGATACTAACATTACAAATAGAAACACTTTAAAAATGGAAATCGCTCAAATCTTAGAAGCTGCGATCTTGAATCCAGATCCAGTCAAAAGAACTGAAGCTGAACAACAGTTACAAGCTTTATCAAAAGAACATTTTGTTATGTACATTGGTATGTTAACTCAAACTTTAGCAAATGAAGAATTAAGAATTGAAGTTAGAATCTTAGCTGGTATTCAATTGAAAAATGAATTGACTTCCAAAGATGCCAATAAGAAGAAAGACCAAGCTAACCGTTGGATAAATTTGGACCAAGGTGCTAAAACAGAAATTAAAAGAATTGCTCTTTCATCTTTATTAACTGAACACGACAGAGTTGCTAATGCCGCTGCTCAATTAGTTGCTGCCATTGCAGACATTGAATTACCAAGAAAAGAATGGAATGAATTGATTGGTATAATAGTGGAAAACACTAAACCAGAAAAACCAGAACATGTTAAACGTTCTTCTTTATTATCTATTGGTTATATTTGTGAAACTGCTGATCCAACTGATGAAGGTGTTGTTTCTCAATCTAATGGTATTTTAATCGCTATTGTCCAAGGTGCTCAATCTTCTGAACCATCTAAAGTTGTTAGACTTACTGCCTTAAATGCTTTAGTTGACTCCTTAGAATTCATTAAAAATAACTTTGAACATGAAGGTGAAAGAAACTACATCATGCAAGTTGTTTGTGAAGCTACACAAGATGATGACTCTGAATTACAAGCTGCTGCCTTTGGTGCTTTAGCAAGAATAATGTCTTTATACTACAACCACATGAGTGTTTACATGGAAAAGGCTCTTTACGGATTAACAGTCACTGGTATGAAATCTAGTAACGAAAAAGTTGCTTGTATGGCTGTTGAATTTTGGAGTACTGTTTGTGAAAATGAAATTGATATCAGATTAGAAAGAGAAGAATTCCCAGAATCTGAAGCTGTTTTATTTAACTTTGCTTTATACGCTATCAATGATATTTTACCAACTTTATTTGCTTTATTAACTAAACAAAATGATGATCCTGATGATGATACTTGGAATGTTGCTATGGCTTCTGGTGCTTGTTTACAATTATTTGCACAAGATATTGGTAACTATGTTGTTCAACCAACTTTAGCCTTTGTTGAACAAAGTATTTCATCCGCTTCTTGGAGAGAAAGAGAAGCTGCTGTTATGGCCTTTGGTTCTATCTTAGATGGTCCAGATAGAGAACAATTAAAGGTTTTAATTGGTCAAGCTTTAGGTCCAATCTTAAACTTAATTACTGATGAAAACTTACAAGTTAAAGAAACCGTTGCTTGGTGCATTGGTAGAATTTCAGATTTAATCATTGAATCAATTGATGTTGAACAACATTTACCAGCTGTTATCCAAGCAGTTGTCCAAGGTTTGAATGACCATGGTAAAGTTTCTGCAAACTCTTGTTGGACTTTAATCAACATTGTTGAACAATTAAATGCAGATGCTGCTCAAGAAGAAACTTCAGTTATTTCAAGATATTACAGTACATTAGTTCCTATTTTATTAGAAGTTTCTGGAAGAAGTGATAATGAATACTCAGCTAGAGCTGCTGCTTATGAAGCTCTTTCAACTTTAGTTATGTACAGTTCAAATGATGTTTCAGGAATTGTTAATAACATTGCATCTGAAATTTTAACAAGAATTAACCAAACTGTTGCATTCCAAGCTCAAGTTACAAATTCTGAAGATAAAGCTAACTTGGAAGAATTGCAATCAAACATCTTAAACTTATTAACTAATGTCATTAGAAGAGTTGGTAAACAAGTTGGTGGTGTTGCTGACAACTTGATGGAATTATTCTTGAAATTATTACAAATTCAACAAAATTCTATTATTGAAGAAGACGTTTTCATTGCTATTTCAGCCTTAGCAGGTGCTGTTGAACAAGACTTTAACAAATACATGAGTGCATTCTTACCATTCCTAACGAATGCTTTAAACCAAACTGATTCTCCAGTTTCAAACACTGCTGTTGGTTTAGTTGCTGATATTTCACATTCATTAGGTCCAGAATTCATTCAATACTCCTCTGGTTTAATCAACATTTTAGGTTCTATCTTATCTAATCCAAATGTCAGAAAAGAATTAAAACCAGCAGTTTTATCTGCATTTGGTGATATTGCCTCAACAATTGGTTCTAATTTCCAACCATATTTAGAAGTTGTTTTCAAAATTTGTTTGGAAGCTCAAAATGCAGTTCCAGAAAACTCTTCTCTTGAAGCTCTTGATCACACATTAAACATTAAAGAAGCTGTCTTAGATACCTATGTTGGTGTTGTTGGTGGTCTACATGAAAATCCAAATGCAATTTATCCATTCATTCAACAAATCTTTACATTATTACAAATTGTTAGTGTTGACCCACAATTAACTGTTTCTGAATCTGTTTCTAGAGCTGCTGTTGGTTTAATTGGTGATCTTGCTCAAATGTTCCCAGATGGTAGAGTTAAACAAGCTTATTCTCAAGATTGGATTACTCAATTTATCAAGAAAACTAGAGCAAATCCACAATTTTCACAAACCACACAAGATACAGCCAGATGGGCAAGAGAACAACAAAAACAACAACAACAATTATAAGTTGTTTAATCTCATATTTTATGAAAAATGTGTGATAATTATGAAGACTCAAATTGTTTTTCTTTTGAACTTTTTAGCTTTTATTTTTTAGTCATTTTTTTTTAATATACCCTCCTTTTTAAGAATACTTTTTTCCTCCTTTTTTTAACTTTGATCATTACATTTTTCACTTTAATTATTTATCATAGAAGTGTGTATCTCTGTGTACCATTTCTCTCTTTTAATGTCTTACTCTTTTACTCTTGTTTATAATGACCTTTTTTAATTTTTGTTTTTATTTTGATATGTTTTCTAACCAAAAATAAATCAAATATCTCTCTTTTACTCTAATTTTTAACATTACATTTTTACATAGATGCATCTCTGTCATTGTCTTTTATCTCTATATAACTAAGAAAATATATAAGGCTCCAATTTAGTTTTCCAACAATCAAACTTCAGTTAATATATAATTCAACCATTTAACTTTATTCGATATATTAGATATTTAATAAAAACCTGTAGATTACTGTATTCTAAAAATTCGACATATAAACAACATATATCACTGGTGCCCTCTGATTTTTCTGTCATCTCATCAACTATATAATATTGACACTTCGCGCTACTTAAAAAAAATCTAGACAGTATTCAATTCACACCAATTGAATAAACTTCAATTACCTGAACACGATGACATTGGATATAGGCTACAATCCCGTGCCATTTGATGACACCTATATTTTGTACAATCCAGATGATCTGCTCTCTCTGGCGTCTGTTTTTTTCACACTTTTGCCATTTGGTGTTTTAGTGTTTTATCTATCGTGGTTCATCATCACTCGTGAAGTTGAACCAGTTTACATGGCAGTTGGACAAGTTGTCAATGACATTGTTAACAACGTTGTCAAGAACTATATTAAACAGGACAGACCTATGAAAATTGAAGGATTTCAAGAGAATGGTTTAAGATCAGGATATGGTATGCCTAGTGCTCATTCTCAATTTATGGCATTTTTTTCAATTTATTTAATTTTAAGAATTTGGTTGAATTGGAAAGGTTTAACCGTTATTCGTAAAGTTATTTCAACATTTGGTTTATTTGGTCTTTCATGGTGTGTTGTTTCTTCAAGAGTTTATTTACATTATCATAGTTGGATTCAAGTCATTGTTGGTTTATTAATTGGTTGTTTTACAGGTTCATTGCATTATTACTTGATCTCATACGTTAGATCATCAGGTTTAAGTAATACTATCCTTAACTGGTCAATAGTTAAAGCATTTTGGGTTAAAGATTCAGTTTATTATGAACCTGAATCACTAAGGCAAGAATATGAAAATTGGGTTGATAGAAAATCTGAAAAGTCCAAATAGAATTAAATTAAATAATAATAATAAACGTATAATAATATAAATACAAAAGTAAAACAAGTTCCCTTTTTAGATTCCTTCAATTTTAATTCTTTCAGCTTTGTTTTCATATGGAGTATATGAAATTTCAACAAGTTCATCTCTTGGGAATTGTAATGATGGAATTTCATAACAAGAACAAGCCATTAAATAACCATAAAGGACAGCCAACGTTGATTCATGAGCAATGATTAACATATCACCACTCATACGTTCCATTTCTAATAGTAATGGTTCCATTCTAACGGCTAAATCATGATAAGATTCAGCTCTTGGATATCTGTGATGATATGGATCTTTCAAATCTTGTAAATAATCATCATGGAATTGAGTTTTAATTTGTTCTGGAGTTAAATCAGCAATTGCACCAGGATGTAATTGATTTAATTGAGAACGTTCTCTAACTGTGATATTTCTTCTTCTGAATGGGTTTGCACTTGAAGAAGTTCTCTTTCTAGTTGCAGTCCAAACAACAAATGAATCTTCAGCAGTACCGTCACCAGTAGGTGGTTGTCTTAACAATGCATTTAAATTTTCAGTTGAATTGTCAGCTGTTGTTGTTGTAGAATTTGTAGTTGAACTAATTAATTTAGCAGCTTTTTGTTTAGCAAGTCTCTTTTCTTGAATTCTTTTCAGTATAGTATCAGCTAAAACTTCAGAATATTTTAAACCTTCTTCATTTAATTCATCATCATCAATATATTTATCTAAATCAGATTTACCACATCTTGCAAAATAAACACAACCAGCTTTAACTCTTGAATTCATTAAAAAGAAAACGATTCTATTGATTAAGTAACCGTTATGACTATTATGAGTTACTAATCTTTCACCAAAATTAATAAATCTTATAAAACTTAAATCATCTTCTTCACCATCTGCATTCATATGTTGAAAGATTGATTGATTTGCTTGAATTCTTTTCAAATAATCATTTTTAGCAGTTTTTGGATCCCAACCAACATAATCTGGAGAAGAAGCAGCATGATTAACATTTTTTAATAATAAATTATCATCATCAATAATTGATTCAATGAATAAAACTTTGATACCCTTTTTAGCAAACAATTGAACAACATCAGCACGATCTTTCTTCAAAGCATTCAAAGCATCATAAACTGCAACTTGACCATTTTCTTTTTCAAAAAAGTCTAGAATATCACCAAGGCAGTCATGTAAAATTTTTTGTCTTAAATAAATACCTTCTTTAGTCTTTGGTTCAGCACTAAAGTAATCCTGTGGAACATCGTCTTCAAAGTTTGTATAAGTGTTACGTCTGTAGTCAGAAACGTGGAAAGGATGAGACTTGACACCTAACCATCTCAAGTAACGGACTAAACTGACGGCCAAATGAGTCTTACCTCTGGCAGGCAACCCAACCAATGCAATAACAATGTTACCAGCGTGGAACAAACGGCCTGATTCTGTGGAATAAAGCTGAGCAGGGAACACATGGTTTGGAGAAACGTAGCTGTGGACACCATCGATGTCAACTCCATGAGAAGAAGTTGTGCTGTGTTTTGAATCAATTGACCAACGTCTAGTAGTTCTAGCAGAGTAATTTCCAGGGTATTTTGGAGGCTGAATTCCAAGCTCATCAAAAGTATCGGTCTCAACCTCTCCACCAACGGCCTCGTCGTCTGAAATAATGGCACTCATCTCTCTTTTAAGCAATTTTACCCTTTATCAGTTGCAATTGAAAAGATGAAATCTCTTCTGGGGTAAAAATTGTCCTACAGTTGATTACATAATTTACAGTGTGCAGCTTATGTAATAATTTTTTTTTCTCTCTATAATTTTTCACTTTATACATTCATACTATAAAAGAGTTATTTCTACAAATTTAACTGCTTAAGATCGAAATGATATATTATTATACAATAAAACTAAATAATTTATTCAGCTTTACCGCCTTTTCTAGCAATCAAAGCTTTTCTGTCAGCATCTAAGTATAATTTGGTAATGACTAATTTAGATGGGTGGATGTTGATTGGGATGGTAGCACCGTTAGATTTTTCTTTGGTTAATTTGTCAACTTGAACAGAGAATTTTAATCTGTAAACAGAGGTGACTTTACCTTCTTGACCTTTCTTGGAACCACGGGTAACTAAGATTTCATCTTCTTTTCTGATTGGTAAAGATCTGATGTTGTATTGTTCACGTAATTCTTTAGATAATGGAGCAGATAATAAGACTCTTCTAACTGAGGATGGAGCGGTGAAATAAGCTTTTCTAGCTTTGCTTCTTGAGCTTGAAACGTCTGTAAAAAATTGTTAGTAAACTTGCCTAGATTTGGTACAGATACGACTGTATATCTGCTAGTATAGAGTTGATAATGTTTAGAGTCAGTGTTGTTAGTTCTACTTATGTCTGTCTTGCTTCCTCAATGATTTCAACGTGGTGATAAAATAAATTATTTCACAAACAATAAAAATCACTTCCCACCAGTTCAGTCATTTGAGATTTCATTTGCCAATATGATTCTCACAGTGTATTTCATTCTCATTCATCTCATTCATTGGTTTAGTTCATTTGTATATCCTTCAATGATTTGTCTATTACTCTTCATTTTGATAAATTATTCAATTCGTCGATTCCAATAAATGTAGACTCGATGACACCCTCTTCTTTCACTTCAAATGTATTACTCCAACTAACACTGTGCTCTCTATTCATTCTCTTCTATATCTTCATGGATCACGTACCTAATGATTGTTTAGCCATCTTTAATGTTTTATTGTGCTAGTTCTTTATTCTAGTTAACTTCACAAATTTGAATTTTTGTTTTTTTCACCAGTCAAACTAATTTTTTGTGACTGACAAAAAGTTTGGCTTTTTCACATTATGTAAGCCGCGTTTTCAAAATTTGTATGTGAAAATGTTTAAATGTGGTGTACGGATGAGGTGTTTTTGTAGCCCTAACATAAGTCACGTGAAACACATAAGGGCATCATTGCTTTAACCTCCATTTCAAACATTCAAAAAAAATAATGAGTAAAATCAAAATGTATTTAGTTTGTTAAATCAGTAACAAAAGAGAAACTCAATACGTATCACTTATAACTATAACAATTGAATAAAGAATCAGCAAAAAAAACAATATGGTTTCACCCTCATAACATCTCTGTCAAACTATCAAAATATAAAGAGAGGGCCCCTCCCGGGGCTCGAACCCGGATCAGATTCTCCGGAAAAAACTATGCTAACCATTGCACTAGAGGGGCAATCTTTAGTCAGTTTTCGCAGCAACTAGGAATTTAGGCAAAAAGCCCCAAAAGAAAAATTCAATTTCTGGCTCTCACAGGCTATTTCAAGACTTTAAAGTGGTGTATCTCAATCAATAATGTTAATAGGTACCTATTAAAATTTCCAAAAGTAAGAAAATATGTTTTTCAGTGTATTTTAGCTGAAGTGTAATAATATGGACAACTTCTTCAGAGTAATGTATATACACTGTGCAAATTTTAAGTTATTTTAAAAATTAACATTACATTCAATACACCAGTAATATTACTATCTTCTGACTTTTTCAAAACAGATATATCACTTCTGTGCAGAACATTGTATCATAAAATAGCTATATTGATTTATGACTGGTTGGGGCACAGTGACACATTCTGAATAAAAAGTCCAAACATCACTAAATCCCAATCTAAAAGCTGTAATAAATTACCTAAACTAATATCACTTATACACTATTACAACCAATATATATATCAACAAACCACATTATCTTTACCCCCAATCACCACTAAATCTAATTAAAATCCAAACTCATTACATAAGATCTGTGTCACATGACTTAATTTCCTAATTAGGAAATGTTATTAGATGTAATTGGATCTTGAAACTTTTCGACGCGCGTATTATTATTGTTAAATTTAATTTTATTTAATTCAACTTCACAAAAAAGAGAAATTTATAGAATTATAACGCAATGTCGTCTCCTGAAGCTGCTTTGCCCCCATCTTCTGCTGCTGGAGATGCTGGGCCAACATCCAATCTTTTCAGTGAACCTGGTGAAGCTGGTGTTATGCCAGAAGAAGAAGAAAACGTTGTTGTTGAAAGAGTTAATAGAAGAAATTTAAATGCCATTAGAAAAGTCGTTGATAACACTGGTGAGAAAGTCGCTGAAGCTTTTGAATCTTTTCTTGAAGATTATACAGAAAATATTGAAGTTGGTGATATGACACAAGAACAAATGGTTTATCATGAAAGATTTCAAGGTAAAACTTATATTATTCAATTAGAATTGATGAAACAAACAGAAAAGAATACCATCTATGTCGATTATAGACATTTACTAACAAGAGAAAATGGTGCTTTAGCTGTTGCCATTAGTGAACAATATTACAGATTTTTGCCATTCATTAACAATGCATTAAGAAGAGTTATTAAAAGACATGTTCCAAGTTTATTAAAAACTGGTTTTGTAGGTAATTCTGCTACAAATGAATCAGAATTTGATTCTGCTTCTTCAGTTTCTGGTAATTCTGCAAATCCAACTGAAAAAATTTTTCAAATAAGTTTCTATAACCTTCCATTAATTCAAAAAATTAGAGATATTAGAGCTGATCAAATTGGTTCATTACTTTCAATTTCAGGTACAGTTACAAGAACATCTGAAGTTCGTCCTGAATTATACAAAGCTACATTTGAATGTATTCCATGCAGAGCTTTAGTTGAAGGTGTTGAACAAATTTTTAAATATACTGAACCAACACATTGTCCAAAACCTGATTGTCCAAATCAATCTTTATGGAGATTAATTATTGAAAAATCACAATTTAATGATTGGCAAAAAATTAGAGTTCAAGAAAATTCAAATGAAATTCCATCAGGTTCAATGCCTAGAACTTTTGATATTGTTTTAAGAGGTGATATTGTTGAAAGGGCAAAACCTGGTGATAAATGTAAATTTACTGGTACTCCAATTGTTCTTCCTGATTTATCACAATTAGGTTTACCAGGTGTTAAACCAGCTGCTTTAAGAGATGCTGGTCAAAGATCTGAAGGTTTAAATCCTGGTGTTAGTGGGTTGAAAGCTTTAGGTGTTAGAGATTTAACTTATACAATTGCCTTTTTAGCATGTCATGTTTCTTCTTTAATTAGTAAAGAAGGTAATATTGGTTATGAAGATGAATCTGAAGAATCTTTAGATGGTGATCAAACTAAATTTTTAAACAGATTAACAGATTCTGAAAAAAATGAATTAAAAGAAATGTTAGAAGATCCTCATATTTATTCAAAATTAGTTAATTCCATTGCTCCTGCAGTTTATGGACATGAAATAGTGAAAAAGGGTGTGTTATTACAACTTTTAGGTGGTGTTCATAAAAGAACTATTGATGGTATTAATTTAAGAGGTGATATTAATGTTTGTATTGTTGGTGATCCATCTACTTCAAAATCACAATTTTTAAAATATATTACAGGTTTTGCTCCAAGAGCCATTTATACTTCTGGTAAAGCTTCTTCTGCTGCAGGTTTAACAGCAGCTGTGATAAGAGATGAAGAAACTGGTGAATTTACAATCGAAGCAGGTGCTTTAATGTTAGCAGATAATGGTATTTGTTGTATTGATGAATTTGATAAAATGAACGTTTCAGATCAAGTTGCTATTCACGAAGCAATGGAACAACAGACTATTTCTATTGCTAAAGCTGGTATTCATGCAACACTAAATGCAAGAACTTCAATCTTAGCTGCTGCTAATCCAATCGCTGGTAGATATAATAGAAAATTGGGTTTAAGAGCTAATTTAAATATGACAGCACCTATTATGTCAAGATTTGATTTATTCTTTGTTATTTTAGATGATTCAAATGAAAGAATTGATACTCAATTAGCAAGTCATATTGTTGATTTACATATGAAACAAGATGATGCTATTAATCCACCATATACTGCAGCACAAGTTTTAAGATATATTAAATATGCAAGAACATTCAAACCAAAAATGTCAAAAAGAGCAAGAGATTTATTAATTGAAAAATATAAAGAATTAAGAGCTGATGATGCTCATGGTTTAGGAAGAAGTTCATATAGAATTACTGTTCGTCAATTAGAATCAATGATTAGATTATCAGAAGCAATTGCTAGAGCAAGTTGTTCTAATACTATTGATGAAACTATTGTTGGTGAAGCATATGATTTATTAAGACAATCCATTATTAGAGTTGATTTTGATGATGTTGAACTTCCTGAAGGTTTTGATGATGATGTTCCTGAACCTACAGATAGAGAACCACTTCCAGCAGCTGAACCAGTTGAACCAACAACACCAGAACCAGTTCCGGCTGATGAACCTGAAAGACCAGTTGAAGAAAAGAAAAAACCACAAAAGATCACAGTTCCATATGAGAAATTTGTTGAAATCAGAAACACAATGGCCTATAAAATTTCAGAAGATAGAAAAGCTAATGGTGATGGTTTAACAGCTAATGATTTAGTTGATGGTTATTTGTTGAGTATAGAAAACTCCATTGAAACTGAAGAAGAATACTGGAATGAACGTAAGATTGCAATTAAAGTGTTGAAGAGATTAAAGAAAGATCGTACATTCTTAGAGATGAAAGGTGATCTAAAAGAAGTTGAAGGAGAAACTGATCAGCAAAGAGCTGAAAGATTGAACACAGTGAGAACAGTTTTCGACATTAATCCAAACAATGCAATCTATGACTTCTTTGCCGGTGAACAGGACGATGATGTACAGGAAATATGATCTTTGTATAGAAATAATGAATTGTAATGCTCAAGAATAAATTTTGTATGGGAACGAGTTCAATGGCCGAAGTGAAAAAAAAATCAAAACTTTGGCAAACAAGACAAAAAGTTGAACTTCATATCCACATCTTCCGTCTTCCACAACTCATAATGTTCAGAAATACGGTGCTCTTCTACTCCAGAAGATCACTCCTATCAACTAGAGCCGTCACAGGTGCTTTACGTCCTTCACAATTGGTCGTTGCTAACCTCCTTGAAACCCGTTATGGTCAACACACTTACTCCACATCCAATACCACCTCACAAAGCAGCACAGCTAGCCCTAAAGACAAAGCTAAAGCCAAATCAACCATCTGGCCAAAAATAAAAGCTGGTTCCACATTTGCTGCTGCCTCAGCTTTGGTGTTGGGTGCTGCTGGTCTTGCCAGTTTAGTCATATATTTAGTCGTTTCTGAAATCTTTTTACCTTCTGGTGATACACAAGTCTTTAACAAAGCTGTTAATTTAATTGAAAAAGATGCAAAGGCACAAGAGCTTCTAAAGATGGAACCAGGTATGAGATTGAAAGCTTATGGTGAAACTGGTGATAATAAATGGACAAGAAATAGACCAATTGCAAGTACTAGACGTGTGGATAAGTCTGGTAAAGAACATTTATTTATGAGATTCCATGTTGAAAGTGATACTAAGCATGGTTCTGTTCAATTAGAAACCGTTCAAGCAGATGTTTTACATCCTGAATATTCATATATCTATCTTGATGTCCCAGGTGAAAAAAGACATTACATTATCTCTCCTCCAACTCCAAAGTTATATGGTTCTAGAGACAAAAATACTGGATTTTTGGGTGTTAAATGGGGTCCAAAATCAGATTAGTAGCATTGTTAGTCATAAATTCACATAATATTATCACATGTTGAACGATCTTACTCGTTTAACTTTACGAATGTTTGATGACTTATTCTTTATTATATTTAAATCTTAAATCTACAGGTATGATTTCACTTGGATAATAATCAATATATAATATTCATATTTATTGTTTAGAACATAATAGCCATAGAAACTAAGAAAACTAAAGATAACTCAACGGCTTGGAAGATGTTACTGTAGAATCTCATTTGTGATGCTTTATTTGAATATTTCTTGGAATGATCATCATCACCTTTAACTTTTTTCAATCTTTGAGTAGATGTTTCAGTAGTATTCTTCTTTTCAACTGATTTCAAAGAGTTCAAATTATGTTTGGCTATAACAGCACTACATTTTTCTCCAGAATTTGTAAATAAATTTGATAACTCTTGTTGTGTGATGACATTTGGATTAAATGAAGCTTTTCCCTCAAAATCAACATCTTTTCTTTGACCATCCTTTGATTTAAAGACTTCGTTAATAACAAATGAAGCCTTTTGTTTAGCACTGCAATCAGAGAGATCACCATAAACACCTTGAGCACCATCAACTTTAATTGAACTGCAATCAGTCATACCGCAAGCTTTTTCAAAAAGGTCTTTCAATTCAGTTTCTTTAACATAAGGACTTAATTGCCATTGTAAAGTTCTTTCCATACATTCACATTTTTTTGAATCTGGTTCTTGTGGTAAAACAGATGAAGCTTTCCAAATTTTAGTTTGATCAGGACAATTTCTTAAATTCTTAGCAGTATAAGAACTCTTATACTCTTTCAAAGTAGTTCCTTTTGGATTAACCTTTTCAAATTGACTCTGTAAATTCTCAAAGTCTTCTAATTGTTTCACGTTTCCATCAACTAAGGTAACAACACCATATTGATTTGGTTCTTCAAAATACATGTAAGCAATACCACCAGACCAGACATCTGACATTAAATGACTGTATAAAGCTTCAACCTCAGTAAATGGACGAGGTCTTTTAACATTACAACCAAACTCAGAAAAGAACACAGGAACTGGGAAATTTTGAAACTCTTCTGTTCTATCTCTGTAACCACTTGAATAATAAGTAGAATATCCACACCATTCATACATGTTAATACCATAAAAATCAGCAAATAATTCACCACAACTAAAATAGTCAGCCAAACTGTTTCTTGTTTCAGCATCATCATTGGAAGAATAACCAACAGGAATTTCTCTATAACCTTTAGTTTTGATGTATTTCTTAACATCTCTAATTGAAGACTTAACAAAAGGTGAAGCATCAGTATTACTTTTGTCATTAGTAACTTCATTACCAGCAAAGAATCCTAACAAGTTTGGATATTTATTTAATGAATCAACTACTTTTGTATATCTTTCATAAAGGGTCACATCCCAAACTGGTCTTTCCCTGACAATACTCTTATCTGGTTCACTTAAATCGGCCATAACATAAATACCTGCTTCTTCAAAAGCTTTAAAACACACATCATGATCAACTTCAGTATCAATGGAATAAATTCTAACAGTATTGACACCAAGTTTGGTTAAGTAAGGTAAATCTCTTAAACAAATCTTTGGTTCTGCCATTGGATCAATAAACTTTGCACCATCAATACTAAGAAATTGGACATCACCAGCAACAATTGATGGTTGATAAGCAATACCTTTGATATAAAACTGTTCTCCAGTCCCAGACTTAAAGAACTTGTTTCCATGAGTTATGATTGAAGAGAACTCTTCTGATTTAATACTTGTTGAATTGCTCAAGTCTAACGATTCAAGATTTTGATTTTCAATGGAATTTTTAGACAAACTTGGTACATCATAAATTGATCTGTATTGAGATGCGGTACTTGCTATACCCACAAAGGCCATAAACAGGTATATCAATGACTTTGGATACATTTGGTTTCTTCTAGATTGACTGTCTGAAATCCACAAATTTCAATTTCAAAAAACCACATTTTTCATTTTGCATTGTACCAACCACAAACACAAAAACAAAACCAAAAACAAATAATAAAAATGCAAAATAACTACAGTACTGTTAAAATTCAAATCAATGTAAATAATAATATATAGTATAGCTTTTTTTCAAAAAGTATAAATCTCAAAGCTGAAGTAAATAAAAAATCAAATGAAACAGATCTCAGAAGATCAAATATCATAAATGAGCCAAAATTTATAAAACAACCAATCATCCAAAAAGAAAAAGGTCATTCATGAATAGAAACTTCAAAATGAGAAAGATTCTTTTAATCGTAAATCATGAAACCAACTATATGAGACTAAAATAATGTACAACTAACCACAACCCCTTAAGCCTTGGTAGACCAAGTAGATAATGAAGGAGTAGAAGTGTAGTAATGAGATAAACTTGAGAAACTGGAACCAGTATCATCGTTATCTTGACCTCTTGGTTGAACCAAGTTGGCGAAAACACCTGTTAATGAAGAACCAATGTCACTTGGAACATGGGAAGCAGCAGCAGCTGGACCAGCAATACAAGCAGCAAAGATGATTAAGATCAAAATGTATAAGGATAAGTATTTTCTAACCATACGTTTTCTTAATTTAGCTTGTTTCAATGAGTAAATTGGTGGACGGATTTGTCTGGATGGTTTCAACCAGAACAACATAACTGAATGCCATCTATCAATTAATGGAATCAAAACTAATGGGAATTGACAGAATAAGATAACATGACCTAAAACAAAATCAGCAGCAAATTCTGATAATTCAATGATTTTAGCAACAAATTCTCTACCTGGTTGGGTAAGAGCAGCCCAACCAAGACCTTTACCGTACCATTTACCGGTCCAGAAAGCAGTGTTAGCATTGTCATTCTTGAATTCTCTGGTTAACATTAAGGTGGTCATTAATTTAAAGACTAATCTTTGACAGAAGATAACAGTAGAAACACCTAATAGCATTTTAGCGAAACTGAAACCTTCTAAGACCCACATAACGATGAAGAAGACGATGTGAACAATAACGGCAACACCATGGGCGAAACCAGCCATGACAGCACCAGTTTTCTTACAACATAAACCGAATAATGGACCAGAACAACAAGATAAACCTAGACATAAACCTAAGACACCCATGTCAATAACAATTGGAGCTAAGGTACAGATAATAACACGTAAAACAGAGTTGACTTCAACACCGTCAGTAACACCAGTTTGAGCATTGATGAAAGTGAAAGCAACAAAACAAGCAGCAGCAGAAATAGCAGTTGGAATGATTTCAACAAAGATAACGTTAGTTCTGTGAGCTCTAGTAGAATCACCAGCAGCTTTTTCAGATTCAAGACCTAAAGTCTTACGTTTAAAACCAGTAATTCTTGATCTTTTCATTCTAACATAACCAATCCATGAGTTTCTATGCCATTGATCATTACCTCTAGACAACCATCTAATGAAATCTCTGTAATCAATGAAGAAATCTTCCCAAGCAAATTGATGTGGGTTGAAGATGAATGGAGAGAATAATAATGATGATAATGAAGCCCAGAACCATAATAAAGCTGGTTGCCAGTAAGCAACAGTACCGAACAAAATCATGACTAAAGATCTAGCACCCATGTAGATAGCAGAACCAGCAAATCTTGAGTATAAGACGGAGAATGGAATACGAGCAGTAGCAAAACCTCTACCAGTTGAGATATATCTAGCACCACCAACAGTTAAATCACTAGTCAAAGAAGAAGAGTAGATTTGATTGACGAAAACTTCAAACATAGCAGATAAAGATAACAAATGACGGAAGAATCTCTGAGTAGCTTTCCAGACACCACGTTCAATCAATTCTTGGACAATAATAGGAATGAAGGAGATGAAGAAAACAATGAAAATGGATAAGGTATAACGTCTAATCCAATCAATAGCTGGATCAAAATTGTAACAACCAATTGGATATAAGACATCAGTAACAGGTTTGTTTCTGTCATAGTCACATAAAATAGATTCATGAGCTAAAGCATTCAAGTTGACTAAAGTTAATAAGAAGATTTGTAAGGATAATTGAATGAACAAGTTATTGATATGGAAACCAGCGTGAGCATAGTAGAAAGATAAGAATCTATCAATTGGTAATTGAGTACCTAAGTAATAGTATTCTCTTGATAACATTTGTTCACCCATACCAGCACCAATCTTAGTAGTGAAATTCAAAATAGAACCAAAACCTAAATCTCTACCTTTACCACATTGGAAGTATTCAGAATGTTTAATTCTACCACCACGACACAAAGCAGACATACCAGCATAAATATCTTCATTCAAATGTAAACCTTTTTGAGCTTTAGAAACACCACCTCTGGTAGTCATGAAAGCACCATTAATGAAATCAGGATGACCATAATGTAATTTACCACCAATTTGAGATAAAGTTCTAGCGAATAAAGTACCAAAAGTTTGTTCTTTACCAGCAGCAACATCACCTAAAACACCAGAGTTTTCAGAGAAAATATATTCTCTGGCACCTAAAATAGCAACTGGGTGAATCTTGGTTTGTTCTTCAAATTTCAAGTTTGGAGCATATGGGTTAACTTGTTCAACGGACATTTCTTCAAATTCAGCTAAGACAGATCTAATCTTCAAACATTCTTCCAAGTAGTTATCTTGGTTAGCATCAATCAATTGGATATATTCACCACGGTGGAAAATCAAAGCATGATTTTGGTTATCAGATTTACCATCACCTAAAATTGGGTTACCAGATAATTGAACTCTGAATTTTGGACGACGACGACCATTTTCTAAAATTTCACAATGACCATCAATTAAAGCAGAGTAAATTCTTGGTTCTTCACCTTCGTTTAATGGAGGTTCTTCATCTAAGTAGGCAATTTGTAAATCAGGGTAGGCTCTTAATAAGAATTCAGCATTTTCTAATTCTTCAGCTTTGAATTTAGTCAATCTTTGCATAGAAACAACAAATTTGAACTTTCTTCTAGCCATTTTTTCTAATTCTCTTTCTAAACCTTCAGCATTACCACCAAACATTTGAACAATTTCTGGATTTTCAACTCTGTACAATAATTTAATGGCTCTAGCGTAGTTCATAAAACCAGAGACAGTTCTGTATAAAGTTTGAGATCTTAAAGAAGCCCAAATTCTAGTTCTTAAAGTGTATTCAGGAGCAGCAGATTTGAAACCAATGAAGTAGAATGGTAAATCATCAATTTTAGATTTTAATCCACTTTCATCTTTTTCATCTTCTTCAGGGTTTTCATAAGCAGCAGTTTCTTCAGCTAAGATCTTAGTATCTTTAACGAAACAGTCCCATTCAACAGGATGTAATTGTTTCAAGTATTCTAATAAAGTAACTCTTGAGAATTGATCATCTTCCTTAATAATTTCTTTCAAAGATAATAAAATCTTTTCAGAGTAATGAGGAACTAAAACAGTGAAGGTTGGCATGTTATCAACTGGTAATGGTTCAGGAATTGGAGTAGCTAAGGATTGAGCAAAGAAGGAAATACGACGTTCAGCTTCAGAATCTCTTGGGAAGAATTCAGTTTCAAAGTTGTTATCATCTTGAGAAATGAAGAAAGTTGGAGCTCTTAAAGTTCTCTTACCTTCAACTTCAGATGGAACTTGATGATATAATAATTTTTGAACATGATCAATAGCTAATAAATGTTCTCTGTACATAGAGATAACAATAGCATTCCAAACTTGAGAAATTAAAACTTTTGGTTTATATTTAATTTCCATATCAGTAGTAGCTAAAACTTTAGAGTAAATTCTCATTGGTAATCTAGTGAAGATGTTTCTCCATGGAGTTAAAATAGAAATACCTAAGTAGAATGAACGACCAACAGAGAAAACACAGTTACAAACAATGTACCACATGTAAGTATCTAAGAAGAATAAAACCAAATCAGTCAAGTACATCAAACCTAAGGTAATCTTAGCTTGTTGAGTACATAAAAGATTACCCCACCAGTATTCACCAACACATCTCATATCAGTAGTTGATAAAATTCTAATTGGATCTCTTAAAGACAAAATCAAGAAGAAATAAGATTCAATAGTTTTAGCAAGGAAGACCAAGAACCATAAGAAGTAAGACATCCACATATCTAAACCATGTAATGGAGCAAAAGAAGCAGTGAAAGTTTGAGATGCAACATATTTTCTAGTTCTACCTTTCATGTAAGAAGTGAATAAACCACCTAATGGCATGATAGAAAAGAATAAAATGGTAATAATGGCAACAATGAACATAACAATAGCAACAATCAAAGCAGCTTTAGAGTAGACATTGATTGGATCATAAGCAAAGACAAAAATAACTGGACCTAAATTGACAGCAAAGATCATAACTAAGAACCAGAATCTTCTAGACAAATGTTGAGCACCAGCCCAACTTCTTGGAACAAAGAACCATTCAGAAATGGTAGCGATTAATTGGATGAAAGTAGCAAAAGTACCAGCTAAAGCAGCAGAAGCAAATTTATAAGCAGCTAAAGGTTGATTGTTGACCAATGGTTGATAGTTTTCAGTGTATAAAGTTGGAGAGTTGAAAGCCATGTATAACCAATATAATGAACCATGAATAATCCAAATACGGTTAAAGTTGGTAACTAAATGGAACCAAGTTCTGATTTCTTTATAAGTTTTAAAGAAAACTAAATCCCATGAAACTTCACCTAATCTAACATAACGTTCTTCTAAAGGTAAATCAATCAATCTAGTACCATCTTCAAAAACAATTCTGGCAATGCCTTCTGGATACCAGAATAATTGATTAACATCATCATAACCAATAATTTTGTTGTGATCACGTTCACGTTTAACATAACGACCATCAACAACTTCATAAACTTGAGCTCTAATAAATTTATAAATTGGAGTGATAATTCTGTTTAAGTAGTCACCTTCTGGGACTGGTTCAACTCTTTGTTGACAAGCTGGAGAATCTAAATAATCTGATGCACACTTGTAGATGAAACATAAACATTCAGAAGTGAATCTGACTTGATTGGCTTCACCCCAACATAATAAATATAGAGCAATTTGTCTAACTCTTTCAAATGGAGTTAAAGAATTCATTTTAGCCTTCCATCTGTAGTCAGCAGCTTCTAAAGAGTTATCACCTTCTAAAGCATTCAAAGCTTCTTCTGGATTATCATGGTTTTCTTCAACTGCTTGTCTAGCCTTCTTTGACTTCTTTTTAGCCTTTCTAGCTTTTCTTGATAATTTACCAAGGTTCATGTTTCTGAAACCAACATCATCATCAAGATCTAATTGAGCAGCAAAATACCATTTCTTGTAGTTAGCGGTATCACCACCAATATAATCAGCGTGTAAAGATAACAAAGCTTGAGCTGGAGACATTCTTGAAGATCTAGAGTCTAACAAGGTCATGAAATGATCAAACATGTTTCTCATGGAATCTCTTTGGAAACCAAATCTGTTAGTCAAATCAATGAAAATATCTTCAATTTGTTCAATAGAAACAGGAGCTTGTTGATCAGCAGTCCAAGCTGGATATGGTTCATTTGGTAAAGCAACAGCGATTTGAGATGGATCAAAAGCACCATTTGAACCATAAATAGGAGTAGAAGCACCAGATGATCTACCAGCAGCATAACTCATGTTAGAAGGAGTGTATTGGGTGTTGTAATCATAACCAGGAGTACCTGGAGCACCACCATAAGAAAAATCTGAAAAGGCTTCGTTATCAACACCTCTTTGTGGTTGATCATAGTAACCATCTTGACTGTAACCTTGACTGTAAGCATCTTGGTTGTAACCTTGAGAATAGTATGAAGCATCATTTTGAGGATCATAGTAATCATTTTGGTTTAAACCTTCTTGAGAAGCATGGTAACCATCGTTATAGTATGGATCTTGTTGGTTATCATATTGTTGATTATATTGGTCTTGGTTATATTGATCTTGATATTGTTCTTGATTATATTGACCTTGATTGTTGTATTGACCTTGGTCTTGGTATTGACCTTGGTCATTATATTGGTCTTGGTTGTTGTTGTTGTTGTTGTTATATGACATTTCTAATAAATTTTGTTAGTACACGGTCAATTTTTTAAAGTTGAGGTATCTGCGGTTAACGGCACGTCAAAAATTTTTCAGTTGATCCAGTGAAATCCAATTGATCCAGAGATGATCTAAGTAAAAACTGAATTAAGTATGGATATAAATGAACTAAATAAAATAACAAGTGTTAACTTTTGAATTGGTGTTTAATACTTACTTTATTAAATGAATGGAAAATACCAGGTTTAAAAATAAATTTGAGGTAAAAACAACAATTTGAATAAAAAAATTAAAAGCAGCACACACAGATGATCTTCTTTGCAGTGAATGTTAAGCAGTGGTTAATAAGAAGTAAACTAATTATCTAACAACGACTATTTCTGTTTTTGAGACAAAAACACAAAGGGATAAATTGTATGGAAACAGATCAAAACAATAAAAAAAATTATTCAATGCAATAGCGGTCAGGGTCTAAGCTGTTCACCAAAAGAAAGAGGCTAGTAGGATAGATAATGGCCGTAGATAGATGTATGAATAATGGAAAGCAATTGCCAAAGGTTTGATTAGCAGTTATTCCGTTAATTCTTAATGATATGAAACAAAGATCAAATGAAAACAAATGTTTTGTAATTGAATTTGGTAGAGTTTCTAGAAAAAGACAGGAATGGATAAACACTAGTAATAAAACCTGAGCAGAAGCGAGTTTAACTGAAGAATAATCTGTAAGGAAAGTAATCCAAAAGTAAATTATTCAGCGCTTTTGTTTCTGATTAAATCAAAAAAGCTTTAAGATTGAAAACGAAATCAAAGGACTTTTTCTCAGCAAAAGAATTTTTTATGTTTTTTTCGTAGACGCCTCGGAAAAAGAAACGAGATATTCGGCATCGCACCAATTCGGAAAATTCTGACGTTCTCTGTCTCAAATTTCACCGTGTTTTCTATGAAATTTTCGCGTTTTGCATAAACCTTTTTTGCCGAATTACCTATTCTGGTAATATTCCTTCCAACCTATTTATAGAATTGGCGCATCAACATGTCCTAATCTGGAAATTGCAGAATCAGTCTAGAATTTCGCACATCTTCAAAGTTCACCATACAATTTACAAATTCATACAGGCAATTTTAACAGTTTTGAGCTGTTAAAACATATCTGATGTCACAGTTAACGTTAAATTTCATCTTATCTACAGTAAAAACTTTATAGTTCTTGAGGCTACCACTATATGTCCATTGTTCTGTCAACAATAAGACCTATACTGTGCTCTAGCAACTCGTCCCTGTAACTATGGATCCTAGCCTGAACCCACCTTCCCTCACAACCAAAAACATATACGGATCCTCACCTCCAATTGAAACTTCCGTCTCTTTAATCCCTGCTGCTCCATGTACAACTCTTCTATTTCTACAACAATTGAGACAAGTCCAATCTTCTACTGCCCAAAAAACGCGAAAACGCGACATTTTTTTTGTAAAAATTCAAAACAATCCAAAATTAACGGATTTTACATTTTTTTCAGAAACCGAAAACCGAGCTTTAAAAAAAAAAAAAAAAAAAAAAAACGCAAACTCCAAACTCATAATCGCTTATGTAATCACGGCAAACTACAAACTACAACACACCCACACACCGATTATTTGGGGCGTTGGCTTCGATTTTCGACAAGCAAAAATATCCAACACAAACCTCATCTCATCAACTACAAAGGGAAAGAACCTTCTTCACTAGCTATTAATAACCATCCATTAAGGACCCCATTCGAGAATCTCATCCTCACACATAGCTGCTTTTGGTTTTTACCCATCAAACTCTTTATCATTTTAACGTACACTGGTCTGACGTTCATTTGATACCTTCTCTGATCTGAACTCTTGCTCTTTAATTTGTTTAAAACGTTAAAGAAGTTTTCATTTCATATAACCTTTATTCTCACTCATTCCATCCTGCATCAATGTCTGCATTAACCCAATTTGCCTATAGAGGTCTTAGAACCGTTGGTATAATAAATGGTACACCTTCATATGAAAGTTTACAAAATATTCCACCATTAATAGATGAAGTTCGTGTTTCCTTATACTCACCAGATGGTGCCTATTTTGCATTCACACAACCTACTCATGTCACCATACTTAACCCAGATAATGGTGAAGTTTTAAATAAAATTGAATTGAAAGATGTTTATGATTTACATTTCTCTCCAAATGGTTCATATTTATCAACTTGGGAAAAACCAATTAGACAAGAAAGTGGTAACTTTCATGATAATGTCAAAATCTTCAATGCTAAAACTGCAACAGTCATTGGTCAATATAGTTGTAAAGATCAAAGTGGTTGGAAACCAGATTTCACCTTTGATGAAAAAGTTATTGCAAGATTATTTAAAAATGAAGTTAAATTTTATCAAGTTAATGAAACTGTTAACTTTAACAAACACTGGACATCTTTAAAATTACAAAACATTAAAAGTTTTAAATTATCACCAGGTCAAAGTCCAAAAATTGCCACTTTTATTCCAGAAAAAAATGGTAAACCAGCAAACGTTTCTGTCTTTAACATTTCTTCAAACATTACTCAACCAATTTCAACAAAAACTTTCTTTAGAGCTGAACAATGTTCTATGAAATGGAACTCTTTAGGTACTGCATTATTAGCATTAGCTTCAACTGATTTTGATGCTTCAAATAAATCTTATTATGGTGAAACTACATTATATTTATTAAGTATTGCAGGTTCTTATGATTCAAGAATTACTTTAGATAGAGAAGGTCCAATTCATGATATTACTTGGTCTCCATCTGCAAGAGAATTTGGTGTTGTTTATGGTTTTATGCCAGCTCAAACTACTTTCTTTGATGCTAGAGGTAACTCAATCTTTTCATTACCACAAGGTCCAAGAAACACTGTTTTATTCTCTCCACATGCAAGATACATCTTAGTTGCTGGTTTTGGTAACTTACAAGGTACTGTTGATATCTATGATCGTTTACAAAAATTCAAAAAAGTTACAACTTTTGATGCTCCAAATACTTCAGTTTGTGAATGGTCTCCAGATGGTCGTTATATCTTAACTGCAACAACTTCTCCAAGATTAAGAGTTGATAACAGTATTAAAATTTGGTATGCAACTGGTAAATTAATCTTTAACAAAGATTTTAAAGAAGTTTATTCAGCAAAATGGAGACCAAGAAAATTAGAATTATTCCCACCAATTAAAGGTTTAGATGATAATCCAGAACCACATCAAAGTGGTATTGATTATGTTTTAAGTCATCCAAAAACTGTTTCTGCTGGTGTTTCATCAAAACCAAAAGGTGCTTACAGACCACCTCATGCAAGAACTAGTGGTGATTCAACTGCTAAAACTCAAACTCTTTATGAACGTGAAATGAGAGCCACTGTTGGTTCATCTCCAGCTCCAGCTGCACCAACTCCTACTTTTGGTTCTGCTTTCAGACCAGCTCAAAGACAACGTGTTATTCCAGGTTTTGCTCCAGTTGAAAAAGAATCAAAATCTGCTGCTAAAAACCGTAGAAAGAGAGAAAACAAGAAAGAACAAACTGTTAATGCTCCAGATTCTGTTCCTGTTGCTCCAAGAGTTGAAGAGTTAATTGCTGGTGGTGTTCAATCTTTTGAAGAAAAGAAAATTAGAAGTTTATTAAAGAAATTAAGAGCTATTGAACAATTAAAAATGAAACAAGCCAATAATGAACCTTTAGAAGATACTCAAGTTTTAAAAATTCAAACTGAAGATGCTGTTAGAGGTGAATTAACTTCATTAGGTTGGTCAGAATAAATTTAACTTCAAATATATTAGAAAATAAAATATTATTTGTTAGATGATTATTTTGAATTTGTAGTTTTACAATACTGTTTTAAATAATAAATTTTTATGCATTCAATGAAAACCCAAAGAGCTCTATACATTACTTGCTCAATGTAAGTCACACTATACCTGATTTACAGTTTAAAGTGTCATTACCTCTCCTTCTCCTTCTCTCGAAATGAAAAAACAAAATAATATAAATAAAGAGATCGAACGAACAAAATCTATCCTGATGGATTTGGTTCAATCTTTCTTGAAAAAAAAACCATTAACAATTATCTTAAATCAACAACTTTAAAAGGTAACCCATTCTTCAATACAACATGGCCTTTATTGGCTTTGTTACATCTTCTATAAATGTTACCTTCATCATGAGGATGAAATCCGGATCTTTGACAATTTGTGATAATACCAATACCTGGAGGATCAGTTAATCTAAAAATACCAAAATTATTTGATGGATATTTTGGTGCACAGACCATTGCAATTGCTTCCGGAAGCATAATTTGATAAGAATTTTGAGTATGAAGATCAACAGAACTTAAAAAGCATGATTGAGTTGGATGAGTATGAATCCAACCTAAAACAAATAAATCATTATTATCAATATATTCAAAAATTGATTCTTCATCAGTGGTTTGACAAGTATTTGCTGTTGATTCTTGTTTTGGAATTAATAAAGTGGTAATAAAAAATGCATTTAATGATAATTTACCACATAATATACCACAAGTTTCCAGTTTTTTATTTGTATTAGATTGAGCAATCTTTAAGAAAGATGATTCTAATTCAAAAGGAGTAAATAAAGTTTTTAAAGCTTTTCCTGATTCAGATGATGCAATTGATTTATGTTGAATTTGAGGAGCTGGTTTAACTGGTTCTAAAGTAGGTAAAGTAGCAGCAGGTTGTACAACTTTTGGTGGTAAAACTGGATGATCTGGTAATACCAATTTTTGTTCTTTATCAATTGATTCAAGCTCTTCAGTATAAACGTGTGATAATGAAGGATATGATGGATTAACTAATTTATGTCCTTCATGTTTAGAAAAAAAATCAGATAAATGTTTTTCAAATTCAAAATCATCAAAGTCATGTCTTTCATTTGAATTTTGTCTAACTTCAATGAAATTATCTTTAATTGTTGGACTTGGAGATCTAGTTCTTTGAGCAGCTAATAATTCCTGTCTTTTTCTATTTTGAGCTTCCATATAATTTCTGTAAAGTTCAATCTGTTTCTCCAATAAAGTTTTCATCTTTTCAGCTTTATCCATGGCACTTGGGGTCTCCAAAACCAACAGTTTATACTTTTTGTGTGACCTTTCATCTTTCTTTAAAGTTGGGTATTTTGGTAACTTATTAACAACTAAATCCAAAAATCGTACATATAGCACATAAGCATCAGCATAGTTCTTCTCTATCTCGTACAAATTGGCCTGTTTTAAACGTTAGTAGGATTCACAAGTGATAAATCATAAAACATGTCACACTTACGTGTCTAAGCACCTCCTTTGCTGTTCGGAGGTAGACCTTGATCGGTGGGGCAGTGGAGAACTCATAGTTCTTTGCCTCTGCCACAAGCTCTGGTATTGTTCTCAGTGGCTGGTTCTGCATTGTGGAACTCAGTACACACTGTTTGATTCGCCTCACAACATTAATTGTGGTCAAAAGTTGTTTTTGTTTCCAATTTGGTTATTTTCCCCAATTCCGAGGGGGTTACGATAACGCTGACAGCACCTCGGAATTTTTGCATATATGTAAACAATTTGAAAGGCAAAATCTTGAAGTTCAAAAATTGTATTAAAAACGAGAAAAATGAGACTGAAAGTTGGTTCTGGAGGCAAAGACTCGGTGCTGAGTGTTGGTGATGATGACACGCTTGAGCAATTTCTTGCTCTTGTTCAAAGGGAAGGTCTTTTGAACGGACATGAGTTCAGTATAAAGTTTGGGTTCCCTCCACAATCAGTAGATCTACAGGATAAAACAAAGCTGTTGAAAGAGTTAGGCATCAGATCCGGTGAAAAATTGAACATTATACAGAAACAGGAAACTAAACCACCAGTTCAAGAGATCATAGAGCCAAAAGTCAGACAACCACCTACAACTGAATATATTAGATTATCTAAAGGGTATCTATCTTTGGTTAAAATCCCAGAAGATAACTCATGTTTGTTCAGATCGATTACAACATCTGGGTTCCAAGGACTAGTTGATCCTTCTGAACTACGTTCTGTTGTTGCAGATACGATAAGAGAGAACAAAGATGGTATTTATAATGCAGTGTTTTTAGGTAAACCAGTTGATGAATATTTAAATTGGATTGTTAAACCAACAAGTTGGGGTGGTGCTATTGAAATTGATATTTTAAGTAAATATCTTGGTATTTGTATTAACTCCATTGATGTTGAAACTGGAAGAGTTGATTCATTTAATTCAGAAGCAGAAAACTTTATTATTGTTCTTTATACTGGTATTCATTATGACACAATTACATATACTGATAATGATGTTTATGAACCAGCAGTTTCAAACTTTGTTGAAGCTTCAGATTTAGGTAAAGAAGTGTTATTAAAAGTTAATAAATTAGCAAGTCAATTGAATCATAAAGGTTATGTTACAAACACATCAACTTTTAATATTAAATGCAAAGTGTGTAATACTGTTTTAAAAGGTGAAAGAGAAGCTAGTCAACACGCATCAGAAACAATGCATTATGAATTTGGTGAAGTCTAAAACTACATTAAATAATTTCTCCATAATCATGTAACAACTAATGTACAATTAAACCCAATGATATATAAAACCCTGTAAAATGATATGATATTCTTTCTTTTTTTATGTTTATCTTTCTTTATTAATTTTTCATAACAACTTCGTTTTCTTCGAGATTTTGTTCAGCAATGATACCAATTTCCTTTGGATGATCAGTCTTAACTAATTTCTCAATTTCTTCTTTATGAAGTTCTTCATCAGCTTTTCTTCTTTTATGCTTTTCAACACTTTCTAAAAATTTGTTTAAATTGACACCACTAGCAGCTTCACTTTCTAAAGGAGTATATGGTCTTTGGTTGATATCTTTAACTCTACGTTTGTGAACTTTAGATTTGTAATGACTTTGAATGGCAGAATCATTTTCAAAATATTTGGCACAATGAATACAGTAGAATTGACCTAAACCAACTTTGTACTCATCTAAAGGTTGGTTTTTAAGTTTTAAAATAGACTCCTTTGATCCTAAATCCTCGTATATCAGATCGAGATCTCTAGTCCGTCTCTTAGTTTTGTATCTTTTAACTGAATATCTACCCATGTTTTCTGCTTATACTATTTAACAGTTTATCTCATCGCATTTAAAAAAAAAAAATTTTAAATTATCAAATTTGGAAAAGATCGTTTCCCCAGATACAATTTCTGACAAAAAGCTAGACTTCCTAATTCGGAAACCCCAATTTTAAGCTCATCTCCAGTGGCAATTTTTTCTAAAAGCACATGGTGTTAGGGTGTGACAATCATGTGGCACGAACCAGATACGCTGACAAATTCGCAGTCACGGAATTTCGCACTTTTTGTAGCAAAAATGTTCGCGAAAGTTTCCATATTCAGATCTTAAGTATGTAAAACTGTGGTAACCCTCCCCACTTGCCCTAATGATTTCTAATCAAATTTCTGAGTTTGACTTTTTTTCAAAGTGAATAAAATCTTCAACTTTTCCAAACAACTTTTGAATTTACTCAGTACATCAAAATCTATCAAAATGGCTAGAAGACCAGCTAGATGTTACAGATACCAAAAGAACAAACCTTTCCCAAAATCTAGATACAACAGAGCTGTTCCAGACTCTAAAGTCCGTATCTTCGATTTAGGTAGAAAGAAGGCTGCTGTTGATGACTTCCCATTATGTATCCATTTAGTCTCAAACGAATTGGAACAATTGTCATCAGAAGCTTTAGAAGCTGCCCGTATCTGTGCTAACAAATATATTACCAAAGTTTCAGGTAGAGATGCTTTCCACTTAAGAATCCGTGTCCACCCATTCCACGTTTTAAGAATCAACAAGATGTTGTCATGTGCCGGTGCGGATAGATTACAACAAGGTATGAGAGGTGCTTGGGGTAAACCACATGGTTTAGCTGCTCGTGTTGATATCGGTCAAATTATCTTCTCTGTCAGATCTAAAGATTCCAACAAAGAAGTTGTCATTGAAGGTTTAAGAAGAGCTAGATACAAATTCCCAGGTCAACAAAAAATCATTATCTCTAAGAAATGGGGTTTCACCAACTTAGACAGAGCTGAATACGTCAGAAGAAGAGATTTAGGTGAAGTCAAAGATGATGGTGCTTTCGTCAAATTCTTATCAAGAAAAGGTCCATTAGAAGCTAACTTAAAAGCCTTCCCAAACTACCAATACCAAGCTTAAACAGTTTGTATTAGTCAAATTTAATTAAGAATGTATAACAAGTTTAATGGTTTTAGGGTACGTTATCTGAAATAATTGTAGTTAATTAGTAATTTTTTTTTTTTTTAGTATGGCTGATAATATTCCATATTAGCCTAAAGAGGTGAGAAAAAGTTGAGAGAAAAGGGTTTAATATGCCCTAAGTGGTGACATAAACGCTTATAAGCACAAATTATCCATTATCTGCAGTATAATGTTGCCAACACGCGATGAACTTAAATTAGTACTTCAATTTGGCGAATTTTTGCAACTTCAAAATTCCAGAATCACTGACACGTCGAAATTGAAAAATTCCGTAATAGAAATTAAATTTCGAAAAAAGTAAACACTTTCACGTTTATACAACTCCTTGATTTAAAAACCCAATTACAATTATGTCATTCACTGAAAGAGAACACCCAGATACCTTAGTCCTTTTTGACGTTGATGGTACTTTAACCCCAGCTAGATTAACCATCTCACCTGAATTAAAACAGTTACTTGCTGATTTAAGAAAGAAAGTCGTCATTGGTTTTGTTGGTGGTTCTGATTTCCAAAAACAAGTTGAACAATTAGGTCCAGATATTCTTAAAGAATTTGACTTCTGTTTCTCTGAAAATGGTTTAACTGCCTACAAATTAGGTGAACAATTAAAATCACAATCTTTCATTAACTGGATTGGTGAAGAAAAATACAACCAATTAGCTACTTTCATCTTAAGATACTTATCTGATTTAGATTTACCAAAGAGAAGAGGTACTTTCATTGAATTCAGAAACGGTATGATCAATGTTTCTCCAATTGGTAGAAATGCTTCAACTGCTGAAAGAAATGAATTTGAAGCTTATGACTTAGAACACAAAATTAGAGAAACTTTTGTTGCTGCTTTGAAAGAAAAATTCCCAGACTTTGGTTTAACTTACTCCATTGGTGGTCAAATCTCTTTCGATGTTTTCCCAACCGGTTGGGATAAAACTTACGCTTTACAACACGTTGCTGATGAAGGTTTCAAAAACATTCACTTCTTTGGTGATAAATCATACAAAGGTGGTAACGATTACGAAATCTACAACGATGAAAGAACCATTGGTCATGCCGTTGAATCTCCAGACGATACTTCTAGAATCTTAAAAGAATTATTCTTTTAGATGATATATTTGCATCGATTCCTACTTGTTTTAGATATATTCTTAAATGATTAATAGTATTGTTTTTTGGGTATAAAATAGACAATGTCTTATGTGTTTTTTTAAGATAACAACCTCACGTAGGCTAACACTAATGCAAAAGTACCTGTACACACACCGATTAACCATTGCATGACTTGAGTTTTAACACCATCAATCTGCATTTTCATATTACTAACTTCTTGGTCAATCCTCGTGTCAATTTCACTGATATTCAACTCATGCTGAGAACCTTCTTCTCTAATTCTACCTTTCTCTAAATTTAAATCCAATCTAACACCAGCATTACTCTTTGTAATCTCTTCACGAATTTTAGTCTTTAATCTCTCTAAATCAGATCTTAATCTTTCTATATCTTTTTGTACTGTATCAAATTCTGATCTGTCCATACTCTGAAGTTCACCACGTAATTTTGTAAAATCAACTTTCTGTTGGTATGTCATTTTAGATAATGTTTCCTTTGAGACTAAATTTGACGATATGGCAGATGTACCTTCACTGAAAGAATTCGCCACTATACGGACGACCCCTTCACTCTGCTGAGCTGTAAATCCCTGCTGTTGCAACTGTAGTGCAAACTTTCTTGTGTCAAAATGGATAGAACGACGTAAAATTGGTCTCATAAACATCATTAACTTCCTCATCAAACTAATTAACGTATTGCTAAAAATCGCTATGTAATTTTTGGATTTTTGTTAATCTCGCTTATGTCAGCAGATGACATAAATTTTTTTTTATTGTAGCATCAAATCTTTCTTTATTGTGATTTTAATTAAGTCTAATATTTATCTCAAGATGCTACCCTTCAGGGCTATTCAGAGACAGGCTGTTAAGGCACGGGTTTTGTATGGAATTCCTGTTTTTTCCAAGCGTCTCAACTCGTCATATACCCCAAAACCAGACGTTGCAACGCCTGCAGAATTAAGACGTTTTGAAAAAAGTGAAGGTTGGAAAGGTGTTATCTCTGGTATATTTGCCATTGGTGGTATTCTCGGTGCTTTTATCATTTATCAAGATTATCAATCTATTTATGATGCCATTTTTAATAGAATTCCTGAAGATGATAGCATTTTAAACAGTGTTAAAGATATTGCCAAAAAGAAAAGAAGAGGTAAAAATTTTACTGAATTACCAGTTTTAACTAATAAGAACGATAGTTCAGTTCCAGGTGTTTACTTATGGGGTGATAACTCTAATTCAATTGTTAGTACAAATTCAAAACTCAAAGCATTAAAATACCCATTAAGATATGATTGGTTTGATGGTAAATTTTTATCACAATTACACATTTTTGAAAAATCTGCATTAGCTATCGATGATAAAGGTGATTTAATTCAATGGGGTAAAGGTTACAGTGATTCAAAAGATCCAGAATATACAGTTAAAGGACAAAAATTAGTTGATGCTAAAATTTCTAATGGTGTTATCTATGCTATCAATAATAAAGATGAAATTTTATTAATTCCAGAGTCTAAGCAAGATCAACAATTTACTAAAACTTCAAGTAAATGGAAATTTTGGTCTCGTGGTTCAGTTAAAATTCCAAGATTATCAACAGATATTTTTGCAAAAGGTGAAAAATTAACTGATTTACAAACTGGTTCAAATCATCTATTAATTTTAACAAATTTAGGTAAAGTTTATACTTCATCAACTGGTCTTAAACAATCACAAGAAAAATCACATGGCCAATTTGGTCTTTTAGAATATAACCAATTTCAAAAAGTTCCACCTCCAAATGAATTAAAAGAAGTTAACCTTCTAAATAATGAAATCAATTCAAAAACTCATACATTAACACCAAGAAATATTATTCAAATTGCAACTGGTACAAATCATTCAATTGCTCTAGATTCTAATGGTGAAATGTACTCTTTTGGTGAAAATTATTTTGGTCAATTAGGTCATGATATTAATGGGTATGATAATGAAATTGTTTCAATTCCAAAAAAGATTGATTTATTAAAACATGGTTTAACAAAAAGAGATTGTTTCCCTCAAGTTACAGAAATTAAAGCATCTGGTGATTCAACTTTTGCTAAAGTCACACCAGTTAAAATGTTCCATATGGTGCGAAACACTACATTGAATCAAAATACTTTAAATTCTATTCTTGCTGAAGATGATGAATTACAAGATGTTATTATTGGTTTTGGTTCAAACTTAAAAGGTCAATTAGGTTCTGCTCAATTTATTCATTCTCAACATACTCCATCAAAAATTAAAGTTTTAAATGAATTAAAAGATTATAATGAAGATACTAAACAATTAGAATTAATCAAACCTTCAAAATGGTCATTTAATACTGATCATAGTTTTATGGTTTTAGATAACAAAGATGTTTTATACTGGGGTGGTAATGATTTTGGTGAATTGGGTAACGGTAAAAAAAGTAGAATTGCCAAACCTGCAGTTATGCCAACTTTAATCGAACCAGGTTATACTTTAGAAAAAGTTAATGCATTAGGTTTTGTGAATAGATTAAACTTAAAAGACAATCAAGAGATTGTTGCTGGTGTTTCCACTGGTGCTATTTATTACAAGAAATAATTTACACATGTATATATTAATTAAGTTATTACTATTAATGAGATGAAGTTTGTAATGATGGTATGTTATTAACGCAACCATTTTAATAAATACCAAAATAGAACGAATAATAAAATAGCACCACCATAAAATAACCATTTATCTTGGAATGCTCTTTTTTCAATGATTTTAATAGTTTCTTGAGAAACACCTAAAGTATCTAAAGAACCAGTAATTTTATTTTGGAATTGCCTTATAATTTCATTAGATGCAATTAATTCTTCAAATGTCTCACGACCCATTTCTAAGATATCATCTAATTGTTGATTACCTTTTCTTAAAATATCATTTTCTTTCAATAACCCTTCTTGCATTGAGAGTTGATTATGATATGGATTATCACTTGTTGTTGGTTCATTAGCTGGATTCACATTACGGTGTAATAATTCTGATCTGTTAAAAGTTTGTTCTTCTTCTTTTCTTTTTTGCTTCAACTCATTGAATTTGGACACGAAAGCTGTTTGCTCTGTTTGGAAATTGGCTAATCTACCTTTAGACTTTAAAACAATTGCTTCTTCAGCATCAGAAGGTTGGTTCCTTATTAAGGTTTGATATTCTGAGATGGTTTGGTTCAATCTTGAAAGATTAACAGAAATAGTGTTCTGTAAGATTGCATTATTTAAATTAGATTCAAATTTGGAAATATCCCTTTTCAAATTGTTGATCTCTTTAAGACCATGGTTATAAATAGAGTTCTGTAGAATTCTGTTAGTAACAATTACTACTTAGATCTGTTATTACAAACTTACCATTATTTGTTATTAAGTTTGCTGTTGCAGCACTTGAAATTGAAAGAAAAGTCATCATACCAGGAAAATGTTAAAATTCCCAAAATTCAGTTTCGATCACGTGACACAATGTAAATTTTAACATATTTTAGGTATTTAGAAAGACAATGAGCCTATAGAAAAGGCTATTATTTGTCTGAATTATGCTTAATTAACTGATTTTAGTTGGTAGCACAAAAAAAAAGCAAATATATACCTCTCTTTTGAAGTAAAATTTTAAATCTGTCTCAAAGCTCATCGGGACCAAAAAAAAATTACAAAAATTTGTACCATAACTAACAGAACTAACATTACATTTTGAAATTCCAGTGAACATGTCTGACGACGAAAACGAAATCCAATTATCCTCACATGCTCTTGCAGCTTTGATGGAGTTCCGTAAAGAGGAAGAAGACCAAATTCGTAAATTTGAGTCTTTACAAAGAGCTGCTGAAGATGAGTTTGATAATGCCAAAGAAATCAGAGAACAAGGTATGAACTTATTCAAAGAAGATTGGCAACTATCCCAGTTCTGGTACAGTGATGCCACTGCAGATCTTTTAGCCAGAGAACTTCTGGATGGAGCTACAGAAGACACATTTATTATCATTGCCAGTGCACCATCAGTCTATGCTGCCATGAAGAAGTTTGAAGAAAACTGGCCTACACAGAACATCCACTTGCTAGAGTATGACGAACGTTTCAAAGTGCTGGCTGGTGACAAGTTCCACTTCTTCGATTACAACAAACCAGATGCCATTGATGAAGAATTATTACACAAAGCTGATCGTCTTTTAGCTGATCCACCTTTCATTGAATACGAATGTCAAATGAAAACCTCACAATCTGTCAAAAACATGCTTAAATCAAACGAATCTAGATTCATTACCTGCACAGGTGAAAGAGTTAAAGAAACTCTGTGCAACGAAGCATACAAAGACCTTGGTCTTCACCAAACAACTTTCTTCCCAGAACATGCAAATGGTTTGAGTAACGAGTTCCTCTGTTATTCTAACTACGAAGGTTCTTCCTGGACTTTTTACAAAGATTAATAATAAACACTAATTCACTTTATGTCCCGTCCGCCTAGCTCTCTGCCTAGCTCCGGCCTGTAGTCTCCGCCTAAGTTTAGAAGGACATCTCCGCCTACAAAAAAAAAATTATATATTTATACACCCACACACCTCATAATGAATTTATTTGAAAACGAAATTTATTTATGTTTGTAGAGCATCACCAAAGGCACAAAAACAATAATTAAAAGATGCACGGCCGCAACCAGCGTGGCTCAGATCATTTGCAGAGCCCATATGCTCGCACTCCTAGAGCTTCCAAACGTCAGCCAGTCCTGCAAACCCCTGGGTCAATCTTCAGCAAAGTGAAAAGAATGTTTTCACCAAGTGTCTGGATAAACGATACACAAGAAGAAGAAGAAGAAAACGAAACGATATCACAGGATCTCACAACTACATCTGTGTCTCAGAATCCATCTCAATTGGCATCTCAACCACAGTTCAACACTCCTGTTAACCCATTTGCTGAATTCAGAAAGCTTCAGAATACTCAAGTAGCTGATTCTCCAAATGTCACATTGGCTAAATTCTTTGCCCAAAAAGGTGATCAACCATTATCTGCTATTGAAATTGAAGGTGTTAAGGCTTTATTATCAAGAAATAACTCTCCTGATTCAACAGTAAACTTAACTAAAAGTGAAGATGAAGATGATTCAGAAATTACAAATAACATCTCCATTAATGAATCATTATTACAAAATGAATCTAAAAGACTCTCATCAGCAACTCCATCTTTCAAAGCCACTTACAATAACAAAACAAATTACGTTGATGTTAGATCCAGAAGTCATACTCCAGAACCAGCATCTCATAGAAAGAAAGTTTATGATTTTTCAGGTTTCCCATCTCCTTATAGAACTTCAAGACTTAAGTCATCATTCTCAATTAGTAATTTGAAGAAAGAAAGTGAAAATGAAGAAAATCAACCAATTATTCCTGAAAAGAAATTAAGTAATACAGCATCAGCATTATTATCATTTATTGAAAATACAAATGAAAATGATCAGAAGACTTCAAGTAAGACTACTATTAAAGAAAGCAAATTTATTGATTTTTCAAATCCTTATGCTATCAATAGAAAACCAAAGAAGACAATTATTATTAAGAAATCTGAACCTTCTGTATCAGAAATACTAGAAGAATCTCTAAATAAAGAAGAACAAACAAAAGAAAAAGAGATTCAAGTTCAACAATCACCTATCCCATCATCATCATCTGCATCATTCCTTGCTCCAAAACAACATACCCTAGAAACTGTGAATAAATATAAACCAACAAAATCATCTTCTTTACGTGAATCAATCACTATAAATGATGAAGATCAATCAATGGATCAATCAGATAGCAGTAACATTACTCAAAATTCCACAATTGCTGAAACTACCACCAAATCTCCAGCAGTTCCTTCATTACCACTCGTTGAATCAACTCCAGCATCTAATGGATCAAAAGGCTTTTCTTTTGCACCAAAAGAAGTAGCCAAATCAGCTCCAGCATTCTCATTTGGTAAACCTAGTGAAGCTAAACCAGTTGATTTGGTTCCAGTTACAAACACAGTTGCTACTACAAATTCTAGTGCTCCATTATTCACTAATAACAGTTTGACTACTCAATCAACTGCATTATTCTCTACAAAACAAACAGAAGAAGATAAAATCATTGAAGATGTTCCACTGTTTACATTCCCAGATTCTATTAGCACACACTTGTCACTACATGATATTGATGAAAACAAAGTTCGCCAATATGAATCACTGTTCACTTTTTAACTTTATAGAGCATAATAAAAAAATATTTAATACTGTAATTTTTTGCGTAGAAACGTCCAATTTAAACAATTTGCAATAATATTAAATAGATATCGCTTCAACACAGTCTTAATACCATTAATCCATTCTACAAATGACAATTATTAACATTTTTACTAACAAAATTGAGCTGTAGAATAATATGATCATAATATTGACCAAACGCGATCGCGAAGTTTGTTTTCATCTCGTTTAAAAAGATCAACTCGACAGTTTTACAAAACAAAACAAAAAAGAACATATACTCTCACAATGTCTGTTGATTCTGTCCTTCTCATTGGTGGTTCCGGTTTTCTTGGTCTCCATTTGATCCAACAATTCTACGATTCAGAAACTCATCCACAAATTCACGTCTTTGACATTCGTCCATTACCAGAATTCTTACCATCAGTCTTCACATTTAAACGTGATGAGATCATTTTCCACAAAGGTGATATAACGTCTCCAGATGATGTTGCCAATGCCATTAAGGATGGTAACTGTAACGTTGTTGTTCACTCAGCTTCTCCAATGCATGGTTTAGATCAAAAAATTTATGAAAAGGTTAACATTGAAGGTACCAAAAACGTCATTGAAGTTTGTAAGAAATTAAACATTAGAGCTTTAGTTTACACTTCTTCTGCTGGTGTTATTTTCAATGGTCAAGATGTCTACAACGCTGATGAATCATGGCCAATTCCAGAAGTCCCAATGGATGGTTATAATGAAACAAAAGCTATTGCTGAAGACTTAGTTCTTAAAGCAAATGATAACAATGGTCTTGGTACCGTTGCTTTAAGACCAGCAGGTATTTTCGGTCCTGGTGATCGTCAATTAGTTCCTGGTTTAAGATCTGTTGCCAAAGCTGGTCAAACTAAATTTCAAATTGGTGATAATAATAATTTATTCGATTGGACTTATGCTGGTAACGTTGCTGATGCTCATGTTTTAGCTGCTCAAAAATTATTAGATCCAAAATCAAGAGATTCTGTTGCTGGGGAAAAATTCTTTGTCACTAACGATGCTCCAACTTATTTCTGGACTTTGGCAAGAACCGTTTGGAAAGCTGATGGTATTATTGAAAAACGTAACATTGTTTTAACTAAACCAGTCGCTGTTGCTATTGGTTACATCAGTGAATTTGTCGCTAAATTTACTGGTAAACAACCAGGTCTTACACCATTTAGAGTTAGAGTTGTTTGTGCCGTCCGTTATCATAATATCGCAAAAGCTAAAGAACTTCTTGGGTATAAACCAAATGTTAGTTTAGAAGATGGTATCAACAAAACTTTAGCATGGATGGATGAAGAACAAAAGTATTTAGCTTCTAAATAGACAAATATACTACAGTGACAAGAAAACGAAACCAACACTTCTATTCAAATTCAAACAGTGTATATAATTATTAACGTTACCTCAAATTGCTGAAACATCATGTATTTAATTTACAACATTCCACTTAATGCTAAAAGACCAGCTAATAAAACAACAGTTGAGTATTGATTTCCAAAGACTTTCATGGAAATTGCTAAATCTTCATAAACAGTTGTGTTGGAATAATTTGAAACAACAGTAGTATTCTCAAAATCATCTAATTTTTGACTAAAATCTCCAGTAAATTCACCTTTGATTTCTTCAGTGGTTTCATGTGTAATGTTTTCCATAACTGATTTAATAACAAAATCAGGTTCTTTATCTTCCACTGGAATTCTTGCATTTGGTCTTAAAAACTTTGCAATGTGAGCATCATGTTTCTTGAATGGTAAGTTACAAGCATTAACATCATTCATAGTCTCACAATCGTCATATAAAACGGCCAAAAAGTTACCAGAAGCAGTATTTGGGCATAAACCATAACAGTCCCTTTTCATACTTTGTAATGCACAGCATTCACAGGCTAAATCATCAGGTTTGCATTCATCTAATTTGGATAAGACTTCACTTGCACAAACAGTTAAAGTGTCTAATTCTTCACCTTCACAAATGTTTTTAGGATTTGGATTAACATAAGCACCAAATTCAGTAGTTTCAGTAGATGAGATCAAATCTGCACCAAGTGCACAAGTAACGGCAGTCGATATTATAAGTGTCTTTAATAACATCATAAGTTGTCAACTCAGTTATATAGAATGAATTAGAAACACAAATTTTCAAAAAACCACAATTTCTACTTTTTATCTTAAACAACCACAGAGCTAAATTGTTTTTGTGTTCACACATAAAAAAATGATCTACAATTATTTTAACACAAAAAAACAAAATCGTATATGCATTATTCAAGAACAACTTCTTGATTATTTTCACAAATCACACAACTGTATCCATTTTTATTTCCTAAATGTTCAAGACATGATCTATGATAACAGTGACGACAGTTAAAACTAACTAAATCAAGTCCTGTATCTTCTTCTTTTTTCTCTTCTTCAACTTCAATGACTCCATTTTCAACATCTTTCTCTCTCTGAATACTTTCCCATTTACAATAAACACTAGAGTTTAAACCTCTACCCCAAATAACTTTACCACATGCATCACATTCAAAGGATTTGACTGACCAACCCAATTGATTTTTGTTTGTAAGTTTCTCCATATTATTGTAGATACCTTCATTGATTAAATTGGATGTAATGGTTAAGATATTCTTTTCATAAGCTAATGATAAGTAAATTTCATTGGTGACAGATCTAACATCGCCTAATAAAGTAACTGTGATGGAACTTGAGTTTAAAAATTCAGTAAAAATTTTCAAAAATGATGATTGATGGTTATGTTTTTCCTTTTCATGAACTTTACCATTTTTAATATGATCTTCAGAATCAAATGATTGAATCTGAGATCTTGAATTGATTAAGAAAGAAAATAAATCTTGAACCAATCTCTTGATGATATCTAGAATCTTATCTGACTTCTTTTCGTTATCAAACTTTTTCAAGTATCCAACAATAAAGTTAATTAGTTTTAACCACATTTGTTCACTTCTATTCAACTCTTTCTTTGTGCTGGTCTTTCTATCATTAACATCTTGGTTTGATAAACCAATAGCAACTTGTAAATATTTCCAAATCTCTAATTCTAATTGGTTCAAACCTTCCCTATTTGTAGCTAGTGATGGTAACTTTTCTATCAACTTAGTTGAATAGTTTAAAACTTCTTCTAAAGATTCCATAGATTTGTTATTCTTCTGTAATAAGTAAATTAGAGTATCAATGCTTCCATTTTCTCTTAAATCATTAATACAATCTTCCAGTTTGAAATCAATGTTCAAATTCAGAGTCTTGACATATAATAATAATTCATCATTGGATTGTAAATTAGATAAAGTGATAATATATTGGTTTCTTTCAGCAATTGATAATTGGTAGTGACCTTCCCTTTCTAATTCAACTAATGACTTTAAATACATGTATTTCAACTGTTTATCAAGTAAACCCAATGACAATTTATGCAACTTTGGAGCATATTGATTAATTGTTTGAACAATCTTAAAAGTATCAATTTCAATGATATCTGTGAATTTCAACTCAATAACTTCTAACAACTTGTTTCTTTCACTAGAGTTACCTTTTGTATTAACAAAACATTTGATCAAAATATCATTGGTTGTATCAATTGAATTATTCTTATCAAAATCTGGATTAATCCAAACTTCTAAAACTTTTGAAAATTTTCTATCATTTAAATATAATTGGATTAAAATTTCATAAAACTTAACACTTTCAAAAACACTAATTAATTTTTGCTTATTTGGAGGTTGATAAACGGATAATAAAGACTGTAAACTCAATTTACAATCTTCTTTCAAATCTTCATCACTTTCAAATTTGCATAATCTAGTAATAACTTCATTTAAAGTTTCTTCTCCAAGTCTTAAAAATTGTTTAAACTTTGGATAGTTTCTAGCAATAAAAATAGCAAAGTTCAAATGATCTAATTCATCAAAAGAGTTTGAATCAAAAACTAATATTAATATTTCAATAATAAATTGACGGTTTACTTTTAGTTTTCTATCATATTGAACAATTTCATCATCATTAAGTAATGAATCTTCTAAACATTCATTAATTGCAGATAGAAATGATTTTGAGTCATTTTTGATTAATAAATATAAGTATGGAAATTCAATTTCTGGATTATTAGTAGATTCTTCAACAGTATTTAAAACACCATTTTCATATGAAATTGCCAAACCATTAAATAGAATGAAATAGAGAGTTAACTTGGCTTCATTTGCTTCTTCAAAATCAATGAAATTTTCAGTTGGATATTGTCTACCAGTTAAGATGTAAGCCAAATAACCATAAACTTTAAATGAATCTTCTTGATTGGTTTCAAATCTAAGGTCATTAATAAATTCAAGGAATGGAGAAACATAATCATGTAATAATTTGTTCCAAATAAAGATGTAACTATCTCTTAAGTTATTTTTCTGTAGTAATGAAATAGTAAAATCAATATCAAGTGTTTCTAAATCTAATAAACAAATGTTTTGTTCTAAAATATCAGATTTGTTAATTGAGATGTAATATCTAACCATATCTTTAAGAATAGTTGGAGTTAATGATTTGATTTCTCCGCTTAAGATGAATGGTTCTAAACTTTCAAAAAAGTGAGTATCTCTGTTGTTATTTTTGAAAACTTCATATAATTCTTCAAAGACTAAATAATTAGCATTAATTGATATCAGAGTGTTTATAGATGCATATAAGTATTCTTCTATTTGTTCTTTATTTGATTTAACCAAAACATGACTTGCAGATGATCTAATAATATTAGCCAGATACTTCAAAACTAATGGATGTCTTTCATTTGGATCAAGTGGTAGATCAATAACTTCTAAATCTTCAGTTCCAACATAATATTTTCTAGATGTTTCAATAGCAGCAATATATTGACCTTGATTAATTAAATCCAATAATACATCAACCCAATTAGGAGTTGAACCAATAATTATTTCATATTTACCAACAAAGAACAATTTACCTTTGTAAGTTTTAAAATTAGAATTAAATGAATGAGTAAATGGGTGATTAAAGCTCATTTTAAACAAATGTTTTGACAACAAATCAATATTATTGATAACCTTCATAGTTTTTTCATTCAACAAGATCAATCTCTGAGTAGTTGTAACCATTGCTATTAAACTTGGATTAACCCATTGGATTCCTAATATTAGTTCATCACAGACCCATCTTTTCTTAGAATCAAATTGAAGAGTTTCATTAACACTCTTAACTTCCAAAATAGTTAAAACATTTGAGAAACAATATGCTAGTCTTGCAGGGACTTTATCACCATTTTTCAGAATATGTGCTGGAAACCAGGCTTGACAACCACTTTGTCCTAATGAATTATTAACAATTTTAGGTTTTCCTGTTTTATATTGAGTTCTAACAACATTTGTGGTCGAAACAATTATTAAAGCACCTGGTGATAAAATTGCCATAATACCTTGTTCATCAGCATATTCAACAGAAGATCCCAAAGGCAAGGCATCAGATGCATAAATTGATGAAGATGCAAATGAAACATTTTCATATTTACCTAAAATTCTTTTTGTTGAAACATTGAAACCAAGCACTGTTCTATGACAATGATGATAAAAGACCATACCATGGATATCAGATGTTACTATAACAGTATGTCTTTTACCAATAAAGGAAACATTATTAACAGAAGACCCAACTAAATGACCATCTGAATTTGACACATCTTTCTTTGGTGGAATATATGCAAGTGGTTTATTGATATTAGATAAATTCCATAAAAATACATCACCATTTTCAAAACCAGCAACAATATGGGTTGAATCTAATGATAACGATATACTTGTCACGGCACCAGCTGTCAATGCTTTTGTTGATTTTCCTAATTCATGAATCAAATTTTGTCTATAATCAAAAATTAAAATGAAACCTTTAGATGTACCAATGGCAACGATATCACCGGGCACAATACAGGTTGGTTCACCATGAATCAATCTAGAATGGCCAGAATAAAGCATTGTGTTTAATGTGTCCAAATCCACATATCTTAGTGAAGCACCTTCATGTTCATTGAGTTGACTAGACACTCTTCTTAGTGGTGAGCTTGGTGATAATGAATTTTTTGAATCTTTTAAAAGGTCTGAAAATCTAGTTCTCAATCTTTCGTCGAACTTTCTTTTTCTTGGTGTTTGTGAGCTAATTGATGATGCAGAAGAAAATACAGGACTTCCAATATCTAAGTACGAATGAACTTTACCTTGTTTTGTAGGTGTTCTTTGAAATGATGCAGTGGATTGAAACGAAGCAGTATCTGATATCTCCTGAACATCAACACTTCTAGGAGTTGTATCCATCTCTCACAACTTCTATTATAACTGTATCTGTTCTGTGAGCTGATCAGGGGCTCTGAAATAAAATTGAAAGACTTCAAATATAACTTAATAATTTTCTTGATCTCATTAAAATACCTTTTCGGAATATAAAAATAAAACCGTTAAATACGGTGTCAAAATACCAGCGCTTTATAACCAGTAGTTATGAGCCGCGGCCGCCCAGGCCCATGACGGTTTATGGCTCTAATCATTAAATGTTAATAAAGAATAGATCACTGTTTATTTGAGAGTATAAAGTTATTCATTTTATATGGTGCTTATGATAAGTTTTTCTAAAATTTTTTAAGTTGTGGATGTATTAATGTTAAATATTGTGGTTGGAAAACTTTGAGATTTTGGATTTTGATCAAACAACGATTGTTTGGCAACTCAAAACAGATCACAAGAGTTACAAATGACAACCATTAAATTTTAGGAGCCTTATAGATAAATTTAATTCAAATTGTAAAAATTAGTAACAAGTCATAGAAATTTATAAAAAGAGTTAATTTAGAATATTTTCATTGTATATGTCGTTTCAGCCTCTCCATTCTAGAAGACTAGTATTGGATTTCATTACATATTAAAAATCTGAAAGTATCGTCCTCCATTAAGTTAATCTAGTACAAAAAATACTTTGAATGTCCAGTTTTTGATGGAATGTGAATTTTCAGAAGAAAAATACTTTAGTGATGAAGGCACGACTTTATGTGTTAATAATTAATCATTAAAACAGTCAAGTTTCGAACTACAAGTCGTACTTATAATTTCTAAATAATATTGCATTAATTATGTACTCATATCTTATTGCTTAATTGTTTGAATCTAAAGGTACAAATTTGAGTTCAATTGAAGGCTACATAAATTTCACTAATTTGATACCATTTAAATTTTAACTCCAAATGAAATTGCTTATATTTTATTCTGTTTAAAACATTATTGAAACTAGTACGTTGAAAAGTTTTGGAAAAACTGTCTCACACAAGTATACTTAATACTGGTTTGAATACCACAAAAACTGTTAGACAAAAAAAATATTACCAAGACCTATCAAGATTCAGCAATAAATATTTTCACTAACTACAATATTTATATTGATTGTTAATTGTTATGTAGGAGGAGCTCTCTCCACTACTAACCCCCACCAACGTCCATCCGTTATTTCAAGTTATTAATTTCCTAAAAAAGTAAACACAAAACATGTATCAAACTTCCATCGAAAGAAAAATTTCGCATAGAAGGTGGAATTATCATCCATGGTTCTTCTCTGTTTATTTAATGAAATAGGCTATATAATTGAACGTAGCCTATAAGGGTTACTGGATCTATGTATTTTACATCAGATTGGACGATTGAGATACTACAAATTATCAACAACCAACCAAAAAACACGCTCGGAGTGACAGGGTCAAATGCAAATAATCAATGGCCATTGAGAGTGCATAATTGCTTTTGGAGCTTGCTAAATTTTTCTCTTGTGACGATGCCCACTCATCGCGCAAAGCTTATTGGACGCCAGATCTCGCAGTTAATAATTTGTTTTTAATCTGACCAATCAGAAATGAGAACAATTTTTCAAACAATGATAACGCTGACATAACCAGCAAGAGCAGAAACCATCATAACGAGACTACACCAGTCAAAGAGAGACTTCCTCTACTGTTAAAACAATGAAAAAAAGGGTCCTGAGAAGATTGGATCTAATTGTAACAGGTACCTCAAAACTGGAATCGTTTGTATGAATTTATACCCAATATGGTATAAAAATCCAGGAAGATATACCTTTTCATGCAAGATAATGCGGTCCAGATTCGCGCAACTGTAGATTTTGAAGTATAGAACCGTTCTATAAAGTACAATCAAGGTATAAAAAGAGGACTATTTTCCCTAATTTGTACATTACTTACTGCTGTCAATTATACAATTACGACTTACTTCAAAATATGTCAGACTTTATTACAGACCTCGATGATTCAGGGTTCACTGGTGTTGGTACTGGTGGTGACTCTCTATTAGTTGACCTCAATGCTCAATATGACTTAGCCAACATGGCTTGGATCGGTACTGCCGCTACTTTAGTTTTCTTTATGATCTTTGGTATTGGTTTATTATACTCAGGTTTAGCCAGAAAGAAACATGCCTTGTCTTTATTATGGGCTTGTGTTGCAACAATTTGTGTCGCTACTTTTCAATGGTTCTTCTGGGGTTATTCATTAACTTTCTCTCACAATGTCAAATCTGAATTCATTGGTTCTTTACAATTTATTGGTTTCAGAAATGTTTTAGGTGCTCCATCTCTTGTTTCTGGTTTACCAGATGCCTTATTTGCTTTTTACCAAGGTATGTTCGCTGCCGTTACTGCTTGTTTGATGGTTGGTGGTGCTTGTGAAAGAGCTCGTTTAGGTCCAATGTTATTATTCGTCTTTATCTGGTTATCAGTTGTCTACTGTCCAATTGCTTGTTGGACTTGGAACACTGGTGGTTGGTTAGCAATCTTAGGTGAATTAGATTATGCTGGTGGTGGTCCAGTCCACATTGCCTCAGGTCATGGTGCTTTAATGTATGCTTTAATTTTAGGTAAAAGACAAGATCCAATTACCAAAAGTTTCCCAAAATATAAACCACATTCAGTTACTTCAGTTGTTTTAGGTACTGCTTTCCTATGGTTTGGTTGGTTTGGTTTCAACGGTGGTTCAGCTGGTAATGCTACCATCAGAGCTTGGTTTTCTTGTATTAACACTAACTTAGCTGCTGCCGTTGGTGGTTTAACTTGGATGTTCATTGATTACTTTAGATACGGTGGTTTTAAAGGTCAAGGTAAATGGACCACTGTTGGTTTATGTTCAGGTGTTATTGCTGGTTTAGTTGCCATTACTCCAGCTGCTGGTTTCGTTCCAATTTGGGCTTCTATTCCAATTGGTGTTTTAGGTGCTACTGCCTGTAACTTTGCCGTTGATCTTAAAGTTTTAATTGGTATTGATGATGGTGTTGATGTCTGGGCTTTACATGGTGTTGGTGGTTCTGTTGGTGCCGCTTTAACTGGTATCTTCGCCGCTGATTATGTTGCTGCTCTTGATGGTGCTACAGTCATCTCTGGTGGTTGGTTAAACCACAACTGGGTCCAATTAGGTTACCAATTAGCAGGTTTAGTTTCAATTGCGGCTTATTCTTCAGTTGTCACTGCTATTATCTTATTAATCATGGACAGAATTCCATTCTTAAAATTAAGATTATCAGCTGAAGAAGAAGAATTAGGTACTGATGAAGTTCAAATTGGTGAATTCACTTACCAAGAAGACACTATGTACATTCCAGAACCAGTTAGATCTAACAAATCTCAAGCTGCTCAACAATTCAATGCTATTGATGATCAAATCAACACTGATAAATCTGAAACTGCTTAATCATATCATTGTCCTTCTTAATTTATTTTCCTTGTTTAATTCTTCTGCTTTTTAATAGACTTTCAAGTCATGTTCAGTTTAATATGCCCTTAATACTTACCAATGTTTAATTCTACATTTAATTAAATAATTATTATAATTAATATTGTATCTTGTAGTTATACAGTATATGCAAAACTTATTGTATTGTAATCTTCTAAATTGAACACAATAATCAGTTTGATTCTGGAGATGGATATTCAAAATATTTTTCATCTTCTAAGACTTTTAAAGAAGCAGCTGGTTTACCATGTTCAGCCATGTATTTAATATAACCTTCTTTAATTGGTTTAATAGCACCTCTTATTTGTGTTTGTCTTTCATCCCAATGAACAGCAAAATAACCATAATCACCTTCAGCTTCATTACATTGATTGTTTAATTCATTAGAATAATCGACATCTTTTGGAAACATTAAATCATGGTGTTTACGTTCTTCGCCTTCTAAACTTTCATTTGAAGCTTTCATTTCATCAAATGAAGGTAATTTAATTCTTCCAGACCAGACTCTAGCTAACCAGCAACCTTGAGTTTCAGATAATCTAGTTGGTAAAACAAATCTTGGTAAACCAATGATAGCTAAACTTGGGTTAGCATAATAAATTAAATGCTTGTATAAACCATGGACTTTAGCACCATCGGTAATTAAATCTTTATTTTTAATAAATGGAATAGATTTTAAGTAACCAGTAGCAAATATCACGGTATCAACGTTGTCTAATCTAAAACCATCTTTGAAGTAAACTGATTTGGTGATTGGATCAAATTTTAATAAATCACCAACATCTTTAATTCTATCATCTTTACCTGCTGGTAAATTATTTTCTGATCTAATTGATTTGTAAATAACCTTGTTTAATCTGGTGGCCAATTGATAAGAAATATCAGCACCAGAAGCAGAGTTACCAACAACTAAGATGTTAGCAGAATTTTTGAATTGAGCAGGTTCATCATAAGACTTAGCATGTATTATTGATTTTGGATATTGTTTGTGCCATTCTTCTAAACCAGAAACATTTGGAATGAAAGGTTTGTCATAAGAACCAATAGCAATAGCAACAGCATCAAAGAAATCAGTTCTCTTGATATCATTTATGGTTGATCTAGAAATAACTTCCCATTTAGCTCTTGATTCAATGTATTGAAGACTGATGACTTCTTCATTAAATGTAACATATTGTTCAATATCTTTTGAGTAATCTTCAATATATTTCAAGATCTGTTCATGAGTTGGAAATAATGGGACATCGTCAGGGAATGGATGGTCTTTGTATGCCATCAAATCTTTTGGAACATTAGCATCTAAGTATTTATAAACAGGGCTTTCGTAGAACTTTTCACCCGATAATGATTCAACCTTATCCACGCGTGAGAATGGGTCTTCTGAAGGGACCTCACTCTGAAATGCCTTCTTTGATGATTTGAGAGGGGAATAATTCCATAAACCACCAGCTTTGGATCTTCTTTCATAAACTTTGATTCTTCTAAATGAGTTTTCACCTACCAAAGCCTTGGTCAAACCAGAACCACAAGGACCACCCCCAATGACAGCAATGTCTTGTATTTTATCAGGTAAAGACATATGAACTGAATAGTACTCTAATGTATTCTGTGGAAAGGTGTAAGCCGGTTGTGACTCCAGGGTGGGAAATTTAAATTCTTTTTATTCTGTAGACAAACCACGCGATGAGTTCCTATGTACAATTTTTCTCGGAATTAGAATGAATTTACACCATGAAAAAGCGAATATTATCCGATGATGGAGCCTATACTGTTTTTAAGTCCGTTTTACAGACCTTTGATAGGTGATTTTTATGTTGCTCTCATTTCAAATTATATAACTGATGCACTTTTGCCAATTGTTGTGTCAAGAACTCCGGAGTTAAGTGAGACTCTTTGGTAGCTGTTGTAGATGTAAAATAGTGACACAAAGCTCAGTTGTCGTTTACTCCAGTCTAAAGCTTTCTTATTTGTACATGTATATCAGTTGTGGCTGAATCCGTACGTAGAATATGACACTATCGGACTGTATGAGGCTACACTCATTTAAACACCAATTAACAAAAATTATTTTCAAATGTTCTTAATTCCTCAATAACCATTAGCTGTAACCGTTAATCTCTTTCCCCAACACAATAGTGCATTAATTCTACTATAAAAAACTGTGCCTTATGTACCTCAGTCACGCACAACAGTCAGATTTCTTCAACTAATTGCATACACAACTACAAGAAAAATGGTAATTCCGGTTTTGCGTCCCCGGATTTGATTGTTTTTTTGTCCTGTATCTAGTCGATCTCCTCACTTGACACATAAAATGATCAAGAATTTGAGAAAAGGGTATTAATTTAGATTTTTCCAAAACTTTGATGTGAATAATGGTCATTCAAATGAATTTTAATTTGCAGATATGGCTGCATATTTCAAAATATTTGGGGTTTCAGGACGTCTTGAATTTGAAACTTCTTAATAGAGATTTTTATGTCATTGGTGCATCTGATTTCATTTGGAAAAATGTTGTTTACAATCGTTGGTATTCAAATCAAATTTCTTCAAATGGATCATTTCCCGAATCTGAAGATTATTATGAATATTTTAAAAAACGTTGGAAAGAAGATATATCAATTAAACATTTAATTGAAGACTTGAGTTGTTCAAGTAATCCATTAAGCATATTACAAGCCGCATATGGATTAATAAATGAAAAAAACAACAAATTTGGGACAATTCTAAAAGAGTTGAGAGAAAATGAAGACTTGGGAATTCGTTACTTGGCTGGTTCCATGCTTAGTGCAATTAGAGCAAACCATATTTTAAATTATTATGGAAAGGGTGTCAATCATTTTAAAAAAGATCTTGAAGATTTTTTTTTAAATATGAATCATCTTGATAATGCATTTGATACTTTATTCCCATTTAGAGAAAAATTTTATCATGATATATTCTTATTAATATCTTCAAGAAATATCTGTTCAAATCCAATAATTTCAACAACTGAAAAAGTTGTTGAAATTATTAAAAAAGTTCAAAGTTTCTTAGCACCAAGAACAGATTACAGAATTGATAAAAATTTCAGATCTGATATCATGCCTTCAACTGAAGATTATTCAATTTTAAGAGTTTATGCTGGTGAAGTTGTTGGTGTTCCAGAAATAAGATATTCAATAATTCAAAAAGTTTGTTCAATGTTCAACTTAAAAATTAATGTTTGTAATTCCTTTATGGTGGTTCAAGATGAAACTTTCACCGGTGGAATTAGCTTAATTAGTTTGGAAAATGATATATATGTCTTTACAAGACAAACATTGATAAATGACCTTGAAAGAACTAGATATCCATTTGATTTAGAAATAATCTTGAATTATTTTGATTTCAGTCCATTCTTGGATCCTTTTTCACAATTAGAAGATGGTTCAATTTATTATCATTTTAAACCACATTATGCAACTTTTAACTATATTTTTACCAATTCAAAAACAAAAATGAACACATTTTGGTTGGATTTTTTATCAATAAGAGATGAATTAAGATTTGTTCAACCAGATGATGCACTTAATGGTGTCATTTCACTATTAAGACACTTTATTTTCAATCCATTCTTGGTTTTAACTTTAGAATCTGATCTTACAAAATTATTCAGAGAATTTAATGGCACTTCAAAAGAGTTAATGTTTTGGATAATTGAAAAATTTCAAGATCATTATTATGACTATCCTGCTTCTGAAATAAGCTATGATGTTATTGATCCTTTTTTCAAATTAGGTCAAATAGTCTACTTAAAAAAGACAAACTCTTATAATGTAGTTCTGAAAGAGGTTCCAAAATTTAATCAAGTTGGTTTACTTTTGAAAAATGATCATAGCCAACAACAGTTGGTTCATGAAGAAGATTTAGAACTTGCTGGACAAGTTAATCAAGAGATTTTGAAGTATTTAAAAGGAGATTTATTAATTGGTAAGTATTTCACAAGTTATGATTCTTCAAGACAATGCTTTATACCAAATCAATACATTGAAGAAAGAACTTCACAAGGTTTTTTGCCAGCCCCAAAATAAATATGAACGTTATAACGGTCTACGCCCATTTATTATAGTAATATTGTAGGTCATAGCTCAATTAATAAGATCATTGATGTACAGCTCATGAATTATATGCAATTAATATCGACCACGTCGTCGACATTCATAATGATATTCAGGTCGTCGTCGATGATCACCTTTAATAATTATAATTTGACGGACCGGCTTAAATTTTTAAAATTAATATACCGGAAAAAATAAAATCATGATTTAAACTATTCATTTTTTAATTTTAAAAATTTATAAATTATTGAAAATTGAAAATAATATTAATTAATTATATTAGATTATATAATTATAATCGATCTTAATATTTATATATTAGCTGATATCGCTACTGCTAGTGTACTTTTTTATTAATTGTACTGATTGATCGATTCGATCATGTCATGATTAATATTAATATCAAAATTAAATTAATAATTAGCTAGTATGTCGTATAATATTTTATATTAAGCTGATCGACGTACGTTATTGAAATTAAAATTAATTATATATATTGATTTTAGTGATCATTTTCTAATTAATATAGAAATTTATTTGATGGTTTAATCTATTTTACTAGATATAAGCAATTGAATAATTTGAATAATCAATAATTGGCTTGACAATTTTTATAAATTTAATAGGGGGTATTTGTATTAACAAGATTATTTTCACCAGGAGTTAATTTAAGAAATGTGTATTTCAATTCATATGACTAATATAAAACATATTTTAAACAACTAAACCAAATTGTGGTAACAGATTCTTATTTTTTTTGCATCAATGAGGTAAAAAATTTATTATATAATTTTATAACATTTCAACAACTGGTAATTAAAACAGATCAGTTAGAGTTATTAATGATGTTTTGATCTTTGTATTTTTAGACCTCAATTAGATCCAATATCTGCTTTATTGTTGACTCTGAGTATTAATTTTGCAAAATTGAAAAAATTACCTTCTCCACGTTTCCGTCAAGTCATCAAAGAATTTCAAATGATAGTATTCATTAAAAACGATAAGAGTGATGAATCACATAATGTGGAACGTTTAACTTAAATGAGAACATATTTAATAACGATGTTTTTAACTTTGTTGATAGTAATGGTGATAAAGATTAATTGAAATATCTTTTTTCTAAAAAGGTTGCAACATGATCTAGATTTTAGATCATTTTGATAAACCTGCTTTTAAGAGAATAGTTATTTAACCAGCCAAACAACTTAATTCTTTTAAATTTACTTCATGTTAGTAGTTTTCACATATACAGTTTTTTAAAATTATTTTGCTGTGAGTCGTGATTGTAGTACTTTTACCAAGACTGGTTTGAAGTAATGGTTTCATTGTCAAGAGACCAAAAGCTTCTTCCGTACAAGATGATGTAACAAATTTCAAAGAGATAACATGCAAATTAAAGCTTTATCCGCATTTCATAGTGTATATATCTAGGTAAAAGAATTGATAATAAAGAAAGATTGAATAAATCATATGTCAAATTGTAATTTACAAGAGTGTGAACTTAATTACTGTTTTTGTAGAAATAGATCAAACAATAAACATGACAGATTCTTTTTATCCAATAAGTTGTCAATCCGTTTCAGATCCCAAGATCCCAGACATTTTTTGATCAAGAATTTAAGTTGTGGGTGACTTATCGTTTATCATTTGTGATAAAATTTCAATCGACATCCAATAATCAGCTGTTTAACAATCGTTAGATACACAGTTCTAAAAGGCATTAAAAAATTAATTGTAAGCTACGTGGCCCTAGACCTCGACGACGGAATTAATTATATTATACCTATATGTATTGTTTGTGCATTGGTTGCATATATTAAAAACCACACCCCTAAAATGCATATTAACGGAAATCGATTTACGATAATTGACAGTCGAGTCGGTAATTATACAATGTTTATATACAACATTAAACCATACTGAGCACCACTCCGCAAGTCTTGAATATCTCGATACTTGTATTTGGTCTTGGATGTATTGTTTGTGATTGTCCCCAAGAACCACTAATTGCTTGTACTAAAATCTTATCGACTCGAGATGCAAATAATAATATCAATCAACGTCTTCACTTTGCTAGGCGGGCGCACTTTCCCGCATTTGATTTTCTGATAAACTAGTACCAGGAAGTGAATCTACAGGATCTAACTGGATAGACGGTTGAGTTGGACCGATCCACAATGGCCTTACCCGTTAACCCTTAACTATTACTAGGTTATACTGGCATGTATCACTACTGGACGTCTTTTGTGTACCAAGTTTAATCATGTCAAAAATGCCGGTGAGAATGGCAGATTTCCCCTTTCGGGAAAAAAGAACATTGCGGCTGCGTGCCCTTACCATCCCGATAAGCATTTTAAATAATCTTATCACAGTTTCTGGTACTACAAAAATGAGCTATTCTGTACTCTGATTGGCTCACAAGCTGTCAGTTGCTGACATAATCGGGGAAATATGCACACTTTGGGATTAGTATGGTGTCAAACTTTCCACAAATTGGGGAAAAATGAAGTTTGTATAAAGGTTCGCAGATTTCCTCTTTTTATGAAAATCAATTATCAAAGATGAGATATGATATCATCAGGGTTTCACTTTGATCTTTATTTGTTCTACTCCAGGGTCCATGTGATTAAACAAAAAAGAGCTTTAAAGTAGTTTGTTTAGTAGTTTTTCACTGAAAATTGAACCATTTGATCATTGTTATGTATTTGTAGTCTTCATGTCTTTTTTTTCGCTCTTTAAATGTGTTAATTATAGTCTGAATTGCTCCAAGATTATGAAATGTGTCATTCTTAATTGCAGGGGAAATTTAGATACCGTTGGCGCCATTTGGGCCAATCAGGCCGCTTCCTGTCCACGGAAATCATTTTTCAAGCGAATCACAGTGCAATTATGCCCAGAATGTTTATGTAAGTTATTTAGCATCAACAAATTAGTACTATCTTTATCACCGTGATATCTGCAATCTTATCATCAACTCTCGATCTCCAAGGCAATTTAATTTAAATGTGTATATATATTGACACTATTTTCCTGTGTTGAAAAAGTAGTTTATGTAAAACATCACACAAACCATGGCTACTTACGAAGAACAAACAGTGGACTTGGTCCCTGCTGATATGGCCTATGTTGCTTGTGCAACTATTTTAATTGCTGCAATTACTCCAGGTATTGCTTTATTCTATGGTACTAGAAAATCATATTTAACCTTAGCTATTCAATCTTACCTTGTTACAGGTATTATCACAATCCAATGGTATTTATTTGGTTACTCATTGGCGTCAAGTTCAAGTTCGTCTTCTGTCTATGGTAACTTTAGTTTTGCTGCCTTACATGATATTGGTTACGGTGGTGGTGGTTTAACATCTCCAACCATTTTAAGTTTTGTTTTCACTGATTTCTTTGTCATCTGTACCGTCCAGATTTTCCTCGGTGCTATCGTCGAAAGAGGTAGACTTGGTCCATCATTATTACTTGGTGTCTTATTCGCTACATTAGTTTACTGTCCACAAGCTTATTGGACTTGGAATGCTAATGGTTTCTTATACAAATTAGGTGATTTAGATTTTGCTGGTGGTGGTCCAGTCCATGTTTCTTCAGGTGTTGCTTCATTAGCTTACTCTTTATTCCTTGGTAAGAGAAAAGAATGGTTAGACACTGGTAAAGCTCCAAGATTCCAACCAAAAAACCCAATCTTAAACTTCATCGGTTCATTACTCATTTACTTCCCATGGTTATTCTTCAATTCTGGTACTTTAACTACCATTACCACTCCAAGAACTGCTTACATTCTTGCCAACACCCAATTAGCTGCTGGTACTTCTGTTACCGTTTTCACCATCATGGATTACATGATCAGAAAGAAATGGTCAGTTCAAGCTGCTTCTGAAGGTTTGATTGTTGGTTTAGTTTTTGTTACTCCAGCTTGTGGTTACTTAGAACCATGGGCTATTGTCATTGGCTCTATCGTTACTGCCATTGTCTGTAGAGCTACTTACAACATCAATGACTGGATTGGTATTGATGATACTACTCATTCTTTCAATGTCCATGCCATTGGTGGTATTATGGGTTCTATCTTAGTCGGTGTCTTTGCTTCACCAACTATTGCTTTCTCTGATGGTGCTACTGAAATTGCTGGTGGTTGGATCTTCCACCACTGGGTTCAAATGGGTTACCAATTAGCTGGTACCGTTTGTATCATTGTTTGGACCTTCGTTATGACCTATATCTTATGTTTCATTGTTGACAAGATTCCAGGTATGAAGATGAGAATTTCATTAGAGCAAGAAGAACTTGGTTTAGATAAATTCGAAGTTTGGGAAGCTGAATTAGAATATGGTAACCCATCTGGTATTGATGAAACCAAAATTGAATACTTGAATGGTACTGAACAAGAGATCACTGGTGGATCTTCTGAAAATATTGAGCTTGGTGATTACAAACAACCAATAAATGCTCCATAAACTTTGTCTTCTTGTTAATTTGAATTTAATTGTTTTGATTTGTATAGAACCTTATTTTTGATAAATAAGATTGTCTTTAACTTTAATTGTAGTCTCTTGATTGCAAGGTTAATCTTTATTTATTTTCAATATTTATAGTGAGTCATTAAACCGATTTTTCCAACCAAAGTTTTTCATAATATTATTAAAAGTAAATTCACTAATAAAAATAACAAACCAATTGACTAAAGAAAGATAAAACATTAAATTAATAAAAAATTAAATTAATATTAGTAAAAACTAAAGCAACTAAGTTGTAACCATAAAATATTATGAACTCAAAACGAGAGATTTAAAAAAATATATATACTTTTTAATAATTTCATGCCCTTTTTCCTTTTTCCTTTCTCCATTATTTGCTCAATGATGTATCATACATTATCGGTAACATAAGAATATGTCGTTGAATTTAAACTAGACAGATTTGTATTTTTTAATGTACATTCAAATTTTATGTTGACATTTGTGTCAAAAATTAATTGGGCTAAAATGTTACTCCGGAATTCTCCGAGATATAGCCCATTATAAGTAATAATAACACTACATTAATGTTTCAACCACAAATGTAATTGAACATACTGTAATAAATTTGTTTCTTCATAACACCAATATCTACAAATTTTGCAAAATATGTTATTTAAAAGTATATTTTGGTCTTTGTTAAATCTTTTAACAATTTCCGTTTATGCCTTTGATATAATACCCCGTGATAATTCAACAAGGGTTGATTCTATTAATCTCCTACGATGTTTAAAAACCAATGGAGTTGACAACAATAGTACTGTTTGCATTGATGGTAGCACACTAGTCATTTATTCTAATCCAAAAATAGTCGATACTAAGAGATTAAAGCCCATTTTCAATCGTTGTTATTCATTATATGGAGAGAATATAGCTTTTGGGTGGACTAAATATGATTATTTCCCTAGTTTTCTTGAATCATTTGGGAATATTGATGAAGTTTTAGCAAATGATAACTTATTAAACCAAATCAATAGAAATATTAGAATTAGTAGTGTATCAGAAACATTAGAAACTCAACAGATTTATAATGTTGTACCAACATCAATTGTCATGAATTTTTATCATAGTGAGCCGTACATAGATATCTAAATTAAAGTTTTATTTGCAGAATCTTAGGCTTTAATTCACATAGATTTCAAGAAAGGTTACATTTGATATCTTGCACATCAAAGATGCGACCCAGATCCCCATGTAGTTTTTGTAAATACAAAGTAATGGATATTTTTACTGGTTGTAGGTTTAATTAAATACATTTGTGGATATACCCCTTACATATTTACAAAACTTAAATTTATTATATATTTCTTTTGAACCTATCACTGAACTTTAAATTTGGAAAGTGATTAGAAACTTTAGAGCAAAAATTAACTTGCCTACGACTTACTACTAGAGAAATAGTTTATATAACACCTGTTATTGATTACTTTCTTTACTTTTAAAACTTACCAAGTCAAATCATAAGTTCATATTTTTAAGTTTCAAGGAATACCATCGACTTCAATATTGTCATTTGTGAACTAAAGAGTACTGCAATTTCCACCTAAAATTCAGACGTATAGTACTAAATGAATGTACATATCCATGTACACAGTTGCAACGTGCACAAATCCTTTAACTTCAACGGTTTCACAATTATACTTCCTATTGTTTAGCCTTATAATTCAACGGATTTATACCTTCATAAGGCTTTACAAACTTTACACTTTATCTATTTCATCCATAAAAGATGCTAAGAAATTGTCCAAATTGGGAAATTTGATAGATTAAGAACTGGACTAAAATTTTTTTTTCTTTTTTTTTTCTTGATCCTGTGAGATCTAAAAAATGCAAAATTTGTACATCAATATTTTCAAGATTTTATAAAAAGACACCAACATGGGCCCTTACTTATTGATGCTGGAGTACAAAGCGGTAGATAGAGATGAGAGATGAGAGTGTATGTGATTATATTTTGTAGTTTTTGAATAGTAGTGTAGTGAAAAGTTTTCTTGTTGTGTAGTGTTTGGCGAAATGACGATCATCATGAAGAAGATGATGAAAAAGATGAACTGATTCAAGTAATGTGGCGATGCTAATGAAAAGAAATGTAGTTGAGAACCAGCACTAGTGACTAAAGAACACGTTGTATATACAATCAAAACCAAGGTGTACACACAGAGGCTGTAGTGTTACTATAAATATCTTAGTCCGATAACTCATCCAAAGGCTTTGATTTCCATCCAGCGAGCTAAAAAAACAAAAAACACTTGTTATCAAGACAAAAACAGTAGGTATTGAACTCAAGACCGATAAATATCCAAAGGTATTGAAGAGTTCCCTGTGAAATTGACAGAATCCTCACTATAAAGAAGCCAGAAATGAAATTACACCTCAAATCAAAAGAAACGTTCTGCAAGGTATTGGATATACCGTAATCTCCATTCGCCATTAACTCCCGTTTGGCTTGGACCCCCCCATGCACAAGAAATACATAGTGAGGCATGGAACGATATCAGCGAAGGGCTTAAGCCTTACGTGTTCTCGAAATTTTAAACTACAAACTCAGCTTCTTACAGGCTCTTTTGGAATTATCGGTGAGTGTACACTGTACACATAAAAATTTAAGACCGATAAAAAAAAAGCGAAAAGAGCTGAAATGTAAACAAACCAGCAAATTTAACAAGCACCGATACAAGACATTACCACGGCACACGGTGGCATTAGTAATACCGTTGAAGAGAGTACACCGAGTAGTCCGAACAGGGACCATTGACACATTGTTATCGTTGATATTTTTTAGAAGGTGTCTTTAGAAGAAAAGATCAAGAAACATGGTGGTTAAAGGCAGGTTTTCTAAAAAACCACCAAAACCTACTATAACGATACCCAAGAATCATAACCCACACATAGATACCATCAATGCATTAAAGAAGAAACCATTGTTGCAAGATGCCATTAATTTGTTATATCAAATAGCTAATATTGTAACACCAATAATGAAAGATTATGGGTTAAAAGTTCGAAAATTAACAGAAATGTCACCAAAGGATGATGTACTATTAGGACTTAATGTAAACCATGGCGCTGAAGTAAAGCTACGATTACGACCACCAAGGAATGATCTAAGGTTTTTGCCATTGAATGAATTAGTTGGAACAATGCTTCATGAGCTAACACATAACACATTTGGGCCTCATGATGCCAGATTCTACAAGCTGCTGGATGAATACACTGATAAACAGGAAGGGTATATGCGTCAAGGTGTTGATGGTGAGAGTATGGCCAGTAAATTTGGTGGTACTGGTCAGGCATTAGGAGGAAATGGTACAAAAGATATTCTCAATGCTCGGTTGCATAAGATGGACAAGAAGTTTGTGATGGGAACGTCGAGACTAGGGGGAGCAGTCAAAGAGGGCGATGCTAGGGCACTAGCGGCACTAGCGGCGATCAAACGGGCAGAGGATAGTAAATGGTGTCATGAATTGGGAGCGGGCGAGGTTGAAGAGGAATTACTGGAAGATTCTGACGACGATATCGTTGTGATTAGCGAGGGTCCAGTAAAGAAGAAGAGGGAAGCTGAAGTTATAGTTATAGATGATGATGATGATGATGAGCCAAAGAAACGGAGATTGGTGTAGTGTGCAATATAAAATAAACACACGTATAGGAGTTATTGCGAACACGTAGCAATGCAAACACCCAAAGATAAATGACTTTAGTAGCGACGTGATTGGCTGGCCAGGCCATTGTGGGGAGTTTGACACTACTGATTATATCCAATGAGAGAAGGCGAGATTACTCTAAATTGACACCCTAAAACACCTTTTCACACCTTTTTAAAATTGTTAGCGAAAATTGCAAAAAATGCCAATTTTGGTGGCAAAAGTGACGGGCCGATGACGCAACTAGGCTTTTTTGACGGAAGTCTGTTAGCCAATGAAATTAGTTTTGTTTGTCATTTTGGGTGTTAAACAAACTTTGTGCAAATTTGTTAGCAGTTTTGATAAGATTAATCGTGGGTGTACAGTGTACACCTTAAAAAAATACTGATCTCATGATTGTTTGGCCAGCATGTGCTTTGGATTTACACCCCCTATAGTAACTGAACACTCAAACCGTTGTAGCCATAGTGAGCACATTTAAAGTAGTCAACGCCTTTACTACTGGCTACACTTAAACAGGGAGGCCAGGCCAGGCAGAAACGATGACATTCAGCTCGATTTTCATTGGCCAATCCTCTCCCACGGTGTTACCTCGCTTATGTAACGTTTGGCCTTATACTGCTTACGTAAAACTCACACACTACGTACAGCCGTTTAATTCAAACTTATTTTTGATTAATCTGTAATGATTGTGTATTCGATTCGAAAAAATTTGTTCATTAGATCCATATTTATCTTTATTCATTTATCACAGATTAGAACACATGCCTGCAATCTCTGCTGTTGAACTACCCGAAGTGGAGAGGGATAACTCTCCTGCTCAGAGTCAGAGCTGTGCCAATTGCAAAACTACTAAAACACCACTTTGGCGTAGAGGTCCTGAAGGTATGCTCATTTGTAATGCTTGTGGGTTATATTATAGGGCAAACAACTGCCATAGACCTGTTAATTTAAAAAGACCTCCTCATGTCGTCACTGTCGACTCAAATGAACTACACAAGGGAACATGTAAAGGTGATGGTCGTTGTAATGGTACCGGTGGTAGTGCTGGTTGTAAAGGTTGTCCTGCTTTTAATAATAGAATAGTCATTCCAAACATCAAAAAAGAAGAAGTGGAAATACCCAGTGCTTCTCCTCAAAGTTCTCCAAACAATACAGATAATGAAATACCTAGTGATAGTGCTAAATCACCAAAGAATAATGATGATATTAAAATTGCTCAAGTTATAGGTTCTGAGACAATTGGGAACGTTGCAATTGCCTGTACTAATTGTGGTACTACTGTGACCCCATTATGGAGAAGAGATGATAATGGTGATACAATCTGTAATGCTTGTGGTCTTTACTATAAACTTCATGGTAAACATAGACCAATAAAGATGAAAAGAGCTGTTATCAAAAGAAGAAAAAGAAATCCAGCCAATGAGGAAAAATCAGAATCAACAACAACTTCACCTGATTTAGCTCCAATTAATGTCCATGTTGATAAATATAATGATTCTGAAAAAGTTAAACTGCCTCCAATAAGAATGTTACCACTTAAAAATAGAAATTCACCAGCTGTTGATTTCACTGCCATGTTTAGTAAAAAACAGAAATTAACTGAATTACCACCACCACCACCAACAATAATTTCACCTCCACCACCACCTTTAATTACGACACCTCCATCTTCATTAGGTCCAAATCATCAAAAAATTTTGCAACTACATTCTCCTCCATACACAAATCCAAACTATTTACCACAACCATCTCCATCAACTCAGTTTTCAAGAACTTATCAAATGCTACCACCTTTTCAACACACACTGCCACATTATGGAGCATCAACAACACTTCCAAAAGCACCTTCACATCCACAGAACATGAGCGTAAACTCTCTGCTTAACGGCTCACTGCCTACACCAAGAGAAACTAAAAAAGATTAAATCTACACGCTAATTATTTATTTATTGCAATGATATGTATATACGATTTTTGTTAACTATTGTAGCTATGACAAGACATTTAAATGTGTGCCCGATGCGAATATTGAATAAAATCGACAATCCCACGATGCACCACACTAATTAACAACCAACTAAATCTTCAATGGCTGAGCCTCAACAGCAAGAGGAAGACACTGGGATCTTTGGATCAATCTACAAGAATCTCAAGTATTACCTTTTGATCTACTTTGTTATCAACCTTGGTACTCAATTTTTTGGAAAACAGGAAGATCCAACATTAACACCACAATTACAAACGACGGCAAACACCCATGATAAAACAACTTTTAAATTAACTCCAAACTTAAAGAACTCAAGTTTTATAGTGTTCTCAGAACCTGAGAATTTATGGGAGTCTGTTCTTGATGACGATGGTAATGAAGTTAAGATTCCAATTGTTGATAAAGCAATTTATGAAAATTCTCAAAAAGATGCTGTTTATTATACTCCATTTTATCCAATTGAAACTTTATATGATTTCAAAGTCTTTGTTAATGACATAAGTGACTTTAAAGTAGGTGATAATCCAAATGTTGAAGTTTATGGTGTTACAATTGATGAATTTAAATCAATTAAAAAAAATATTCAAATTGATGTTAATGAAAATCTTAAAAATAATGGAAGTTTGTACTTACATTGTTTCATTGGTAAACATGATGATGACGAAGTTCTTGGTTATAAAAAATTACAATTGAATAATTATCTTCCAAAAAAGAAAGAAGTCAAATTACACAAATTAATTGGTAGTTCAAATGAAGAAATTGAAGAAATTAAAGAATCAGTTGAAATTGAAGAAACCCCAATTGTTTCTTATTGGCATCCAAACGTTACAATTTATTTAACTTCACCACCTGGCTTAATTGATTCAGCTCAACTTCCACCAGCAATGTTAAATATTTTCCCATTAGATCCTTTAGATAGACGTGATAATTTAACTGGTTTAGTTACACAATATTTCCCATTGATTTTTCAAAACAAGTTTTGGCAATTAAAAGATCATATGACTGAAATCAATTCAACAACAACTGTTTTAGATTTAAATTTAAATATTGATAGAGCTGCATTTTGGAAAGTTCAAGGTTTAGTCATTCTTGAAGATGGTTTTAAACAACAACAACAAAGTGAATTTGCTGCAATGGGCGATGGTTCTGAATTTGATGCTTTCAAGAAGATCTTATTAGAAACTAATCCATATATGTTAGGTATTACAATTGCTGTTTCTTTATTACATACAGTTTTAGAAATTCTTGCTTTCAAAAGTGATATTTCTCACTGGAAAAACAAGAAAAACAACGTTGGTATCTCAGTTCGTTCAATTATTGCAAATGTTGTCCAACAAACTATTACTTTATTATACTTAATTGACAGTTCTGAAGGTACTTCCTTTATGATTCTTGCCTCTCAAGGTGTTGGTATATTGGTTGAAGCATGGAAAATTACAACAATTGTTAAATTTGAATTAATTCATGAAGAAGGAAAATTTTTACCAACTGTTAAAGTTACTGATAAACATGAACTTTCTGAAACCGAAAAGAAGACTCAAGAATATGATTCAATTGCATTCAAATACTTATACTTAGTTGCTGCTCCATTATTATTGGCATATTCAGTTTATTCAGTTATGTATAAAGAACATAAATCATGGTATTCATTCATCATTACTACTTTAGTTGGTTTTGTTTATACTTATGGTTTCTTAACATTAGTCCCATCAGTTTATATCAATTATAGACTTAAATCTGTTGCTCATGTTCCAAGAAAAGCAATGGCTTATAAAGTTGTTAATACTTTCATTGATGATTTATTTGCATTTGTTATTAAAATGCCTTGGTTACATAGATTGGCAACATTAAGAGATGATGTTATTTTCTTTATTTATTTATACCAAACTTGGATTTATAGAATTGATTACACTAGAGTCAATGAATTTGGACAAGGTGGTGAAGATGAAGATGAAGATGAAGTTGAAGGTGAAAAGACTGAAGATGGTGAAAAGAAAGAAAAAGAGAAAAAGAAGGAAAAATAGTGGACTAATTAATGAATATTCTTTGATTATAAAATGATGTAGAGTAGTTTATTCTTACTTACGTACTGAAATAGCTAAATATGTCAATGAATCATATTTACTAAAAGCATTGGATCTCGAGGACAATTCTTTGGATGCATGGTACCACCTTAAAGTTTTTCTTCGTTGAATCTCTACTGGAAATTAAAATTCTTCGCAGAAACATCAAAAATGTTAGTAAAATTGAACATTAACCACACAAATAGATAATTTGAAACATAAATAATAGAAAATTGTAGTTAATTATAGTATAACTCAACTGATTCGGGCTCAAATTGCAATTTTAAAATGTGGTCAAACCCACATTTCCAGTATTTGTGAAGAAACAAATAGTTGTTGCCCGTTTAGCTTAGTGGTAGAGCGTTGCACTTGTAATGCAAAGGTCGCTAGTTCAATTCTGGCAGTGGGCACCAATTTCTTTTTTTGTTATTTTTACCGAGTAAACTTGTTTTTAGTTAATAATTAATTGCCATTGTGTGTTATATTTTGGTTCACACTGAATGATTGAAGGATACACTGACAAATTTCTGTATTTTACTTGTCTTTTGTTCAGTATCCTGTCCTAAAATAATTATTTGGGGTTGTGCAAAGTAAACAAAATTTCGGTACGGCCACAACAACGGTATTGGTTGCTGTTAACTGAAACAAACAATGTGCTAAATTGCTAATTACAAGGATAACAGAATAATGCTTCGAATAAAGTAAGTTATTTTCCGATGGATTAATTAGTAATACTGTTTGAAATTAGTGATGAGCGTGTACTATTTCTTTGGTTTATTTGTTGAAGGTCCTTGCAGAACTGTGCATAAAATTAACCAAAATTTGGGAATATTTGTGTTAAAAGTTGAATAATGGTAATAAATAGATAGTTCTTTTGACATTTGTATGGATTATTTATATGATTTGGTGCCGTATGGTACAATCTGATTTGAAAAATTTGCAAAATTGATGTATTATCATTATCTTTTAAAAAATTAAGAGATTGTAGGTGTCACTTAACGTTAGCGACAAATTTGAAAAAAAATACAGCTGAAGGCATCTAAGAACGATTTTAATACTTGATCAAATTGAAAAGTATAAAAACAGGGCTTATTCCACCTGAATGACCATTACTGATGATCATTATAGACATATGATGACTGTTTCAAACCTTTCTTTCGAACTCGCCACTGATCCTGAGCTCATTAAGTTCACTCACTATCAAAACTCATTTACATGGAAATCCAAATTGACTCATGAGCAATACATGGAAAGAGAATGGAAAGTTGGTGTTGAATCCAAACCAGCTAAACGTGACGAAGCTAATAACACTGGTATTTTTCATTTTGTCTTAAGAGATCTTTCAATTGATACTAATGGTGATAAATTCAAGAACGTTGTTGCTTCTTGTGAAACTAGAAACCGTAAAGCATGGAAAGCTGAAAATGGTGAATTAAAAGAATTATTAAGTCCTTGTATCGGAAGTGTTTATACTATTCCTGATCATAGAAAAAAAGGGTATGCTGGTAAGATGATTGAATTATTGAATGAATATTGGCGTGAACGTTTAGATGCTGATACTTTTATGACTTTATATAGTGAAGTTGGTGATTATTATGTTAAATTGGGATATAATAGTCATGAAATTAAAGTCCATAAAACTCCATTAACTGAAGTTGCTGCTGATGATATTGATTATTCATACTTAGAATTTGAAGGTTATGAAGAATTGATTAAACAAGACAATGATAAATTATTGGAAAGACTTGTTGAAAAATCTAAGACTTCTAAAACTCCTTTATATTCATTAGACATGGATTTGAACATTTTCACATGGTATCATTTAAGAGATTTATATATTGGTTCCATTGTTGCTCCAAGTTTCAACATTAAAGAACTTGGTGTTGTTTTAGAAGATGGATCCAAAGATCATATCATCTGGCTTCACGATTGGAACAGTGATGCATTGACTGTTATCAAGTTACAATTTTCATCCTTAGATTCATTCAAGTTTTTATTCAAAAAAGCCAATGAAGAAGCCAAAAATGCTGGTTTAAAAGAAGTGAATCTTTGGGACTCATCATTAGGTGAAGATGAAGCATCGCATAAAAGTTCATTTGAATACATTTCACAAATTGACAATGTTCTTCTGAACCAACCAAATGGCTCTATTGGTGGTTTCCGTTTGGTTAATCCATCATCCAATTATCAATGGGAAAACAATGACAAATGGTGCTGGTTTTGATACCTGGCATTTACTACTTATACACTAATTACACAGCTAAAAACTAAAAATAGTCGTAGAAATGATCTATTTTCTCTTGAAACAAAAAACTACCACCTTTCTGGGTCCACACTAACACACATACATGCAGGGACTGCCCAACGATTAACGACTGAGCCTTTGATCAGAGAAGTTGTTATATTTAGTACTGGCATTGCCCACAGTCAGGCACAAAACAAATCCGGTAGGCGCACCCTAATTTCCTAAAACGAACTTAAAACACGCTCTATTTTTATACTTCAAGCTAAACGAATAAATACCCAGCTGAATCACTCTGCTCTGCTACAACCAGCTTCTAGTCGCTATTCATGAGCTACACCAACAACAGAGGCCAGTATGGCTACAATGAACAAAACCAGTACCAGCAGCATGAGCAGCAGGACGAGGATCAATATCAACAACAATACAACAATAATCAACAGCAATATGTCAATGATGATTATGACCCATTTAACAATAATCTTTACCAAAATAGTAGATCCTCTGATAGATTACAACAACCAGAAACCTCATATGCTGGTGAATCATATAATGCTCAAAGAAGATCTTCTGACATGGGTTATGACAACACTTATGCTCAAGAATATCATCAATCCACACCTGCTTATGATTCCAACCAACAAAGATACTATAACAATCCAATAATGGACACAAATGATATTGATTATGCTACACAGTACTCTCCAATTGAAGGTTCTGTTGTTCAACCATCAATTCCCTCCATTGCCGTGGATTATTCAACAAGTCCAAATCATTATAATGAAAGGTTATATCATCAAGACACAGGAATGAACGCGTCTAGCTTTAACGGTTTTCCAGTTGAACCAGAAATTACACCTTCTACTCCATTACAAAGAACTGATTACAGCCAAGCACCTCCATTACCTCCAATAGTAGACACCTATTATTATGGTACGGGAAATCAAAACTCCTATCCTGATATCAACAACAATGGTCCATTTGTGAGTATGGAAAAGCTAAATGATTATGACCCAGGTCAAGAAGAAATGCATATTGGTGAAAATATTAGTGGTGATAACTATGAATTGAATACTTTTGCTAAAGAAGTTTATGATGATCAAGAATATTCATTTGGTGAAGAAGGTTCAAGTATACCTGAAGAAACTCATAGAAGAAAAATTGAAGTTGGTTTATTGAATGGTAATTTAATTTTAGATTGTCCTGTTCCTGATAGAATCTTAGAAAAATATACAGGTAAAAACGTTGATGATTCAAGAGAATTCAAATTTATGAGATACCAAGCAGCTACTTGTGATCCAAGTGAGTTTTCTGCTGACAACTTCAGTTTAAGACAAAGGTATTATAAAAGACCAAGAGAAATTGAAATTTTAATTGTCATTACTATCTATAATGAAGATGATGTTCTTTTAGCAAGAACATTAAAAGGTGTTTTTGATAATATCAAACATTTAGAAGGTAGAAATAGATCAAGTACTTGGGGTACTGATTCCTGGAAGAAAGTTGTTGTTTGTATCGTTGCTGATGGTAGATCAAAAATTAATGAAAGTGCACAAGCTTTATTAGCTGGTTTAGGTGTTTACCAAGAAGGTTTTGCTAGAAGTGCCGTTAATGAAAAGAAAGTTGTTAGTCATATCTATGAATATAGTTCAATGATTGGTATTTCATCAATTGAAAAGAAAACTGTCAAATTAAAAACTAATAAAGTTCCTGTTCAATTACTGTTTTGTTTGAAGGAAGAAAATCAAAAGAAAATTAATTCACATAGATGGGCATTACAAGCATTTAGTGAAGTTTTGCAACCAAAAGTTGTTGTCTTATTAGATGCAGGTACTCAACCTTCAAAAGATTCTATTTACCATTTATGGAAAGAATTTGATAAAGATCCAAATGTTGCAGGTACTTGTGGTGAAATTAAAGCAATGCTTGGTTCAAAATATCAAAAGTTATTAAATCCATTAGTTGCAGCTCAAAACTTTGAATATAAAATTTCAAATATTTTAGATAAACCAATGGAATCTGCATTTGGTTTTATTAGTGTTTTACCTGGTGCTTTCTCAGCTTATAGATTTGTTGCTTTGAAAAACCATGCTGATGGTGACGGCCCATTAGCAAGATATTTTGAAGGTGAAACTTTACATGATAGAGAAGCTGGTATTTTCAAAGCTAATATGTATCTTGCTGAAGATCGTATTTTATGTTTTGAATTAGTTGCTAAAAAGAACTGTTCTTGGTTATTGAAATATTGCAGAAGTGCAAGTGCAGAAACTGATGTTCCTGAAGAGGTTCATGATTTTGTTTCTCAAAGAAGACGTTGGTTAAACGGTTCTTTCTTTGCTGCTATTTATTCACTTGTTCATTTCCATAAGTTAATGAGTAGCTCTCATTCTTTTGGTAGAAAGATTGCTCTTTGTGTTGAATCTATTTATCAATTGATTCAATTATTGGTTTCATGGTTTTCATTAGGTTCATACTTTTTGGTTTTTAGAATTTTAACAACTTCATTGGGTGATTTATATACCCCATGTAAATATTTATCAGTGGTTTTCCTCTGGTTGTATTTACTATCTTTGGTCACAACTTTTGTTTTATCTTTTGGTAATACTCCAAGAGGTACTCCAAAATTTTATTTAGTTATCATGATTTTCTTTGCAGTGTTAATGGCTTACATGATTGCTGCTGCTATTATCATGTCGGTTGATGCTATTAAAGAAGTGTTTGCAGATGGTGAAACGATTACAGCAAAGACATTATTTCAAAATAGAACATTCCGTGATTTAATCATTTCAACATTATCTACTTATGCATTATATTTTATTGGTTCAATTTTACATTTGAAACCAATGCATATGTTTACTTCATTCTTACAATATTTATTGTTAAGTCCTTCATATGTTAATGTGTTGAATATTTATGCTTTCTGTAACTTGCATGATATCAGTTGGGGTACAAAAGGTGCAACTGCTCAAAGTTTAGGTAATGCTAAAGTTACACAAGATGGTAAAGTTGAATTTGTTGATGCTCCAATTACAACAGAAGAAATCAATGAATTATATGAAAAGCAAATGGGTATTTTAGCACATTTACCAAAAGAAAAACCAGCAGAAACTCCTGAATCATTTGCTGCTGAACAACAAAAATTAAAAGATAAAGCTGAAGAAAACAAAAAAGATTATTATGCATTCATTAGATCTATGGTTGTTTTAATTTGGATTACTACAAATTTTGTTATTATTGCACTAGTTTTAGAAACTGGTGGTGTTAATCAATTATCTTCAACAGATAGTACAACAACCACAACTACCACTACAACTACTACTGATAGATCACAAATTTTCTTAACTGTTATCTTATGGATTGTTGCATTTATGGCTGCTTTTAGATTGGTGGGTACTGTTTATTACTTAATCAGTAGAATGTTTAAATAGGCGTACATTGGAGTATATTATTGAGTTTTTTCTAGCATTTAATGAATATTTATAGAATAATGTATTGCAAGTGTAAGTGTAGTAGCACGGATCAGGATAACCGATTTCGCGAATCCTTTATTGACAATTATTTTGTGTTAACTTGACAACGATTTCTACTTTGACTTTGTAATATTAAGAATTATTCTACGGTTTCCAAGAATGAAGGTTATAATACAAAAGGTCAAACAAGCATCTGTTACAGTTGATTCAGAAGTTGTGTCTTCGTAAGTTTGGGGTAAATCAAGACGTTTTAATTACAACAATTTCAATGACTAACTTTTTATTAGTATTCAAAAAGGTTTCTTATTATTAGTTGGTATTTCAAGAGATGATACACCAAAGGAAATTGAGCGTTTAGCTACAAAAGTTTTGACTTTCAGATTATTTGAGCATGAAGAAGATGGGGCACCATGGAAGAAAAATATTTGTGATATTGAGAATGGACAAATTTTATCAGGTAAGTAATTGATTGATTTATTTTATTTTTTTCACTATTAACAAATCAATAGTTTCACAATTCACATTAATGGCAAGAACTAAGAAAGGTGCTAAACCAGACTTTCATGCAGCTGCAAAAGGTATGTAAATAAGCATTTTCAACAATTATATGAAATACTAACAACTTTATTAGGTCAAGCTGCAAAGGATCTCTATGATTTATTCTTGGTCAAACTAAGGGAAAAATTAGGACAAGAAAGAGTCAAAGATGGTGTTTTTGGTGCAATGATGGATGTTATGTTAGTTAATGATGGCCCAGTTACAATTACTTTAGACACTGATGAATACAATGATAAATAAATTTAGAACTAATAACTGTTTGATATTAATATTAGAGACAAAAAGAATAACACATGATGTGTAAATGCATAAAAGTTTATAATTTATGATAGATTATATAGAAACTGTGTGTTATAGTTCATTACTAAGTAAAGGATTGGCAAAAATTGGAATTCTTATACTTTTATTGAATTTAATCAAATTTGACAAAAGAAATCCTTGTAAAAACTTAATAACTATAATGATTTTGATCCATTAAACAATAGACTTAGTAATAATACATTAATAGTTATTTCAGTTATCAGCTTCGTAATTAAACTCCACATTCTATTACATGGTAGACGTGCACAAACCAAAAAATTTCTTTTTTTTATCTTTACATAGTTAATTTCTGCAGCAACGGAGATGAGCTTCTAAAAAAATTTTCAAATTGCAAATTATAAAAAAAATTTATTTAACACATATTTAACAATTCTTTTAATTTAATACAACAATTAATTACAATTAACAATGGCTAAATCAACTTCATCTTCCTCATCTAAGGCTAAAGCCTCATCAAAGAAACAAACCAAACAAGAATCTTCTTCTGAATCTTCTTCTTCTGAATCTTCATCCTCTGAATCTTCATCTTCTGAATCCAGCTCTGACGACTCTTCATCTGAAGACGACTCCTCATCTGATGAAGAAGAAGAAAAGAAAGAAGAAAAGAAAGAAACCAAGAAAGAAGAATCTTCCTCCTCTGAATCTGGTTCTGAATCTGGTTCTGATTCCTCTTCTGATTCTTCTTCAGACTCTTCCTCAGACTCTTCTGACGATTCCTCATCTGACGAAGAAGAAGAAGAAAAGAAAGAAGAAGTTGAAGAACCAAAAGAATCTAAAAAACGTTCTGCTGAAGAAGAAGAAGCTCCAGCTAAGAAACAAAAATCTGATGAAGAAGAAGTTACTACTTTATTCGTTGGTAGATTATCATGGAGTGTTGATGATGAATGGTTAAAGAGTGAATTCGAACCTCTTGGTGGTGTTATCAGTGCTAGAGTTATCACTGAAAGATCCACTGGTAGATCTAAAGGTTACGGTTACGTTGATTTCTCATCTAAAGCTGCTGCTGAAAAAGCTTTATCTGAATTACAAGGTCACGAAATTGATGGTAGACCAATTAACTTAGATATCTCTAATGCTAAACCACAATCTCTTGCTTCTAAATCTGCTGACAGAGCTGCCAGATTTGGTGATGCTAAATCTCAACCATCTGATACTTTATTCTTAGGTAACTTATCATTCCAATGTGAAAGAGATCAATTATACGAAGTTTTCGGTGAATTTGGTTCAATCATCTCAGTTAGAATCCCAACTAACCCAGAAACTGAACAACCAAAAGGTTTTGGTTACGTTCAATTTTCTTCAGTTGAAGAAGCTCAAAAAGCTTTAGAAGCTATGGATGGTCAAGAAATTGCCGGTAGATCAGTTAGAGTAGACTTCTCCACCCCAAGAGATAACAGTAACAGAAAACCATTTGGTGGTAACCAAGGTGGTAGAGGTGGTTTCGGTGGTAACAGAGGTGGCAGAGGTGGCTTCGGTGGTAGAGAAAGAAGATCTTTCACTCCAACTGGTGCTAACTCAACTCCTGTTGAATTCAAAGGTAACAGAAAAACTTTTGATTAAATTAATGATAGTAATATAATAATTTAAGAATAAGAAAATATGTTTAATTTTAAAAGTTGTTTTGGTTTTATTTTATGAATACATCAGATCGTGTACATTATTATTCACATGAGTGTTTCATGTTTTATGTTTATAGACGGACTTAATGTAAGGGATACTTTGTCATAAAGTTGTAGTATAATGAAGATATATTATTAAAGAGTGAGTAACTGTTAAATATAGTGTTGTCAGTACGTTACAGCTATATTATAGTGTATGGTATGCCCACTATGTACAGTGGGCAATTGGTACGGCCGTGTCGCACGAAGATAAAAATTCCAAGGAAAGTGTATATAGTGAAAAAGCTAGGCATGAAGAATGATCTACGCTGGGCCCTGATCCTTTATTTGGGGTCCAGCTGACATTCTGACAGTGATAGACTTATAGTTTGAAGTGAATAGTGAAATGTGACAATAGTAGGTGTGAATTTTACCGTTTTTAAATTGTATGCCGTTTTTAGCAGGACTGTTTTAATCTTGTCTAGAACCAGATACGATCAAAAACAGTTAAGCAGCAACCAAAGACATCGGATTTGTCTCTATTGTTCACTAAACCTTATCATAGGTTAATTAAAACTAAAGTCATAGTAAATAATGACAAATGATCATTAGGTTAGTCCTTGCAACGTTTTTTTCAGGCACGTTGTTAGACCGGCAGTTATTTGACAAGCTTATGGAACGAATATTTGGAGGTGTGAGGAGAAATGACGAAAAAGAAGCAACCAAAGGGACAAATTTGCAAAAAACAAATTGAAGAGGACACTTGCTATGATACAGACAGTATAATGTATTTTAATGGCCAGACTTTGGACTTACGAGCCACAAACAACCAAATACAAGCTTTACTGACAGTCTCCATTGTCTAGATTAAAGCTCATCAGGCTGAATAGCACGCAGCGGACATCGGACATCGACTCAATTGTCCAGAGAGCAAGGCGAGCAGAGATAAATAGGGGTGTACAACCACATAGGCTGACACGAAATTAGAAGGAGAATTCACTGGTGGACACCAACAGAGCAATTAGCAGCACTGAAAACAACTAGTGTAGCCTGTTCGCGTAGTAGTCGGAAGCATACGTACAAATGCCAATTCACAAGAGATTTTTTGGATACTAAAACGTTCCTTCGCCTGGGCAATGTCAAGTATCTCCAGAAGAATAGTATGTCGAGTTTGGGGTAAACAGCACCCATTTACAACGTTTAGGCACATTCTAGTAGCACAGAATCACTCTTTCACCCGCAAATAACATCACTTTACACCTCGTAGCCTCTAATAAGTCCTCGTAAACGATGTACGGGTGTTTGGGTGTGAGCGGGCTTTCGCAGTAAAAAGAAAAAATAGCTAAGATAATTTTGTACACAATAAAGATTTAGATTACATTGTACTGGATTTTTCAACTCATTTGACCTCCTGTCACACCCCACATACACTCTACTGGCCTTTCATAGACTTCTGCCATACCCGAAGTTCAACTATAGTCACAACAACACGCGTTGTCTTTGATTTATTCCCCTAAATTCCCATCGATTAAGCCACCCTTGTTGTTTCCGAACTGGTTCAGTCATTTTACCATTTTATCCAGATAACAACATCTTTATCCAATTTAAAAGACTCTATCAATAGAAGTACTGTTTCCAACACACTAGCATAGTCTTTCACTTCTTGGATTGGCCTTATTAGTTACAACTTCCCAACTGAATTTTCCCATAACCATTGAAAAAAAAAGGCTTTTCAGAAACAAGAACAATAATCACAACAAAGCACACACAACAAAGCACACATGAAGAAAGCTGTGCAGAGGTTCCTTCCCTCTAGAAATGAAGGCAATAGTTCCACATCTTCCTTCAAGAAGTCGTTGAAGTTGGACAGTATCAATCTGATAGAAGATTTTTATATTGAATTGTCAGATCCACATAAGATTTGGAGTCCAGGTGAAGCAATTACTGGTACTGCAACTTTAGACTTGAAGAAGAATATAGCAAATATAAATATAACATTGACATTACTGGGTTACATTAAAGTCAAACAAGGAAACTCAACAACAACAGTGAGGAATAAACCAACTGTTTTATTTACACATACTGCTTTGATTTATGGTCATGATCCAAATGAATTACCAGGTGAAGATCCTATCTTAGGTTTAAGTAAAGGTGAACACAGATTCCCATTTTCAATGAAATTACCAAGAAAAAACATTTACACTTCAATAAATTTTGAAAAAGGTTCTATTGCTTATTTATTAAGAGCATCAATTAATCATAATCAATCATCACCAACTTCTTCTTTGAATTCTTCACCTGCATCAATTTATTCAACTTCGTCAAATTTAACATCATCAAATGTTTTACCATATTCAAAAAATGCTATTCATCATTGTGAAAAAAATATACCAATTATTGTTCCAATTAATGTTGCAAAAATACCCAAACCTAGCACAAAAATGGCTTATTTAAGAGTTTCTGATAAGAAATTAATGAAAACTTTATCCTCAACTTCAACAGTTAACTCCAGTCAAACGAATAATAGTGATCATAGTACTTCATCAAGTGAAAATTCTTCTCCAATAAAATTAGCTGTTGATATTCCAGAATCTGGTTATTTAAGAGGTGAAACAATACCCATTAAAATTAGAGTTTCACATTATAAAGCGATTCAGTCTTCCAATGGTATTATTGCTACGTTGATTAGAATTTGTCGTGTTGATAATGGCCCAGAAACGCCAATTCAATCATTTAGAAAAGATTTGTCACAAAGTATTACACCATTATATATTGACCCTTTAACTTTAACTTGTGAAGTTAGTACAACTTTGAAAGTTCCAATTGATTCATTCCCAACTATTATTGGTTCTGATATTGTTTCTTTTCAATATTATATTGAAGTTTTAGCAAATGTCTCAAATAAAAATTTCATACCAAGTTCATCAACAACAAATAATAAATCTGCAAATACAAAATTCAGCCATTCAATTTTGTTTGATTTAGAAACACCAAGAGATAGAGATTTAAATAAAAATATTGAACAAGGTGAATTTGTTAATGTTGATAAATTAAAAAGAGCAAGAAATTTATTAGGATTAAACACAGAAATTATTGTTGGTACTGAAAGAACAATTAAACAAAAGGATAATATTGGTAAAAAAATAATTTTACAGAATGCAATTCAAAACAGTTCAACGAATCTAGAACATTCTTACATTATTGAACCAGACAGTTTAGCATTAGAGGCTTTAAGTCAATCATCAATAAGTCCTTTAAGTATTAATTCAAGTATTAATCAAAATAATACAACTACAGGAAATGAAGTACCAACTACAACTACAAATAATGAAATTATAGTCACTGATTATGATGCTGGTAATAATACTTCAGAGAAAGAAGCTTTAAGAATAAAAGAAGAATCTTTATTATTACCATCACAACCAATTCCCGCACCTAGTTATTCACCAAGTCAAATTCATTCATCTGAACCATCAGCTCCACCATCTTCAATGTCTAATTATGATCCACTTTCTTCTTCACCAACTGCAACACCATTAAGTGCACCACCAATCCCATCATCACCAATAGACTATACATCAATCAACCAGAATTCATCATCATTTATAACAAGTAATAATGAAGATAAACAAGAATTAGAAATTAGAAGATTACAAGCTTTGGAAAGTGAACCCCCTGAATTTGATTATGTTCCTGAATACATTGCAAACCCAGGTCAATCATCATCATCTTTAAGATTAGAGAATAACAATAATTTAAATTTGAATTTAGAATCTCATAGTTCAAGTTCTTCTCCATCAACTCAATTAACTAATGAATTGGATACTTTAAGAGGATAAACTATATATTTTATAATTTAATTTTTATGAAACGACATTAATGAACATGATTTAACAAATAAGCAATATTGTAGTTCTTCAATATTAACACTTCAAAGTTCTCACCATTCAAAATCTGTATATAGTAACAAGGCAATCAGAAGTTAGAAGGCCTAGTACTTTTGAAAAGCCCCAACAAAAGCGGGTTTAACCAATATGAGGTATAAACGCTCAATATTCACCCTAATAATGACCAATATATAGAGCTCTAAATATCCCAAATGGGTCATTTTTATGCTTATCTATGTATCCTTAATATTTTGGTATGAGCAGCATGTCCAAAGATTGCAAATTTTGCAAATATATAACAATAAGAACAACTAAAAAATGGGCTGAAAAGGTTAGAATAAATGGATATAGCACCTAAGTACGAATTCATATAGTGAATATTAAAAAATCAAGATTTTTATGACATCTTATAATAATTTAATTACATTTCCATTTTCGGTAAATTTGTGTCAAAGTTTACTCTTTTGAGTAAAATACCAAGAACGGACTGGACAAATACTTTAGTTTACAAATTCGAGACATTGACATTGACAAGGTTGAAAGAAGAATCAGTACAAACTCACATTCGTAGAGGAACTTGCTTTGTTGGAAATCATATAAATTGAGGGAAAATCCAGTTTTAAATTTTCATCCTCTTCTCTACTCAAAGTTGACACAAATTTTAGAAATGAAAACAACAAAGTAATTTCAAAAGGTTTAGTGCTCAAAAGAGACAGGTAGACGTATTAAAAGGTGATATACATGACTATGAACATTTAACTCCCATTTTGGAAACTCTGATGGCAAATTTATAAGAATTTTGAAATTTGGTACGGGCCACATCCAATATCATTGGATATTTTGGTACGGACATTTTTTCAGAAATCGGTCCCTTGGCCCAGTTGGTTAAGGCGTGGTGCTAATAACGCCAAGATCAGCAGTTCGATCCTGCTAGGGACCATTCTTCTTTTTTTGCATCTTTCTCAGAGATTCATAACTGAATTAATGATTGATTTTTGATGATTTTAGTCAATGTAGTTTTTTTCCTATTTTTTTTTGAAGTGATTTTGAAAGATTTTCTTTGGCTACAAGTATAATATTCTTAAAAAGTAGAAGACCTAATAATTTAAAACTACAGATCTGTAAGTCTGTTATCGAAGAGAAGTAGTTCAACAACTACATTGTTTGAAGACAAATTAAGTAACTGAAACGAGTGGAAATCAAATATGATATTATATGCAAAAAAAGGTTATTAAAATGTTGAAATTAACATTTTAAATGAAAACGAAAGAAACTATAAAGATGAAGAGTGAAGAAACAACACTAAATCTAGAAGCTGAAGCTTCATAAGTTGAAATATTAACAAATGTTGAGGCACTAGCTAATGTTGTTGTTTCTTCAGATAAACTGCCACCTGTAGCAGAAGTTGATACCAATTCATTGGTTAAAGTGATGGAAATTGTAGTTAAACCAGTTGGTAAAGTAGTTGTGATTTCTTCAGTAACACATTGATCATTAGTATCACATGAAGTAACTTTGATGACAGAAGATGGAGGAGTTTGGGTAGTTGATGATGAAGTTGTAACTGGAACTTGTGTAGTGTATGTTTGAACATCACCATTATTTGAAGTTGTTGTAATTGTAACAGTTGATGAAGTAATTGTTTTGTCTGAATTCTTTGTACTTTGAGTAACAGTAGTTGCTTGACCTTTAACTGTAGTAGTTTCATCAGTTGAAGTGAGTGGACAGTATGTAGTGTATTCAGTAACAATGCCATTAGCATTTGTACTAGTAACGACAGTAACACCAGTGGTAACACTAGCTTCAAAACATTTATCATTTTGACAAGAGGTAATAGTAACAACAGTACTTTCTGGAGCAACAGTAGTGGTGGATAATGGGCAATAGGTGGTGTATTCAGAGATAGTACCACTGACAGTGGTTGTAATGACAGTGACACCAGTGGTGATTAAATCAGTTGAACATTTATTACCTTCGCAGATTGTAGTAGTAACTGTTGTTGTTGGGACACCAGATGTTAAACTTGCGATTGTGGATTGAGATGTAGATGATGAAGTTGATAAGTCAGCTGAACTTGATTCAACTGTTGAAATGATGGAATCAGTTGATGATTCAACAATTGAGCTGGATGAAGCGAATTGTGAAGATTCAGATACTGAATCATATGCAGAAGAGGATGGAACTTGAGATGAAGATGAAGAAGATTCAAGTTCGGAGATTGAAGAAGTAACAGAGGATTCTGAGGAGGCAATGGAAGAATCTGATGAAATTGCAGAAGATTCACTTAAAGGTGATGGTATAATAACAGGAAGAGCTATTTCAGTGTCATAAGAGTCAATATCACGCTTGAAGAAGCCTTCATCTGGTTTGTAAACATAAACAGTAGCATATGATGTTGCAATACCAGTGGCTGTAGCAATACCGTAATATCTTAGTAAAACAACAGAACTAATTGGAACTTCCTCTAGATAAGTAACACGAATGAAGGTATCATTAACAAAAATAGTTGAATTAACAATTGTACCATCAACTAAAAGTTCAGCATCGGTATATCTAACTGGACCGTCAATAGTAACATCAATGACCATTTCAGTCCATGGACCAACACTACCGTGAATAGTTAAGTTATAACTAACATCCAAATCTTCAATCTTACCAGTTAATGAAGGATAGATTGTACTAGCAGTAAGAGTGACAGTAGAGGAAGAATCGTCTTCTTCAGATGATGATGGTTGTTCTGAAGATTCGATGGATGAAATTGGTTCTGAAGTAATTTTTGAACTTGATTTTGTTGATGAAACAGTTGATGAAACAGTTGATAAAACAGAAGATAGAACAGAAGAAGAAGTCAATGTTGATAATGTTGTTGTGGTTCTGACAGGTCCAATAATGATGAAAGAGTCTGATGATGATGAAAATTCTTCAGATGAGGAAACTCCAATTGAAGATAAGGAAGAAGAAATAATTAACGAGCTATCTGAAGAGCTTTCTGAAAATTGGAAAGACGATTCAATAGATGAAGAAGTTGATAGTTCAATAGAGGATGAAATTGATGAATCAGTAGAAGATGAAATTGATGATTCAGATGTTGAATGTGAAGATAAAATTGATGATGTAATTTCTTCAGAAGAGATAGAAGAAGAAATTATAACTGATTGAGAAGAAGATAAAATGCTTGAAATACTTGACACTAAGGAAGAAGTGTCACTTGATGATGATTCAATTTCAGAAGCATATGAAGATAAAAATTCTGATGATGAAGATTTATCCTCTGAGGAAGACATGCTTGATAAATTGGAAGAAGTTCTAACTGGAGCAATAGTAACAAATGAATCTTGAGAAGAAGAAGGAATGGATGATTCTGTAGCTGATGAAATAAACAATGAGGATGAGGATGATTCTAGCTCAGAAGATGATGATTCAAATGAATTTGAACCTGAGTATGTTGAGCTAGATGGTTCAATTTCTGAAGAGGAACTGTATTCAGCAGATTTAGAACTGGAAACAAACACAGAAGAAAAAATAACTTCTGATGAAGGGGCTGAACTGTAAACAACATCAAACTCGGAAGAAGAGTAAATAGAAGAAGATAATGATAATTCAGAAGACATTGAAGAGTTTTCAGATTGAGAAGATGAATAATCTGATAAAGATAAAGAAGAAACTTCACTTGAAATAATAGATGAAGCTTCAGAAGAACTGACAATTTCAGAGCTTGAAACCGCTTCAGATGATAAACCACTAGACAACTCGGTTGATGATAAAACACTTGACTCAGAGATAGAGAAGCTAGAGTCTTCTGAGGAAGAAGAGCTTAAGCTTTCAGAAGATAAAACAGAATCTGAAAAGGAACTTTCATTGGATGATGAAATTGGTTCAATGGATGAATCAGTGCTGTAAATAGAAGAACTTTCAAAAGATGAGCTATATTGTTCTGAACTAGAAGTAACAAAGGATGATGATAATTGAACATCACTTGAACTTTCAGAGACATCAGAAGAAGAGAAAATAAATTCACTTGATTTTGGAATTGTTGAAAAACTAGACTCACTTGAAATAAAATCTGATGAAAATGAATTATATCCATGGAAGCTGGAGCTAACTGAAAATTCATTTGATGAAACAATTTCTGAAATTGAACTGGATTCTGCAACACTTAAGGAGATACTTTCTGAAGTTATTTGAGATGTTGAATGATCAGAGGAAACATGTTCTGAATAAGAACTAAATTCTTCTGTAGAAAATGCTAAACTTGAACTTTGATCAGAACTGACTTCGCTCTCTGATAAACTTTCAGACAATGAGATTGATGATGAAATTTCTGAAGAAAATGTGATTTCACTTGATGAAGCTGAAGGCAATTCTAAAGAAGAAGAAGATGATGATGAAGGGGTCTGAGTAGTGTGAGCAAATGATGGTGAAAAATAAACACCTGTGGAGAACATATAAGTTGTAGTTTTAAAGTTATTCTCAGAAGATGATGTAGATTCAGGCAAATTAGTTGTAGTTGGGAAGACAGGGGAATAATACATTCCAGTGGAGAACATAAATGTTGTAGTTTTCAATGTTGTAGGACTTGTAGTAGTGGTTTTAAGAACTGGAGAGTAATACATTCCTGTTGAGAAAACATATGTGGTTGTATGAAGTGTAACAGCTGTTGAAGAGGATGGTACTAATGTTGTAGTGGAACGGGTTGTTGTTTCTTCAACATCAGCAGTAACTGCTGTTGTAAAAGCTTCTTGATCTGGTGAACATTCAGATGCATAACCCCATGTGCCTAAATCAACACAATAGTCATAATCAGTGATACCATATATCCCTAAATCAGTACAATCTTCTGCATAAATATACTTTTTGCTGTCATAAACAATTAGAAAAACTCCGCTTGGATCTTCACTAGCAAAATGACCATAACCAGTAATACCTTCTTCTAAATTAACTGTGAAAGCAGCTGGTGACTCCAATGGGTAATCACTATCAAAAGTAATAAACTGAATATCTGTTACCAGTGATTGTCTTTCGACAAAATTTAAAAGGAAAGAAACATCAATAGAAGTAGTATCTTCAGTTGTGTCTGATTCTACCCAATATTGGAAATAGAAGTCAAATGGATTAGAAGGCAATGAAGCTTCATAATATGCAATTGTGGACCCACAATAGGCATTTGAATCGTCTGGAGTATAAGTGTACTCAGCAACTAGATCAGTAGTAACTGTCTGGGTTGGGGCACTGTAAGCTGTAGCAGCGAATGCTTTGGTGGTGAGGAAACACGCTACCAGTATATTTGAAAAGAGTTTCAAAAAGTGACTCATTATTAAATGCTATAGATTGAGAAATTAAAAAACAAGGAGCCATTGTCAAATTGACAGTATCAAAGAAATATATATACCCATGTTCAACAAAAATTTATTTCTCAATTTGGATATTTGTGATGTTTACTTGTTATGAATAATAACATGCATGATGTATGTACCTTAAAGCCGTTTTAAAATTATTTTTCACTCTGTGCATAAATTTCAGATCTGTTAAGGTACACCAAGACCCTAATATCGCGGAGATCAAACGTTCCTACTTTAACAAATTGCAACATTTTAGAAGTTGCCAGTTACTTCAATATTGAAGCATTTGGCAATGTATCTAGGCTACAAACTCAAATCTTTCAAACTCGTACAATTGGCTCAATTGCTGTCGCTAGTGCCATATTAGTCTGTCGCATAGTACCTGTGTTTACGTTATTATTACAAACTTCGCAGCCGATGTAGCATAGAAGAGCTGTATCAAAACAAAGATAAATAACGGTGATCTTCAGATTACCTATTGTAGTATGTACTCTTAGGCGTGCTACCCGATTATCGCTGTAACTGGCGTATATAAAAATCTCATATCAAAGTATGCGTAAATTGGCACAGATAAAAGATCGACAGCTAAATAATTTTTGATGGTCTCTAATTTACTCAGTACATCATTGGAGAAAAAAAGTTGAACTCTGGTAGATCTACAAATCTCGATCTGCTACGTCAACTACCCAGGTTGTATCTAGATCTTCTATGTAATGATATGGTTAAGAGATTTCAAATATATACCACACAGTTACAGATGAGTCGAAGGCTGTAGATCTTAGTTCGTATGTACAATTTTTTCTAACAGCTTATCAAGTTTTAACTAAATCATAACATCTGTCAGATTTAAGCTAAGTTATCAGAAAATATATCCTGTAATAATATATTGTAGTATATACCACCTGTAGTAGCCGGGTCCCAAGTTCCAACTTGTTAACTATAATATCACTTAAATACATAGGGTAATTATCTGCAAAATCTTTAATTGTGGGACAACAACCAAGTATCTCAATGCCAATTGTTGCAAAATCGTATAGCCTTTTATTTTCAAGATAATATTTTGTTTCTAGGAAAATCTCAACCAAGAAATATTTTTAAGCGCAAAATTTATAAAAAAAATTGGAGCTAGAACCAGTACAAGTTTGAGTGTAGATCAACTGGCAGCACCTCTGTAAATTCAAATTAAGAGATGATCCTCGCATCTTTATATAATTTGATTATTCAATACGTAGTTACAATTGGTTAAACAATTATAGGTATTGCTCAAAGCTGATTAATTTAAAGTTGAATGTATCCAAACGTGCTTCGCAGCCATATTGAAAATATTTTACTACTACAGTTGATATATGGCCGGTAGATTTGTAAACCTACAATAGATGTCAATGTAAATAGCAACTTAACGTGCTACTGATGTTGAGCATCATAAACCTTTAAGTAACGAGTTGGGAGTTTGAATACAACACATAAATTGTGATTTTTAATTTTACGAATTATTTCCTAAGATAGTATACTTATTAAAAAAAAATTAATGAACTAAGAAAAATTTTAAGCTGTATTCTGCAGATTCAGCAACAAGATAAGTGTGCAGTCATATCTATATATAATTTTGATCTTCAATTACAACAATTACAGCCATGGTCCATGAATGATTGAAGGCTGAATCAGGTTAAGAATTGAAATTGATCTTCGCGATCCCAACAAATTAGATCAAACAGGTTTTTACACAATACACTTCAAGAGGCGCTGTGTATACTACACCCACTTATAAGAGCTAAAGCACTGTGATTGTAAGAGACACATAATTGCATTAGATAATGATCGAAAAATGGATCTACATGCATTTTTGAAGCTTCATACAGGGAGTAAAAATTTAAAAACCATGTGTATACACAAAAAGTGTTGTATATACTCAACTTTCAAGGATGTTTAGTCCCTTGAATAACGTCTGTCAAGTGAAGTAACAGATTTAGCTTATTATCAGTAATATGTTGGGAAAAGAGTACTTAAAACCGGGGTGGCTTTAAGTGGGAAGTTACAATAAAATACCTTATGGTTATTGGTTGCAATTGTCTGTATAATTTTGAAATTATTCCGTCACTGAATTTCTAAAGTGTAAACAAAATGATTCCATGCATAGATCTACAGAACAATCCGCGAAATCTACCGTTAATTCTGCGTCAAAACGGCCCGGGAGAATAGTAAGGCTGCTCCAATTGTACATTTCTCTCAGGGGTAAAGAAAGATTTTGCAGCAGTTTATTAAGAGAAGAGCAGTCTTGAGATCAAATGAATGTTCAATCAATTGGGCTCAATTTATTGATATTTGTCGGATATATTACCCACAATTGATATAGTGATCGACTTCGAAAAGTATATTTAGACCAGGAATCAAATTACATTCTTGGAAGGGTGTCGAAGTATGCAAGTGAACTTGAAATTGCAATTGTTGAAATTACGTTAATCTGCAATTCATTTGCTCAATAACGTGAAAATTTTTACAATGCAAACTGCCAAAACAGTACATAACATCTCATTATTAGTCCACTGCAATGTTTGATGGAACAACAATGTGCATATACCTCATCATTAAAGTTAATTTGTACACTCAATCGAATCTTGATATAGACAGCTGGAACTTGGGGTGCCAAAAATTCATGAGAACTATTAGCAATTAGTTTACCAGCATTCCAAAGCAAATAATTAACAACCCTTCTGAATTGACAAGTCCTGAATCTAGAAAATGTTTAAGGTTTTGAATTTTAATGAGATTACAATTTACCACCTTACGTACCTATATTACCTAAGTCTAATGTAGTTGCGCAATTGCAGTTTGCAGTTATATGGGAGCCATCAAACCAACTATTTCAAGGTTCTCTACATAATTGGTCTGCCCCAAAATTTGAACCTTTTCTTTTATTTATCTCTTCAAAAGTTTGAAAAGTCTTCGCATCTCTAATTCTCTAATAGATCTTGTGCAAAACAATTATATCAATTTCAACTGAAATTTCAATTCAAATTAATTGATTCAGCCCTTCACATGCAGTCGATGTGATAAACAATGGATCTAATGATTGGTATATACACACAGCTGATTGATTGCAAATTATTATATAAAATTTAGGGCAATTGTTTAAACGTTCGAACCGAAAATACTATAGCTACAGTTACCTTACATTCTCATCATTAACATGCAACGTTTTATTAAATACCGGGAGATAACTTTTACACGTTTGAGCAACATGTTCTATATAATTTTCAACGATCTAAATTACATTTTATACAGTGCATATCTTTCATATATTCTATACATACAGTTCCTGAAACATTTGTGTGAAGTTTGATAGAACTTAAGTGGCCTTACCGAGATAGTCAAATATCTATTAATATTATTATTAACGTTGTCATAATGAATCATTATCTACTGCTAGCTGGATTGATCAGAGACTTACAAGTTACCACTTGAATTCATCCATTTAATGGTGATTTGTTTGTAAGAATATTCGACATATTAAGAAATGGTCGACATTAACTTTCAATTGAGACTCCAGTTTAAAGTATGAAGAAAAGTTTCCTAAGATTAAAAAAAAAACATTTTGTAGACACATTTAGTAATATTCAAATTATCATGATATGAAGGTTCAGCACTTATTTCAACAGTAAACCTAATGTTACCGGAGCTTTTTTATACCAGATTTTTAATTTGTATAGTTTTCCATTGTTCTCCGAAATTTGACACAAAATACAAAATCCATCCAAACACACGGATCATCACCACAATTCGCAATCGGAACGGACCATCAGATAAGGGTGTTGATAGTGGAACTGAGATGAGTCAGTAAAGAAAACGAGCTGTTTAAGGCCTTCAGAACAGCACTTTAAACAACTAAAAGACTCTCAAAACATCGCTCGCTCTACGCCATCTTATCTTATCGGCCCTGCACGTGATTTTTCTCCGCAAGATCACATGCCTAAAACTGATTCTAATTCCCATTTTAGTTAAAGAGTCACATGCATCTAAGAATTAAACAAATTCTTTTTGATTTCTTTCTTCTTTTTTACTCCATCAACACTCGCCTCCCAGTTCTCGCTGAATCGCTACTCACTTTCAACAAGTGCGCCCTGCTCCAGCAACTATTACACTACTGCTTTCAACAATGGCAAACACTACTGCACAAGAACCCTCTTTGGATCGCTCTTACTCCAGCGACAGCGCTTCGTCTGATGGCTCTGGAAGCTTTATCAACGTCGCTAGTGCTAAACTCGCCTCCCCTGCAAAAGATGCTCTCATCGTTGGTAAGACCCCAGATGGTACTACTTTTAAGGTCCCTGAAACCCACGACATGGTGCGTTCTTTATTTGATCCAACTCTAAGAAAATCCTATGCTGAAATCCTCATTTTCATTTCACTTTGCTCTAATATTTGGATCTACAAGTGGTTGGGATCTCAACAAACAAGAATCTATGGATTTGTTGCTCTTTATTTCTTTTGGAGATTGGCTTATAACGTTGGTATTGGTATCCTTTTATACATTCAATCTAACAAATCTTCATTAGTCAACTTTGCTAGAAAAAATCGTTTATTTGAAAAATCTAAAACACCAACATTACTTCAAAGACTTGCTCAGTTAGAAATGAAATCAAAGATGGGGCCAAATTATGATATGAATGCTTATCCTTTAGAATTCAACACTTGGATTCTTTTCAGACAATTTGTTGACTTAATCTTAATGCAAGATTTTACAACTTATATGTTTTTAGTTTACACTGCTGGTCAAAACTCAACTTTAACCCAATCTCCAATTTTAAACTATGCTAGAATCATTATTGGTTCTTTAATGGTCTTATTCAACTTGTGGGTGAAAATTGATGCCCATAGAGTTGTTAAAGATTATGCTTGGTATTGGGGTGATTTCTTCTTCTTACAAGAAAATGAATTAATCTTTGATGGTGTTTTCAATTTGTCTCCTCATCCTATGTATTCTATTGGTTATATTGGTTATTATGGTTTTGCTTTGATCACTAAATCTTACTTAGTTTTAATTGTTTCTATTATTGGTCAATGTTTGCAATTTGTTTTCTTATCAGTGGTTGAAGAACCACATATTGAAAAGATTTATGGTTCTTCTAGCTCCGAAAATGTTGTTATTGATGAATTAGAATCAAATGAACACTATTTAAAACCTTTGATTGTTATTTTTAAAAACTTCAACTTAATTAGAATAACTGATTATTTAACTGTTGTTTTTACAATTGGTACCCTCTTAAGTCCATTTGTTATTGGAGCAAACTCTAAACATTGGGATTGGTTTTTTTTTGGATCTGCTTTATCAATTAAATTAATTCAATCATTTTTGACAACATATATCCTTCATAGACAAAGTCAATTTAAGTCTTGGACTAAATTATATTTGAAATATGGGGTTGATACCATTCAAGCTTTCTCGAACTGGCAAGTTCTTTACAATTTGACTTTAGTTTTATCCTACTCTTCTTTGTTTAGTATTTGTATTAGAGAAGTTTTAAATGGTCAATTCAAGACAGGTAATTGGTTATTATTAAGAATTATCGTTGGTTTATCAATGATTTCTTTACAACTATGGACAAGTTCTTCAATTTATCACTCAATTGGTGACTTTGGTTGGTTTTATGGTGACTTTTTTTTACCTCACCTTTCAAGCAAATCCTTAACCAAATCAGGTATTTATAGATATTTAAATGATCCTGAAAGATTATTAGGTATCAGTGGTATTTGGGGTGCAACTTTGATTACTTATTCTCCATTTGTTTTTATTTTAGCCATGATTTGGACAATTAACACTACTTTATTTATTACTTTTGTTGAGAAACCTCATATGATTAAAGTTTATGGTGAACAACAAGTTTTGAAAAGTGAATCTGGTGTTTCTTTGACTTTGAAACAATTTATTCCAAAACGTGTTAATAGCACTCTTGACTCAATTTACACTACCACTTTTTCAAAAGTTGATAATTATATCAAGAAGAGAACTCAATCAGAAATTCAAAATAGAGAAGCTGTTAGATCAGCAATCTTCCAAATTAACTCACCAACTAAATCTGAATCTAAAAAAACTGGTTATTCTTTACAAGTTTCTAATTTAGATGATTTTTCAAAAATCCAAATTGGTGAACCAATTAAATTTAAATTCACTGCTCCAAAAACTCGTGGCTTAAAAGATTGGGTTGGTATTTATCAAGTTTTGAAAACTGGAAATTCCAGAAATTATACAAATATTTCAAGTTTAGGTAAATGGATTGCAATTGAACCAATTGCTTACAGCAATAGATCACTTGGTCATAATGATGAATTAGATAAAAGTATTAAAGTTGATAAGACTGGTACAATTTCTGGTTCTTTAGAATTTAACTTCGATTTACTAGGTTTAGAAAAAGGAGTTTATGAATTGAGATATCATAACAATGAAACTCATAAAGTTATGACTATTTCTAAACCATTTGAAATTGTTTCTCCTGTTATTAAAGTTGATGAAAATTTATCAAACAACTTATTAGTACTATTTAAGAAATTTCAACCTGAATTAAATTCAACTGATGATTTAATTAACTTTAAATTGATATCATCCAAACAATTAAGCAATTTAATTTCTGATTCAACTGGCATTGAGATTGCAAATGAAATTATTTTGAAATTAAAAACAATTTCAAATATATCACAAAGAATTACAAAATCAAAAAAAATTCTTGATGAATTAAGTCATGAAGATGAAGTATTTTAATCAATTACATACCATTTTGTTTATTGTACATAATATATATATATATATTATTAGTATTTAGATTACTTATTAAATTGACTAGCTAAATAATCTGTTAATGCACTTTTGACAATCTTTGAGTTATTGTACATTTCATCAATAACTTGATCTAATTTATCAACTGAATTGTTAGATTCAACTAAAAATCCAATAATTTCACCATTCTTAATGAAACTGGCAATTGAATTGTTTTCAACGTTGAAGCTTGTCGATATGATATCAAAAATTTCAATACCTGAATTAATTAATGCTAAAGTAACTGTATCAGAAATTAAACTTAATAATTTTAAACTTAAATCTTCAATGTTTTGAATTGAAATAACGTTAATAAAGACATCAATACCAGATTTTGGATATCTGTTTAAATTAATAACACTGTTTAAATTATTTAAAATATAATTTGAAAATTTTTTATTTAGCAACTCATTAATTAATTCAGTATTATCATCAATATTAACATTCAACATTGGTCTTTCATTGAAAGATCCTCGTATTGGTCTTGGACCATAAACTGAGACTGAGACAATATTACCATCTAATTCAAGATATGCACTACCATTTGCATTTGAAATCAATCCAATTTGTAAAAAAGTTCTTGCAATTTGTTCCTTTATGTTTGATTCCCGAGCTTTATCAACTTGTTTCTTAACAAGTTGTTCCTTGGGTAGTGGAGCAAAAACTAGTGGTTGTGCATTGTCTGGACCAGTTATTCTTCTTCTATCTTGAGTACTCATTATGAATTAATAATTAAAATGAAATTATTTTTAATCAGAGCTCATCTCTTAAATTTTTCATAGCGCCAAAACAACAAAAAAAAAAGACTATTGCACCCGAACACCAAATAATGGTCACGTGCTGTTGTCTTAACTATGGGAGATTAAATCAGTAATTTCAACAGATTCCAGTTTATATTTCTGTTCTAGAATAGACTAAATGTGATTTACAGTGTGTAGATATTAACTGATAAAAGAATTTTTGTATTTTTGAAACGTATGAGTTATTTATTGTAAGTTGAATTTATCTCATAAATGACCCATATAAAAGAGCTTTAACAGAGAAATGTCTTGTAAGTGCATACCCAGATCTGCTGCGATAAGGTATTTTATGTTATTTTATAAAACTTTTGGTTTCTCTTATTCATGTTGATTGTTTTCTTGTTTGTTGCATATCTTATTAAACAATTAAACTCAAAACAAATACTTTGAACTACAACAAAGTATTGAATCTCATTCAACTACCTGATATTAAGCCAGAAACCCTTTCATTATTCATCAAAGTTATTGTTTTAATGTTTTGAATGGTTGTTGATGATTGTTTAATTATAGTGGCTATTTAAAAAAGTTTAATTGTACCATAAGAACGTTAGGAAGAGAAAAGCCTTGTATTATAGATTTTAGAAGTCATATGTTCTATATTATCGAGGTCAGTTTGGTCATTTTTGTTGTTTTTTTCAAATAATCAATACCAATCATTATTTCTCTACAAACCAGATCCAAGCCCTGCTTAATCTATTGATAAGAACAATGGAAAAAACGTTTTTTTGACACAAAAAATTTTAAAAAAAAAATAATTTGACACATTCACAAACAGATAGAAATCAAAAGAACATCAACACTAATTAATTTATGATCCAGTATTATGATAAAATCAACAACTACAATGGTAAATTTAAAAAATCAACATCATTAATTTATTTATAAATATTAAAGTTATAAGTTATAAGCAGTATACTTAGAAGTCAGCTAAGACTTTGTCTAAGATTGAAATGAAAACATCAGCGTGTTTTTGTTCAAAGGTTAAAGTTGGTCTTAATCTAACAGAGACTTCAGCACAACCACCAACGTTAACACCGTTTTGTTTCATGGTGTATAAGAATTTGTTTCTAGCTTCACCAGATTCTAAATCCCAAGCGATGAAGGTAGCTCTACCTTTACCTCTTAAGTTTTGCAAGTGTTTTGGATATTTGACACTTAATTCTTGTAATTTACCGTATAAGTAATCACCAACAACAGCAGCTTTACCGTGTAAGTTGTGTTCCAAGATTTGTTCACCAATGGCACCAGCAATGATCATGTGAGCTGGATCACCACACCAGGTGTTGAATTGTCTGTAAGCTAAGTTTGGAACGAATTCTGGATCGTGAAAGAAGTAACCAGCAGATTGGAATTTCTTTGAGAAAGTAACTAAATCTGGAGATGGAGTAATGTTGAAATGTTCATGAGCCCATAATTTACCAGTAGCACCAACACCGGTTTGGACTTCATCAACGATGAAGACAACACCGTGTTTCAAAGTGATGTCTCTTAAACCTTGGAAGAAAGCAGCACTGGCGTGGTTGTCACCACCTTCAGATTGAATTGGTTCAATGATTAAGGCAGCGACAGGAATGTGCCATGAAGTGATGATATCTTCAACGATTTTCAAAGTTCTAGCATCTTCTTGTTGGTTGAATTCAACATTGTCTTCTAATGGGTATTTGTAAGATGGGAATTCAGCTTTTGGCCATTTGAAAGATGGGAAATCAATTTTGTGAATTGGTTTAGAAGCAGTAACTGAACCAGAAGCGAATAAACGACCATGGAAAGCTCTCTTGAAAGATAAGACAGCTAATTCAGGGGAACCTGGAGCAGAGTTTTGCATAGTAGATTCGTTTTCTTCAGTGGTGAATGGAGTAGCATAACCTCTCTTTTTAGCTTGGTAGTACATGAAAGCAGCTTTGAAAGCTAATTCGTTAGCATCAGCACCTGATAAACCAGACCAGACGTGATCTTGACCAGCTGGGGCGTATTTCAAGACGTTTCTGATGATTTGTTCAGCATCTTTACCTGGGAAGTTACCTAAAGCTGGTCTTTCAACTAAAGCTCTAATCATTTCTGGAGATTTAGCAGCTTCAATTAATTTTGGGTTGTTGTAACCTAAAGCAATAGAAGCGATTTGAGCGTAGACATCTAAGTAGACGTTACCATCAACATCGGCAATGTAGTTACCTTGAGATTTTTCATAATCAGCAACGAAGTAAGCAGCTCTGGAGTCAAAGACTTCACCAAGAGAAGCGATGGCTTTCTTGGATTCTGGGCCTGGGATCTCAGTGACGTTGACAACAGGAGCAGTTGGCTCGTCTGGGTAGTAGTAAGAAGCAACAGACATTGTGTGATGAACCATTAGAAAAGTATTTGAAGAAAGGGGATTAGATGCTCTTTATATATTAGTTGATTGGATATTTGTGTATTGGTCGATGGCAGCGGTGTTACCTAATTGGGATGCTCAGCGCGCACGTTTTCCCGATTCGGCGATGTAATTGAGTAGCTCATCGCTATAAAACTGGAGAGAAATGCTGGAGAATAGAGGATTGGTGGTGCTCATGGTGGGCAATGTCAAGTTTTTGAGATAGAGACAAACAGATGGTCTCGATAGATTCGTGTTGGTCTGTTTACTTAGTGTACAAGGTCAAATTTCTAAAATTTTCACTAAATGTGTCAAAGTGATAAGCCAAAACTACTCGCTGAGTCTTTCCACAAGCTTAATTGGAACCGAACAAGGTGAACAGATCCACTGGAAGGATGGAGACATTCATATGAGTCAGAATCGACTCTTCCATCACCAACTGTTTTACGTACCCAACTAACTAAATTCAACAAACTCTTCCTTCTTCTCCAGCAAATGCGCGCGTTGGATCAACTTGCAGCGTTGATGCCTCTCAAAATTGTGTCCAATACAAAAAGTTGGATAATGATGATCTGAAGGCTTTGGCCGTTGTATCCATAAAACAAACACACTGACACTGACCTCTATCATGAACAGGTGAATCAAAACTACAAGTCTCTCATAAACATCTCTATATTCATGATCATCATTAAACAGTACATAATACGCAAAGAGTCATATATCATAATCAACGGACAGCTAGCTCTTTTGGCTAACAGTATTCTATAGACAAGGAAGGGGGTAAAGGGTAACAAAAGAGCAAACAAAACATAAAGGTTGTGGGAAGTCCCACTTATGGACAAACTTCATCTTCTGTCCATTGGTCATTGTCGTATCTCTCATAAATAGCTCTCGAAGCATGGTCGTTCAAACTGACATAATCCACTTTATCAACTAATAGAAGAATCAAAGAAAAGTGTTTTTGACCAGCATCTTCATTTGAACCATCAACACCTCTTGAAATAGAATCTAAAAGTTTTTGCTTTTCAGAATCAAGTTTTGAACCAGGTTCAGGATTTCTAAAGCTTGATTTTAAATTTCTTGAAAGACCATTCCATTTTGAAGTTAATTCATTTTCCCATTCTTCATTAGTTGGTTTACCAGATTTGGAATAATCTTGATGTTGTAAAGATGTTAAATCTAAAGCTGATCTATGTTGTTTAATAAAATTTGGTGAAATTAATGGATAATCATTGATTTGTGAATTTATACTTTCAACATTTTCTTTATTTAAAACTTTAGCAGAACCACTTAATCTGAATTGTTCATTTGAATTTGGGAACCAAAAACATGCTTCAAAATTTGGATTATTATTTAAATGTTGAAATTTATCCATCCTTATATCAGTTGTTAAAGTCAAGATATTTGTCTTTTTATCATCAAATAAAAATCCTCTATAAACACAGGTTCTAACTTTTGGACGACCTGATTCATCAACTGTTGCAAATGAGAAAGTAACAAATGGAGCAGTTTCAAGTTGTCTATTAACAGCACTTGTAAAAGCTGGGACCCAAGGGCCCATATATTGAATCACCATAATTGTGGATAAAAGGTGTTAAATGCAGTGAATATGTAAATGTAGATGGATGTAGTTGATGAGTAACACTAAAGATGACTACTAGAGGTTGAGATCAGTTGTCAAATTAAAGTGTTGTTGAGAAGGGTTTTTTTTCTCTCAATTTTCGTTTCCTCTGGTGGTGGTGCACAAACTAACCTTTTGGCAGCACAAACAATGGATAAAAACTGGACGGATTGGCTCAAAAGAACGTGTGTTGAATTTGCAGGTGGTGGATTGTAGCGTGTGACAGCAGAAATAAGACACAAACTGGACACAAAAGACACTTAAACGAGGTTAAACAACGAACACAATTGTTTAGAGTCTTCAGACAACAAGTTTTTTTTCGCTTTTTTCGTTGGCAAAAAAAAAAAAAAAAAAAACGTGTGGTGAAATAAAATTTCTGCGGAGTTTCGCTTATAACAATTACAAAAAAAGACAGAATTGACTAATTTGGTATATACAGGCTATTTACACTATCTAACGTTACTATTTGTTAATTTTTCAACTGAAGCAGGTCCATTTTGAGATTTTAAAACGTGTTCGTTGTTGTCAGCGTCGGTGAAGACGACGTGGCCGGCAGAGTTTGTCCCTAGTCCCTTCTGTAACTCATCCCAAACTTTAGATTTAAGTCTCGTTCTTGTTCCTTCCAATTTGTAACCTTCAAAGGCCAGTTCGTCTCCAATTGAACTATCTGCTGGTGGATTGACGATTTCCACTTCAATTCCTTCAGCTAGTGGTCTGTCTGCTGCTAATAGCATTGCTTCTGACTTGATTCCTCTCATTTTTGATGGTTTCAAGTTTGTCACTAGAACAACTTTCTTGTTGACAAGTTCTTCTCTTGGTAGATAATCGACTAACCCACTGCAAACGGTGAGAACTTCATCTTGTTCCTCCTCCTTTTGCGCAAGTTTGGTCACTATTTGACTCACGTACAACTTGTCAGCATCTGGATGTCTTTGGCACTCTCTAATAAGTCCCACTTTCAGCTCTATAAGTACTGGTGATGCAGTTTCTTCTCGAGTTAGTATATTGTACCTTTTTCCTGGTGGGGGTCTACTCACTTGCAGCAGAACTGTATGCGATTCTAGTCTGTAGACACTTTTTCAACAATGATGATCTCAACATATCTCAACATATATAGCTTTAACTTCCTGTTGGTGAGTTGGAATATTTTTTTGCGGATCGTTATTTCTACATATGAATAAGAAAAGTTTCATTACAATTTTTTTTTTTAACATAAACACCTTTCACAATGGCAAAATATGTGGAATTGGTCCTAATGGAGTAATACCATGTGGATTGATGGCAATATGAGATTTTGTATAATGGAACTTGATATGATCAAAATTAACAGTGTCTTTAATCAATGGGTAATTCCAGTAAATATCTCTAACCCAATCGTGTAAATATGGATAATCATGACGAATATCACCAAGGTTACATTTGAAATGTTGAACATAAACTGGATCAAATCTGATAATGGTTGTGAATAATCTGATATCTGATTCAGTAAGTTTGTTACTTAATAAATATTTAATACCTTTAGCTTTGTTATCTTTTAAAATTTGTTCAACTTTATCCAAATGGTTAAATAAATTCTTAACTTCAACTTCATAAACTTCTTGTTTTATTGCAAAACCTGATTTATAAACGGCATTGTTAATGTTTTCATAAGTTAATTCATTTAATTCATCAATTTGAGTTTGTAATTCCTTTGGATAATAATCTAAAGCTTTTTGTTCTTCATCTTCAATTAATTCATTGAATTCTGTGTTTAAGAATCTAATGATTTCAGAACTTTCATTATTAACAATTGTTTCAGTTTTTTTATCCCAAAAGACTGGAACTGTAAATCTACCTTCATAATCTGGATTAGCCTTGTAATAAATTTCTTTAATTCTTTTAACACCATAAACATGATCTTCAGTAGCACCTAGAACTTCATCAGATTTATCAGCTGGAAATCTCCATCCGTTTTCATCCATATGCCAATGAACAACACTTAAACCAATAATTGAATCACTAGAAACTGTAGAGGTCTCAGGGTTAAAATTCTTAATTAAACCTTTTGTTGATAAATAAATTAAAACACGACAAGCCCATGGACATGCAAGTGAAATATATAAATGATATCTACCCTTTTCTGGAGCGAATTGACTTCCTGGTTTTGATGAAACTAAACTTCTAAACACTGAAGCTTTTCTCTTATAAGCACCATCTTTATTGGCGAATTCTAAAATCTTTAAACCTGTTTTCTAGCATCAATGTTAGTATACAAAAGTATAAACAAATTGAATAAATTACTTACACCGACTTGTGACATCTTTTAATTGTTGTTAATTGGAGTATTTTTTGAATCCTTGCCAATCTTTTAACTTTAAATACTCTTTTTTTTTAGTTGCGGTCCGAGATTGTCACAATTACTAAAATTTTGTAATAATGCAGATTAATAAGACTAAAGAATTGGTAAAAGAAAAAACAAATTCTAGATCATTTCTTTATGTATGACGTCTTATTGACAACTACTAATCTTTTATTAAATTTGAATAATGAATTACCCCAATTATTCTTATCTTATTTGCTAAATTGTTTATCTAATGTGGGCCCTACCTCATCGTGTTACGTAATCATAATAAACTTTTTTTTTTTTTGGTTTTTGTGTAATTGTTTACATTTTTGGGAAAACTAATTAAGTTAATAGTTTAGATTTTTGTGGTTTACCTTTAAAATGTGTCATTTAAAAAGAATTCAGATTTTCTTGATATGATTTGTTTTTCTGAATTTCAGTTTTTTGTGTTTATCATAAACAAATGATTCATTCACCAGAACAAATTGAACATGAAACTTGTTATCCATTATCAACTCCTGTTGATCCATGTCTTACAACAAAAATTATTGGTGATGCTGAACATTCAAATTTAGTTTCAAAACAAGTTGATTCTGTTTATACACTTTTCAAAACTCCAGTTAAACAAAGTTATTTACAAGATGCTTTTGACGATACAAATTCTTCAATATTTCTGAATACATGTGAAATATTTCCTGATTTTGATCCACAATTAGTTCTGATTCAATTTAAAAATGAATATTTAATTGGAATTGATAATTTAAGAGATGACGAAGGTATTGATAAAGAAAATGATGATCTTAATAGAATTCCTTATTATAATGAAGATAGTGAAACTGAATATTCAAATGAAAGTGATGATGATTCAATGCTTTCAAATGACTTTAATCCAAAAGCAAAATCATCACCATGTCTTAATAATATTACAAATATTAGGATTAATAGATTAAATCAATTGAAGAAGCCATTAAGAAGAATATCAACTCCAAATCATTTGTTAAATAAACCAGTTATTTGTTCTCAAAAAAATTGTCGTAAACATTTTGACAATAAAAATGATTTTAAAAAACATTTAAGAACTCATAGTATTTTAACATTTCAATGTCCATATTATTTTTCAATGCCAAAACATAAAGGTAAACATGTTTTTAATAGAATGGATGTTTGGAAAAGACATTTAAGAACTTTTCATTTCCAATTTAATCCAAATGAAGATTCAAATCAAGGACTGGGGAGATGTAGAGTTTGTGGAGAATTATTTCAATATTTTAATATATTTGCTGATGAGCATATAGAATATTGTGCAAAACGTTTCAGAAATCAATTGAAATCTTAAAAGTATTAATGACTATTAAAAAGAAACTACAATAAAAGTAAACTGTGTTATTTGTTTAGAATTTTTTTTTTATTTTATTTATTTATTAAATATACCATATATCCCAATTTTTTATTCATATCATTGTAAAATCATAAATCCATAAATTCCATATCCTTCATTATTTCTTTGGGACAAAAGTCAATTCATCAACATTGTTGAGAATACTAACATTTGCCTTCTTATAATAGTCATCAATTTCTGCAATTTTATCAACTGCAATTGCTTTACTTAATGATTTAATAACATAAGTTTTATAACCTAACTTAGCAGCAGATTCTGAACTAAACTTAACACAGTAATCATAAGCAAGACCAATTAAAACAACGGTATCAATACCATTAGTTTTTAAAAATTCATCCAATTCAGTTTTATCATCATCCCAAACATCATTAAAAGCACTATAATAATCCCTATCTTGAAAAACACCCTTTTGGATGATTGTTTTAGGAACATCATGAATTTCTTTAAAAGCATCAATTAAAACATCTGGGAAATTTGCACCATTTGTATGTTGAACACAATGATTTGGCCAAACTGTTTGCAATGCTTTAACGTTTGGATCCTTAGTTGATTGAAACTCAATTGCTTGAAATGGTTCAACTTTGTCGTGGTTTGAAGCAAATGAAGTATGATCCTTTGGATGCCAATCTTGACTGAAGATGATTGCATCCCATTTATAATTATTTATCAGATCAACTGAGCCATCAATGATCTTATCACCATCCTGCACGGCCAATGGCCCACCAGGTAAGAAGTCAAACTGAATGTCAATAACTAAAAGTGCTGTCTTTGCCATTGTGATGAAACTTAATAAATATGATCAATTACCTAAACAGTTAAGGTTGTTAAAGGGTTTTTAAACAATGCAAAAAAATTGAGACATAAAAAAAAGCGAGGGTACTAATTTGCCTTACTTTCTTCTGTTGTGAAAAGAGCAGAACAAATTTATACTGAAGATGGTTATTGCACTACTGGAAGATGACAGACTTTTCAGTATTTTTTCTGCTGTAAATATTTGAGAGAGATACCCTTTCTTGAAGATTCTTGGTTTACATGGTACTTCAATCAAAAGAAAATTGGGTCAATATTCAGGTGATGCTTTAGATAATCATTAAATTTTAACACTAATACGATTTATGATTTTGTTCTCTCTCTATGTCAAATTCAACCTATGGAGTTTTTAAAAGGGACATTATTTTGAATTATTATTACTGTCAGGCAATATTGATATTCTTGGTCCAGATACATCCATAAAAAATTGTTTCGAATTAATTTTATCTCCAAAAGGTCTTTTGAGTGCATAGAGTATGAATATTACAGAAGAAATAGTTGATAAACTTGGTGAAAATCCAAAGATTTGAATTTTTCTGAGGTCATTTAAGTAACAGGTTTTTATGAGCTTTTAGACAAACTAATTCAACAAGGATGAAAATATTAACTATATTACTGTCACTATTCCATACAACAAATGCTATCGGGTTACCGCTGACCAGCATGTAAAAAACATTAATTTAGGTTTCTGAGTAGGGACCAGTTTAAATGATTGTCGTGACTTGTGAGAAGCAACAAAATAAACCAAATCCCCAATGAGTATAAACCAATTAATCTAATAAACAGAGACTAATAATGAGGGAAAAAATTGAGAACTAAAAATGATTATGAATATAGTAATTTGTTACACCTGCTTGAAGAAGAAGAAGAACCTCCAAAATATCATGAGATTATTACAGATTTGAGTCCATCAAAATATAGAAGTTGTATGTGTGATGAATGTTTAGGACGATATTTAACAATCCCAAACAATGAATCAAAGGATATTAGCAAAGTCTTGATAAAAGTTGTTTTTGAAAAAACCCATTACATTTATAAGGTTATAGATACTTATACTTTCACATACGAAGTACTTCATCGAAGAGTATCTATGGATATCCGAGTTTTCCACTTTCAGCACCAGCTCATGAGCTTTTATATAAGTATTATTTTGATGAAATTAGTACCCAAATCTATATTTCAAAGTTGAAATATGCTACAAATGGTTATTTTGAATGAGCAATTGCTTTTTTTAATACAGTCTTATATGATAATTTAATAGGAAAATTGATAATCAACCATTACAAACTGATTTGAAATAGAAAATAAAATAACTAACCAATTTTTTTCTATCAGTTTCTTCAAAATAAATATGTACTATTCTGCAATCATTGAAAACACTTATATTTCAGAAACCAGCAGTTTGATTATATCTAATAAAACAGAGTCCTTATATTTTGCATCAACAGTAGTATATTTAATAACATAAGCTGGTTCAGTCATTTAAACAACGTAGTTTAATGAAGTCTTCACAACAGAATAGTGGAATAATTCTTGAGATTGTTACTTAGATTTTAAGATTTCAATCTCTAATTTACATTTACATCATTTACACAAAATATACACTTAAGATTTCATGAAAAATCTTCCTTTTAATTCACATTTTTCATTCCAGAGTATCAAAACGATTCATATATAAATAAAGTTACTCTTATCAGAGTTTACAGTTCATACAATGCCATGTGAGTCACTAATATATAAAGAGTTTTAGTTTTTATCACGTGACCAAATTACTGGTTATGAATCAGCACAGGTAGAAAATTACATGATATCATACGGATTAGGAAATACTCCGGAATAGGAAATTACAGAGATACATCAAAAAATTTTGTTTGAAACAGTTGTTTGGCAGCTCAAAGAAACAACAGGAACTTTGGTGAAGAAATTTGCTGTTTAATTGCGTGTTGTGTAAGTCTTGTATATCTTCTATTTTCAAGTAATTCACACTGTTTCAGGCCAATTTTATGAACAAGATGTTCAATTTCAAATTTGTTTTGTCAATGTTTCAAAGAGTTGGGAAATTTTCAAATTTTAGCATTCTCCCAACTTTAAAACAAATTGGAGGCAAAAGATAGAATCTTTATAAAAAGACACATAGGCGCTATTTGAAGATTTTGATTTGTTGGTTGGACAGTATTAGTTCGTGATAGTTAAGCTCTCTTTTATTTGCAGGTGAAATCTTGTTTATTGGTGCTGTTGTGTTTTTAAAAGGGTGTTGGAAATGGGCTCCCTTGTTGAAACTGAATTTTGCCACTTGACACTTGAAGTGAATAACAAATATCAAATTAGTGTTGCTGATGGGTGTTTTGTCTGCTTTGGAGAAGACTCAAAGCTTACTGGGTTTGTTGCCGCTTTGAATAAATTGAAATTGATCAATGAAGGTGTTGAAGCTAAAGATCCCCTTGAATTCACTGGTATTATACTTGAGCTATTTTATTTATGTGACTTTACTTTGGTCAAAGACTCTGAATGTTTGAAGTTTATTCAGATTCTATCACTTTTGATTTCTAGCGATAAAATCAACAGAATTATCAAGACTGAATTAAGTATTGAGATTATTGATTACATCTGTGATCATTATGTTGAAACACTTGGTGTGTTAAGAGAATTACCCCAAGATCTTACTGAATCTAAATCACAGCTGTTATCTCATTGTTCATTCATTAGTCCTTTGTTAATTGTCATTTCTTTTTCATACAAGTTAAACTACACTAAATCAAAAAGACTAATCAAAATATTAAGTTTAATCGTCATTTATCATTTGAACTCTAAAACTTCATTATTTAATGAACTCATGAAACTTTTCATTGTTAATGAATCTACAAATATTGATGTTTTTGAAGTTTTTGGTAAACTATGGGCAAAGACTTTGGAAAATACCATTGAACAAGACAACTTGGACATGAAATTTTTTCCTGGTCCAATGTCTTTATTAAACAGATTTAAAACTTTGGATAATCTCCCAATGTCAACAGAATTAGTTGATCAAATTGTTCCTTTTGATTCTAATGAATTTTTATTAAAATTATCCAAAGATTTAGTTACACTCTATTCAGGCTTAAGAATTTTAGTTGATGTTCAGAATAAAACACTTATTTATAAAGGTTTGAGCTCTATTCTCTCATATGTTGCTACTGATTATGGCTGTGAAATGATTTTCTGTTTGGTTAATACTTTAGATTTGGGAAGTATTTTTACTCATTTACAGTCTATTGAAAATCAAGAATTTAAATCAACTATCAACTTTATTCTATTTAAAATATCTCATTGCTTAGCTTTAAACACAAATAAAATATCAGATCTTACTAAACATATTATCAATACTGATATTATTGATGTCATTGAATCATCTGATTTTGCTAGATTTAAGGTTTTGTTTGATGTGATTGATCATAATCTTAAAATTGATTACCAAAAGGACTTTCAATTACTGCTATCCTTAGAATCTTCATTGTTTTACCAGCTTAAAAACTTTGATCTTAATAAGCTGGTTGATTCGCTGGTTGAATTAGGTTCCTGTTGCTCAGTTGAGGCAATTCAAAATAATGTTGGTTTCATCTTGCAAAATTCTTTGTTAAAGTTTATTAATCCAAAAAGAGAGATTCCTTGTTGCTTTAAAAATATTATCAATTTTAATAAATTTCCACCATTACCAAGATCTAATTATTTGGGGTTTGAAGTTTTTGATGTTTCAGAAAATCAACTAAACTTAAAGAACCTTAACAGATTGTTAAATGCTTTACAATTAAACACTTCAATTATTCAAAAAATTATTTCTACTGAATGCTCCTCCAGAGAAATCTTAGGTTACATAAATGATTTAAATATTAAGGATCTGAATGTTAAGTTTAAAACAAGTGATATGCTATTAAACCAAACATTTGTTAGTTCATTCACAAACTTCTTGATTGTTGAAGAGTTGAAATTCAAATCTCAAAATGAAAATGGAGGTTTTTCACCAGTATTCTTTGATTATAGATCTATTTCAAATGTTCTTAAATTGCAAACTTTTGAAATTTTTGAAAGTATTTTTGAATTATATGATACTTTTGGAGTTTACAAATTCTTGAAATTTATTGTTGAAATTAGTCTTCAAGATTTAAATTTGCAAAAAATTTCGATTTCATTATTAAATCATTTATTCTTCCATTCCAAGACTAGTTTAAAATTTCAAAAAATTTCAATTGAAAACTCATTGATTCAAACTTTATTAAAAGACTATATCCTTGTTTGGAATGAACCTTCGTCTTATGTTTACAAAGAGTTTAATTGTTTCTTTCATATTGAAGAATCAATATTATCACAACTTGATAATACTGTTAAGTTTGATAAAACCACAATTTTGAAGAACCTTGGTTATTCTGAATTTGAATCAAATAAATTGTTAAATATTGTTTCCCCAACTTCAAGTTCAAGTTCTGTCTCATTGAGAAATTTTAATATGACTACAACTTATAATTCAAACCAAATAGACACATTGAATTATTCATCTGCAAATACCACAGTTAATTCAAGTAATTTGCAATTTGGTCAAAACACTAATTACAATAACTATACTGCTGCTTCAACAACTGGTTATGGTAATAGATCTCATAGAAATTCTAACTCAAGTCAAAAGAGTTACTCTCAATTGAATAACCAAGAGACTAATAATTCAAGAAGTAACAATTATCGCAATAGTCAACCATATTTCCCATCAAATCAACAAAACTACAATGTTCCAAAGAACAATCAAAATGAAACCAATATTCTCATGAACAATTTGAATATACTTAAAAATAACTATAATGTTAATCAAAACTTGATTCAACCACAAGCTATCTCTGCAATTAATTCAACTACAAATTCAGTTTATAATCTTGAACAATATTATAACAATTAAACAATTAAACAGTTTTACAAACATTTTTTTATCTGCACTTTTATGAACATTATTTAGCTATTTAGGGACTTTAAGGAATTAATCACCACAGAGTTTTAATTTATTTTTATTTAGTTTTTCAATCAATCTACAAAATATTTGCTGGTTCAAAGTATTGTATTGTAAATCAATTACTTATACATCAGATCTATCAAAGATTTTAGGCTTTTGGAAACTTAGTCCATTTAAATAAAGATTCACCTGGATTAATGATTTCTTTTTCGTTTTCCTTTTCATAAATGAAACCTTTACCTTCACCTAAAGTGTAAATGGTTTTTAAATATTGACCAAATAATCTGAAATTAAAACCTTCTGAAACATAAGTATCTTTAATTTTCTTTTGAAATTCAGCAGCATCTGAATAAGTTTTCTTTAAAGTAACATTGTTTTCTCTTTCATATTTAGCAACAATATCACCAATTGTAACTTCATCTGAATAAATTCTAACATTATCAGGAATTTTGGAATAGTCATCAGCAGTTGCAATTGCAGCAACAGCATTACCAATATCTTGGTAATAAGATGGATTGATTTTGACATTATCATCACCAACAATTCCTAAAGTACCAGCTTCTTTATCAAATTCTAATGCTGGGAATGGACCGCCAACAAATCCACGATCGTTGTCGTAAAATAAACCAGTTGTGACATCAACAGTCTTAATGCCTGCATCTCTTGCACCTTTAGAGTTTTCTGTCTTAGCAGTTAGGAAACCAGGGAATGTTTCATTAACTTTTTCAACGTAAACACCAAATTGGGATGGAATGTATAATTTCACCTTGTTTGCAATAACAGCTTCTAAAACTTGTTGTAATGGAGAGTTAGGAACATTACCTAAATTAATAACAACATCGGCACCTTTTAAAGCTTCTAGAAGTGAAGATTCTTTATAATTGATGTATTCAACTTTTTCTGAATCAATTGGTTTTTTATCTGGGGATGAAGTAACTAATCTTATTGGAGTCTTGATCTTTGAAATGAAAGGTTCAGATAATAAGGCGTTAATGATTGGTTTACCAAGTAAACCATTGATACCAACAACAGCAACAGTAGTCATTTTAAAATGAATTGAGTATTTCTTAAAGAATTAAATTAGAAGTTAAGGATATGAAAACTCGGAAGGTTATTTATACCTTTCAAAATTGTGTCAATCTACCACGCCACATTGACAGAAATTATGCAATTTGGTAAAACTAACGAACAAACAATAGCAAAACAAAAAATTGAAATAAAATGGTGAAATCGAAAGCATTTCTGAGTATATTGGCTCTTCCTATTGTGATTTATGTGGTTCTAGAAATTTCATTTTTTTAAATTAGCTATTTTCTAGAAATCTAGCTATCTCAAATAAACTCATATCTCATAGGTATAAACCAAATCAAATTGATCTACAAATAAACTATTTAGTGTTTTAATGATAGTCATCTTTTACTACGTGAGTTTATAACTTAACATTTTCATCATAAATTTTCTTGTTCATATATAGTAATTTTTTAGACTTTTGACTTAAGCAAATTTGGTCCATTTGAAAACAGATTCATTTGGATTGATAATTTCTCTTTCGTTAGCAGAGGCAAAGACAGCACCTTTACCATCACCAGCAAGTTGAATGGCGTTCAAGTAAGTTAAGAAATCTTGGTAGTCCATACCAATTTTAGCATGTTTTTCTTTAATAGCATTGTAGTAAGCATCAAAATCTCTGTAAGTAACGTTTAATTTAGTACCAGTTTTCTTTTCATATTTTTCAACTAAAGCACCAATGGTAGTACTGTCAGAGTAGAATCTAACTCTGTCTGGAATCTTAGAGAAGTCATCGGAAGTAGCAACGGTAGCAACAACTTTACCAATATCAGTAAAGTATGATAAATCCAATCTTCTGTTAGCATCACCAACTAGTTCAACAGAGTTAGTTTCTTTGTCAATGCTGTAGAATGGGATTGGGAAACCAATGAATGATTCACCATCATAGAAGAAAGTACTGCATAAATCAACAGTCTTAATGCCAGCAGCTCTAGCAGCTTTGGAATGATCCGATTTAATACCAACAAAACCTGGGAAATCGACATCAACAGCATCTAAATCACAACCGAATTGAGATGGAATATATAATTTAACCTTGTTGGCAACAACGGCATCTAAAACATCTTGTAATGGAGCAAATGGAACATTACCTAAGTTGATAACAACATCGGTGCCTTTCAAAGCTTCAGTTAAAGAAGATTCCTTGTAGTTAATGTATTCAACTTTGTCAGATTCAACTGGTCTTTTGTCAGAACCAGTAACTAATCTAACTGGGGTTTTGATTTTAGAAACGAATGGTTCAGAGATTAAAGCTTCAATGATTGGTTTACCTAAGAAACCGTTAATACTAACAACAGCAATAGTGGTCATTTTTAAATTAGAATGAATTGAATTGATATGTCAACCAACAATGAGAATAATTGAGGGAAATTGTACACTCTTTTATATTAAATTTGACAGCAACGTTATTAATCTTTGTAATCGCATTACAAAGAATTATGAACCGGCAAATTTGGCAGAAATTACAAATCACCCAAATCCCGTCAAAAATTGAAAGTCCGCAGTGGTCGGATAAACTTGTTCCGGCATTCTATTACAAACTACTATACTACATTTAGTAAAAAAGAACTATTTTGACTTTCTGGTTTCTAAATTTCAAGATTGATGATAAATACATCGGTTTTTGATGGAGTTTGATTACATGTAATCTTGTTTTGAACCTTTCTCCCTATTGGAATTCATTCAACTTATAAAATCTACCTTTAAACGATCTTAATTAACTTCGATGCAACTATATAATAATACTAACACGTTATAAATAAAAAACCATGATCATTTCAGTTTTTACTTGTATTCATTTTTCATGTTTATCATTAGTTTTATAAAAAAACTGATCACGTGACTTTATAATTCTTGAAAATCCGGGTAATGTTTCTGTTCCTTTCTCAATTTCTATTTTTTGATCACCTTGAATAATAGAACTTAGTAAACTAAACATTTTGGTACATCTAACAATGGTTGAAGTTTCATTAACAGTTGGTAAATTAGATGCCTCATTGGCACTTTTATTAACAAAAGATCATCACCTTATCGAATTTCCTACCATTCTTCTTCCTGATGGAATCAATGCCGGCTCAGTTGTCACTATTAAATGTGAAAAAGATTCAGAACAAGAGAAGAAAGATACAGAAGAATTTGAACGCGTTCAAAATAGTATTTTGGAATTATATGGTACAAATGAACCAATTGCACCAGTTTTAAAAGTTAAAAACGTTACTCAAACGAGTATTATTCTTGAATGGGATAACTTAGATATTGGTTCATCAACAATTAAATCATTAACTCTATTTAAAAACAATGTTAAATTAGGTCATATTCCAAAACCATTAATAACAAAGACAACAAAACTATCAGGTCTTGCCATTGATACCGAATATGAATTCTTTTTGAAATTAGAAACAACTGCAGGTATTTATAAATCTAACAAACTAAATTTAAAAACTCATAAAATGACTGATTTATCAGGTATAACCGTTTGTATTGGTGAATTAGAAGATGGTATAACAGTTGAACAAATTCAAGCTGCTTTGAAAAGCATTGGCGCAAAAGAATTACAAGATGAAGTTAAAGTTGACACGACACATTTTATTACAACAAAAAGTATTGGAGATCAATGGAAAAAAGCAATTGATACAAATATCCCTGTTGTTAGACCAGAATGGTTAAAGGCTTGTGAATTAGAAAGAAGAATTGTTGGTGTTAGAGACTTTTATTTAGATGCTGATCCAAAATTCTTAGAACAACATAGATTTACCAAGGAAGTTGAAACTCCAGTTGTTAAAGAAACTGAACCAACTCCAGCTGTTGAAGAAGTTGCTCCTGTTACTGAAGAAGTCACTACTGGTGCTGATCCAGTTCAAGAAATCCAAGAAGATTTAGATGAAATAAATATTAATGATGATACAAATGAATTACCTGAAAGTGCACAAGAATCAACTGTTGTTGGTACTGAAGAATCTGCAAAACTTGAAGATAAAATAGAAGAACCTGTTGAAGATTTTGATGCTGAAACTCCAAAAGAAGAAACTACAGAAGAACCAGAAACTCCAAAAGAAGAATCAACACCAGTTGTTGAAGAACCAATAGAGAAACCAAAGGAAGAAGTTGCCTTAACAAAAGAAGAACCAGTTGAACACGAAGCAGTCAATGAAGAAGAAACCAAAGAAGAAGAACCAGTTGAAGAAACGAAATTAGAAGAACCATCAGAAACAGTTGATAAGGCTGATGAAGAAACTGAAGAAGTTCCAATTGAAGAAACTGAAGAAGCTGACCCTCAAACTGAGGATAATGAAAAGACACCAAATGTTCAATCAAGTCCTACTAAATCTAAAAAAAAAGGTAAAAAGAAGAAAGGTAAAAAATGATTGATTAAATTTTATGTATTATTAACTTTACTACAATTTTGTAAAAAAAAAAGCTAACGTTAATTTATTCGATTACCTGAATCTAATATCTATTAAAAAACATTTTTCCAATGCAAATTTCTTATTCCCCAAACAGTCTTCTAACTCTTCTTAAGACTGAATCTTTTTCAGGATCATAAGGATGTTCCTTTGATGGAATTTCTAAAATTGCAGGGAATGCATTTGTAAAACCATCAACTCTTAATCTAATCTCTTCAGCAATGTGTTGGTTAATTAATAAAATTGCAATATCATCTCTTTTTTCAACATATTCTGTAAATGCTTCATCAATTTGTTCTGCTGAAGTTTTAGCATCAACTGTAAAGAAATTCTTTGTTGAATCTTCATTCACTTGACCAATACCAGCCAATAACATCCCCGTTATGGTATCTTCATCACCAATGACAGCAATCAATGAACGATTCTTATTAGCGTCAGTCATTCTTTGTTTTTAAATAAACTAACCTTTCTGTTACAATTCAACTTTTCTATTAAAATGCTGCCAAAATTTCAAGGAAAGAAAAACAACCCGTTACCCGGATACTGATTATGTAATATTCACGTAATAAATGTGCCCTTACCGAATCTCAAATTGTATAACCAAAAGACTTGAAAAAGAATTTAAATTGTCTACACTCCATAAAAGTAACTAAGTCAAGATGCTTTTAAGAAGATTTGTTGTCTCTAATACTAGATCATTCAGTTCAACAACCACTACCTTTGCAGGTCATTCAAAATGGGCTAATATCAAACATGATAAAGCTAAAAATGATGCACAAAAGAATAAAATTTCAAATAAATTATCACAAGTGATTGCAGTTGCAGCTAAAATTGGTGGTGGGGATCCACAAAAGAATATTAGATTAGCAGCAGCAATTGAAATGGCAAATAAAAACAATGTCAGTAAAAAAGTTATTGAAAATGCAATTAAAAGAGGTTCTGGTACTGGTGATGGTAGTGAAAAATCAAATGTTGAAACTGTTGTCTATGAAGGTTTAGCACCAGGTAATGTTAGTGTTGTTGTTGAAGCGTTAACAGATAATAAGAATAGAACATTTAGTGATATTAGAGGTGTTTTTGGTAAATATGGTGGTAATATTAGTCGTCCAACATTATTTTTATTTGATAGACTTGGATTTATTGTTATTGAAGTTTCAAAAGAACTTACATTTGATGAAATTTTTGAAACATTTAGTGAAATTGAAGGTGTTGAAGATATTGAAGAAGTTGAAAGTGAAGAAGAAAGTATTAAATTAGTTGAAATTGTTACAGATCCAATTAATGCAGGTAAAGTTGCAAATTCATTAAAAGATAATAATTATAAGATTAAAGAAATTGGTATTAGTTATATACCTAAATCTGAATCAATTGTTGAAATTACTGATGAAGATGTTAGAAAGAAATATGATAAATTTGCAAATGCATTAGAAGATGTTGATGATTTAACTGAATATTATACAAACTTAAAAGAAGAAGAATAAATAATTTCAAATCAATAAGAAAAGAAAAGAAAAGAAAAGAACAAAGTAATAGATTGATTCATTTAGATTGTTTTTTATAATGAATACCACTTGTATATAGTAATTCATACATTATGATATTAAAACAATTCCACGTGTAAGATTACATTAATATCAAAAAAAAATTAACATAATAATAAATATAAATATATTGAAAAAAAAACCCGCTCTTATTATAATGATAATAATACGATTAAGATAAATCAATTATTAATGCCAGTGTGTCTTTTATGTGTGTTAAAAACAAGAAGAATGGTTAAATTTTTCAACCAAATTTAAAAAAAACCTTAATTTCTATAATTTAATGCTTAAACGAATCTAAGCAGATTTTTCTTCAGCAGCAGCTTCTTTAATGTATTGTTGAACATCATCGTGGGATTGTTTTGGGTTAGCTCTACCAACTCTTAAAGAACCATCGTAAGCAAGTTTTTTGTATGAGAAGAAACAAGCGGAAGCACAAGCAACACCCATGGCAACAAATAATGGGGTTAATTCTAATGGAATTTGGGTACCAGAGGATTTCTTAGCGGCGTTGAATAAGTATTGTGAAGCTCTCATTGTGTAATTATGGGATTTGAAATATAAATTGTAGTGATTCGAGATTTAAATCGGTACACTTTTTTTTTATCGTTTGAGAATTAAAAAAATGAATTTGGTTGGTTGGTTGCGAAAAAAAAAAAAAAAAAAACTAAAGGGTGGGGTGTTTGGATGTGGATGTTGACTGCCTAATTCGGAAATCGTAAGAGGTTTTGACGTCTATTGAGTGAAGTGTGTGTGTATGTACATTTTTTTATAATTCTATTAGCCAGTCTTTAACAACTTCATAAGTTAGCCAACTGACGGCCATTGAAGGGATGACTTTAAACAAGTTGGCAGTTAAACCTTTATATGCACCGAAAAAGCCTTCAGTTTTAAAGATTGTTACTAGAGCATTACCAACTGAAGTATATTTAAAACCTAATTCATTTTGACCCATTGTTAAAACTTGGAATCTTCTTCTTAATAAATCAAATGGGTAAGTTAACGTTTGAGCAACACCACCAGCCATTGCACCCATCATTAATTTTGTAAATGGAGATGAATTTGTAGTATATTCTTTTAACTGTTCATAAACTGCAAAATTAATTGCAACATAAGGAGCAACACCTAAAGTTGTTGGCCAAATACCTCTATATAAAGCTAAGAATCCACCTTCATTTTTATATATTTTAACTAATAATTCAACAAACCCTGGAGGTTTTTCAATTGAAGTTGCTTTTGATTTTGAAAGTTTTGCTAAATTAGCAGTTTGGATCGATAGTCTTGTTCTAACTAAATCCAATGGGTATGTAACTAAGACTGAAGCAGTACCACAAGTACCACCACTGACTAATCTTTGGAAGTTTGTTAATTCCTTTTGATCTGGTTTTAACCAGTTAACTTTAATTTTTTGAAACACGTAGAATTGAACTGCACTGTATGGAAAGATTCTAATACAATTGAGTCCATTACCTCTGAACAAACCTTTGAAACCTTCTTCTTTGTACATCTGCCATATCGTTGGGAACATTCCTTTGTAATGGGAAGCACCTGGACCTTGAACCTGGAAAAGGATTTTAGCCCTTTCAAAGGGAGAAACGACTGTTCTTGAGACAGCACCGGCAATACCACCAGAGATGAAAGACGCGACAGAGTCCTGTTTGAGCCATTGGACTAGCTCATTCGGTGTAGCAGACATTTGTAATATTAGCTTCTAGCTAACAAGTTCATGGTTATGAGGAAATAAATTTTCAGTGGGATTCGCGGCCTCTGAAGTTGGCCCGTAACAACAGATTTCGTGGGACACCAAACAGCCAATAAGGAGATTGAATGTAGATAAAATTTGACACAACAATCAGGAGACAAGGTACCAATAACTAAAGATGAACAAGTAAACCGTACCACAAAAATGGCATAAAACGGCAAAAAATGGCACATTTTGTTCCAAAGTCCCATATTTTAATTGGAAAAGACTCATCGGGAACCTGGAATGATTCGATAATATTTCCTATAAGGGGAATTTTCGCGTATATGACGCAAGAATCCGGGGAATCCGGGGCATCTTTCAATGGGAAAACGGCTAATTTTGTTTAAGGAAAAGTGGAAAGTTATTTTGTTCCAAATGCCCGATCAGCCGTATTTTGTAATCTTTCTGGCAGGTATATAATCTGCTCATATTCCACTTATTTTTTCATAATTTTAGCTTTATCATCAAATTACTACTACTACAATGTCCAGATTATTACTTAAAAACTTCCAAACCTCTGCAAGAATCTACCTACAACAACCGGCTCTAAAGCCTTTATTTGGTTCAAGATCCTTGACTTGTTCTTCTGCTTCTAAATACCAATTATATAACCAGGAGCCAACAAAGACAAATGAACCACACAAACCAACCATCTACTCTGAAGGTGAAGTTGAAACTGCTGGTCCTTCCATTAGAGTCTAAAATACCATGCTGTGCATGCACTCTATTTAACGACATGACGCTTACTTATTATTTTTACATTATTTTATCTTTGGGTTTCAAGATACCAGGTTCATTTCTATAACGCTTTGCGATTACAATTTATATTCTTTATACATAATTTCAATCATTTATTATTATTACTGTAGCTCCTTAGTATACATAATCATATCTTATACCATCAATACTACCACCATTCATACTTGCTTTAACATATTTACTAAATAATTTTTTATCTCTAATCAACATCCCTGCACTTTCTTTATTTAATGGATCATTGGCATTAGGTTCTAACAACAAATGTAATAAACCAAATAATATAGCATTTAAACTCCAAACTGGTGACCAATCTTCTCTTAAAATATTCAAACAAACATTACCTTCAAGGTCAATATTTGGATGATAAATCTTTTGAATACATTTAACTTTTGGTGGCTCAATTGGGAAATTATTATTAACTGTTAATGTAAATCTAAATGTTCCTCCAGAGTAATATCCATCATCTGGTTTAATTAAAATTTCAAAATTCTTTAATTGTGTAACTGGTTCTTTAATATTAAGCTTTATCGTTGGTGGCAATTGTAATTCATTAATATCTTTTTGAATTCTAATTTGTGATGGTGTTAAGGTCGTCGCTGATGGCGAACTTCCTGAAGCTTCAAGCTCCTCCTGTTTCTTCTTCTGTAATTGTCTAAGTTTTAACTATACTCTCTCATTAGTATCAATTCCTATCATGATCATTCATATATGACTCACCATTATGACGTATACGGTAATTCTATCCTAAATCACCTTTTGTATATGAAAAAAAAAATCAAGAATTCTCAATCAAATTTCGCGACTTTATCTAAGAATTTTTTCAAAAAAAAAATATTTGTGGCCTACGAGATTCGAACTCGCGCATCCGTAGATATTAGAGTATTTAAAATCCTAAATCTAACGCCTTAGACCACTCGGCCAAGACCACTTTGTGTACAAGGTATAGGTCTTTTTTTGTATATACCGCAAAGTCCGCTTCGGTCACGTGACGTTTTGGCAAATTTACATAAATTGTTCAATTATTCATTGAATTAACCAATTGAAGTGTTTTCAATAATGTTTATTTGTAATATCACTATATTTGAATGATTTTAACTTATTTTTAAAGAATTTCAGGAAATTTTTGAATGTCAAATTTAACAATTTTTATCCGCCGCTTTTAAAACATCAACATAAAAACATACACAACCATAGAAACAAGGTTTCTATTATCTTCATTAGTTCTATATCTTAAGAATTAATAAATTAAATGAATTTAAAAGTAGATTGTTAAAAATCTTTCAGTTGTATTACTTTAAGCACACAATTAGTGTTTTTTTTTGCTTGTCTGACCAATTACACTTCGTATTGATGAATTTATTGCCTCGTCTTTCGTAAAATACTGCACCTGCGCAATCAAAATGTTTGAAATATCTTCAATCAGCCTCTTTTTGTAAAAAAAATTTATACATCTGAAATTTCAAAATTATTTTAAAAGTATTGTTAGTTGTACTTTTCTAAGTTCTTCATTGGCAATTGACATTCAAAAACTATTAACTCAATATTAGCTAAAGTATCTAGATACTCTTTAAAAAAATTCAAATTTCTTTCACTGGTGTGCTTTCCAATATCTGCAATGTGGTCGCAGGAATGTTGGTGAATATAATTCTCAAACCATACGTTTTCTACTTACTTGCATGTATTTAAATGATTTATCTCAAAAAAATGCAGAATCAAATTTAACTTTCCTAATAATAAGTTATAACAGAATATTAACACTCATCCACGTCTAAACCAAGTTCATTAACACTACTTGTTCTTATCAACGAAACTCTTTGAAGAAATAATTGAATACCGACCATAGCAATTCAAATTAGGTGTATGACAATTACATTACATATACATTACGTGCATTCGCTAGTGGTTTTAGCATGCCATACCTGGCTGGTTAAAGCCTGGCTGTTAGCTACCCAAATCATATGTAGAAAATTGTAAAATATTTTGTACAGAGTGTAAGAACGTATATGCAGTTGTACTGTACATTTTACATATTAAAGTGTATGTACGTAATTTACATGTTATCAGTAATCAATTAGGAAATTGGCTTACCGCATTGGGAACAGCTAAATTTGCTTAAAAACAGGGTACTTGAATAATTTTTTATAATTTAGGCTGGTTAATGACGTATCAAACAGATTCAACTTTTAAATTTTATTAAACTGTCAATAGATTCTATCATTATTTTCTTTTTTTAAAGAAAATACACTTTAAACAAAATTTTCAATTTAACAAACCACAAATTTCGAATTTTGATAAAAAACTCTTGTCATTTCTTCCCTTTAAGGCCATATTTGGGTCTTAGCAGCACCTAGAAGTATAAAAGATTGCTCTTTAAGTTCGCAAATTAATCTGCCATAAATTTGATTTGCACGTGATTTGCACGTGACTTTTCTTAAAATTCCGAAATTTTGAATAAAACAAGTTGCAAATTCAGCAGGTACAAATTAATTTATTTAATTATAACACACATTAAAATGAGCAGTTTATTGCCAATTTTTAACGACAATGATTTTGTGCCTCATGCATATTTGGATGCTTTGTTTCAACAACTTGGGAAAGATGGTGAAGGTATTGATTTAAGAAATGTTAATGATTTAAACAAATTACAATCAACAACATTAACTTTATTAAATCAATTAGACTTCTTAACAAAAGAAGTTACATCTGAATTAGAAGAAAATATAAAAAACTTAGAAAACACAAACTCAATTATTTCATATACATATAACTCCAAAGATGGTAGCAATGTTGATTCAAAGTTAAAACCAACAAGTAGATTAGAATATTATATTGATTCATTAAGTATAGGTATTGATTCATTGAATCAAGAAGTCAATTTAATCAATTCAAGTTTAAACAATAAATCACAAGTAAACCAAAACACAAAAATTAAAAGTCTTTTAACATTATCAAAATCAAAAGAAAATTTACAAAATGTTTTAAAAGCATTAAATACAATTAAATCAATCATTGATATTGCACAAACTTTAGATGAATCAAATAATGAAGATACCAAAGCTGTTAGATCAGCTCCAACTTCTAATAAGAACAATGAAGAAGAAATCATAAAAGTTATTAAACCAAATGAATTTCAAATGGCTGTTAATGTTTTAAAAGAAACAATTATTGATCAATTCAATAACAAATTGAAAAATGAATCAACTGAAGTTGTTGATTACGAATTCTTAAAGAAGATTAATGATCTAATTAAAATCTCTGAAGTCTTTAAAAATTTTCATAAATTTAATTCAATTTATCATAATTTTATAAATTTTTTAATTATTGAAAAAAAAAACTACTTACATTCAAAGAAAATTAATAACGATGATGATTTATTCAAAGAAGTTTTACAATAAATGATACTTACACTTCTAAATTTAATAACTATAACATGTATTCTATAAACCAAAACTAATAACAACATTAACAAACAACTAACAATAATATATAAAAAGAAATAATATAAAAAAAAAAGAATTCCCTAAAATAAATAACAAACGTAACTCGTATTTTTTTTCTGTTTAACTGTATTTTTAACTGTTTTTTCTGGTTACTACTGGACCACCACTAATAGGTGACCAACCACCAACTGCACCACCAACAACAGTCGGAACCATTGTTAAAGCAGCAATAGTATAATGTTTCTTATCTTCAACTGATTCAACATCTGAGTATTCATCATCTGAACCTTTTCTCCATTTCTTAAAAATCTTAATTGGATTATAAGTTGATGAAGAACCTGAATTTAAAGAATCATTTTCATAAAAGTATAATAATTCTTCTTTTGTCTTTTTAAACATTGGATATTTTTCATACAATAGATGCTTTTCTTCATCTTCATCGTCTTCGTCGAAAACTTTAAGTTTTTTAGATCTTTTGAGGTATGAAAATGATAACAAATAAACCAAAGCATTGTATAATCTTGTTGGGAAAATTTTAATAACCCATTCATCTGGAATAATTCTGATAACAACACCCCATGGTAATGATAATAAACCACAAATAATGGCAACACCCCACATTGGACCAGTTTGTCTAACGACAGAGAATGCAGTACCACCAACAAACATGATTAAAATTTGGAAACCAGCAATGATTGCAGCAATGATTAAGAAATACCAATTTCTAAAGAAATGTTGGAAGAAATTTAAATTGTTTAAAGTAATTCTATCTCTAACATTTGAAATACCATCAGCTTCATCTAATTTTCTTGTAACCCATAATTTAAAGAATTGTAACCAAACAAAAGTATTGAAAGTCATAGCATCTAATTGAGATAATTCAAAATCAGTTGGTTCTCTATCTGGGAAAAAGATTTGTTTACCAGCAAAATGTAAAGTAAAAGTAATAATCAATTGTAAACAACTTTGACCAAGAATCATTTTCCACATAGAAACTGAAATTAAAGATGCTGATCTACCATCTGGTTTTTTATCTAAAACAGATTCATCAGGTTTATCAGTTGCTAAAGCTAAAGCAGCTAAAGTGTCCATAATTAAATTAACCCATAACAATTGAACAGCAGTTAAAACTGATTCACCTTCACTTGAAGCAACAGCAGAAACAAAAGTTAAAACAACGGCAGTAATATTAACAGTCAATTGGAATTGAATGAATTTCTTAATAGATGAAGAAACACATCTACCCCATTTGATAGCGTTAACGATTGCAGTGAAATCATCAGTCATTAAGATAATATCAGAAGCTTCTCTAGCAACTTCAGTACCTGAAATGCCCATTGAGAAACCAACATCAGCTAATTTCAAGGCTGGAGCATCATTTGTACCATCACCGGTAACAGCAACAACTTCACCTTGTTCTTTCAAAGTTTCAACTAAAATTCTTTTATCTTCAGGTGATGATCTTGCTAAAGTTTTTAAAGTTTTAACAATTCTAAATCTTTCCTTTTTAGATAATTTTCTAAAAACTGGACCTTCAATACAAGAAATTGATTCATCATCTTCTGGAGATAAAATACCACAATTTAAACTGATTGCCCTTGCAGTAACTAAATTATCACCAGTAACCATACGAACAGTAACACCAGCTCTCTTACATTGAGCAACGGCTTCTCTAACACCAGGTCTTAAAGGATCTTTAATACCAACAATACCATCTAAAATTAAACCATCTTGATGATCTCTAGTTGGATTTAATAATAAAGTTGGTTCAGCTTCATCAGGAATTTTAACATTTTTATAATCAACAGGTGGCCATTCACTAATTTCAAAATCTTTATGAGCTAAAGAAATAGTTCTTAAAGCAAGGTTAGCATAACTGTTAATTTTTGCTTCGAAATCAACTTTTTCTTGATCATTTAATTCAACAACAGAACCATTTGAATCAGTTTTAAAATCACAACCACTTAAAACCATTTCAGCAGCACCTTTAATATAAAATCTGTATAAACCATCAGATAACTTGACGACTAAACCACCCCATTTTCTTGAAGATTCGAATGGAATGACTTGAACAATTGAATCAATTGCCAATAAAGCAGGACTTGATCTCAAATTTGATAATTCAGATGGAATCAAACCAAAAGATTTAACAGTTAATTCTAATAAAGCAGTTTCAGTTTTACTACCAATGAAAACTTCAGGAACACCTTGAGAACCTTCAAATTTATTCTTTGATTGCCAAAAATGTCTTTTTGGTTTCTTAGTTTCAATTGGGTTAGCAGAAGTTTTTGAATTTTCATAATCTTCATTTTCAAAAGCAGTTGAATTTAAAGCAATATTTCTTAAAATGTTTAATTTAATTTCATCTTTTAAAGCTAATTCATTTGAGTTTTGTAATTCTGGATTAATTTTATCATGATGATCATCAAATTCTAAATCAGAGATTAAACCAGTAACAACTTTCATTTTATTTTCAGTCAAAGTACCAGTTTTATCGGAACAAACAGCAGTTGCACCACCCATGATTTCACAGGCTCTTAAAACTCTAACTAAATTGGCATCTTTAGCCATTCTTGTAGTAGCAAAAGCTAAAGCTAAAGTAACAGCTAATGGTAAACCTTCAGGAACGGCAACAACAATAATGGTAATAGCAGTAATCAAAATATCTAACCATAAAGAACCTTTTCTTGATGGAGTTAATGGATAATATTCTTTTCCAGGTGGTAATTTTGCACAAAATTTAAAAGTTAAAACAAATAATAAAATAACAGCAATTAAAATACCATATTTAGTGATACCATCAGCTAAATTATTTAATCTTGCTTGTAATGGAGTATCTTCATTTTCAACTTGTAAAGATTCCATAGTACGACCATGAATAGAATGTGGACCAACAGCAGTAACAATTGCTCTACCTAAACCAGAAATAATTCTTGAACCAGAGATTAACATTGAATCAGGGACACCTTTAGTACCAATATCCATATCTTCATTTGGATATTTTTCATTATAAACGGATAAGGCATTTCCAATTGATAATTTATGAATACTATTAGTTTCACCAGTTAAAGCGGATTCATCACAATCACAATTACCTTGAATTAAAACAGAATCACCAGGTAAAACATCACCAGTTTGTAAAGTTAAAACATCACCAACTAATAAATCAAAAATTGAAATAACAATTTCTTTACCAGATCTAATAACAACAATTTCACGATCATTTTTTTTAGCATTTAATTTAGCAAATTGTAATTCCTTTTGATAATCATTAGCAGCACCAACTAAAACAACAATTAAAATAGCAACGATAATGGCGACACCTTCAACCCATTCAACAGAAGGAAGTGGGTTACCAAAACGATCTAACTCAGGTTCTTGACCAAAAGTTTCATAAAGCCCTAAAGCTAAAGAAATAACAGCAGCGACACTTAACAGAATCAAAACTTTGTCATGCATTGCTTCCCAAGCAAGCTTAAAAAAAGACTTTGGCTTCCTTTCAGGAAGTCTATTAACACCAAATTGAGCAGTTCTTTGATCATAGTCTGGGAGGGCCACATCTAACCCTTCAGGAGAGGTCTTTAGAGCATCATAAAAGGCGTCAGTGTTATTTTGGAAGCGCTCTTTGAAGTACTTGATAGACTTTGGATCATGAATCAGCGTGAGCTCCTCAGTGGACACGTCAAAGGCAGAAGCGCCTTGCTCACTGTGACCAGCGTGGAGGATACTGGACATTTGTTGGTTGTTTTTTTAGTAGAAAGATTTAACAGCGATGATAGTCCGCTTATAAAGACCCTTTAGTCAAATTTGAAAAATTAAAATTGTATGGAAATGATTCGAGGCTGTGCGAATTTCTTGTGCACTAAAAATATATACAGAAGATAAGGCTAGAAGACTCGATCATTGAAACTCAGGCTGAGTTTCTTCATGAACTTTCTGGACTTTTTGTGAATATCTACTTAACTCCTTCAAATTTCAATTAATTACTGGTCTTGTTCCTGTCTATTTTCTCTGCCAGGAACTTTGTGGCACGCACCGATGAGCCCGCGGACCGCAGATAAAAAAAATTTAGTGTCTTTTTGACCTCATCGAGAAAATAAAAATAAATTTGAGTACCTCAATTTTGGCTTCTTACTTAACTCAAGCTTAATGAAAGCACACGTGAGTCTTGTGGCTGGCAGAGCTCTTGTCTTTGATCTGGCTGACGTCAAGAGGCTCAGAGAGTTAGGGATTGGTGGTGTCCTTAGTGGTACTTTACCCATAGCACCACAACAAAATATCTTTTTAGGACTTCCACTACAATTAATGGTGGAGGAATTAGTTTGGTTGGTGGAGAATGATCATGTTAATATTTTCCCTGAAAAGGAATTTATTGAAAATATACTGGCTGAATTGTCACAAGATGACATCAAATCTATACAGCAAGCCAAGTATAATGATTTCGAAATTCAAAAACAAGACAAAATTGAAAAAAAGAAGGCTTTGGTTTTAAAAAACAGTGGGAAACAATCATCTGATAAGATTGATGAATTAGCATTATTACAAAGTCTTAATATAACAATTAAAGATACTCCAAAAGATTTACCAAATTATGAATTATTAAATTCAATCTTTATTAAAAATTCAAATTTACAATCAAAATTATTAAAATCTTTAGATTATAATCAACTTAATTATAAAATCTTTAAACATTTAAGAAAAAATGGTTATTTTCTTGCCCCTGGTTTAAGATTTGGTGGTAAATTTATTGCATATCCAGGTGACCCATTAAGATATCATGCTCATTTAATCGTTAATTCATTCAATTGGAATGATGACATTGACGTCATTAATATCGTTAGTGGTGGTAGATTGGCCACAGGTGTGAAGAAAATTTGGTTGATTGGTAGTCAAGATGAAGATAATAATGATAATAATGATGTTGAAGATGAATCAATTTGTTTCTCTGTGGAATGGGCAGGTTTTGGTTGAATCTTTTTATTTATTAGAATGTAATGACCTCATGATAGAATTTAAACATTTGTAGCAATATTATATACTCATGATGCACTCACACATAAGATCATCATCAGAACATTTTCAGTTATAAATTGAGTTATTTGCATTGATCTTCGATTTAAAACAAAAGTTAGATATCATATGTACACTCATAATAAAAGAAGATCACTTTAATTTGACTGCGTGAGTGAAACTTGAAGATACATAACATTGTTTTAATAAAGCAGATCAATTTGCTGATCCAAATCGCTTTTCAGGCGGTTAATTTATTTACTTTTGATCTTTTTATTAAAATCATTGAAATTTTTGTATCAAATTTAAATGAAATATCATTAATACAATTTCATACCTATATGACGTATTACTTTCTAATTACTCTACTCGATATGTAATAAACGAGTATCTCGAGTTTCCAAAATTTTACAGTTATTTCCAAATTTTGGGAATTTTTATCAACTTTCAATAATCTATTTCAATTTAAAATTTTAAAAATAAAAAGGTATACCTATTTTTTAGAAAAAAATCCACCGACGGCCAAAAAATTTAAGAAATTTCAGAGGCCAACTGATGGTACTAAAACGTTATTAATTAAGAGTTAATGATATGTTGAAGGTTTATTTTTGATCAATTATATAAAAACTGAATTAGTTGTTTCCTTTATAATCAAATTTATCACAATTCCAAATTTTTTTAAAAGAATTAATTTTGATAAAACTTTTATTTTGAACATCATCAACTACATTATGTGAAAAAAAGAACAAAAATAGAGTGCTAATCAATCTATTTGTCAACAATCAAGTAATAAAGAATTAAATAATTTTAGTAATGGTATTTTAATTTGATTTATAACTGAATTTTTAACAAATAAACCTCAATTAATTAATTTGTGTGAAAAAAATTTTTATCAACTGAAAGACAAACTTGATGCTACATAGCAGCATCAAATAAATTCACAATCATTGATTTGATGATTTTAAATGCTAATCATGATTAAAACATGTTCAATTCCCATTTTCAGGTGTACATTAATGAATGATATTCACTTTAACGTACGTAATTAAATTATTTTGACTAGCGGAAATATGGAAGGATTTTGAGACAATTAAACTCATAATATCAATACGTTCAAATAATAATTTAAAATGAATGATGACTATAGTTGATGACTAGTTTAAACGTTTAATAATGTGATATTTGTTAATAGCATTTTTAGTTTGGTTTTTTTCTTACTTGATAGTCGGGTTCTTTCAATACAGAAAAAATTCATTGAACAACTGAACTGTTTTAAATTGTAGTAATGTTAATGAGACTTATTTTAAAGCTCGAAAGTTTATTAAACTTTATTGACTTACTTAATAGTTTATTGTGATAGTTTTATTAAATAGTGTTGATCAAAAATTGATAATAATTATTTTTTTTTGTGTCAATTTTTTTACAGACATGTCAAAAATATGTACATGTTTGTAATTTAATTAATTTGGCAAGTACATTAAAACATGTTTGAGACAACTTAAAATGATACATGTTTTGACATTTTTAGGATATGAGGCTAATAATTAGCATCTAAGCCAATCATAAGTTGAAATGTAAGCTTTGTAGAGTGACTTTGAGGTTTTGAATTTTTTTTTTTTTTATCATGATTTTATCGAATGTTGACGCATCATTAATGCAATGTCAACGCATCTGGTTATCAGGTCATAACCCTATGCTAATATATTATTTATACTGTAAAATACAATGAACTTTAAAGCATATACAATGACTTAGGGTTGAGTACATGTTATTGTTGAAGTAAAACGGTTTCTATTGTTTTTCTTTTTTTTAGAGTTAAAGTTATTAATGTTGGGCTTAACGAAATGAGATGATTTTTTTATAGATTTTGCATGATAAGAGATTGATATGTAGTGATTACTAGTTGATATTTAGTTTATCCTGATTATCCACTGGATAGTTTTAAGTATAAAGTTAATTTCTCCTATGTAAAAAATTGATTACAAGATATAATTAGGGTTATATCATTGTACCGATTTATTGAACAATGCATTTAAGCACTTTAGGAATGTAAATTTGATAGAGTGATTTATATTCACTCTGTTTTAAAAATGAGTCACGAGTGAAATGTTCGTAGGTTAATAACAGAGTAATTAGTGTACCTTTGAATAAAAATAGATGGAATCGGATTAATACGTGAGAAAATGATACTTTTGTTTACCTTTTGTATGAAAAATTTTTTTTTCAAGGCGATTAGATAAAAAATATTCGCTTATGGGAAAGACAGGCTATTTTTTCTCGCATCATCAAATCAAATAGATACGAAAATTGTTCATGTTTAAATTTTGAATTATTTTATTATTTCATTATACGTGAAATTGTATATGTTGGTAGTTTCAGGTACACAGTTTAAAAATATAAGCCTTTGTTTCAAGTTTATGTGGAGTTACTTAAATGTGGATTTGAAACAATAGAGATATGTAAGAAAATAATGAATTGAGCATTAACCTATAAAAAAGAACGGAAACGGTTGAAATTTGAAATTAAAAATAGGCTTTATTGATCCCAAGTGATCCGGTTACCTTTGTGGTTGTTTTAAACATATAGTGAGTGTTCCATGGATATAGAGTTCCGAATATGGACTATGTTTCATGTTTATTATAGTGAAACAAGAATGTAATTGGAAATAAACGGCCCAGATAGGGTTAAGACCGGTTCATAGACAACCTATTGTGGATGAAAAAGCCATACAGATATAGAAATAGAAACTTCTAGTACTTTAATTGTTTACAAATTACACAGGACAGAAACGGCAAAAAAACTTCGTAAATCGTGTCAAAATGTCAAACATGTGCAAAGACACGTTTATTTGGGGCAGTTGAAAAAAAAAAGTTAAAGTTGGGGCACGAGATGTCAACAAAGAATGACTAAACAAAAAGATAAAATTGTTCTAGATCAGATAAAGAGATTAATTGATTTACAATTAAGTGTAATATTGTGTAATGATGGGATCACTTTATTTTGTTTAGATTGCTGTTATTGTATTAACAGAATTTTGAATATGTAATTATTGCTCATTCCAGAATGTTCGACCTGTCAAAGAGCAATGAAAAATTTTCATGTAGGGCCAAATTTAGTTGAAAAAATTTTTCGTTTGTGATGAGTGATGAGTTACACGTTTGCGCAAATTTGCGAAAAGATAGAGATAGGGAAAAGGCCATTATAATCTAGGGTTTAAAGGTTTATATGATTATACAAAGTTATATGGACGGTTTTATAGCACTAAAGTATACATCTCGTAGTATGTGACAGGCTCATCGCTTTATCGCAATGATCACGGGGATCGGTGCCCGGAGAACCGTAGTTTTCTAACTTGCAATTGTGACACTGAGAGTACAAACAATTTAACCTTCACAACACAGGATTGGTGGGAAATATATTGTTCAAATGGGCTAATGGTAGTGGGCCACAGCACTACTGAACAAAGTGTTTGCAAATCAGTGCCCGTATTAGGTCTGGACCTCTTATCTACGAAGCGGGATGTGCGTCCTGCCTAAGTCTCCGCCTAGCGCTAGAAGGAAGTTGGATCCATGATCCATCCCAGGCGGGGCGAGTACGCACCTTTCGCCACGCCAAAAGGGGAAACGCCATTGCGCCATTTGGGTGAAAATATAAATACAGACAAGATCCGCCAAATCAATAATTAAAGCTTACAACAAACAAATTTCAAAAAAAAACCCAAAAGATGTCTGCCTTCAACGACTACTGTATCGTCTGTGACAAACTCTGCCCATCACACGCAGCATATTGCTCCGACGCCTGCAAACACAAGGACAAGGGCACCCACTTTGACTTCAACAATGTCCCACAGTTGATATCGCCAGCTCTACAGCCTAGATCAGACTCTATATCACAAGAACAATCCACATTAACAACACAAAAAAGTGAGAAGCACGATTATCTCATCAAGAGTCCTCTTCTCCTGTCATCATCCGCCAAAGAACAACCCACTGGCCTCAGTCTTAACGACATCATCCCAAGAGAAGAACCTCTCGACGAGCACCACGCACAACTCCTCGCAACATCTTCAAACAACTACAAGAAGTGGCTCAACGTGGTGCTATAATGTACATACTCTGCTAACGAATAACGACCAAAAAAAAGTGAAAATACACGTTTATTGCATATTTTGAATATTTGTAGTGTTGTTGATGAAATTTTTAAATTTGTTAAATTAAACATATTAGAAATCATACAAAATTGTTTTAAACATTAAAAAACATCTTAAAATAGTATAAACTCTCTAATTATCAACATATTCATATTAACCTATACCTAGAATTTGTAAATAAAAAAAATTAAATAAAAATCAAAAAAATCGCGACTCTTGTTTTCATCATGATCATATAACCTCTCAACTCTCAATAATGGCATCCAACCAGATCAACCAGGTTGTTACTGTAAGTAATGACTCTCTACATTCCATCATATGCACAATACTAACTGTAAAACAGCTTATTGAGTCTCTCTACACCGAGAGAATCCCTGAGAAGATTGATGAGACTCAAGGTATTTTACAAAACATTCAAAAGTCTGAAGATGGTATCAAAGTTGCTGACTTGTTGCTCTCTTCTAATGAATACTCTTTCAATTGCAAGTTCTTTGGTGCATTGACTTATATTGTCAATTTAACATTACACAAAGCTGATCACACAAAATTAGATATTGATTCAATTTTAAATAAGTTATTATTTCATCTAACAACTTTAATTAATGATCATAGATTTAATGGCGTTAAAAATGAATTAGTTATTGTTAAAATTTTTCAAGCTTTATCAATAATTTTTAATTCTTATCCAATAAATCATCAACAATGGAAATGTCCACTTTCAAGTTTAGTTCAAATATTATTAACAAATAAACCACCTGAAAATTATCTTGATCATTTAGAAATTGATCAATATTTATCAACTTTATTAAATGATAAATTCTCAACTGAATTATTATTAAAATTTTCTTCTATTATTGTTGAAGATTTGAAAAAAATTGGTAATGATAAACGTGATGTTGTTTTACATGAAACTGTTCAATTAAATTTATATAAATCAACAAAACCAATATTATTAACTATTTTCCAAACAAATAATGATCAAATGATTAAAGATGGTTTAGACTGTTTACAAAATTGGGTTCATTACATTTCTTTTTCACATGTTTCAACAACTTTGAGATATAATGATGTTAATGATTTATTACAATATTTAATTTTATTTTTAACAAATCATGATATTGAAAATGATGTTTTTGCAACTTCTGTTAGTTTATTAACTGATATTTTTGAAAATGATCCAAACTTACTAAACATTGAATTAAGAAACAAATTTAATGAATTAGTTTCAAATGATTGGTCAACTTTAAAAATTAATGAATATTTTAAAACTGAATCATATGACGATTTAGATACTTTTATTACTTTAATTTTAGCATTTTTAGACATTGATACAATTAAATTAAGTTCAAATATTTTTAAACCTGATCATTCAAAATTGTTAACATTTTTATTAAATTTAACAAATTTACCATTAAAACCAATTATTGAAGAATCAATTTCAAAAAAATTTATTGAATTCTGGTGTAAAATTTCAGAAATTTTTAGTTATGAATTTGATACAATTTCAAGTTTACTAAAAGATGATCATGATTTAATTCAATCAATTAAAAAGAATTCAAATTTAACATTTCAAGAATTAACAAAAATTTACTTTAATAAAATTTCTTTAAATTTAGCAAGTGATCCTGAATTTAAATCAAATTCGATGGAATTTTTTAGTTTTAGAAATGATCTTTGTGAATTATTTGAATCAATTTATTCAAATATTGGTATTGAATTATTACAAAGTTTAATTAATAACATTATTAACAATCAAGATTTAAATCAAATTGAAACTTCTTTATTCTTATTAACTTCAATCTGTTTTGATTTTTCAACTGATAATGTTCCAGATCCTTTGTTACAATCTTTATCAGCATTATTCAGTTCAAATTTCTTATTGAATTACAATAACTTAATTCAGGCTAATGCAAACGAGGCAACAAAAGATTATTATTCAAAAACAGTTATTAAATTCCTTGGTTCAATTGGTTATTTCTATCAACATCAAACAGGTTCTCAATTCTTGAGTTTAATTATTGATTACTTATTTAACGCATTAAAAAATTTCCCGTCCCAACAATCAGTTACTTCAGTTATTATTGCTTCAATTTGTGATGATTGTAGATCACAATTAGTTGAGTCAATTTCAAAATTTGAATCAATTTTAGTTGAAATGATTAACAACAAAGATATTCCTTCTCACACAAGAGAAAAGTTAATTAATTCAATTAGTTGTATTATTCAATCAATTCCAAATGTCCCAATTCAATTAAATCATATCAATTCAATCATTAAATTAATTGAATCTGCATCACAACCATATTTAGTTGAGGCTTCAAATGGAACAATTTCTCAAAATAATTTAGAATATTTAATCAGTTTATTTAATTCAATGTTAGAATTATCAAAAGGTTTACAAATTCCAGAAGATTTCAAAGATTCAAAACCTGAATTATTTAAAACTTTTCAGAATGATTATGAATTAAATTCAAATTTAATCTTAGAAATTCAATTAAATATTATTAAATTAGTTGATTTATTTACAATTGAAATTAATAATTTATCATCAAGTACTCAAGTTAATGAAATTGCAACTCAAATCTACAAAATTGGTTTATTAGAAGATTTTGGTCCATTATCATTTTCTTCTTCATTAATTGTTCAATACATCTTTAAAAAATTACCAAAATCAACAATTAAGACTTATTCTTATATTCTTGAATTAATTATTACTTTATTTAATGTTGGACTAAGATCAGCTTCAACAAATCATCAAAAGATTTCAAATGAAGAAGTTTCAAAGATCATTAATGTTTTCATCATTGAGAATTGGAATTTAATTATTTCTGATCCTGATTTAATTCATTTATCAATGTCTATTTTCTCATCAATTGTTCAAAACAAACCAAGTTTCTTTATTATAGACACTCAATCATTCCAATTCATTGTTAAAACTTCAATTAAACTGCTATACACAAAAGAAAAGTTTATTATCAAATCAGTTTCAAAATTCTGGACAGGTTTAATTTCTGCTAAAAAGATTTCTGAAGAAGAAGCTCAAATTTTAAAGAATTTTATTGATGTTGAAATTGGTGAAACCTTAACCTATGAAGTTATGAATTCTATGATTGACTGTTCAAGATCTGACATTGAAACTTATGGTAATATTATTGTTTTATTATTAGCAAGACATACTTTACACTTTAAAAATTGGTTTACTAATGCGTTGGTTAAGATTAACATGGAAAGAGTTAACAATGGTTTAACTGAATTAAAAGATATCGATGTGTTCATTAAAAAAGTCATGTTAACAAGAGGTTCTGTTAGAAAATGTAATGATCTTATTAAAGATTTTTGGTTCACAACAAATGGGTTGGTTGCATACATTAAATAGTAATAATTTAATAATAAAAAGCATTATATACTACAATTGTAAAAACACATAAATGACAATTAGTTCAATTCATAACATATACAAAACCATTAGTACAAAAAAATAGATAACAAATTAGTTCAATAATTTTTCAAATTTCTTGATTAAGAAATCACTTTCATTCTTAAAATCAATCTTACTAATTGATAAACCATTAAATCTCATTCTAACAACACCATTATAAGTTTCTTGTCTACCTCTTATTCTAAAGTCATATTCATTCATTTGAATTTTAGATAAGACAGCACTGAATTTTTGAGGATCTTGATCTTTATATTTGAATAAATCATTTGCAGAAGTTTCTAGTAATTGGTTTGCTTGGTCATCAAATAAGGTTAACCATAATTGACCAGTACGATCTAAAACAGAAACTGTTAAAATGTATCTATGTTTTGGTTCTGGATGATTTATATCACACTTTTCACATCTCCAAGTATTATCTTGTTGTTCAATAACTTTTCTGTTACAACCTTCTGATAAACAAGCTGGATAACTGAAATTATCAGTTTTGATATAGTTGATAGAAGCTTTAATACTGTAGTATTGAGGTTTGTCATCTAAACCAACATCTGATAAAGATTGAACTTCTTGAATTGATTTACGATCAGCAATTGAAGTTTTTCTAGTAGAAAGCTCGGTTTTTAAGGATTGGAAACTTTCATTCTTACCTTGAGCATCATACCAACCTTTGATGGTATAGGCTTCTGGAGTATCAGGATTTTGAGTAATTGAGGCAGATGGAGTCAATGATAAAGTTTTACCATTAAAATCAGTAACCTTAGCACCTTTAATAGCTAAAACTGAACCTTCTGGGATACTAAAATCAATAGCTTGCTTATTCCATAAACCAACTGAAATAGCAAATTGAGAATCATCAACAAGAGTAATATCACGACGATCATATTGACGACCAGCTTTTGAAGTGATTTGAAATTGTGGATTAACTTCTTTTAAAACACCAACAACATCAATGATTGAATCTGATTCAAGGTTTTGAATTTTGTTCAATTTGACAAAGTTATAATGTAATTTTGGAACATTACCGGCATCTAAACATTCTTCGATAACAGTATCCCTGTCTAAAGATAGTTCATAAGGATGTTTTAAATTAGAATATTGTGGTTTAGAAGGTTGAATTCTAGCTTTTGAAACATAGTAAATTTTACCTTCTTGTAATAAGTTGTTGAATTTATCAGCATTATCATTAAAAGCTGTTGCTCTAATTTCATCAGTTTCATCCAGGAAATTAACGTTGAATAGCTTACCCTCACCTCTTTGATTTGTCCAAGTTCTAATTTCACTTTTATAAGAAACTCTTGCCTTAATAGTCCAAACGTTTTGATAAGGAGATAATTGGTCAATAGCATAGATATTAGATGGTTTTTTAGCATTTTTTGAAGTTGATTGAGGAATAGTTTTAGGAGCTTCTTCAACTTTAGCTGGTGCTGTGGATTGTGTAGTTTCCTGTGGTGCTGGTGTAGTTTCAGCACTATTAGTACCCATAAACAAATCTTCTTCAGGGTGTTCTTTGAAGTATTCATCAATTGGACTTAAACTAGAACCAATTTTACTGGCTTCATCCGCCTTAATTTCTAATTCACTAATAATAAAAACATGTTTGTTGTTAGCACCCATTCTTTCAAGATCATAGTTTAACAAGGTAATGATACCAGTTTTCTTTAAATCATTATTTTCACAAAATGCAACACATTCTGGTCTAACAACGGCGTGAGCACTGTAAACCCCATCACTTAGTAAAAGACGAAGTCTTCTACCAGTTTCATTAGGGATAGGCTTGATGTTACCAACTTGGACAGTAAGAGGGGTTTTACCGTTCCAATATTTTTCTTCTGAAAAGACCTTCTTTAACAAGCCGGTATCTAATTCAACCATTTTAATTTTAATATTTTTGTTTTACTTAAATCGCCACTTTTGATTTAATTTTTTAAATAATTTAACGCGTTTTCGTGTTTGTTTTGGCTTGGTGTCCGGATGCAAAATTGTTTTGGTTTGGGCACGCTCATCAATATCAAAGATAATTGCCAATTTTTGTATGTGACAAAAGTATTACTATTCTTTTAATTATAAATCACAATGAGTGCTATCAGTATTCAACCAAATTTTGCAGATGTAATTATTGATATAGAAAGTGGAAATGTGCCCGAGGAAAAGTTTTGGGTTAATTTTATTCCTATTGGAAATCTAGAAGATGGGATTGCCATTGAAGAAAGAATTAACGTTAGAAAAGAAGACGGTTATTTAAAGTTTGAGAACAACAATGGGTTGATATTTATTAAACATGATGAACACCACTATTCTGTGAACTATAATAATACTAAATATAATCTCACTCTACCCAGCAGAACTGTTATTATTGATGGTGATGATTTAGGAGCAACTTCTTTTGATGTCAACCATGATTTATTTTTAATAGGCACTCATTCTGGGGAATTGCTTGTGGGTAGATTAGACGATGGTTCTATTTTGAACAGAGTTGATAATGCGCACCATTTAAGTATAGTCAAATCTGAATTTTTCCCTTCTGGTAAAGTTGCATTAACTGCTGGATTAGACTATCAAATTAAAATTTGGGATGTTTTAGATGGTTCGAATCCACGAACTTTTACAGGACATCACCAAAGAATAACTGATTTAGCATTAATAGAAAGAGGTAGAAATTTCCTATCTTCTAGTAAAGATGGAACTATTAAACTTTGGGATTGTTCATCTGGATTTAACTTATCCACTTTCAAGAGAGAAAATAGTCTCCAGGATGGTGTCAATTGCATTATGGTTTCAAGTGGAGGATCAGATCCAAAAATCCCATCAAGTATAAACTCTCATGAGGTGGGAACATTTGGTAAAACTGTGTTCTCAGGCCATGAATCGGGGGTAATTACTCAATTTGATCTCACAAGTAAAGAACAACTTTTAACATTTTCAACCCTGCATTCCGGTGAAGTCAACTGTTTACTTGATTACGATAAAAATTCATTTGTTGCAGGATATCAAAATGGCACTATAGCCTTATGGGATAAGAGTAATAGCGTTAAGCCAATTTACAAAGTTAATCTTTCTTCAGAGATAAATCAAATTGAAAGACAATCAGACAGCCTTATTGTATATTCCAGGGCAGGCTTTGCAACTGAATTTCAAGGTTTCCCAAATAATGATAAAAATGAAATGTGTGACTTTTTAGCCGGCTATGAGAATGACAGTTTAGCTCTGATGTCCTTCGCACAGACACGAATCGGGCCTAAGTCTATATACAACCACAATAAAATTTATCAGTACGAAATTTAGTTCATACACAATGGGGAAAGAACCTTATGGATACGAGAAGAATGGGACAGTTGAATCTTGATTCTTGACCAATACGAGATTTCCAGATACATAATATTTGAGCTTTGGTCCTTATGTGCATGATTGACTACGCCCATGTATATGATCAGGAAGTTGGAAGTTTTATGAATTGTATATAATAACATTTTACGTAGATCTAAGATGATCGATCGACAATCTTTCCAGGGCGCCATTAGTTTTGACCGACACCTTTAAGGTTTGGTATAAAAAGAAGCTTACAGAATCCAGATAAAGATCAGCTTCCATCTAAAACAATAATGTTGGTATAACATTATTTATGAGTTAATCATTCCAGTAGGATCAGTTAAAATGTGACAATCCTGCTGAGTCCTGAAGGCTGACGACGAGAGAAGAGGAATGCTTCACCACTATATTCACATGTGTATAGTTCTAGGTCGTTGATTACGTATAGCCGACTCCCACTAATTTTGACTTTCGGTCATAATGCATATAATTCTCTGTAAGACCGATGGTTGACGGGGGTGCAGGATTCAGATCGCAGATCATTCCATCGAGAAAATTGTTGACGGTCATAGAAGTGACTTCTAGAAAAACAGATGTGGTCATCTAGCCGACTCCATCTTAAACAAGCTGATGTCCATCAGATCTGACAGAATGTCTCGAACGCAAAGCAAATGACATGATGACAGAGCAAACAAGGATGAGGGATTGCTGTTTCTGGTACTAGCTATATAATATATATACCAGCATAGCAACCTTATTAAATTACAACATATGATCAGAAATTTGTATGCATACAGTATACTCAAACTTCAAACCGTATGTTTATTATACAATAGAAATGTTGCATGTTGAACTGCACCTTAAATTTAAGTTAACCATTGTTGACAACGCAACTAATTTAATGTATTCAATTTACACGAGGTACCAGTAACCAGTCCTGAGTCCACCATGTCCACTGTCCAGTACAACCAGCCTCCAATTAGCTCAAGCTGCCAGCCAGACTAGCTAAGTACTAACTTTTATATATATGTCCAGAATCAAAACATAGAGAGTAAGAGAGTCAAGTTCCTGATTCCTTATTATCTACAGGTTCAAATATAACAAGCTTCGTGACTTTAGACTTCAGAGTCCAAGGACCAAGATATATACTTGGTACTTTGTATTGTGTAGCCTCAAATGCATTGGTAGTGGAAAAATTTGTAAATCAACTGTATGCAGTGTATAGAACTTTTAAGACAGCTTTTACTATATATATATGTTAGCATATATACTAAAGGTGCTCTGTTTGGTAACTTGATTTTTGTATGTATTCAAATGGTACATGTATAAATTAATTTTACATGATCCTTGTTTATCATCGAACAGCTAGGATGGAAAATGGGATCATCAAGGATGATAAGCGATATTTGAATTGTTTGAGGTTAGTGTATTTAAATATGTTTTGTATATTAATATTAATTTCTGAGTATATAGGCTAATGTTGTTTTAAAATTGTATCCAGATTCCACTATATTTGACTTGCAACTCGCGAGCATGTTGTTTTTACACCGATCAGGCACCAGCTGTTAAAATTTAAATAATTACAATTTAGAATTTCCAATTTCATTGTTCAATAACGGTTTTCAGTACTGGACCGCAATTACGAGGCAACTATTATGTGCAATGGGTTACAGCTTAATTTTTTAAGTATGTGTAGGTGTAAATCCTAGAGATGGGTTAAGGATCGCCATGGAACTTGGAAATTTTTGATCAGCAAAAATCAAACTAGCGCTCGCATATTTTGCATACAGGAAATTGCATCTGCGTATTGAAAACTGTAAACTGTCGGCGGTCGATGTAAAAAAGTAATTATTTGGGGCCATAAAGTGCAATATATATATAAAGTCTTTGTCACTCCAGAGACTTAGATCTTTCAAACATACAGCCCGAGTGAGACATGCTCAGTTTTCACCATCTACAAAATTACTATATGGCATATGCTTCGAAAGTACCACAGATTCAAATCGCTAATGGCGGAATGCGAAGCTTCTAAGTTCTAAGATTATGGGTGATGACTATGTGATATGGATAATCTAGTGGAACTTGCAAGTAATAGTAATCTCATCCAACATAGAAACTTTGACTCTTTGACTTCATAGTATGGGCATGTCATTTTATAGACTAAATAACATGATAACAAAGGGAATGCCTTTCTAGTATCAATGTATAAAGCGTTATGTACCCAACAATCCAGATTGCAAGGGACACGGAAGTACTAAGTTTAAGGTCCGAGAGCTAAGATCGTGAATCTTGATTTCCCTGAAGATCAGATCTGGCGATTCTGGACTGCCAAATTGTGCACTTTTCTTTTTTTTATGTTTGAGGGATATTGAACAGTTCTGATCAGAAGTTAACGTGATTTAGAATCTAGAGATTCGAGAATTTGCATCAAAGAACAATTGTAACATGTGCAAGACTCAACTTCAAGTTGTTCCTGGCGTTAGTCGGATTTCAATTAATACCACACAATTTCCTGGGGATATGGATTTTTTCTTTTCTTCTTTTGACTCTGTCATACCAAATCCAGATAATTGGATGCTGATATATCCATTCTTGTAGAATATATAATTCATAATTCACGTAGACCGTAGAACTAATCAGGTCAAATTCAGCACGATATTTAAGTCCAGACAATTTTACTTGACTTGTGCGGGCAGGGAGCTCAAGAATCTGAATTCTATAGTTTTAATACTCTGAACACATTTGCATGGTTCATCTTATTATCATAATGCTAATTCCCTTATAAATTTGATAAATACTATTTAGCTTTATATATTCACAAATTCTATTCCAACAGTCAACTCATTATATGTGGAGTTGTCGTAGTATTATGTCAGTAAATAAATTACTAATCCTGATAGTTATATCCTTTAGCATCCAGGGTCAGGTCACAATAGATAATATATATAGGGTTGTACAATAATTTTCCCAACAATGTACCACTGTACCACGCATTGCGCAAATTGTTCAAACGTTTTAAACTGATTCAGCCTTATCCTTTATCTGCCCGCTTAAATATGGGAATTTGGGTCAGAATTGAAAAAAATGGGTCGCTTATTTGGCTCAATAATATTCTTTTTTTAGAAAACGTTAATGTTCATTTAGTTCTATTGTATTGATTTTCGACTAATTTTCTGTCAAATCTTTATAAAATAAATGTGTCTAATTTTATGTCTTCTTGCTAACATTTCTTTTTTCATTCATCATTGTTTGTTAAGCTTGATTGCTATTAATTAGCTAGTACCTACCTAGTACAATAAAAATTAGAATCTAGTAGTCGATCTAGAGACTAGATATTTAATGTTTTATGTTTAGCAATATTATTAAACTGTCGATTCTTTTTGTTACGGGCTTAACCTATGTAACTTGTACATTTAAAATTTTACATCTGAAATTAAGATATCCGGTTTTAGGTACTGACTCCACAATGCACAAATTGTCAACACATATAAAAAAGACCGGAATATAGTGATTATTGATGGTTTTAACCATTTTCGATTAGAATACAAATTAGAAATATCTGAACAAATCATGGAATCAGTAAATTTAACCTCCTCTTTCGGAAAGATTTTAAAAAATCTATAGCTATTTTTAAGCTTCGCTTTGACGCAGCTAAGAAAGCAAGTAGCAAACACAAATAGCAAAAATGCAATAATTTCTAATGCTTTTGAACATAATTAAGGAGTAATATTTAAGATTAAATCAATATATATATCTAATAATTCCACATGTTATGTTCAAAAGCCTCAAAGTTCAGTGGTATATAGACAATTTAGAAATTAGATAAACACGAATATTATTGATTTAAATCATATATACCTTAATGTTCTTTGTTTTGCAAAAAATGTAAACCTTTCAAAAACCTTCTATTATTGCATGTATTTACTATTTACACACTCCAGCGTACATAATTAATTAAAGCCTTATATATATAGGGCAGGAATATTATTCTGACGTTCTTCTCATTCTTGAAATCTGTTTTTTTATGAATAACTTAATCTATACCTTTCAAACGTATAGAAATGTTTGACCATTTGCTAATTATGTTTGAGGTTTAATACATCTTATTACATCTAGATATATTATATATTATTTCTCTGTTCAGTTTGAACTCTGAGCTTTACTTTCCTGACCTTTAGGCTTTTGAAATGAACTCCGTTCGATCACAACCTCTCCAACTTTTGTTGAAAGTTCATTGATTAATTAGTTTAAATCGTAGTTGCTTCAATATATTATAGAAACTTTTCGTATTATCGTATTATGTATTTTATAGCAACAGCCTATAGTGCGCTCTAAAAGTAGTACCCTAGCCTCTAGGGCATATGCCATACACCTGCCACCGGATATACAAACCCAAAGATTCGTACTTTTCCAAGCTCATCGTTTGTACGCCAAACTATAGATGTGTTATATGCAGAGAAGGTCATAAAAATGTTAGAAGTTCAGAAGTTACGCAAGATTGTAGAGCAAATTTCCTATATACCAAATGCTTGTAATTATACCTTTACTTGTTTAGCTCAAGATAGGAATGTGAATCTTATGACAGCGCTATGATTCATGTACATGACTTAATGGTAAGAAGTTAGAACTGGAATTTGGTTTTCTTAGTCCATCATAGTGCATGTCAAGCGGTCTATATTCCAGCTCATACAATGGAAATTGGAAATATGACCGTTGACGTGCGAGTCGAAATTTATAATTTATATTGTTGATGTGCAGTTTTATTTTTCAACATATATCTCGTACGTTTTGACGCTCGTATCTATTCAACGCTTGTAACTTGCTTAAGCTCGCAGACTTCTAAGAATTTGCTGGAAGTTGTTGCCCTCGGAATTGATAAATAGAATTGTTATATATATATATATTTGCTTAGTTGCTCAAGACTGTTATTATAGAAGAGAATTATTTTTAAAGAATTTTATTTGTATTGTAATATTATGTTGAGTATTGGCTAATGGATTATATATACTAGAAATTAAGGCAAACTTATATAGAGAACTCCATAAATATAAGAATAAGAATTACAGGCACCGCACAATACTGATTCTTGATTCCTGAACAAAGAGGCCTACTTATCTTTAGAGGCACTAAAATTAAAGATTATGTAATTTTTGTACATTTGAGAGCAGCTAGATGCAGGCCTTAGCTTCTATAGAACCCGATGAAATTTCCTTCCATGCTTCCTTGAGTTTCAGTACTGCACACACCTACTTGTCCAAGTGTTCATGACTAGGACCGAATCTGTGATGTATGCAGTACATGTTCAAAATTTCAAATACCCTTTGTACAGTTAATAATTTGAGAGATTCAATATATATGTACATTGTATGAATGTTGTCTATATGGGAGGTGATCTACAACAATCAATTTATTGTTTAATTATTATTTTATACGGTATTACAGAGATTAAGATAATCTCCTGGCATAGACCCATTTTGAATGTAAAATTATATGTAACTATTTTCTTTAATTGATGGCAACAAATTATGTATTCGATCCTGGCCCCTGGTGAAATTTAAAGAAGTTAAATTCTCGCTTCATGGAATTTTAGCGCGCTACCAGCTTTGTATACAATAAGTCGCGTATTGAAACAATATGTAACAATTCGAATTGAGGGACACCCAAAGGCAACAGTTAATACATCTATTATCTAAAATTACCTAATTTATTTAAGTATGTCAGCATTTAAGATATCCATTTAATTAAGATTCAATTGACCTGTGGGAGAAACAAAAAGGGGATCCAGCCCATTGTGTACGTACGCACGTATTTGAATTTTGGTACTGAGCTCGGCCACCCAGCTTCGAAGTTCAAACTTCGGAGGTCGCACCTGGGAGCTGGGGCCTCAAATTTAAAAAATATCGATCAAATTTCTTTTGGATCTGTGTAAATTATGCATGCATCACAGTACATACATATGCTTAAAACGTTCGCGGCAAGATGTGAATTCTGCAGTTACTGAGATTTGGACAAACTTACAGTTTGTCAAGAAATTCAAAAAAACTTGCCAGTTTTATAAATAAAAAACCACCTGCCTAAAAAAGTTTTTGATGATAATTTCAACAAATTTAACGCTAATTTTTTAACACAAATACCCCTAAAGGTTTTATTAAAACTCAAAAAGACCTCATATTCTATTGAACCTTATTTCATTGGTACCCTTCTTTCATTTTTACTAAATAGTTGAAGGTATTTTCCAATGGTATTTTTAAAATATTGGACACTGCTATTTTTCTGGCTAGTTACCAATGCTTATGGTAGCGATAGTCAGTCTTCAGACAGTGGAATCTATTCTAATTGTGATAATCTAGACTTTTCATGGATTGCTTCACAGACTAATAGACCTGCTGCTGACATTCGTGTCTCAAACGTCCTTTCTAATGGTAACAATAATTATGATGTTACCCTATCTGTTAAGATTGATGCTGGTATGTCCAAGGCTGCTCTTTCAACCTTGAGATTTACAGGTGATATTGCTAGAACTTTGTTAGACAGAGAAAATGACATTGATATTTTAGGGGACGCTGATCCTTCTGATTTCACTCAAACCTTCAATGTCGATTTAACCTCAAATGATGAAGGTATTGTTTGTATGACTTCCAACTTCCAAGTTTACTATAGTTGGTGTGATGAATACACTGATGCCACCACTGAATGTAGCTCTTGGAGTTATGATACAGCTTATCAATATTATACTGGTTGTGACAATTATGATTCCAATGATAGATCCCAAACATTTTCTCCAACTTACTGTTGGAATGCTGAATATTCAGGATCTTCAGCTTCTTCATCCAAAGCTTCATCCTCACCATCAAACAAAAGTACAAAAGTTGCCACCTCAACTTCCAAACCAGTTCAAACCGGTACCGCCACCCCAGTTATTGATGGTAGAATGGTTGACAACGTTGCTGAATGGAGTGTCACTTTAACCGATGACATGGACTGGAGTTCTTGTTCATTTATTGTTACTGGTGATGGTCCATTTTCATTTACAACTGTTAAGGTTTATGTCAACGGTGAAGTTTTAAGCGATGGTTTCTCCGCCGATATTGCTGCTTCCGAACTCAACATTGCTATTGAATCTGGGGCTGTCCCACAAGGTGCTACTTTAGCCATTAAATTCAACGGTGACTTTACCGCTGCTGGTACTGCCAACGTTAATGGTGTATTATCATTTGTTCCAACCGATGAAAAAGTTAAACGTGGTGAAACTAGTTATGAATTCAGTTACTCTCTTACTTACACTGGTCCAACAACAACAAGTTCAACTATTGCTACTTCATACTCATGTAGTGGTACCGCTGGTACTTCTGAAGTTTGTGGTGGTGGTTCTAACTCTAAGAGATGTTGTCCAATTGGTTACTACTGTTCCACTCAAGCTGATGGTTGGTATGCTCAATGTGTTGATGATACCACTACTTCCACTTACCATCCAGAATGTACTACTACTGCTGAGAGATACAGTCAATGTGGTGGTATTAACTTCCAAAAGAGTGTTTGTTGTCCAGTTGGTTGGTATTGTTCCACTCAAGATGCTTGGTGGGCAGGATGTCGTCGTGACACTGGTATTTCATACTTACCATGGGTTACTGAATCTACTTTAACTGCTTATGATTCAGCTTCAGCTGCTTCTGTTTCTTCAGCTTCCGCTGCTTCAGCTGCTTCTGTTGCTTCTGTTGTTTCAGCTTCCTCAGCTTCTGTTGCTTCTGTTTCTTCAGTTGCCCGTGAAGCTTCTATTGCCTCTGTTTCTAAAGCTTCAGTTTCCTCAGTCTCAGCTGCCTCTGCTGCTTCAGTTGCTTCTGCTTCCTCAGCTTCAGTTGCTTCCGCCTCTTTAGCTTCAGTCGCTTCAGCCCAATCAGCTGCTTCAGCTGCCTCTGCTGCTTCAGTTGCTTCTGCTTCCTCAGCTTCAGTTGCTTCCGCCTCTTTAGCTTCAGTTCAATCAGCTGCTTCAGCTGCTTCAGTTGCTTCAGTTGAATCTGTTGCTCGTGAAGCTTCAATTGCTTCTGCCTCTGCTGCCTCTGCTGCCTCTGCTGCTGCTGCAACTACTACTGTCGCTCCAGAGAAAACCACAGCAAGTTGTACTACCACTGCTGCTAATTATGGTACCT